>JAVTVJ010000851.1:0-659383 GCA_034509425.1 Eopsaltria australis | reverse complement strand
CTCAGCCCGGGGCTGGGGGGCGGTGGCGAGAGGAGCCGCGGGGACGTGGGGCCACGGTGCATGACAGGGCTGTGACCTGCGCTGGGGATGCACACGCACACACGGAGGGCCACTCTGTGGGGTCACGCGTGCACAGCGCTCGGGCTGCCACCACGGGGGACACGCCTGCGTGTGTGCACAGGCACACGTGTGCTCACATGGCTCTGGTGCCTGCCGTGACACACGCATGCAGAGTCGAGCATGCCACTTGCATGCCATGGCACACACGTGCAGAGGGGTGTGTGCCACCTGCATGCCATGGCACACACGTGCAGAGTTGAGCGTGCCACCTGCATGCCATGGCACACATGTGCAGAGGGATGTGTGCCACCTGCGTGTCACAGCACACGTGAGCAGAGTTGAACATGCCTCCTATGTGCCACAACACACACATGCAGAGTTGAGTGTGCCACCTACATGACATAGCACACACGTGCAGAGGGGTGTGTGCCACCTTCATGTCACGCCACACATGTAGATGTGTGTCACCTGTGTCACGGCACACGCATGCAGAGGTGAGCGTGGCACCCGTGTGCCACCTGCGTGCCTTGGCACGCGCATGCAGCAGCGAGCGTGCCGACACCCACGTGCCCCCCCCACACCCCCGATGTCCCCCCCATGCCCCCCGTCCCCGGTACCTGTATTGGCAGGAGGTGCCCTTGCCAAGCTGGCAGAGGCGCTTGTGCAGGCCGGCACGGCGGGCGCGGCACAGCCCCAGTGCCAGCGCCAGCCCCAGCAGTGCGCTCAGCAGCAGGGCCGTGGGCAGGGCGCTTCCCCCTGCGGGAGAGCAGCACGTCAGCCCCCGCCGTGCCCATCACCCCCCCGACACCCGCACAAAGCCCCATTCTCTGCGCTCGCCTTGTCCCTCACCTCGCTCCAGGCCGGCAGGGCCGCTGTCCTGGCTGCCCCCCACTCCAGGGCTGTCGCAGTTTGGGGGGGCCCAGCCCCGCTCACAGTGGCAGTGCCCGTGGTTGTTGCACACCTGGGTGGGTGATAAGGCCGTGCTCAGCCCCTGAGGGGCAGTTCCCCACTGCCAGCACCCGCTCTCCAGCCCCACACTCACCCCATGCCCATGGCATTTGCTCTGGCACTGCTGGTTACCCAGCACAGAGATGTCCTGGCACTGGTGCTGGAGGCACATCTGTGGAGGATAGGGTGTCAGCACAGGGACACCACCCTGGTCCCTTCCCCACTGCCCCACTGCTCACCTTCCCAGGGCCACAGGTGGTGCCAGGCAGCACCATGGCCGCATCAGTCACATCCTCATCCCCAGGCAGGGGGGTCCCCTGGCAGGACCCTTCTGGTCTGTCCCCACGGGCACTGCTGCGCTGGCACTGCAGCATCCCACAACTGGTGTCCCTGCAGGGACAGAGAGGTCAGGGCAGGGGGCATGGCAAGGGGGGCATGGAGAAGGATGGGGACATCACTCACTGCTGAGCACATGTGACATAGGAGCCGTTGGGGAGCTGCCCACAGTGCCCACGTTCATCCCCTCTTGTGTTCAGGGCAGCCATGCAGGAGCTGGACACAGGACTGGCACCTGCAGTGGGGGCAGAGACCTTCAGCACCTCTACCTCACCCCCAGCACCCCACCCCAGCCCTGCCCTACCTGGCCCCAGCAGCAGCTGGCACTGCCCCTCGTAGGTGGCACAGGCCCCGCTGTAGCAGCGTGCCCGCCCGCCGGCGCAGGGCTGCCCGTCCTGCAGGAACGTGTCAGGGGGGCAGCGCGGTGAGACCCCGTCACAGAACTCAGGCAGGTCACACTCGCCCAGCAGCTCCCGACACACGTGTCCAGCGGGACGCAGCTGTGGGGGGAGGACATGGTCAGATAAACAGGGTGAGCAGGGGACTCGCCCACCACGGGGACTGGTTGGTGTGCCCATGGCACAGGTGGCCATCCCCACACACCTGGCAGTCCTGGCAGCAGGCGTCCTCAGTGGCACACACGGCCCCTGGCATCAGCTGGCAGGAGCTGCTGTTGCAGCAAGGATCGGTGCACTCCTGTGGTGGGGGAGGCTGTGATCAGCGGGTGCCACCAGCACCCAGCGCTGGGCACTGGGAACCACCCTGCCAGCCCCAGACACCCCTGGGCAGAGCCATGGAGAAAGGGGGCAGCTTCAGGGCTTTAGGCCTGCCCAGGGCCCCCGTACCACGCTGAGGCCGCAGTCGCATTCCTCGCCCAGCTCTACGAAATGGTTCCCGCAGGTGGGGCTCCCAGTCAGGAGCTGGGGCTCAGGGACATTGGAGAGGCACCAGCCCTGGCCCTGCTGCAGGCTGTGCTCCAGGTCCTGCTGGCTGCAGTTGCTGAAGCTCAAGCCAGGCGTCAACCTACAGAGGCAGGAAGGGGTCCGTGAGGTGGGGAGGGGGCTTGGCCCCAGCCCCCCAGAGGCCTGCCCACTGCGCTCACCCCGTAGGCGGTGCCATGATGCAGCCACGGTCGTGCTGGAGGTCGCCGCAGTCGCAGAGGCGCCTGGTGCTGTCGTGGCGCATGCCCAGGTTGTGCCCCAGCTGATGGGCCACGGTGGAGGCGATGACAAGGACACTGACGGAGTGGTCCTGTGGGACAGGAGGGTCAGGAAGGGCAGGTGGTGGGAGGATGGGGTGGGGGGGAGAGGTACTGACCATGCTGACCCCCCCGGAGCGTGTGGGGGAACACATGGAGGCTTGAGTTGACATCCCCACTGAGACATCATCAAAGCGGGCACCCCTAGGGAGAGAGCATGGGGAGTTGGGGGGCTGCTGTGGCCTCGTCCCCCTGTCCCCACCCTGTCCCCCACTCACGTCAGGAGCTGGGCATTGTCGTGGGGCAGCCGGGGCAGCAGCTCCTCCCGGCGCCAGCGCAGGAACCGCTCCAGCACTGCCCGGGCGCTGCCGCCCACCGCGATCTTGTCACCCTCGCTCCAGACCTCCACCGCCAGCAGGGCCACCCGCACTCCCAGCGGGCGGAAGAACTGGGGGGGGCACAGAGGGGTCAGAGCCCCCCAGCACTGCAGTGGCACAGCAGGGCACTGGGCTGGGATGGACAGACTGGATGGTGACTCACCACATCCACCTGGTTGGCGATTTCCAGGGTCCGGGTGTGAACACGCTGTAGGTTGGGGTAATTCTGGAACTGGGGAAACAGGGAGAGGGGTCAGAGGGGTGGCTGTGGAAAGAGCAGGCCCTGTTGTGGGGACGCTGCCCAGCACTCACCGCAGCGTGGTCCACCACCATCACCAGCTCCACAAAGCGCTGCTCTGCCGCTGCCCGCTTGCCCTGGGGACAGAGGGTGGTAAGAACACTGATATGGGGACACTGTGGGGAAAGACCCTTGGGTGACCTACCCTCTGTGGCCACAGGGGCTCTGTTGCCTCTGCCCCAGGGCGGGGGCCCTGCCTGCAGCCCTGTGGCTCCAGCTGGACCAGCCGCAGGTGGGATGCTGTGTGCTGTCCTGGGGGGCTGCTGGTGTCCGGCTCCAGCGCGTAGCTCCTGCCCTCCGACAGCCAGAGGTGGCCACTGGTGAATGACAGAGGAGCTGGGATATGGAGCCTGTCCCATCATCAGCACAGGGGGAGTGGGTTCACAGACCATCAGGGTTGGGGGCTCACCTGAGTCCAGCGCAGGCACAGAGGTTGGCCCAGGAGCCGGGGAAGCCCTGCACTGTTCCCTGGTAGCAGCAGTGCTCCTGCAGCAGAGAAGGGGGCTCAGGAGCCAGCCCTAGGCTGGGGTCCCCCTGGGGAAGAGGGACAGTTTGGGGACACCACAGGTGACAGCTTGAGGCCATACCTGCTGGCTGGGCTCCTGGATCATCCGTGTGCCGTCGGGCAGGTAATAGAGCAGCGCCCCGGTGCCCTGCACCAGCTCCCTGCCAGAGACTTGTGTCACCCCACAGCAGGGACCCCCAGCTCACCCCGGCAGAAAGGGAGGAGCCACCACCTCCCACCCTACTGTGGGTGCACCCTGGGGCCTCCACCCATCCTGTGCCATGGGATGGAGATGGGGCATAAGGGACCCCCACTCTGAATGCATCACAGATAGAGACAGAGCCCCGGGGTCCCAGGAGGACCCCCACCCTGCATGGGTCCAGGAGCTCCATCCCACTCCCTGCTGTCGCCCCAGAACCACAGACTCACCAATTTTGCTCCAGATCCAGCACCAGCCGCATCTCCTTCAGCTCCAGCAGGACTCTCAGACGGGCGGGGAACCCCCCCTGTCACAGATCGCGGTTAAGGAGGTCCCCCCTGCCCCAAGCTGCCGCATCCCCACGCACCCCACTCAGCAGCACCGTGACCCGCGTGGCAGCCGGGGACCGCCCGGCCCTGGCGCGTGCCCGGAGGGAGAGGTCGGAAGGGATGCCCTGCCCACCCCGCAGGAAGCGTCCCTCCCTCCCGGGCTCATTGTGTGGGGAACCGGGGGTTGGACCGAGCGGGGCCCCCACCCCGTTCCCCCCGCGCTTCCTGCCCGCTGCAGCGCGGCGGAAACTTTGGAGAGACTCCCAAGGGCCGTGGGGTGGGCTGGGCCCTTCCGCCCAGCCGGGAGGGGCGCGGGGTGGACACCCCGACCCAGAAAGGTCCCTCCCAGTATCAGGAGGGGAAGGGGGATTTGCTGAGGGTCCCTCTCCCCACTGCTTTTGGGACGCCAGGGGTTCTGGGCGGTGGGACTCCCGGGGATGTGGAGCCAGGACACCGCATGTCCTGCACTGAAAAGAGGGCAGGGGGAGGCGGCAGTGTGCAGGCAGCCCCCACGACACTGCCACAAGTGTGGGGAACCCCAGGGATGTGGGTGGGGACTCACCTGGGTCGCCTCTGCCAAGCTGAGTGTCCGGTTATCCCACAGGACCCACGGGGTCACAGACCAGGAGTGTCCTAATTCTTCACTGTTCTGCCGGGAGCTGTCACCTGCTTGGGCCCCGGGGCCGCCGTGTCACCACTGCGTCACTCACCACAGCCCAGACCCTCGCAGCCGCCCACCACAGCCCATTCTCCAGTCGTCACTCCTCACATCCCAGACCCCCACGGTCACCCCTCACATCCTGGACCCCCCAGTCGGCACTCTGGACCCTCCTGGTCACCCATGGCATTACAGACCCCTGCCGTCACCCACTGCAGCCACGAGGGCAGGGGTTTGGGGTGGAAAGCAGTAACAGGGACCCCCACATTCACCCCACAGCAGCCAAGGGCACGGCTCCCAGCAGAGCCTGTGGGGGACTCCCCTGTTTGGGGGGTGCAGGAGGACGGGATGGGCTCCTCGGCCAAGCCTTGCATCACCTCGGCCGGCTGCCCAGTACAACCAGCACAGAGACTGGGCAGGGTTGGGAGCACGGCTCGGATGACTCAGAGCCCACCACTCCGGCCAGCTTTTGGGGAACCCCTGCCTGCCCAGGGCCCGGGGGATGCCGGAGGGGGTTTGGAGGGGGCACAGAGACCCCGCTCCCCACGGCCCCACCAGCCCGGGGCGCGCCGGGTCCCGGACAGAACCGCGGTCCTGGGGGAGCACCGAGCGTCCCAGGGAGCGATCCCCGCGCACCCCGCGGAGGGGACACCGCGCGTCCCGGGGGCGCACCGAGCGTACCGGGAGGACACACCGGGCACCCTGGGGAGGGAGCTACGAGCTTCCAGAGGGGCTACGACTCCCGATCCCATCCCGGTCCTCCCTGACCGCTTCCCGTGGCTATCCCCGCGATGCTCCGACCGGGGGCGAGCCGCGGTCCCCACCGACCCTGCCACCCGGGACCTCTGTTCCCCGCTCACCTGCAACGCTCCCGGTGCCGGCGGCGAGCAGCAGCCCCGCGGCGAGGAGCAGCCGCGGCCCCATCGCCCCCATGGCCCCCCCGGGCCGCGCTGCCCCGCCGCGGCCGCCCCCGCCGGCTCCCGTCGCGCATGGCCCCGGCACCGGCACCGGCACCGGCACCGACCCCGCCCGGCCCGGCCCGGGGGCGGAACTTCCCTCCCGGCCCCGTCGCCCCGTTCCGCTCCTCCGGCACCGCCCAGCCCGGGGCGGGGCGGGGGCGGCTCCCTGTGAGCCGGGAGGGGCTGAGAATCCAGCGGTGCTGCTGCGGGCGGGACCCCTCCCCATCCTGAGACCCCCACCTTCATCACCCCGTAGAGTGGAGACGCCCACCTTCACCTCCCAGCAGAACAGAGGCACCCACCTTCACCATCTCATGCTCTGGAGACCCCTCCTTCATCATCTTGTACATTGCAGGTCCCCACCTTCACCACCCCGGGTGGCAGAGCCCGCTGCCTCCATCCCCCAGGGCAGCAGAGACACCTCACCGTCACCATCCCGTACTCCAGACACCCCTGCCTTCATCTCCTCGTGCAATGGAGACCCCCACCTTCATCAGCCCAGACAGCAGAGACCCCCACCCTCATTACCCAGACACCACACAGCCTCACCTTCACCTGTCCACACACAGAAAACCCCCCCAGTTCCATCCCCTTCACCCCCTTTCAAGCCCCTTGACAGATGCACCCCACAGACCCCACTTCATGCCGTGAATGGGGGCTGCAGCCTTCACTTCCGGGGCCCCCTCCTTGCTGCGGTCCTGGAGGAGGCTGGGAGCTGTGGGAATCCTGCTCGATCCCGTTCTGCATTACTGGGTGCAGGAAGATGTTCCAAGAAAGACTTTACAGCCATCCCATGGGAATCACCTGAAATGGGTTCCTTTCCCTGGTGTGCAAGAGGCCAATCCCACCCAGAGCTGAGGGATTTGATTTATTTTCAGTTCTGTGCCAGGGGTCAATCCCCAACACAACCCCCAACAGCAAACTGTTCACTTTTTCTACACTTTAGCAAACAAGTATGAAACATTCATGGTCTGCAAGTTACACAGTTCCTTATTAATTAGTATTAATTAGTATTTTCTCTTCTGTTGGTTAAATGATTCTCTCGTTTCTCATGCTAATTAGGCTGCATGCTCTGTTTTCTCCTTTTGGGTCAGTGAGTTTCTTGACTTGGTGGTCGTGATCTTCCCTTGCTGCAATCACCCACGTTGCTCTTTCAAATGATGGTTGGCCTTGTTTGTTCCTCTCCATCTCGTGGTTGTGTGGCCGAGTGGCCTCGGTCTGTGTGTTCACTATTCCATGGGCTACTGATGTATTGGCTCAAGTTTCTTCTCCCTACAAGTGCTGAGGCTTATTAAAGCTGCAATTACTGCCACATAATTACACAGGATTTCTCTGTTTGGAAGATGAACACCAGGGTGAGCAGCACCCACCGCAGCAGAGTGCAACTGAAACTGCTGAAGGGTTCTGAAGGCAACGGACAGGAACCGACAACGGTGCGACCCCTGCAAGCAGCACCTTGGAAACTGCTCACTCAGCCTGCTGTTATCCCACCGAGCGAAAGCCGGAGGGAGCAGCAGGAGCCTCAGCATGGGGCTGCTCTCGGGGCTGCGCAGAGCCCTGCGGGGCTGGAGGGGCCAGCGCAAGAACCCGGCCCTGCAGTTCGGGGCCAAGCGCCGGCCAGAGGAGCTGAGCAAGGCCCAGGAGTTCGCCCGCAGCCTGGGTGGCCTCACGCTGGGCCTGGCTCTGGCCAGCATTTATGGGGCTCTGGTGCTGCTGGTGCAGGGCCACAATGTCTGGTACTGCCTGAGCGTCACCGTCATCCTGGGCGCGGGGCTGGGCCTGGGCATGGCGTTCTCCATGAAGACGCGGATGATCGTGCTGCTGGCGCTGCCACACTTCTTCACCAGTGAGCAGCCACGGGTCCTGCACTGGCAGTTGGGGGTGCCAGGGGGTGCCAGGGGATGGCGGCTCCTGGCTGAGCCCTGGGACTTCCCTGTCTTCACAGAGGAGGGGAAGATGCTGATCATGATGCTGGCGCTGTGCCTGACCGTACAAGGCCCTGGCACCAACCTCCTGCACAACGTCTCCCAGGTCGCCAAGGCACTGTCATGTGGGGCTGAACTGGCCCAAAACCAGACGGCCGAGAGGCTGCAACAAGCCAAGGAGCCGCTGCTGAGTGAGCAGGGGGCTGGGGGAAGGTGGAGGGACTGCAGGGGCCCTTCCTGGGGGAGCCACAGACTACTCTTACTCTTTGGGGTATTCTCAGGTGTCCCCTCTCTCTGCAGACTTCCACAAAAAAATCAAGGAGATTGGCCAGAACGCCAAGGTGGTGAGTGACCGTGTCCGCAAGTCCATCCGCTCCATCATCCACTCCACCAGACACATCGGTGAGCGGGGTCCCCAGGGATGTCCCCACCCCCAGCACCCCCCACCCTCCTTTCAGTCCATCCCTGTCTCCAATGCCCCCTCGCTGCCCACAGCCCGGGCCCTGCGCAATGTTTGGCTGTGGCTGGCGAAGGCTGGTAGGATCTGCAACCGCGAGCTGGGGTCACCCCAGACTAGCTGCTATCGCTACATGGACAAGGCCAAGGACAGGTGTGAGCGCGCCCTCCCCCTCCTCTTCCACATCTGCTACGTTGTCCACAGCTTCAAAATCCTCTGCGGGCTGGTTGCTGCTGGTGAGTCCCTGTCCCTCTGTCACGGGGGGCTAATGGGGTGATGGGGCAGATCTGTCCCCACCACTGCAGCCCAGCTTTAGCAGAGATCCCCTTCTCTGCAGCTGCTGTCATATTCTGCAGCATCCCTCGATACATCCAGACATTCATCCGGACCAATGTTGCAGCCCGTGAGTATCCCAGTGCCATGATGGGGACCAGGAGTCCCTCTCTGTGCCCCTCTTCTGGCTCTCGCCACAGTGCACAGCACCTCTTGAAACCTCTGCAGCCCTCACGGATACCCTGAACCGTGTCCGCGCCGAGTTTGAGTTCAACATCTCAGTTGTGCACCACTTCAACGTCAGCTTCAACACCAGCAAGAGCCTGGGGGAGGTGTCTGTGGACATGATGGAGGCCGTGCATCAGCACATGGAGCCCTACCACCGCGCCCTGGAGCTCTTCTCCTACATCTCCTTCTTGGCCATCCTCTACTTGTGCTACCAGTGAGTGGGCAGGGGTCCTGCTCTGGTGACCCATGGGGACAGGGACCTGGCATGCAAGTGCTCAGTGTCCCTGCTGTGCCCCCAGTGCGATGCGGTACCGGCGCCGCTACCTGCGGGACGACACCTTTGACAACGTTTACATCACACGGCGCTTCGTGGAGCTGGACCTGCGGTGTGCAGAGCAGGGCAGACCCACCGTGCTGCCCCTGTCGGCGCTGGAGAGGGGCCGCTACATCCCCCCAGGTCAGTCCCACCCCAGAGGGTGTCCTCCAGCCCAGCTCTGAGCCCCCTGACACGGCCTCATGGTGCTCCCGTGGCCATCCAGGTGCGCTGTGGCTGTCAAAGAGGGAGCGACGCCAGTACGGGCTGCAGCTGTTTGGGTTCCTGCGCCATGTGTTGCTGGGGCTCAGCATCATCCTGGCTGACTACAGCATCTTCTGGCTGCTTGACCTGTTCCGGCACCAGCTGAGCGCAGATATCGTCGCCAGGGGTGAGCAGCACCCTTGGGTGCTCTGCAGGCTGAGGGTCAGGGCTGTGGGATGGCCCCAGGTCTGAGCCGCTCGCCCACAGCACCATCGACAATGAACATCAGCATCAACGGAACGGGCTACACCAGTGAGATCTTCCAGGATCTGGTCGCTGCCTTCAACGTGCTGCAGGAGGGCAAGGTCTCGGTGCTGTCCCAGGTCTGCCTCGTCGAGCCCGTGGAGCCCGACCACAGCACCTACATCACCATAGGTGTGCAGGCTGGGGGTGCTGCACCCTCAACGACCCAGGGGGGTGAGGGGGTGTAGGGGGGTGCCACCCCTCCATAACTCATTCTCTTCCCACCAGGAATCCTGTACGGTGTCTGGCTCTTCATCAGCATCTTTGGCTCCTACATGGCACGCCTGCGCCGGGCAGTGTGTGCCGCCTACTTCCCATCCCGTGAGCAGGTGAGAAGCCCCCTATGTGTGTGTGTGTCCCTCTACACTCCCTCAGCCACCAGCTGCCCTCACCCCATCCCCTCCATGCCAGGAGCGCCTGGCCTTCCTCCACAACATCATCCGGGCACGGCGGGAATGGATGGCACTTGCCCTGTGCCGAACTGGCACACAGCGCTTGGACAATACCAGGAAAAGCAGGTTCTTCCTTATCCTCATCTCCAGGTAAGCTCCCCCAGGGGATGGAAAAGGGCAGCATCATTCCTGGAGGTCTGTAGCAAGGACCTCTGCGATGGCATTGACCCACGGATCGCTGCTCTGTGCTCGCAGGTTCCCTCTCCTTGTCCGCCTCGCTCGCCGCTTGGGCATCCAGCGCAAACACTGCCTGACCTGCGGGATGCCAGAGCAGCCGGGTTTCACTGCCTGCATCACACCTGGCTGCAAAGGTAGGAGCCCCTACTGCTTGGGGACACCCTCCCTGGAAAATTCCATGTCCCCCCTGACAGCCCCATTTTCCACAGGGCTGTATTGCAGCGAGTGCTACAGAACCCTGAACAACACCTGCTCCATCTGCATGGCCCCCCTGAGCTACCCGGACTCTGAGGACGAGGAGATGTGAGCAGAGGAGTGCCGGGAGCCCAGCCGAGCCTGGGGAGCTGCAGTGGCTGTGGGGAGGCTGCAGCTCACCCCTGCCCTGTCTGCCCCTGCAGGGACTCCAGTGACGAGGAGACACCGAGGCTGTGGGTGGGAGCTGTGCGGGCGCTGCGGGGCCAGGAGCGAGGGCGGCGGCTGCTGCAGCGCATCAAGGACATGATAAAAGGCCGGAGACTCCCCTTCAGAACGGCCGCCCGGCTGCAAGACCAGCTGGAGGAGGAGGAGGAGGAGGAGAGCGAGGGGTTGCTCTCCAGGTGAGGCCTGGCTGTGGGGGTGGCAGTGTACCCCATCTCTTTTAGCACTGGGAGTGCTGGTCCCCTACACTTGTCCCCCCACCACCAGACGCGACTTTGACTACAAGGAGCAGGCTGAGAGAAGGGACAGAGAGCTGCAGGAGGTGGTGGTCTCGCAGACACCCAGCCATGTCCCTACTTCATTGGAGCATCCCAGCAGCATCGGTTCTGGGGCAGCATCCCACCGCCCTCAGAAACCCCCCAACACAAGTGAGCTCCACTCGCACTCCTCTCCCAGCCAGGGCTGCCTGTGGGCAGTGCGAGCGGGCGGGGCTGACACGACACTTCCCTCCCCACCCAGTCCTGAAGCGAGTGGTGGTCGCGGTCCTGCCCCGCCCGTGCAGCCGGTTCCTCTGGAGCCAGCCGGACGAGTATCGCTGCAGCAAGGTCTTCATGGGCGCTGGCTTCGGGATGCTCCTTGGCCTCGGTGAGTGTGTCCTGCTGCCGGGCACAGCACGGGGCTGGTGGCTCTGGGAGCTCAGGACGCATTGTTGGGTGTTTCAGGGCTCTGCCATCTCCTCATCATGCCTCTGGACCTGCCAGAGATACAGAGGATGAAGCTTACCTGGGGGCTGATAGGTGAGGATGGGGCAGGGAGTGCACTGAGGTGATGGGGGCCGTCAGGAGCTCCGGGGGTTCTCTGTGGGACCATGGGGTCAGCTCTCTGCTCTGCACAGGGGTGACTGCTTTGGGCTGGGCCACGTCCCCCCACTTCCGCTGTGCCAACCTGCTCATGGTCCCCAAGTTCCTGGGAAAGGAGGGTCGGCTCTACGTTCTCTCCTTTGTCTTCGCTGCCGTCTACAACGGTAGGGTTCCCTGTGTCCCCCGGGGGGTTCCTGGGAGCTGGCAGGCTCTGAGCCACCTCTGCTGCCACCAGGGCCTGGGGCCAACCTCTGGTACAACCTGATGGAGACGAAGCGCTCAATGGATTGTGTGCTGGAGCTACAGGTCAACCAAACAAGACATCTCTGGCAGACATCTACAGACCCCCTGCGCCACGTCATGGAAGAGCTGGTGGTGAGGAGGGGTCTGGGGCAGTGGGTGCTGGGGGGCTGGGGGAGCAGAACCAAGCCTCTGCCTCTGTGTGTGTGCCCTGGCAGAGGAGCGCGGGGACGCTCAACAATGAGATGCAGAACATCTCGGGTGCCTTCGTGGAGCTGAACGAGCAGGTGGCCAGCAAGGAGGGCTTCGACCTGCGGCAACCCCCGCACACAGGCACCCAGCGGGCCCGCAGCACCCAGGAGCTCTATGAGGAAAAGACCAAACTTCGCTGTGCCAGTGAGTGGAGCGGGCAGGGACTGGCAGCACAAGGGGAGGGGTCTGCCCTAGATCCCAGTGCTGTCCCCACAGGGCACCCCCATTGAGAGCTGGGGTTGCACAGGCAGCTGAGGGCTCCTGTCCCCCAGATGTGATCGACAAGGGCCTGCAGAGGTGCTTAGACCATTTCCAGAAAATGCACAAGATGTGCATGGAAAAAGTTAAGGTGCCCCTCATCAACCACATCATCTGCCTGCCCATGCAGTTTGGGTTCGTCTGCCATTCAGTCCACAGTAGGTGACCCTGACCCCGTGCTCCCTTGGAGGGGCAGATCCAGTTCTACCCCTGCAGCCCCCGGCACGGCAGCCACAGCCGCCACCATCCCTGTTCCATCTCTGCAGTCATGAACCACTGGTGTCGGGAGAGGATCCCCGTGGATGGGAACTTTGGGAAGACGTATGACCAGGTGAACCACTCCGTCAACAGCCTCAGCCAGGAATTCAGTGCCAGCATTACGTACCAGGTGGGTGCCTGGGCACCCTGTGGGTGCCTGTTCCCTGTGCCCATGGCCAGGTCCTGCCCTGCCCCATGGCCCCTCTGCCACAGGAGGAGCACCATGAGATGCTGGTGGGCACCGAGATAGTGGAGCAGCTGCGGGAGGAGGTGATCTCGCAGCTGCGGGAGGAAGGCGCTCGCCTGGGCCTGGCTGTCTCCTTCTTCCGCCTGCTGCTGTCCTTCACCTTCCTCTTCGTCTTCTTCTCGTGAGCCTTGGGATGGTCAGGGGGTGGGGGTGACACCCCTGTGCCAGCTGCGGGGCACAGAGGGGTGGGGGCCTTCCTCAGCAGCAGGTCTTTGAAGACAATGGAGGGGTTCTGGGGGCTGCAGCCAGTGCCTCCTTCCCCCCAGACCTATTCCCTCTCACCAGGGCTTTCCACTACACCTATCAATACTGTCACAACATCGGCTTTGACAACTGCTACATCACCACCTATTTCCGCCAAATCGATGCGCGGCGTGGAGAGCAGGTTGGGCAGGGAGAAAGGGATGCAGGGCAGCCCTGTCACCCCCGGTGGGGTGTCCCAGAGTCTGCACTGAGCCACCCCTTCCCCCTCATCCAGAACAAGCAGACGCTGCTGCCCCTGCTCCGGCAGGAGACCTCATCTTTCATCTTCCCGTGCAACCCGGTCGTGCAGCGGCCTGAGCTGCAGCACATGGTGAGGGGCTGGGGGTAATCAGGGGGGTCAGGGCTGGCGACAGCAGGCTGTGACAGCTCCCCTGTTCCCTGCAGGTGCTGGAGCTGCTCAGGTGCATCCCACTCCTGCTCTTCCTCATCTTTGTCTGTGGCCTGGACCACTTCATCTTCAGCATTCTCAGCATCATCCAGCATCATTCCTTTATTCAGTATTCCTACCAAAGTGAGCTCACGGCCCTGGAGGGCAGGCCCATGGTCCCACCATGCCCCTCAGCAATACAGGGAACCCCTCAGCCCTCCCACCACCTCCTCAGCCTTTCTCCCACCCCACAGCCAGTCACCACTTGAGCGTGAATGTGATGGGCACGTCCCTGATGGCGGAGCTGCTGCGGACCACCATCGGGGCCCTCAACAACTCCTTCGACACCCAAGTGGAGACCTCGAACCTCGGTAAGCCCCTGCCAGGGATGGGACTGGCCAGGGGCTGCTGCAGGGGGCTCACACGGGTGCTGGTGCTGTGTTCCCAGCCTGCCTGCCGCAGCCCACCAGGATGACGAGGCAGCAGTACCTGAACACCTGCCTGCCCCTGGGCGCGCTGGCCGTGCTCTGCGTGCTCCAGGTCTACCCGTTCCGCCTGCGCCGCGCCATCGCCGCCTTCTACTTCCCCAAGGTGAGCGGGCCGAGGGAGGGCTGGGGACAGCCTGGGGGTGGGTTCTGGGGTCGGTTTTGGGTGGGCTGTGTCCCCAGCCACCCACCCCTCACGGTGGCGTGGTGCTGGCGCAGAGGGAGAAGATTCGAGTGCTGTTCCTGTACAACAAATTGCTGCGGCAGCGGAAGAATTTCTTGCACCTGCAGCGCGGGCGCATAGCCCGGCAAGCGCGGCAGCCGCCCGGGCTGGTGAGTGGGGACAGGGACACGGGGTGCCGGGAGGGGTTGCCACTGTCCCCTGACCCTGCAATCGTTCTGGCCGAGCCCCACACGGGCCCGTCCTCGCCGCAGGGGACGTTGCTGCTGCAGTGGTGCTGCCGGCGCTGGCCTTGGCTGCGCTGCTGCTTTCCCCGGCGCTGCACCGTGTGTGGGACGGCCGAGACGCCCGGGCACCATCCCTGCCCCAGCCTCGACTGCGATGCCTTGTACTGCGAGCTGTGCTGGAGGGAGGCGGGGTTCGCCTGCCTCGCCTGCAGCCCTGCGGACCCCGACCTCGTCCAGGACAGCAGCGAGGAGGAGGAGGAGCAGGGATACGCGGGCTGAAGGTACTTGGTAATAAATGTTTCAACCCTTGGTGCACGGCGTGAAGTGGGGTCCGTGGGGTGTGTCTGCCAGGGGGATGCTGAAGGTGGGGGTCTCCGTTGCACCGGGGGATGGAGGTGGGGGGATTGAGATGGGGAGGATGGGGGTCCTGCCCACAGCAGCACCCCTGAGGTCTCTGTCACACAGCACCTGCTGCTCCCAGGGCACACGGAGCTGTCCCTGCCCTACCTGGCAATTCCTTCCCAGGGCTGGGGGCACAACAGGAATAGAGATGGGGGTGTTGAGGGGCTGTGGGGACAGGGACAGGTCTGAGTGCACTGTGGGGATGGAGATGGGGGCATCACGTGCCTGGGAACAGGGACATCGAAGGGTGATGGCACCACAGGGATGGACAGGGATGTGGAGGGGCTGGGGACACCATGGGCATGGAGATGGTGGCACCAAGGTGCTGGAGAAGAGGACATCGAGGGGCTGAGGGAATGGCTGGGATGGAGCTGGAAACAGCATTGGGCTGGGGGTATCCCAAGGTCAGGACCACCATGAGGTGTGGGCTCAGGGTGCCAGGACCGTGGTGTCTCAAGGACCAGGTGTTTTATTTGGCAGCTCTTCCCTGTCCAGCTTCTCCCAGCTTCTGTTTTGTGGCTGGGACTCCAACCACATCCTGGTGCCTGGCCCCACGTTGTCATTGCTGCCTCCTCGTCACTCGAGTCCCTGCAGGAATGGGGTGGAGCAGGGGTGAGCTGCAGCCCCCTGGCCTTGGGTGGGCTCCTGGAACCTCTCTGCTCACATATCCTCATCCCTGGTGTCCCACTAGCTCAGAGGCCCTGTGCAGATGGGGCCGGTATTGGTCAGGGCTGTGTAGAAGGTGCGTGAGGGAACCCGTGGGCACAGAGTGATCACAGAATCCCAGAGTGGAGCAGGTTGGAAGGGCCCACAGTGGGTCACCTGGTCCCACCTCCCTGCTTAAAAAGGCTCATCCCAGAGCACAGGACTGAGTCCATACAGTTCTGGAATATCTCCAGTGAGGGATATTCTCCAGACAATCTGTTGCAGTGCTCCGTCACTGCAGAGGGAAGAAATTCTTCCTCCTGTCCAGGTGGAACGTCCTGGGCATCAGTTTCCATCCTATTGCTTGGTACCCCTTGCAATGAGCTCAGCACTCACCTGGGAATGAATCTGGGGGCACTTGGGGGTCTTTGTTGGTTTATAACCCCTTCTAAGACATGACTTACAGGTGAATGTCCTGATACCACCTGAGCCGTTTATTTAAGGGAGGACAGTGCCATGACAAAGAACATTTAAGCCACCTCTCTTCCCATGGGCCTTCTCCCTTACGTGGCTCAAAACCAACTTGAGATTGGTTTGTCCTGGTCATCCCCTGGTGGTGGTGCTGGGTGGGCACCCCCTTTGCCTCAGGGTATGTTCTTACGCACATCAGAAGTTTCCCCACCACACATCCAAAAACTCTCCTCCTCCCCTTTGCTTGGAGAATGCAAAACGCACCTGATGCTTTTGCAAAGGCCAGTTTTGAGTCACTAACCTTTAACACCTGTCACACCTGGCCCCCACTCTGCTCCTGGGCACAGGGATGGGCACCCACAGGGTGCCCAGGCACACACCTGGTAGAGGATGCTGGCGCTGAATTCCTGGCTGGGGCTCTGTATGGAGCTGTTCACCTGGAGTTGGAGTCCACTGGGATCTTCTCCTTGCACCAGCAGCTCATGACTGCAGGGATGGAAAGGGGAGCAGAGCCAGAATCCCCAGAATGTCCCCCTGAGGCAGCAGAGGGTCAGGGGATGGGTCCCACACATCCCCCTTGGCCACTTGGCAGAGAAACCTGGACTGCAGGGGCAGGCAGACGAGGAGCATGGACACTTTTTCTGTGCAGGTGTCATACTGGGAATGGTCTCTGCAGCTCTGCAGGCCCCTCTCGATCCCAGCTGGGGGGCAGGAGCCCTCAGCTGCCCGTGCAGCCCCAGCCCCACCAGCCTGGGGTCCTTGTGGGGCTGCCACTGGGGCTGGGGCAGCCCCTCCCGTGGCTGGCAGCTGCCTCCCCACGTGCTGCCAGTCCCTGCCCACCCCGCTCCCATCCAGGGGAAAAGGGAGGAGGTTGTTTTGAATCTCTGTGCAGTAATAAGAGGGATAATAATGATTATCCAGAGGTCTTTGCAAAGAGAGCAGCAGTTATTGGCAACAGCTGAACTGACTTGGATTTGGCACGGAGTGAAACTTGCAAGCAACAATATTAAAGCAACGGGCATTTGCTCTCAGAGAAGGAAGGAGGGGAAAAAAGAAGGAAACAAGGAAAGGAGAGAGAAAAAAAAGAAAAATAAAAGAAAAAGAAAAAGAAAAAGAAAAAGAAAAAGAAAAAGAAAAAGAAAAAGAAAAAGAAAAAGAAAAAGAAAAAGAAAAAGAAAAAGGGAGAGAAGGAAAAGGAAAGGAAAGAGAGAGAAAGGGAGGAGAGAGGAGAGAAAGAGAAACAGAGACAGAGAAAGAGAGAAAGAGACAAAGAAAAAGAGAGTGAAAGAGAGAAAGAAAAAGAGAGAGAAAAAAAGAGTGAAAGAGAGAGAGAAAAAGAGAGAGAAAAAGAGAGAGAAAAAGAGAGAGAAAAAGAGAGAGAAAAAGAGAGAGAAAAAGAGAGAGAAAAAGAGAGAGAAAAAGAGAGAGAAAAAGAGAGAGAAAAAGAGAGAGAAAAAGAGAGAAGCAGAGAAACAGAGAAAGAAAGAAAAAGAGAGAGAAAGAGAGAGAGAAAGAAAGAGAGAAACAGAGAGAGAAAGAGAGAAAGAAACAGAGAGAGATAAAGAGAGAAAGAAAAAGAGAAGAGAAGAGAAGAGAAGAGAAGAGAAGAGAAGAGAAGAGAAGAGAAGAGAAGAGAAGAGAAGAGAAGAGAAGAGAGAAAAGAAAAAAGAAAAGAAAAGAAAAGAAAAGAAAAGAAAAGAAAAGAAAAGAAAAGAAAAGAAAAGAAAAGAAAAGAAAAGAGAAAAGAAAGACTGAGCTCTGCCCACCCTTGGGTCCAGTGGCGTGCTCGGTCTGTCCTGGCTGTGCTCCGGTGCTGGGATCCCCCCTTTCCCCCGAACTGAGTCTTTTAAAGCCCCTGAGCTGTGACCGGGCAGATCTGAGATTTCACCACCACACCCATAAACTCTCCCTTTCCCCTCGGTCAGAGATACAGACCCGGCCCCAGCAAAGCCCCTCCTGCCTTTCCGAGCTGCCGAATGTTTGAGGCACTCACATTTAATCTGTGAGTCTCACACTGTTGTCTCCGGACAGGTTCCCCAGCCCTGCTCTCTGCACAGAGCCGTAAATAAATCAAATACCTCACCCCGTGTGTGGATTGGGCTCTCGCGCTCTGGGTGAAAGAACCTGTTCTGGGACAACACCACCACCCGGTGGCTCAGAGCCGCTTAAATCTCCTTCCTGGGAATTCTCCTTCCAGGCTGGTGATTGCCACGTAGTGAACAGAGGGAAGAGATGAGACAGAGCGAATGAGGAATTCTACGGTGAACAACGGCAATGCCAATCCTTAAGAATATAAATCCCACGGACAGCATCACTCCTATTTGCATCAGCCATTTCCTGTAAGCCCCAGGGGCTACAACAGCACAACAACCCATGGGTCAGGACTCCATCCACCAAACCAGTCCATCGGCTGCATGATCAGAACAATCCCAATGTTTGCTCAGCACTTTTATTCACCTTGGCTTGGGCTTCTTCTGTGGAAGCAGCAGCGTTGTGGGCACAGCATTCCCCACTGGTGAGATTTAATATTCCACATATCCCTTGTTCCTTTAATCACAACATGTCTAAGGCTGATGCATTCTGCAGTGTCATCTTCACAGCCTGCTGAGCCACAGGTTTAATTCTCCACAAGCACATCTTGTCCTGTTACTCAAAGCATGTTCTTGCCAAGCTGAATTTCCCAGAGCCCCCTGGTGTCTCATTATTGCACTTCTGGGAGACAAAACTGCTTCAAGCCCAAGGGCTAAAGTCATTCTGAAGGTAGAATCACAGAATCATGGAATGGTTTGGGTTAGAAGGGACCTTAAAGCTCATCTCATTCCACCCCCACATCTTCCACAATCCCAGGTTGCTCCAAGCCCCATCCAACCTGACTTTGGACACTTGCAGGGATGGGGCAGTCACAGCTTCTTCGGGCAGCCTGTGCCAGGGCTTCACCACCCTCACAGGGAAGAATTTCTAATCTAAGCCTGCTCTCTCTCAGTTTGAAGCCATTCCCCCTTGTCCTGTCACTCCAGCTCCTGATGAACCCCAGTGAACCCTGTTGGGCTTGACGTGGGACAATGCAGGTCCCCACTGGGCTGTGCATGGGCCTGCACTGGGATTGTCCTCCTTCCCAGGGTGTAGAACAGGCTTTGCTGGGCTTTCTGGGACCCCTGCTCCCTCCCGAGGTGCTCAGGGGCTCTGCAGAACTTTCCCTGGCATTGCACAGACCCCTGCTCCTTCCCAGTGTCCACGGCGGGATCTGATGGAGTTTCCACAGAACAGCACGGCTCCTGCTCCCTCCCAGGAGCGTGATGGGCTCTGCCGGGCTTAGCCCATGTCCACACAAGCCCCTGTTCTATTCTGAGCCAGCTGCAGATCTCCCCACACTCTCCCCACGGCCCACAGGAGCACCTGCTCCCCCCAAAAGGCTCAGTGGGCTCCACCAGCCTCTGGCAGATCTCCGGGGGCTCTGCTCCCTCCCACAGCTCTGCCAGCCTTTCTGCAGGCCAGGTGGCCCCTTCTTCCTCCTGGGGCACTTTAGGGCTTCTCCCTTCCTTGGTCTTCATGCAGGCCCACAGGTGACCCCACTCCCACTCCTGGCACGCCGTGGGCTCCATCTCAGCCCTTCCCTGTCCTGCCCGTGCTCTGCTCCCTGCCACGGTGCACAATGGGCACTGCCACACTTTGGGTAGGACCCAAAAGCTTTTGTGTTCCCACCAGGTGCACACCCAGAGTGGAGCTGGGGGGGTCCCACAGTGCTCCTGGGACCCCACCAGTGCCTCCCCATTCCTCCCACCGTGGTGCCAGTGCCGTATGGCTCCCTGGCACAGACACTCAGGCAGGCACACAGAACACCCACACTCCACTCCAAACACCCTTTATTCACCCCCCACGGGCCCCTGCTCAGGGACAGCAACAGTCCCAGGGTACTCCAGTCCCCGCAGGGATCCTCTGTCCCCTCGTGGCTGGTCCCTTGTCCCCTGGGTCCCTCAGCGGTCCTTCCTGCGCGCTGGCGGGGACGGGGGGTAGTGGCGGGCGGGTGGCACGTCGTAGTGGCTGGGGATGTGGCTGTTCTTGGGGGAGTCGTAGTGGCTGGGGGGGTCTCTGTGAGGGGGGCCTTCAGGCCCTTCAGGACAACTCTCTGCGGGGACAAGAGAAGGCTGCAAGGGGACATGTTCCCCCCCACATCACCAATGTCCCCCCATCACCAGGGTCATGTCCCCTCCAGGGCTGTGCAGCTCCTGACCAGGGCCACCAGGGCCAGGGGATCCCCAGCCATACCTTCCTCCTGTGGTGGCTCCTCAAGGAGCCCGATCTCAGCGTAGGACATCTCCCTCTGGACAGGGGATTTCATCTCCATGTAGCTGCCCTCGTGGGCCTTGGTGGTGGCAGGGGGCAGCTCCTTGATGGTGGCGTAGGGGTTCTCGCTGGCCAGGGAGCTGGCGCTGGCCCCCAGCCCCTCCCAGGGGTGCTCTGGGGGAGAAGGAGTTGGGGATCCCCCCATGGCAGGGAGCACAGGGGAGAAGGAGCAGCTGTGTCTGGCTGTGTCTCAGGCAGCCCCATCCCTTTCCTACCCCATCCCTGTCCCTTCCCCATCCCGACCCTAATCCAGGCCTTTTCCAACCCATCCCCGAACCACCCTCGCCTTTTCCCCATCCCAGCCCCATCTCTTCTCCAGCCCATCTCTGTCCCTTTCACATCCCAGTCAGTTCTGTCACTTCCCCATCCCACCCCTATCCCATCCCCATCCTTTGCCCATCCTAGCCCTGTCTCTTCCCTATCCTCTCCATCCCACTCCTACCTTTGCTGTCACACTTCCTCAGGCCATGGCTGTAGGTGTAGCTCCGGTCCAGCTGCCTCCCTGTTAAGAGGGCAGGTTCAGGGTCCCCTCTGCTTCATTTTCCCCCAGCATGAAGGTTCTCCACCCACCCCTTCCCAGGCCCTTCCTGAGGGAGGGGACTCAGGTGTCCTCCCCACTCTGGCCAAGATCCACACTGGAGCTGCTCCCTCACTCCTCCTTACCCCTCGATGCCCCGAGGTGTTTCCAGTCGGGAGGCAGCGTGGCATTGCCTTCGGGGCTGTAGGGTCTCTCCATGCTAGGGAAGAGCTGGGTGCCAGGCCCCTGGAGCCCAAAGAGAGGACAGGTTGGCATTGAGGGTCGTGGCACTGGTGCCGTGCTGCCCCACACAACCCTGTGCTGACCTGTGCCACCCCCTGCCATACCTTGAGGGAGCTGGCCCTGTCCTGGGGGCTGGGGACTGGCAGCGGGCACTGGGACAGCGTGTGGTAGCTGGGGTTGGAGTAGTAGTGCGCATGGTGGCTCGGGGGTACATCTGGAGGGACAGGAGTCAGCCTGGCGGTGCCACTGGGGCTGGGGCCACACCTCCAGCACCACACCGGGCTGACCTGGCACCATGTAGTCAGAGGTGTCCGTCTGTCCTGCTCTGTAGGCCACAGCCAGGTGCTGCCGCTCCTTCCCCTTCTGCCGGTGGTGGTAGCACAGGGTTGTGACCACCACGACCACCAGCAACACCGCCAGGGCCACCAGGCTCAGCACCATGCCCAGGGGGCTGTAGGATGCAGGGGGGGCTGGCTCGATGGTGTAGGGCTGGTCAGGGTTCCCTGTGGGGTGGGGAGGAGGGTCAGTCCTTAGGGTGGGGGTGGGAACCCGGGGAGCCCCCGCTTTGCCCCCACTCACCAGCCTCACAGTGGGACCCAGTCATGCCTGGGGTGCAGGGACATGTCCCGTTGGTGGGGTCACAGGTGGCGTTGTGGGGACAGCGGCAGAGCTGCTCACACTGGAGCCCGAAGGTCCCAGGGGTGCAGGCTGGGGACACAGACAGGGGTACCATATAGCTCCATACTAGGACCATTAATAAATACTTCTTTTACTCTTTTCACTCTGTCTAGCTTCTGTTTCAGGTCAGCCTTTTTTAAGGCATCACAGCCACAGGGTGGTCAGGACCATGGAGGTCCACTGGGGTTTCATACCACCCAGAGTAGAACTGCACAGCGGTCACCCAGGCGGCCACAAGCCGTTCTCCCCAGACCCCCATCTGAACCAGGGGCACCTTGCTCCCCACTCCCCCTGTCCCCTGAGCCCCCCACTCACGCTGGGAGCAGCGGGGGCCCTGCCAGCCCGGGGTGCAGAGGCAGGAGCCATTGGTGGGGTGGCAGGAGGAGCCATTGGCGCAGGAGCAGCTCAGGGAGCAGCGTTTGCCGTAGCGGCCAGGGGGACAGGCTGGGGAGAGAGGAGCGTGCTTGGCCTCAGCTCAGGGCTTAAGGATCAGGCTGGGGAATTTTGGGGGGTGTTCACTCACTGCGCTGGCAGCTGGGGCCGCGGTACCCCGGGGTGCAGGTGCAGGATCCGTCCTGGGGGGAGCAGGAGGCTCCGTTGCGGCAGGAGCAGGACATGCGGCAGCCCCGGCCCCAGGAGCCGTGGGGACAGCCCTGCTTGCACTGCGGCCCTGTACGAAGGGTGAGGGATGAAGGTCAGTGGCTGAGGGCACAGTGGGGTCCCCCCAGTTCCTGGTGTCCCCTTTACCTGTCCAGCCAGGCAGGCAGTGGCACTCTCCCGTCACTGGGTCACAGCCATCGGCGTGGGCGCAGACACAGCGCTCCCCACAGCCTGCCCCAAATGTCCCGTTCTGGAGCATGGGGACAGGTTGTGGAGTCAGCGCAGGGTGGTGGCACCGAAGCCCAGTGCCAGCAGCACCAGCACAGCCAGAAGCACTCACCGGGCAGGGCTGCAGGCAGTGAGAGCCCTGCCAGCCCGGGAGGCAGTGGCAGCTCCCGCTCTGGGGGTCGCAGGATGCCCCATGGGCACAGTCACAGCTCCGGTTGCAGCTGGGACCCCAGGTACCAGCAGGACACGGCATTGCGCAGTCGGGTCCGTGCCAGCCTGTGGGATGAGGGGACAGTGGGGTGGGTGCAGGGATGGGGACTGGGACCCCCCGGACCCCAGTGTGCACCCACCTTCCTTGCAGAAGCAGGAGCCATCAAGTGGGGAGCAGGCGAGGGCGTGCTGGCAGGAGCAGTGCCCTGTGCAGTTCGTCCCAAAGGTGTTGGGGGGACACAGGGAGGAGCAGTGCTCGTCCTGGGTGTGGGGACCAAGAATTCAGGACAGACGGGACCCCTGCCCAGGGCTGGGGAAAGGACTCGTGTGTCTGGGGACCACCCACCTTCTCTTTGTAACCTGGTGCTGTAGGGAAAGTGGACAACCCCAAAACTCCCATTCTCCCATGGGAATCCCAAGCTTTCCCCAGGGTTGCCCGGATGCCCAAGTTGCCCCCCAAGGATGCCCATGTGCTCTTGTCCCCACAAAAGGATGCCCAGACCCTGAAACTGCCCTCAGAGATAACAAGACCCCCAACCCATCCCTGAGGATGCCCAGACCCCCATGTTTCCCCCAGGGATGCCCAGATCCCCATGTTTGCCCAGCCTCTAAACCATCCAAACACTCCCATTCCCCCCAGAACCATCCAGAGCCCCCACGATCCCTTCAGCACCACCCAGAGCCCCACTCTCCCCCCATGCTGCCCCAGGAGCATGAGTCCCCCACGCCCCTCACCGTGTAGCCAGGGGGGCAGTGGCAGTGGCCGGTGGTCCCATCACAGACCCCCCCGTGGAGGCAGAGGCAGCTCTGCAGGCACCCGGGCCCGAAGTAGCCAGGGGGGCAGCTCTCATTGCAGTAGAGCCCAGCCCAGCCTGGCAGGCAAACGCACTCCCCGAGCATGGGGTGACAGCTGGGGGTGCAAGCTCAGAACCCCAGTGCTCCCACTCCGGGGCACTGGCTGTGCTGGGAAGGGGCTTTGCAAATAGGGGAGCACAAAGCACCTGCCCCAGGTGGGGATTAAAGCGTCCTGGTCACACAGCCAACAGCTGGCTGTGGTGTAGGGGGACATCGTGGGGGGAAGGAAGTAGGGAAGGATGAGATTGGTGAAGAGGGAGATGAGGATGGTGGGGGACGTGAGGATGATGGGAGAGGATGAATATGGTGGAAGAGGCGAGGATGGTGGCAGGAGCTGGGTGGGATGGGGGAGTTGGGGTGCGATGGGGATGTTGGGGTGGGTTTGGGGTGCCAGGATGGGACAGGAATGCCAGGATGGGATGGGATGGGGGTGCCAGGATGGGTTGGGGGTGTTGGGGTGGGCTGGGGATGCTGGGGTGGGATGGGGATGCCGGGCTGGGATGGGGGTGTTGGGATGGGTTTGGGGTGCTGGGATGGGACAGGGATGCCAGGATGGGACAGGGATGCCAGGATGGGCTGGGGGTGTTGGGGTGAGCTGGGGATGCTGGGGTGGGATGGGGGTGCCAGGCTGGGATGGGGGTGTTGGGGTGGGTTTGAGGTGCTGGGATGGGACAGGGATGCCAGGATGGGACAGGGATGTCAGGATGGGACAGGGATGTCAGGATGGGACAGGGATGTCAGGATGGGCTGGGGATGCTGGGCTGGGATGGGGGTGCCAGGATGGGTTGGGGTGCTGGGATGGACAGGGATGGCAGGATGGGCAGGGATGCCAGATGGGCTGGGGGTGTTGGGGTGAGCTGGGGATGCTGGGGGGTGGGATGGGGTGCCAGCTTGGATGGGGTGTTGGGTGGGTTTTTGAGGTGCTGGGATGGGACAGGGATGCCAGGATGGGACAGGGATGTCAGGATGGGACAGGGATGTCAGGATGGGACAGGGATGTCAGGATGGGCTGGGGATGCTGGGCTGGGATGGGGGTGCCAGGATGGGTTGGGGTGGGCTGGGGATGCCAGGCTGGGATGAGGGTGTTGGGATGGGACAGGGATGTCAGGACAGGTTGGGGGTGCCAGGATGTGTTGGGGATGCTGGGGTGAGATGGGGGTGCCAGGAGGGGTTGGGGGTGTTAGGGTGGGTTTGGGGTGCTAGGATGGGACAGGGATGCCAGGATGGGTTGGGGTGGGCTGGGGATGCCGGGCTGGGATGGGGGTGTTAGGGTGGGTTTGGGGTGCTGGGATGGGACAGGGATGTCAGGATGGGTTGGGGGTGCCAGGATGGGTTGGGGGGGGCTGGGGATGCCGGGCTGGGATGGGGGTCGTACCTCTGGCTGTGCTGGGGGTGGCAGAGGCAGCGGCTCTCGCAGTGGAGGCCGTAGAGGCCGGGCAGGCAGTGCCGCTCCTCGCAGCGGCTGCCCTGGAAGCCGGCCTCGCACAGGCAGCCCCCGTCCACGTGGAAGCACTGGCCCCCGTTGGCACAGTCACAGCTCTCCTGGCAGTCCTGCCCGTACCGCCCCACTGGGCACCTCTCCTGGCACCTGCATGGGGGTCAGAGGTGCTGACACAGCCCCACCAAGAGCTGAGGTGGCTCCTGGAGTCCCCTCCAGCCCCAAGCTGAGGCCATGCAGCTCATTGCATACCAGACTGGGGTAGCTGGGGATGCCTGGCCTGCATGCTGACCTGGTCCTGGCAGCAGGGGGTTGTGGTGGCCTCGTCCCCATGTGCCACATCCCCATCTATCCCCTACCAGCCATGGTACCTCTGTGCCCTGTCCCTGGATGGCCCCTCCCTGTGCACCTTCATCTCTATCTGCTCCCAGACCCATGGACCCCTACTCCAAAGTGCCCTGTCCCCAAGTGTCCCATCCCCCTGCTCCCCCTTGCCCTTCCAATCCCCTGTATCCTCATTCCCCTGTGGCCTCAATCCCCCAGCCCCCCATCCCCCTCCCCTCCATCCCTTTGTACACCCAGTCCCCAGTGTCCCCAAATCCCTGTCCCCACAGTCCAGGTTCCACTCATCCCCCTCCCCTCAATGCCCCCAATACCTCAGTCCCCTTTTCCCCCACCCTGTGCCCAGTTCCCCCCTCACTGCTCTCCAGTGAAGCCAGGGGCACACTGGCACTGTCCCCTGTGGGGGTCACAGTGGCCCCCGTTGTGGCAGCGACACTCGCCCTGGCAGCCAGGCCCAAAGCGCCCGGGGGGACACGGCATGGAGCAGATCTCCCCCTGCAAAGGAGCACTGGGGTCAGCAGGGGAATCTGAGGCAGAGAGCACGTTCGGGGGGGGCCACAGTCCACCTACCATCCATCCATGGGGGCAGACGCAGGTGCTGGTGCTGGAGGGGTGGCAGATGCCCCCGTTCTGGCAGGGACAGGGGGTGGTGCAGGACATCCCCTCAGGGCAGGGCACCTCGCAGCTGTGGGAGGTGAGGGGTGAGCAGGACCCTGCCTGGGGCTGGCACAGGAGGGGAGGGCACAGAGCGAGGGGTTCCTACTCACACGGGGCCACTCAGCTCTGGTGGGCAGAGGCAGGCACCAGTGGAGGCATTGCAGGGGGCCTGGTGGTGGCAGGGACAGGACAGGTGACAGCCCTGCCCGTAGGTGCCATGTGGGCATGGCTGGTGGCACAGGGGGTCGCTGAAGCCAGGGGGGCAGGAGCAGACCCCAGTCAGGGGGTCACAAGGGGCCCCATGGTGGCAGGGGCAGCGCTGTCCACAGTCCGGCCCCCACGACTGCTCATCACACTCTGCATGGGGGAGACCAGTGGTGTTTCCTGTCCCATCCCATCCCATCCCATCCCATCCCATCCCATCCCATCCCATCCCATCCCATCCCATCCCATCCCATCCCATCCCTCCATCCATTCTGCCCCAGCCCATCCTCATCCTATGTCCATTCCCATCATGTCCCCTTCCTATCTTCATCCACATTCCAATCTCATATTCATCCCATCTCCACCTCCACCCTTTTCCCATCCGTCCAGCCACCCATCCCCATCCTATCCCTGTTCCCGTCCCATCTTCCTGCCCATCTTATGTCTGTCCAAATCTCCATTCCCTTTCCAACCCATCCCATCCCATCCATATCCCAGTCTCCCCATCCAAAGGCATTCTCAGCCCATCCCCACCTTCATCCCATCTCCATTCCCATTCCATGCATAACCCATCCCAATTCCATCCCTGCCCCATTCTCCATCCCCAGAGCCTCCATCCCCATCCCCATTAACCTCCTGGATGTCCCACCATGGCTGCCCAGCTGTCCAGGGATACCCACTGCCCCATCTGCCACCCCTGGCTGTGGGTCCCCAGCCCCAGCTGTCCCCAGTCCCCCCCATCCCTCACCGCTGGAGCAGCTGGGGCCGCGCCAGCCCGGCTCACACTGGCACAGCTCGGGAGCGACGCAGCGGCCATGGACACACTCCTGGCTGCAGTGAGCTGGGGGGACATGGCCAAGCAGAGAGAGTGCTCAGGGAGCTCTGGGGACACCCTGCAGTGGGACACAGCCCCAGGGCCCCCCCGACCCCACTCACGGACACAGGAGTCCCGGCTCTCGTAGTAGCCCTGGCAGCACTGGTAGCGCCGCCGGTAGTCGGTGCGGATGGCCTGGCGGTACTCGGTGCGATACACGACCCTGTGCCATCGGGGGGACAGTGACAGTCCTGTCCCCCTTGGCCTTGGGGACGCCTCCCCAGCCCCCCTGGCCTTGGGCACAGCCCCCTCCAGTCCTCCCAGGGCCTTGGGGACACCCTGTGCCGGGATAACCCCCCTTCAGCTCCCCATGGCTCTTTGGCACAGCCCTGCTCCAGCCCCCCTGGCCTTGGGGACAGACCCTCTGCAGCCCCACCATGAGCTTGGGGACACCCACCCTGGCCTTGGGGACAGACCCTCTGCAGCCCCCCCATGAGCTTGGGGACACCCAGTATTGGGACAGCCACCCTGGCCTTGGGGACAGACCCTCTGCAGCCCCGCCATGAGCTTGGGGACACCCAATATTGGGACAGCTACCCTGGCCTTGGGGACAGACCCCTGCAGCCCCCCCATGAGCTTGGGGACACCCTGCACTGGGACAGCCCCCTCCAGCCCCCATGGCATTGGGGCACCCTGCACTGGGACAGCCCCCATCCAGCCCCTCCCCCAGCCTTGGGCACAGCCCCCCTCCAGCCCCCTCACTGTCCTTGTCCCACCATGGGGTGCGACATTCCCCCTCCAGCCCCTGACTGGCCTTGGGGACACCCTGGGGTGGGAATGCCCCTCCATGAAGTTGGGGACACCCTGCAGTGGGACAGTCCCCCTTCAGTCCCCCATGGCCTCGAGGACAGCCTCCCTCCAAGCCCCAATATCCTTGGGAACCCTGCAGTGCCACATGCCCCTCCAGCCCCCCACGGCCCTGGGGCCACCCAGCGGTCCCCGAGGGGCTCTGGGGAGATGGGGGTGCTCCCACCTCTGCTGTGGGCAGGGCAGGGGGAGGCCCAGCCCCCCGGGACAGGGCTCGCTGGAGGACACGACGTGGGGTTTGGTGTACGACTCCTTCACTGGCGCTGTGAAGCTGCGGGTGGAGGGAATGCGGGGTGACTGCAGGTCCCACCGCTGTCACCGTCCCCCTCCTCCCCTGTCCCCCCAGTCCTACCTCTCCCAGTAGCTGCAGACGTTGGGCCCCCCAGGCCGGAGGGCAGCTAGGAGCCCGGCATGCACCGCCAGCACTGCAGCCCGCAGCAGCATCCTGCACTGAGAGACCACAGCTTCACCCTGGGCCTCCGCACATTCCCGCTCCCCACCCACCGCCCCCGGCCCCAGCTCCAGATCCGACCTCCCTGCAGGGCTGGCTTTGCATTCCTCCCTCCCGAGAAACAGCCCCGGCCCCGCTGCTCCCCCAGCGCTGGCCTGTGCCAAGGGGAAACTGAGGCACGGCCGCTCAGCAGCCTGGGTGGCCCCACGCAGCCTCATCCCAGCATCCTGAGACACCCTGGGGCACGTCCTGGCACCATCCCGAGCTGTCCTGACAGACCCCATCCTGGGGGGGGATGCTGCCAGAGGTGGGAACTCGGGGTGCCGGGGTGGGGTTTGGCACGGCACCTCCAGCCCCTGGCACGGCGCCGCATGGCCCCACTTCAACCCGTTCTGTGTTTATTCCCAGTTGTGTTTCCTGGATCCATCAGCTTCTTGCTCAACCCAGAGAGGGTCTGGCTCTGCCGGGGCGGCTCTAGGAACGTTGCCAGCCCGAGGCCAGGGTGGGAGGGCCCCGAGCCCCCCGTGCTGGGCGTGCTGTTTACCGGGATGAGTGTTTCAGGGCAGGACTGCCGTGTGCCAAGGAGGAAACAGAGGTTTCCTGGTCAGCACAGCTGGATTTACGGGGGCTTCCTTGCTGCTCCAGCCGTAGGACACCCCAAAGGTGCTGCCCCGGCAGCTCCCTGGGTTCATCCTCCCCCTCAGCAGAGCCCGCGCTGCGTTTTGGGGCCAGAGCATCCGGTTTTGGGTGGAAAAACTGTTAGTGGGAAAGTTTTCCCCCCATTTCCCTTCAACTCCCGGCAGTGAGGAATTAATTGCTCATCCGCTGCCAAAATTCCCTCCCATGGACCCTGCCGAGCAGGGAGAGCCAGGGGAACCCCAAGCTCTCCCCAGTGCCCTGCTCATCCCCAGCCTCATCCCCAGTTCCAGCAACGTGGGGGGACCAGGGGGGTCCCAGCATTGCTGGGAAAAACAGGAACCACGGGGAGATGCTGGCAGGAAAAGCAAGGAGTCATCAAAACGTGCCGGCACATCCCATCTGCTCCTCACTGTGGGGCTCAGCCGCGGCAAAGAGCCCCCCCAAAGCTGCCATAGTGGCAAGAGACCCCCCAAGACCGGGTGCTCCTCTCCCCACCCGTGTCCCTAAGAGCCCCCCGGGTGAGATGAGAAGCACCAGTCACTGGTGAAAGGAACGTGAGGGGTGAGGGCAGGGGACCAGGGCACAGCCCTGCCCTGTCCCTGCGGGGGACACCGTGCTGGGCCCCCCCAAACCACTATCTCTGCCCCGGCGCTTCCTCTGTCACAGCCCGGGGTCTGACGCGTTTCCTCTGCGGACCCGCAGGGATGGGGCTGGGTGAGGGCGAGGGGGGCGCGGGTGCAAGTCAGGGACAGAGCCAGGGTCAGCACTGGGGTCACCGCGGGGTGTCGCAGCACTGTCGCACGCCCCATCCGCTGTCCTCCAGCCACCGTCCCCTCACCACCATCCCCTCGCCTTGGAACCTGCACCATCTCCCGGCCACCCCACGGCGCTGGGGACGTCCCCTCTTGACAGCACCCAGCAGGGGACGGTGCAACCCCTCCAACCCAGCCCTGGCCCCAGGGTGCCCCGGACGGGGGACAGTGGCACTCACCTGGCCGGGGGCCGCGGTCCAGGCAGGGTCAGGGCGCAGCGGCCCCGACACGGGGCTGGCCTGGCCGGCCGGGATGGCGCAGCGCGGCCGTCGGAAGCGGAGGGAGGGCTGGAGCTGCTCTCAGGAAGTTTGGACGTGGAGTCAACTACGGAAAAGGGAAAAAAATAAAAAACCTTAATTATTTTTGTCTTTTTTTTTTCTCTTCTGTCCAGAAACCGGCGGGTTTTGGCACAGCAGCACCGCCGGGGCTGCTCACACGGAGCACTGGATGGGAAGGAGTCTGTGAGGACATCCTGGTGCAGCCCCTCAGCTGGGTCCTGGTGCTGGAGACTGTCCCCTCCCTGAGGGCTCTGTGGCACCCGTGGGTGCAGGGCCTGACCAGGGTTGTCCTGCAGGGCTGGGGCAAGCGAAGGGACCCCCTGACCGAGGGGCAGCTGCTCTGTGGTGAGGGGATGTGGGGGCCACGGTGCCCTTTGGCTTCAGGGCAGCAGCTGTCGGCAGCAGAGCAGAGCCCAGGGTGGTGCCCAACATCCCAGGCACAGCATCCCTGGGACACATTGTCCCTGCATCCCAACATCCCGGGCACAGCATCCCTGGGACACATTGTCCCTGCATCCCAGCATCCCGGGCACAGCATCCCTGCATCCCAGGGACACATTGTCCCTGCATCCCAACATTCCAGGCAAAGGGTTCCTACATCCTGAGATCCCAGAAAGACATCCTTCCTGCATCCCATGGACACATCATTCCTGCATGCCAACATTCCAGGCACATCATCCCTGCATCCCAGGGCCACATCATCCCTGCATCCCCAAATCCCAGGCACAAATCCCCCCCCACGTTCTGGGCACACATTGTCCCTGCATCTCAGGATCCTGGACACATCCCAGGATGACAGGCATGAGTCACCCCTGCACCCCAGCCCTACACTGCAGGATCCCTGGCCATGCGTTCCCCTGCATCCCAGAATCTCTGGCCATACATCGCCCCCATATCCCGGGATTCCTGGCCTTGCATCACCCCTACATCCCCAGATTCTCAACCATCCACCACCTCTGCATCCCCAGATCCAGACCGTATATAACAGTTATATCCTGGACTCCTGGCCACAGCCTCGCATCCCGACATCCCCGTGTTCCCCCGAACCCGGGACCCCCGGCCAGGCAGCTCAGCACCCCGGGCCCCCCTGCCCAGCCGCCCCCCACCCCCAGCACACATTAGCGGCCTCCGCGGCTCCCGAGGCGCCGTTAATTGCTCTGCTCGTTACAGGAACAGCTCTAATCACTCACAACGATTTTCACGTCCCAGGGAGACTCAGCTGCCCGCCCCCCTCCCCAGGTCTCCATTAGGATCAAGCCCACCCGCAGCTGGGGCTCCGCTGTGGCCACCCCAAAACGGCGCTTCCCGGAGAAGGGGTGGGCATCGGGAGCGTGGGGGCTGCGGCGTCCTGCTGTAGGAAAGGATATTGGAGATGGGACAAGCTGGGGACATCCGGAGCTGAGGATCTGCTGGGGAAGTGACCCCCCCCAATGCTTTTTAAGGTGTCCCCAGGGCGGTGGGGAAATATTGCTTGGGGACACTCCAGGTGCACTTCAGTGCCGAGATGCCTTTGCAGCTCCCCCGGGACCCTCAGAGCCAGAGAGGACGGAGACCCCCAAGTGCACTTTGGTGTGGTTGGGGCTGTGCGGAGTCCATCCCTCTCAGCGCCAGGATCCAGCTGGATTCTCAGCTCCCCTAAACATCCATGCCATCAGGAGGGGAATCCCAGACACATGACTGATCCTCTCAGAGGGGCCCTGGGGTCCCCTTAAGAGCTTCTGGGAGGGAGTGGGACCCTCTAAAGAGCAGACCCAGCCCTGCCATGCTCTGAGCCGGTGGCACCTGGGTGCAGGAGGGTGGCACAGCCGGGATGGGACCCCCGGGGCGGGATGTGGCTGGGGACCACGGGCAGCTGCGTTGGCTGCACGAGGCAGAATCGGGCCCGGGACCCCCCAGCCCAGATGAACCCGGGTTAGCAGGGCCAGGCCCCGGTGCCGCTGGGGCGGCAGCTCCGCCAGGGAGCGGAGCGTTAATTACCTCATTGCCAGAGTCCATTACCGCTCCCCCCGGAGCAGTGAAATGGAGAAACTTCGGCAGGAGGGAGGAGGGGGGGATAAAATCGATCGCGGGGTGAACCTTAACTCTTCCCTGACCATTCTAAGGGGGAAACTGAGGCACAGCCACGCCCACGAGGGAAATAGATGCATTGCCACCCCATGAAGGAATCTGAGGCACAGATGCAGGAAAGCCCGCTCTGTTTGGAGGGGGGGTGTCACCACTGCACATGGTCTCTTTTGGGGCCTTGGTCTGTGGCAATCTCCAGCATGGGGCTGGAAAAGCTCAAGGTTGTAATCTAGTTCCTTCCTCAAATTAGATAAGAGGGAAAAAGGCCATAAATCAGTGTGGGCAGCGATTAGAGACCCCAAGGAAGCAGGTGGGGGGCTCTGCCAGCAAGGCTGAGCTCCAGCAGAGCTGGACCCTGCCCGTGCCAGCTCCCCATTTCCCAGGGCAGGACCCTCGGCAAAGATCCAGGGCCAGCAGAGGGGTCTGACCCCGCCGCAGGGCTTTGGGATGTGCAGGGCACTGGGGATGGCTCCCATCTCCTCCAGTTGTCATTGTGCCACATCCAGCCCCAGCCCCTGGGCACGGCCAGGTGTTGTGCCAGCCCCGAGCCCCTCAGCACCCGCCACAGACCCCCTGACTATTCCCACCTTGTGCTGTGCCTCAGTTTCCCCTGCCACCCCACTGTCCTCCTCCTTATCTTGGGTCACAGGGGGTAACAAAGGAGCTGCCAGGGCTCTGCCTGTGCTGCCTAATTATCCAGATGAAATCAATTCAGCTCCATTATGGTCAAATCCAGGTCTCAACCATTACCAAGGCGGCTGGAGAGCCTGAGGAAGGATGATGGAGTGGATGCTACAGGGCATGTGATAACCCCCTGGTTCCGATGAGAGGACACAGGGAAGGGGAGATGTCGTTCTTTTGGGGGGATGGGTGTTGGCTTTGTGCTGCAAAGTCCCGTCCACCTGGAGCCCTTGGCGAGGACACTCAGGTGCCCCAGGCCAGGGTGTGGCACAAGAATCTCTGGAGCACTGCCCAAGGTGATCCTCATGGCAGAGCCAAAACCATCCCTTTCTGGGCTGGGGATGAGGACACCATCCCTGCACTGGGCTCCAGTCCCTGGGTACAAAACACAGCATCCAGGCCACATGTGACCCCTGCATCCCAGATTCCTGGGCACACACTGTCCCCACATTCTAGGAGCCCTGGGACAGCACCTCCCCTCCAACTCCTCTCCCCCAGACAGAGCAGCTTCCCTGATGTGAAAAGCCCCTCTTTCTCCCCAAAATCCCCCCATCCCACGTGCCTGGCCGACACCCTGGAGCACGCAGGGCCCAGTGCAGGGGAGACACAGTTTATTATTGACTGGTTTCGCTGTGCAGAGCGGACGAGCATGGGGCATCCCAACTCCCCCAGGAGAGCTGAGCCCCCCCAGCTCCTGCACTGACACGGACCCCGTGCTGGGGGGCTCACAGCTCTGCCCTCCCTGAGCTAACCCACATCAGCCAAGAGCCTCCATCCTGGCACTGTGGGAATGCCAAGGAGCCAGACAGCAGGGCCACAAACCGGGGACCACAGCCCTGGGGGTCCCCCAGCCCAGCCCTCCAGCCCCCCTGGGAGTGGGCTGGCATTTTGCACTATAAAGAAGTTTCAGGGTTCTCCCGCCTTGGGGCATCAGTCCAGGGCTGTGTGGGGGAAAGCCATGCCCCTGGACAGCAGGGAGGGCAGGGGAACAGCAGGGAGCGGAGGGTGGGGGTGGTCCCCACTCAACCCAGGATGTCCAGGTAGACAGGGGGTGTCTTGACAAGGGCCTGGAGGCGGCTGTGGATCTCCTTGATGGGCTGGCGCTGCTGGGGCTCCCGGTGCCAGCAGCTCTGCATGATGGCATAGACCTCGGAGGGACATGTGTGGGGCCGCTCCAGCTCCCGCCCCTGAGTGATGCACTCGATGGCCTGCAGGAACAGGGATGGAGATGGGATCCCCCACTCTGGGTACCCCTGGGGGGGCTGTTCCCTTCCTCCTTGCCCCGCTGGCTCACCTCAGTGTTGGAGAGCTGGTACCAGGGCTGCTTCCCGTAGGTGAAGATCTCCCAGAGCACCACGCCGAAGCTCCAGATATCGCTCTCGGTGGTGAATTTACGGTACAGGATGCTCTCGGGAGGCATCCAGCGGATGGGCAGCATGGTCCTGCCCCCCACCTGCCCACAGCGGGGCTGTCAGCAAGGCAGGGACCCTCCTGTTTCCCTTCCCCCATCCCTGGCCCCACTCATGAAGCCCCAGGTTTGATGTAAGAAAGAAATTTTTTACTCTGAGGATGGTGGTGCCCTGGCACAGGTTGCCCAGAGAAGCTGTGGCTGCCCCATCCCTGGAGATATTCAAGGTCAGGGTTTGGAGCAAGCAACCTGTTCTAGTGGAAAGTGTCCCTGCAGGTTGAGCTGGATGCCTTCCAAACATCCTTTCCGACCCAACCCGTTCTGTGGTTAAATGTGGATGGAGAAGGGGTGGGAGGCAGCAGCCATGAGGGAAAACTGAGCGTGGCCTCCCAGCCCAGCAGAGAGGAGAGAGGGAACAGCTCACCCGGTAATAATCAGTGCTGTAGATGTCCCGGGACATGCCGAAATCCCCGATTTTCACCACCAGGTCGTTGCCCACCAGGCAGTTGCGGGTGGCCAAGTCCCGGTGGACGAAGTGGAGCGAGGCAAGGTAGACCATGCCCGAGGCGATCTGCGTGGCGATGTGCAGCATGTGGCCCAGCGCCAGCGGCCCCCGGGGCTGCCCCGGGCCCTGCTCCAGGATCTTGGCATCGGGGCCATGGGACCTGCGGGGCAGAGGGGCTGCTTGGAGCGCAGGAAGTGTGGGAGAGGGTGGGCAAAGGCAGGGGAAAGGCTGTGCTCCCTGGGAAAGGGAAAGGGGTAAATCTGGAGAAGGAAAAGGTGCTCACATGTGTGCACAGATACCGGGCACGGGCAAGCACTCGTGTTCACACGTGCCAGAGAAGGGTGTGCATGCACATGGGGGAAGAACGTGCACACACACACACACACACACACACACACACACGTGTGTATCCTTCCCTGGCACGCAGGCACACAAGGGAAAATCACAGACATGAGCCCATGTGTGCCAGGGAAGGGAGTGCACACACATGTGCACAGAGGGGAAACACACGTGCTCACATGCATGTGCGTGTGCAGGGCAAGATCTGTGCTTGTGTGCATGTGCAGGGAGGGTTACACACTCACAGGGGAGAGGGGTGTGTGTGTGTGTGTGTCCACACCTGTGCATGCACATGGGGCAGGGCACAGAAACCTGGGCACACACATGGGGCAGGGCACGCACACCTGGGCACACACATGCGTGTGCGCACACATGGGCCATCCCCCCGTGTAAGGCAGCGTGTCAGGGTGGAAGGCAGCGTGTCAGGGTGGAAGGGAGCGTGTCAGGGTGGAAGGCAGCTCGTCAGGGCGGGTGTGAAAGCGGCAGTGCTTGTGAAGTGGGGCGTGCCAGCCCGGCCGGGGGCCAGCGTGGCTCCGGCCGCCTGCAGCCCCTCGGTGCCTTTGATGCCGAGCACGGCTGACAGCCCGGCCAGGGCGGCTGTGGCCGGGGGCTGGGGGAGCTCTGCTCGGCAGAACCATTAATGCCAACTCCCATAACAATAATCATAAAAGCCACGTCTCAGAGCTCCTCGCGCGGCCACTAAAGCGATGCCTCTGGCAGCCCCCCCCGTCTAGCAGCAATACCTGGGGGGGCAATCGAAAAGTCTCTGCTTATTCCAGCTGATGGCCAATCTCTCTCTATTTAAGCCTCTCAGACAGCTAATCTAATCAATATTGCAAGGAGGGCTGCATTAGCAGGGAGCAGGCTGGCTGCGCTGATGGAGCAGCAGATGGGGGGCTCCTGTCCCCCCCCGTCCCACCTGAGGAAGCGGTTGAGGTCGCCGTGTTTCATGTACTCGAAGACCATGATGAGGGGCTCGCCCTCGGTGCAGACGCCGTAGAACTTGACGATGTGCTCGTGCTGCAGCACCGTCAGCAGCTCGGCCTCACGTTGGAAATCCAAGCGGGCGCTTTCCGTCACCTCCTTCAGCGCCTGCCAGCACACGGCATCAGTGCCACCCCCACAGATCCCCTCATCCCCACATCGCATTCCCTCCTCACCTTCACAGCCACCAGCATCTTCTCCTGCTCTGGGAGGAGGTTGTAGCACTCAGCCAAGAAAACCTTCCCGAAGGCGCCCTCGCCCAGCTCCCACTTCAGCACGATGTCCCGCCGCTGCACGTGGTGCACGCCTGGGGGGACCCCCACCTGTCAGTGCCCCCTGGGCCAGGTATGAGCACGGGGGGATGCTCAGGGACCACAGTCCCCGACCCGACCCTTACAGGCATTGCAGAAATACTGGGGGTTCTCGATGAAGTTGCTCTTCAGCACTTCCAGTTTGCTCTCGGCCGAGGAAAGGGGGCTGCTGCCCAAGTTCATGAAGTGCAGGGACATGGCCAGGTCGTCCTCTTGCGCTAGCACCACTGAGCCTTGTGGGGACAAGGACAAGGCCATCAGGTGGTCCCCCAGCCCCCCCCAGCCTGTGCAGCCAGTGCCAGGCTCTGCCGAGCAACCCCCTGCTCGTCCGGCCCCCGGGGGCCAGGCAGCCCGATCAAAACCATTTAGAGGCTGAATCCATTCCAGGAGTGAATTAGCAGCTGCTGCCCACGCTCCCGAGGGAGCCAGCACCCCTCCACGGGTGTCCCCCCACCCTCGGTCCCCACCCACAGTCCCTCTTCCCATACCTGTGTCCCAACCCAGGTGCCCAGCACAGCCCTGGCTGCCCCAGGGATGTGGGGACTGGGCTGTCCCCGTGTCACAGCCTTAATATTGAGTCACCGGGCCGGGGGGACTCACGGTTAATGCCAAACTTGGACCGGCGCCCGCACTTGTTGAGCAGGATGAGCATGACAGAGAGGGAGAGACAGGCGAACACAGCCAGCGCCACAGCCACCGAAACCTGGTGGCAGCGGGGACAGGGCTCAGGTCAAGGTACCACCAGGTCCCTTTTCCCAGCGTTCGGGACGGGAGCAAATCCATGAGATGGTTACAAGCCCCAGGAGATGCCACAGGGAAAACTGGGGCACTGAGACTCTGTCCTTCATCCCCATCATTTACCCCCATCCCACGCGGTGCTGGTTTGGCTGTCCCCTAGGGAACTGCCCCACCCTCCTGCAGGTGTCCTGGTCCTCCCATCCCAGATTGCAGAGCATCTCCTCACCCCAAATGTGTGCTCATCCGTTGTCTCCACAGGCCCCTCCAGCGAGCTGTTCCTTGTGCCTGGGGCAGGGAGAAAGTGTAGGGTCAGTGTGGGGTTCTCATCCCCTGAGGTGGCCCTGGCGAAGACCTGGACACCCCATGATCATCCCTGGGGGATGGGTGGAATGCCCAGTTTGGGGCGAGGCTGGGGCAGCAATCCTGGCCACTCACCCAGTGGGGACAGAGACACTGGAGCAGCCCAAAGGGAGAGAAAGGAGAAATACTTGTTATTCCTCAGGTGGGAGTGCCCCATCTTTCCCCCTCTCATCCCTGGGGAAACTGAGGCACACTAGGGCTTCTACAGACAGCAGGCAGAGCCCAGTACAACCTGTCCTGCACACCAGGTGTGACACAGCTCCTCTGTAAGACGGGAGAGACCCCAGGCAGCCCCCAGCCGGCACCTACCAGGGATGGGCTCCTCAGGGCTGAAGCTGAAGGGATTGTCCATGAACCGCCCCTGGACACTGCGGGTGGCCGAGCCCAGGGGGTTGTGGACCAGGAGGGTGTAGTTGCCATTGTTGACGTGGGTGGGACGGTTGAGCTGGAGGCAGCCGTGGAGGATGGTGGAGTTCTGCTCGGGCTCCATGATGTAGGTGTGGATGTAGGGCCCCTCAACCAGGGCCGTGCCGTTGAAGAGCCAGTGGATGCTGGGGACGGGGTTGCTATCCACGGTGAAGGGGATGCACCAGGAATGCTGGGGGATGGCTTCGTCCAGCAGCAGGATCACGGGGGGAACTGGGGGAGACAGAGCTGGGTGGGTTCCTGAGCCAGAGCCCCCATCCAGCCCCCACCCCAGCCCCTTCTAGGCTGCTCACAGGTGACGTTCAGCATCACACTGTCCTCTGCCCGCCCCGCTGTGTTCTCTGCCTGGCACGTCAAGTTCTTGTGGTTGAGGTTGGAGGAGACGTTGTTGATCTCCAGGACAATCTCCCAGTCTGAGAGCTGCAGGGAGTACCGGGATGGGCTGAGCAAATGACACCCCCCAAGCCTGGCCAGCTCCTGCATCCCCTCCATGCCCACCCCACCAGTGAGAGGATGCTGGGGGAGTCAGTGCTGCTGGGAGGGTTCCTGGCTATACCCCAGGAAGGCTGAGCTTGCCTTGGTGACAGCAAACAGCTCGGGTCCCACCTCGGGAACCACCCACTCTGCAGTGGCCAGTGGATCGGCACTGATGTGGCAGGTGAGGTTGACACTGTCCCCTTGGCGCAGCACCAGCTCGGGGGACTCAATGTGGACGATCGGGGGGTCTGCAGGGGCAAGAAGGATGAGCCACATGTTCCCCTGTGTCCCATGCTATCCCCAGCCAAATGGCTCGGGACAGGGGACAAACCCAGGAGCCAAACCCATCGAGGTCCCAAGCCACGTACCACAGGCGTGGAGAACCTGGCTGCCCAGGGGCACCAGCACGCTGCCCTCCCAGCAGCCCAGAGATTGGTTCCCCAGTTCGGCCCGGCTGCCGTTCTGCCACAGCTGCAGCCAGCGGAGGCGACAGGAGCAGTTGAAGGGATTTCCCACCAAGATGCTGAGATGGAGCAGGGAAGAGAACACGGGCTCAAAAGGGCCCCAGGCCCCACACATTTGTGTATGTCCCAGCAGAGTCAACCAAGGCTGCAGCTGGGCACCCCCAGCCCCCGGTTTTGTGTCACACGCGCCCCATGTGCCACCCCATCCCTGTTCCCACACCCATGGATGTGAGAGCCACCATCTCACTGCATCTCCAGCTCTGTCCCTGCCTCTGTGTCACTTGAGTGGTACATCCCCAGTGGGAGACACTCTGCACCCACCTCCCCCCTCTCCCTCATCACTCACAGCTCTTGCAGGGGCAGATGCTGGAAGGTTTTCCAGGAAAGGCTTTGCAGTGCATTGAAGGAGAGATTCCTGTTGGGACAAACCCCATCAGCCGCCCCTTCCCACAAACTCCCATCCAACCTCACCCTGCCCTGCAGAGGGTCTGGCTGTGGCACGGGGCAGCACCAGGGCATGACCCAGCAAAACCAGCTCTGCCAGGTGTGCCACCAGCCTTCAGGCACCTCCCTGCCAGGGGGGAGCCCCATGCACCCCACCACAGGGTCCCCCCTGCCCTCGGGGGACCCCTCCCACACCGGGCCAGCAGCACAGGGCTCCCGGGGGGGCTGGCAGCTGCCCGCACTCGTGCCCAGATCGATGGTCTCCCACTCAGCAGCAGAACCCCGCGTGCCCCCCCCCGGCCAGGCTGATGTGCCCCTGGGCAGCAGGACACCATCGATCCTGCCCGGGCGGGGGGACCGCCACCCTGCACCGGGGCCAGCGCCCGCGGGGATGGAGGGACCGATCCCCAAACGGGGGGAGGGAAGTGGGGAAGGGGAGACTCACACGTGGCCCAGCCTGGGGGTGTCCAGGAAGGCATCGGCAGAGATGTGCTGCAGCCCCGACCTGGAGATGGTGCTGGAAGGAGGGAAGGGCTGAGCACCTGCACTGTGGATCCTGAATCTCCCTTCTGGGAGCATCCCGTGTGCCTCCTTGCAGCGGGATTGAGTAATGGGGATCCCACGTCCACCAGCCCCCCTCCCTCCATTTCCCCGTGCAGGGACCCCACCCTGGGGTGCTCACAGGTTCCTGAGGTCCCGCAGCATTCTGGTGTCAGCTCGGGTCAAGGTTGTCAGCGCCTGCTGGTTCTCGATGATGCTGAAAGGCAGAGGAGGGGAGTCAGGGTAGCAGCCCAGGACCCCTCATGCCAGGGGCTGCTGGCAAAGTCCAGGGCAAGGGGAGTGAGAGTGGCCAGCTCTCCCACTCCCGAGGCTGTGCCTGCAGCACAACCCACAGCTGGGGATGGGGACAAGGATGGAGCTGAGTGGCCCCACTGTGCCTCGGTTTCCCCTAGGATGAGCTGGGAAGAGGGGGGATGGCAGCAGGTGATCCCGATGGTGCTGAGCCCCCAGTCAGTGCGAACTGTGTGGGGTCAGGGCTGAGCCACCACTTGAACCCCGTGTTCTCATCCACAGAATGAGTTTGCTGGGTCTCAACCCCGTTCGCCCTTTGGGTCCCCACTTTTTCTCGCACCCCATGGTGTCCTGCACTGTGACAGGGGCACCATTGTCACTGTCCCCGCATCCTTTCTCCAGGCAGGAGGTGAAGAAAAGCCCCTTTGAGAGCAGGTGCAGGGTTTTTCCCTGCCCCACCCCACAGGCTGCTCCTGGGAAGCCCAAATCACAGGGGTTGGTTATTGGAGGTTCAGATTCACACCAAGGGGGTTTTGGTCCCACTGACGGCTGTGGGGATGGGACAAGAGCAGCTGGGGCAGTGGGATGGCTGGGGGTCTCTCGGGGACCGCTACCCCCACCACCACCCCACCCCACCAGCCAGCGAACAAAGAGCTGGCAGTGCCTGTGGCGCAGCATCCCCTAGCACGTGGGGAAACTGAGGCACCGCAGCCAGTCCCCAGCAATGCGGCACAGGCAGGGCTGTGCTGGGGGGAAAACCCAGGAATTGGGACACTTCGGTGTCCCGCAGCATCCCATCCTCCCGTTCCCCCAGCACCCTCCTCCTCTCTGTTCCTCCAGCCCTTGTCTCCCCACCACACATCCTGGAGCAGGGGAAGGAGTGGGAGCAGAGCAGATGCCCCAAACCAGCAAATTTGGGGTGTGTCTTCTCCAGCATGCCAACCCACAGGCTCCAGGGCACAGTGACAGCCCCACAAGGGTGGGGACAAGTGGCTCCCCACACCCCTGCCCTGCCCAGCACTGTATGGGTGCTCCCCGCCCGGGGTCCCTGCTGCACCCTCAGCGTCTTGCTGTGGTTGGCATTGCCGCAGGAGGGGATGAAGAGCTGCCCCCAGCCCCCCATTTGCTCCCTGGAGGGGTGCTGCAGCCCTCCCACCCCTTCTTTGCTGCCCCCAATGCCTCCAACCAAGCAGGCGCTCTCCCCACAGCGATCCCAGCCCATCCAGCGATCCCTGCTCCAGCCCAGCCCCGCCATCCTGTCCCCGAGCTAATCACCTCCATCCCCACCACCTCACTGTCCAGTCCCTCAGCTCTGCCGCCCCCAGCCACGACACCGCATCCCCCAACCCCATCATCTCCATCTCTGAGCTCCATCACCCCCAGTCCTGTCATGCCCACCTGCTCTGCCTAGTCCCCAAAATCCGTCACTCCCAGCCCCATCATCTCCATGCCCGAGCTCTGTCACTGCCAACCCCATCGCTGCCCCAGCCCCACCACTGCATCCCTCAACCCCGTCACCCCCAGCTCCTCTGCCTGGTCCCTGAGCTCTGTCATCCTCAGCTCCATCACCCCCGGCCCCGGCATCCCCATCCCCAAGCTCCGTCACTCCCAGCTCCACCGCGCTGTCCCATCGCTCCGTCCCTCTGCCCGGTGTCTGAGCTCCATCACCCCGACCCCCGGCCCCATCGCCCGCGGCCCCACTCACACGTCGGTGAAGCTGCCGGTTCCCAGCAGCGGGGCCAAGCTGCCCACGGTGTCGGGCTCCCGGCAGAGCAGGATCCCGGCCCGGGGGCAGCGGCAGGGCCGGGGGCAGGGACCGGCAGCGCCCGGGGCTGGCAGGGACAGGGGCAGGAGCAGGAGCAGCGCGGCCAGGCAGAACCAGGCGGGCAGCGGCGGCATCGCAGGGCCGGTCCCGGGGCCGGTCCCAGTCCTGGACCCGGTGCCGGTGCCGCTGCTGCCGGTGCCGCCCTCCCTCGCACTTGCCCGGCAGCCCGAGCACGGGGCCGTGCGGGGCTTAAAAGCAACGCAGGGACCGGCCTCCCGGGAGGGGCCGGCGGCTCCCCCCGCCCCGGCACCGCCCCCGCCCCGGCCCGAGACCCCCCTGGCCGTGATTCACCGGCACCGAGAAGACTCCGACCCGGGAGAGGGGGATTCTGCACATGGGCACTGACCACGGAGCCCGTCCGTGCCCTGCCCGCACCCTGCCCACACCTGCCTGTGCCCCGCCTGTGCCCTGCTACCACCCTACCTTCACGCTGGCACCGTACACCTGCACTCCCAGCCTCACGAAGTGGCTCCATCCCACCACTGGCGCCCCCAAAATTCCTGGGGCACACCCGTGCACACGCATGTACACACAGACACACACTCGCTCCAGAACCGGGCTCAGAGCTGGCTGCAATACAAGGGACAGGGCTTGTCACCATCCCGGGGGCCACCTACAGTCCCCCAAGCTGTCACACTTCCGTGACCGTGCCCCCAAATTTCGAGGAATGATGGGCTCTCCTGGCTCAGGCTCTTCCCCAGCACCCCGTTATGCTGGAGACAGGGGCCGTTTGGTGGCACAATGGCCCTGTCCCCAGCTGTCACCTCCGACCAGGACCCACCTCCTCCTCCTCCTCCTCCTCCTCGAGGTGGGGCAGGATGGGACTGGTTTGCACCCACCGCCCTCCTCCCAGGGTTCCCCATCCCCTCCCGAATGCTGTCTGTCCCCGAGCTTTCTCGGAAGCACGTCGGGGGTGACTCATCTGTGCACTGAGTTTAGCACGTTCTCAGCCTGCACCCTTCCCCCATGGCTCAGCCCCCGGCGCAGCTCCACCGCCAGCCCCCAGCGGCATCCATGGGGCCACGGTTCCTTTGGGGTGACGTCCCATGGGGCCCCTCTGGACACCCCGGCAGCCCCCCCGGCAGAGCGGGCCAGTGGCTGTCGCCACATCCTCCTAAATTCCACTGCTTTGACGTTTTTCTCAAGAAACGCCTCCGGTTTGGGCACCGCAGGGCAAAGCCGCGGGACGCTGTCGGGGCTGGCGGGGTGGGGAGTGGGAAGCTCCGTGTGCCGTGCCCCCGCCCCGCAAGCCCTCCAAGCCAGGCACGGCCACAGCTGAGCTTCATCCCCTTTATTCTTGCTCAGATTAGACAGTGATGTCCCTTCCGTGGACCCTGCACTGGTTCCAGTGCAGGGGACTGGGAGAGACATCAGGGCAACCCCAGGCTTCTCCCGCTGCAGGGCTGCCCCGTGACTCAGTTTCCCCAGCTGTAAAAGGTGTGGGGATCACAGGGGTTGCGGACCTGCTCGCCAGGAGGCTGGGGAGCGATGACAGAGGCAGGTTCATGGGGGACCCCGAATGCCAAACCCTGCTACCCATTCCCATACCCACATTATCCCACCCCCCCCAAAAAAAGTAAGGAAATAATGGGGTGTTCTCCTCCCAACCAGCAGTCCCCCACTCCCTCCCCCCGAATTGGAGCACCCCCAATTTATTTTCCGGGAAAATGCATCCCATGGAACATTCTTGCCTTGCTGCCACCCTCTTCCCAAGACACCCACTCCTTGGCTGGGCCCTTGGAAGCAATAAATAATGCGGGGGGGTCCCAGCAGTGGGGGGTGGCTGGAGAAGGGCGTAGGGTGCAGAGTCCAGCGGGGGTCCGAGGACACCCCGGGGTCAGAGTCAGGCTGTCCCGTTGGGGAGCTGGCCTGGGCTGTGGCCATTGCGTGCGGGCAGGGGGGATGCGGGGGGCTCATCCTCCTCAGGGGACAGATCTGTCTCGGTGTCAGAGGGTTCTCCTGAGCCGTGGTGGCCGTTCTCGGGGCTGTAGAAAAAGGAGAGGGTGCGGAAAGCAGGTGCCATGTGGTCCTTGATGCGTTCCAGGAGCTGGATGAAGGAGGGGCGCTGGCGCGGGTTCTGCTGCCAGCACAGGCACATCAGCTCGTGGCTGTGAAGAGAGGGAACCTGCTGGGTTTGGGGGGCTCCAGTCCCCCACGGCTCTCCCAGCACTGCAGAGACCAGGATTTCCCCTGCCAGCCTTTCCCACAGCAGGCTGGGGGTGTGAGGGGGGTGTCCCCCAGCACTCACAGCTTGTCAGGGCAGTTCTCGGGCCGCTCCAGGATGCCGTTGTCCATGACAAAGCGCAGGACCTGCTCGTTGGACATGCCCTGGTAGGGCTGCTCGGCCAGCGTGGCGATCTCCCACAGCACCACCCCGAAGGACCTGCCGGAGCACCGCTGCTCAGCCGAGCATCCCCAAATCCCCCTGGCTCCGCCCACCTCGGCACCTACCAGACGTCAGACTGCGTGTTGAAGATGCCGTCCTTGAGCGCCTCGGGGGACATCCAGCGCACGGGGAGCAGCCCCTTGCCCCCTTTCCGGTAATAATCCGTCTCGTAGATATCCCGGGTCATGCCGAAATCTGGTGGGGGAGGAAGAGGAGGAGGAAGGCGTGAGCAGCAGGAGTCACAGGGCCGGCACAGCCTGCCTGCCGCTGCCCACCCACCTCCAATCTTGACGGTGAAATCCTCGGACACCATGCAGTTGCGGGCAGCCAGGTCCCGGTGCACGAACTTGTTGGCATTGAGGTAGGCCATGCCATCGGCGATCTCCCCGGCCATCTGGATCATGTCCTTGAGTGACGGTGGTGGCAGCCCGGGGTTGTTCTGCACCGTGCACAGAGTCAGGGCAGGGGCAGGGGCACACCAGGAGCCCCCTGGAACAGGGTGGGTGTCCCTTTCCCTGGTGCCTGACCAGCCCCTCACCTCAGCTTCGGGCCTGAGTGAACGCAGGTAGCTCTTCAGGTCCCCACGTGTCATCAGCTCCATGATGACCAAAGCTGGCTGGCCCTGGGACACAACGCCGAGCAGACGGACCTGCAGGGACCAAGAGGGCTGGCGTGTGAGTGGCCAGACCCCCCATGTCCCCTCCCTCCCTCCCCCTCAGCTGCCCACCTACCACGTGGTGGCACTTGAAGGCTTTCATGACAGAGGCCTCGTTGAGGAACTCGATGCGCTCCCGCATGGTGGCCAACTCGTTGACTGTCTTCAGGGCCACCTTGGTCTCCTCTCCCTCCGTGACCAGCCCCAGCGCCACCCCCTCATACACCATCCCAAAGGAGCCCTGTCCCAGCTCCCGAATCACTGTGATCTTCTCCCGGGACACCTCCCATTCATCGGGCATGTACACTGTGGGGTGAGGGGGGATCACCCCATCCCCATCACTGTAACTGACCCCATCCGCATCCCCATCCTCATCTTCATCACATTCCCATGTTGTGACCATCCTAGTCCCCATCCCTATCCCCAGCTCCATCCCATTCCCATCCTCATCTCCACCCTCATCTCCATCTCTTTCTCATCCCCATCTCCATTTCATCACCATCGTCCTCCCTTACCCCATCCCCATCCTCGTCCCCATCCCCATCCCCATCCCCATCCCCATGCCCATCCCCATCCCCATCCCCATCCCCATCCCCATCCCCATCCCCATCCCATTCTGATTCCTATCTCCATTTCCTGACCATCCTCCTCCCTGTCCCCATCCCCCTGCCATTCCCTTTCCCTTTCCCTTTCCCTTTCCCTTTCCCTTTCCCTTTCCCTTTCCCTTTCCCTTTCCCTTTCCCTTTCCCTTTCCCTTTCCCATCATCATTCTCATCCTCATCTCCATTCCTCACCATCCTCTTCCCTTGTCTCCATCCCATTCCCATCTCCATCTCCATCCCCATAATCATCTCCATCCCATTCTCACCTCATCCCATACCCATCCCCTCCAGTGTGACCCCAGCAAAGAAGGGGCTCAGTGGCCCCTCGGGGTGGCCCCTGCCTGTCCCCATGTCCCCATGTCCCCACGTACTGTCCGAGGCGCTGAAGTACTCGGGGTTGACGGAGGCGTAGAGAGTCCCGCTGGGGTACCCGTCATTGTTCCTGCCAGGGTGGGCAGCGCTCGGAGCTGCTGCTTCCCCCAGCCCCTTCCAGCCCAGCTCAGGCTGGACCCTTCCCCAGCCCAATCCTGGGGGTACAGGGGGGTCGTTACCTCTTCTTGTTGTAGAAGAAGACAAAGACGGCCAGGCAGGAGATGAGCACCATGAGCACCACGGGCGTGACAGTGAGCAGGACGTAGAAGCTGCTGGACTCTTCCTCGGCTGCTGGGAGCAGGTGGCAGTGGATCAGGCTCCGGGCACGCATCCCACCTCACACAGAATGCCTGTCCCACCACCACCACTGTGCCAGAGAGGGGGAGCCCCCAGCTCCCCAGACTGGCAGCACCTCGATCCCTGTCCTGGAGCATCCCCCAATCCTCCAGATCCCCCAATCTATCAGCGCCCTTGTGTTGTCCCAGCATCCAATTCCAGTAGCATCCCCCACTCCCCCAACTCCTCAATACAGCAGCATCCTTGGATGAAGGATAGGAAGAAGACCAGCCTGGCTGAACAGAGGTCTTTGGCTGGAACTCAGGAAAAAAGGAGAGGTTCTGGCCTTCGGTGAGGGAGTGGGAAGTTCAGGAGGATCTGAGGGAGCTCAGGACAAGAATGAAAATTAGAAGGACCAAAGCCCAACTAGAACTGAATCTGCCATAAAACACAACAAAAAGTGTTTCTATAAATCCATCAGTACCTGAGGGAGAGCTGAGAAGAAAGTGAGTGCTGGGCACTACTGAGGGACCTCAGATCCTGGGGTCAGTTTTGGACCCCTCATGACAAGCAAGACTTTGAGAAGCTGGAATGGCCAGAGAAGGAAACATAGCTAGGGAGGGGTCTGGAGCACCAGGAGCAGTTGAGGGAGGTGGGGGTGGCTCAGCCTGGACAAAAGGAGGCTCAGGGGGGACCTTGTGGCTCTGCACAACTCCATGACAGGAGGGGGCAGCCAGGGGGGTCGGGCTCTGCTCCCAGGGAACAGGAACAGGACAAAACAAAATGGCCTCAAGTTGTGCCAGGGGAGGTTTAGATTGGATATTGGGGAAAATTGGAAAGCATTGCAGCGGGCTGTCCAGGGCACTGGTGAAGTCCCTGTCCCTGGGGGAATTTAACAGATGTGTAGATGTGGCACTTGGGGACATCAGACAGTGGTAGCCTTGACAGTGCTGAGGCTCGCTGGTCTTGGAGTCTTTCCAACCCAAGTGATTCTGTGATTCTCTGATGCCCCAATGTCTCAGGCCAGGATCATCCCTCAATCCCTCAGCTCCCCAGTCCAGCAACAACTCCCATGTTCAGCAGCCCAGCCCAGCAGCATCCCCTGACCCCACATGTGCCATCCCAGCAGCACAGCCCAATTCCCCAGTGCCCTGATCCAGCAGCACCCTTTGAGCCCCAGCTCCCCAACCCCACAGCTGTCCCCCTCCCTGCCCACCAAGGTCCCTGTTGATGTCCCCCTGTCCCTCACAAGTACCTGGCCCCAGGATGTAAAACTTGACCAGTCCTGTCCATGAGCCATTGCCAGCCAGCGAGGTGGCCCGGACCTTGGCCGAGTAGTTCCCTGGCTGGAGCAGAGCCAGGTGGACACCCCCATACTTGGAGTAGCGATGGCGTGAAACGCAGACCACAGTGGTGACCTCCTGGAGGGGACAACGTGGGGATGGCAAAGGGGCTTCATCCCCCCCAGTCATGTGTGAGCCTTGGGAGAAAGATGGGATGGGATGGGATGGGATGGGATGGGATGGGATGGGATGGGATGGGATGGCATGGCATGGCATGGCATGGCATGGCATGGCATGGCATGGCATGGCATGGCGTGGGATGGCATGGGATGGCATGGGATGGGATGGGGTGGCATGGGGATGGCGTGGGATGGGGTGGCATGGCATGGGTGCTGTGCACCTGCAACCAGACCTGGCAGGGCTGGGCAGGGGATGCCACAGGGGCTTCTCACCTCACTCTCCCGGCTGTACTTGATCTCATACTTGAGGATGAGCCCGTTGGGGTTCCGGGGCTCCTGCCAGCGCAGCAGGACACTGTTCTTGCCAGCTGGCTCCCACGTGACGTTGCCAGGAATGTTGTCAGCTTGCACTGGACAGGGGCACAGAGGGGGTCAGCTCCCAGGGGCATCACCTGGACCCCAACCCGCCACCAATTCCCCATCTCAACAACATCCCAACGCATCCCAGCACAGCCAGGGTGGGGTTTGGAAGGGAGCAGGCTGGGGACGCACACTCAGGCATGGTCCTGGCGAAGACGAAGGTGGCGGCGCTGCAGCCCACGGTGTGCGCGGCGTGGTTGCAGGCGTGGATGTCGATGCGGTACTCGGTGAAGTGGCGCAGCCGCGACAGCACCGCCCGGTCACGCACCACCTTGTCCTCAAAAATCTGGAAGTCAGGCTTGGGCTCGCCTCCGGGGCGGCTCGGGGCCAGTGGCTCCACTGAGGAGGCGTTGGCCGGGGATGTGACGGCCAACACGTCCCTGCGCTGCTTTGGGGTCCTGCGGGACATGGGGACAGGAGGTGGTGGCGAGTCAAGGCACCAGGATTGTCCCCCAAAATAGATCAGGGGAGGAGAGATCCCCCATGCTGGTGTGCTCCCAGCTCACCTCTGTGGGTTCTTATTAATGGACGTCACCTTCCAGGGTGGCCTGAGACAGCAGGAAATCAGTTAAAGGGTCTGCCAGAAGCAGCCACTGAACCCCCCCCACCCAGGCAGACCCACGCACCCAGCCTGCGGGTGCCCCCCAAAGCAGGGACCCCCCCAGATGGCACCTGGGGATGGTGATGGAATTGTGGAGGAAGTTCTCAAACTTCTTCTGGAAGGACTCGGCTTCGCCGTCCATGCGGAGCTGCTCATCAGTGGGGCGGCAGGGGCAGCACCGCTCCTCCGCATCCTGCTCCCCCTCGGGACCATCCCCGAAGCCAAAGCGCGTGTCTGCGCTGCTGGTGGGCAGCTTCAGGCCTGTGGGCAGCAACGGGCAGGGCTGGCAGAGCCTGGCTCAGTGGGACAATCCCTGTTGCACCGGTGTCCTTGGCTGCTGCGCTGGCCCTGCCCTGCCTGGCCTCACCTTTGTGGCAGTAGTCGTTGATGTAGAGCTCCATGTCCTCGGCCAGCTGCTGCCACAGCACCAGGTAGTAGGTGATGTTGCCGTTGCGTTGCGTGGGCGGCTTCCAACGCACCACAATGTGGGAGGAGGAGTTGGACATAGAGATGACATCCCGGGGCACCGTTGGGGCTGGGATGACACAGGGGTGGTCAGTCTTTCCTGGGAGGGTCCACCACGGGCGTCCCCCACCCCCTGCTAGCCCCTTACCTGCTGGCATGGTGCGGATGTAAACCACCTCGCTCTGTGCCCCGTAATTGCGTCCTTCCTCGGCTGTGGTGAGGGTGATGGCACGCACAAAGATGGCATATTGGGTCCAGGGACGGAGGTTGAGCAGCGTCACCCCTGGCTCCTGCTCACTGCTCAGTGGCAGATCCACGTCCAGCACATTCCAGCTCTGCGCCCCACAGGCATCCTGCCCCACGTACTCTGACACGTTCTGGAAGGGTCTGTCCCACACCAGGCATCAGGGGGGGTCCCAGGACACCTGGGTGTCCGGCAGGAAGAAAGGACACCATGGGCTGGGATTTCCAAGCCCTCCAAAATGGGGTCAAGAGGGCAACAGGGACCACTTACGACTCCTTGTAGTAGACAATGAAGCTGAGGAGGTCCCGGTACTCGGGGGGCCGGTACCGCTCCCACTTGAGGAAGATGCGATCGGACTCAGTGACATTGGAGATGAAGCGCAGGGTCTGGGTCTTACCTGTGGGGAGGAGGCAGGGCTCAGGCAGAGGGTCACGGCACTGCCGCTTGTCCCCATCCCCGTACTCACAGGACGCCCGGTCCCCGTTAGTGCGGGGGTTGATCTCGGCCTTGTTCTGCCGCCCCTTGGTGCCCGTCACCTCCTCCATGCGATAGATCTCAGCCAGACATAGCTTGGGGTTGAATGCAAAGTACATCTTGCCCACGGGGATGGAGAGGATGTGGTGGCTCCAGTCCCAAAGCTGCTGCAGGTTCTGGTTGTCCAGGACGTACAGGGTGTAATTCCTGGGGGAGGAGATGTGGATGGAGGCGGTGGGCAAGGGCACCTTCAGAGACACAATATCCCCCCAAAACCCACACTGTCCTCACCCATCCACCATGGAGTCACCACGGATCAGCTTGAGGTTCTTGAAGAAGGACAAGGAGACGAGGGCAAAGGAGTGTTTGATCTTCAGGAAGCCTGTGATGGTCTCGATGAGCCCCAGGCTGCTCTGCAGCTCTGAGGCCAGGTTATCTGAGAATGACACACTGCATGAGCTCAGGGAGAGGGGCACATCCCCATTAATTCACTCTGCAAGGGAAAAGACCCCCTTCCTCCACCCCCTCCCCTCCACAGCAGCTCTCCCACCCGGGGTGGGTTTGGCAGGGCCAGGTCTGGCACTCACAGCCCCGGCGGATGTTGAGGATGAGGTTCCCCTCGATGAGCGTGCAGCCCCCCAGCTCCTGTGCTGCCCGCATCGAATCGATGGTCTTGGTGCCCACCTTGCACTCCTTGGGACACAGCCCCTCACATTTGTGGCAGAACATGCTGTGGGCAGCGTGACAGGGACGGGATGTGAGCCGGCCAGCGTGCCACCACCGTGCCTGTGCTGGGGCACTGGGGACGCCCCCCACCTGCTCTCATTCCTGGTGTATCCCGAGGGACACTCAGAGAGGCACTGCCGCTGGTGGATGACGAACTTGGAGGCGTCGCGGGGGTTGTCGGAGACCTTGCGGAGGCTGGCGCAGTACTCGGCGGTGACGCAGCGCCAGCCCTCGTACTCGTAGGTGCGGGGCGGGCACGAGGGCAGGCAGTGCCCGTTGAAGTGGAAGTGGCGGCAGGCGACGCAGGCCCGGCTGTCGCGGGGGCGGGCGCAGCCCCCCAGGCACTCGGTGTGGCAGCACTCGCCCGCTGCCGTGCACGCCGAGCCCGCGCCGCACGGGCACACTGAGAGAGAGGGGAGACAGCACATGGGCACGAGGGACCGACAGGCACAGCTCCCAGCCTCGGGCAGCACAGCTGGGATTGGGGTTGGGTGTACACGGGAGAGAGGAGAGAAGTGGGAAGCGCTGGGGGGGGCTGCTGACATCCTCCAGGGCTGGGGGACAACAGGAGTGAGGGTGGGATGGAGAGATAGATGGAGTGATGCAGGGATGGAGGGATGGATGGTGGGATGAAGGGAGAGAGGGAGGGATATGGGGATGGATGCAGTGATGGAGGAATGCAGGGATGGAGGGAGGGATGGATAGTGGGATGAAGGGAGGAATGTGATGCAGGAATGGAGGAATGCAGGGAAGGAGGGAGGGATGCTGGGATGCAGGAATGCAAGAATGGAGGGAGAAAGGGAAGGATACAGGGGTGCAGGGAGGGATACAGGGAGGTAGGGATGATGGAGGAGTGGGTGGAGGCGTGGCAGCACTGATGGAGGGGTGCACAAAGGCATGGAGGAACGGATGGATGGCCATGTGAGGAGTGGCTGGCTGGGTGGGTGCGTTGATGGGTGGCTGAGCGAGCAGCTGAATGGGTGGATGAGGGGCTGCATGGAGGGAGAGATGGGTGTCCAAGGTGGGGCTCGGCCCATGCTGAACCCCATCTGCCCAGTGCAGCCGGGCCGGGGCCACAGCCGAGGTTGCAGCCCTGATAAGGATCTGTGTTTATAGTACATATTTCATTACCAGGTCTCCTGTTTACAGCAAACGAGCTCAGGAGGGGCCTGTATTTACCTCACCACTGGGAAAACACAGCAGCCAGGAGCTGGCCTCTCCTTGGAGGATGATACAGCGCGGATCTGGTTACCCCACCATGCGTTCCCAGCAGGAGGGCAGCTCAGCCACACGCTGGGCCTGCCGTTCCCAGGTGGCTCCACCAGCCTCCTCCTGTGCCCTCCCAGTTTGCCCCAGAGTGCAAACCAGAACCATCCCAGAAAAGCAGCTGGCATGGCGGGGCCCCACGCTGCCAGCACCCACCTTTCTGGCAGTAGCTGGAGGTCCAGCAGCGATAATCCAGCTGCCCATTGACACTGGTCTGCACACACGGCTTCTCCACATCCAGGATGCCTGGGCAGACGTCAGCACACTCTTCGGCCAACTTATTGCCAACAATGTAGGTGCTGTCCCCGGTGTCAGGCAGCAGCAGCCCCCAGTCGATGGTGGAGAGGTGGCAGAGCTCCTGGTTCCGCTCAATGCGCACTGAACCGCGGAGGATGTGGCCCAGACTGTGCAGCCCCACGTCCCGCAGATGTGGCATCTCGAAGATGACCAAGGCGTAGCTGAAGAAGAGGTTGGTGCCGCGGATGACAGAGAGGTTGGGGAAGAGATCCCGCAGGCTCTCCAGCCCGTAGACGCGGAAAAGGAGCAGGTACTCCGTGATCATGAGCAGGCGAGGGAAGCTGAGCCCCCGGAAGTCCTCGGCGCCCGTGGTGAACATCAGCAGGATCTGCAGGTTGCCTTCGATGATGGAGCAATTCTCCAGCTTCCGGAGCTGGGAGACGTCGTTGCGGATGTCCATGCTGCCGCAGACTGGGGTGGCGAGAAGGGGACCCCATGGGCAGCAGGGACAGGGCAGCTGATCCCCAGCCCCACCCAGGGATCCCCCAGGAGATGCTCGCGGGGGTTTAATATCCTGGTGCTGCCTGTCAAGCGTGGCTGGAATTGGTTTGGGCAGCTGGGGAGACGCGAGCGGCTCTGACAGCGGCTGGCACGCCGCGGCTCTCCAGGGCACGGCGCGTCTGTCAGCAGTGATGCTAACGAGGCCTGGCAGGCCGGGTGTCCCTGTGTCAGCCCCAGAACCGTGTCCTAGCCCTGTAGTCCACCCTGGGGGAAGCTCACTGGGGGTGCAGGCGGCTTTTCCCCGTCTCCAAGTTGTGGGGCAGCTGTGGGGCTCACAGATCTCCCCACTCATGGACACGCAGTTTCCCAGTGAGTGGCAGCTCCAGCAAGGCCCTCCCCATTAACTCCCCCTCGTGCCCAGACAGGTAATGAGGCACACAAGGCTACCACAGGTGTCCATGTGGCACTGCCCCAGCCCCACACTGGCGATTCTGGGGCTTTTTCACCCAGAAATGGGCAGCATGAGCCCCAGCACCTCCAGCTGCCTGATCCTGGCAGGGATGCAACAGCCAGGATAAGCAAAGAGCTTCCCACTGACAGCAACCCCAGCCAGAAACCAGGTCCAGATCCTGGAGGGGATCGGGTGCATGTTTCCCCCGTCGTCTGTCTGCTGCCAGCCTGGTCCAGCGGCTCATGGCCGTGTCCTTGTGACCTCATGCCTGGTGGCATTTTTCCCCTCTTGGTGTCACCCATGAACCGTGGGCAGTGCAGCCCTGCAGGCACTGTGGCCCCCTGGGCACTGTGGCTCTGGCAGCTGCCCATAGCCCCTCACCCCAGCACCACACCAGCTTCAGCCCCTCGCTGTCCCCTGTCCCCTCCCCATGGGGACAGGAGGGTCCCTCCATCTCCCTGCGGGACTGGCCGTGAGTGCAGCACCAACCCCGAGGGTTACAGTCCCCACTGCCACCGTCACCTCCCTGACCTTGCAAAGTCACCCTTTGAGGGGAGAGGGTCCCCCGTGCCCCTGGGAGGACAGACAGAGGACAGGGGTCCCAGGTGGGAGCAGGCACAGTGAGGTGTGTCCCTTGGGCAGCTCTCGGATGTTTCCTCCATTGCTCCCATCCCTCAGCACAGCCCCTCAGTGATTGGGGAAACTGAGGCACGGCTGGCAGGGAGAGGGGAAGAGAGGACAAATGACAGACCCTCCTCGTACCCCCAGCTGTCCCCTGTTGTGGCCATGAGACCCAGGACCCACAGCTGCCCCCTCCCCACCACGGCACCCCCTCCCCAACCTTTCCCACCCCAGCAGAGCAGCGCTCCCGACTCCTGGGACAATTTTCCACCATCCCGGTGGGGCTGAGGGACCGGCGCCCCCATCTCTGGCCAGTCCCCCACTGTGCTCCCCTCATCTCATCCCAGCAATAGGGGGGTCCCACGCTCTGCCCCTCCTGCCCAAAACGGGGGGTCTGCAGCATTGTGGGGGGGTACTGCCATGGGGGCAAACTGAGCCAGGGAACACCCAAGGAGCTTTGCCTCCGGGTTTGTCTCTTGCAGACCCCCGAGCAAAGGCATCATCAAGCAACCCCCCGCCCCAGAACTGGCCCCCCAAGCAAGCGCCCCCCACTCCACCCCGGCCACCCCCTCCCAAGCACTTACTTTCGGAGGGAGCCCACACGGGGGGCAGTGGGAGGTGGCCAAGGACCAGCAACATCACCCCCAGCCGCGGGGCACCCAGCGCCCTCGGCCCCATCCTCGAAAGGGACCCCCAGGGCCCCGTCCCCGTCCCACCGCGGGCGCTGCTGCTCCGTGTCGGGTCCCGCTCGCGTGTCCGGCCGGTACCCGGGGAGCGCCGGGATAGGGGGGGGGCCCCCACGGACCCTGCCCGGACCCTGCGGCCCCTTCACTTTTGTTTTCGGCTGCCGCACACAAAATATTTAGCCTGACAACTGTCAGGGCCAGGGCCAGGGCATGTTTGGGAAATAGAGAGGGGGAAAACAGGGCGGCCCCCCCGCGCCGGAGTGGGTGGGAAGGAAGAGCTGCCTCCTGCCTCAGTTTCCCCAGCCAGAGCAGGAGGATCCAAGTCGCTCTGGCAGGGGGACGCCAAGAAAGCAGCCAGCAACCCATGGAGACCCCCAGGAGCAGCACAGCAAGGACAGCTTAAGGGTCACTCTGCCTCACGGGGTGAATCTGGGGTGCCAGGAACCCACGGCTTTGGGGTCCCCACAGAACAGCAGCCCTACAGTGAGGGAGGAAGCTGCGGGCACTCAGCACTTGCCTGACTATCACGAGCCATCTTTAAGGGGAAGGAGAAGCAGAAGAGGATAGAGGAGGAGGTGACATCTATTTTCCTCATTAGGACAAAGCAGGGAGGAGGGTCCCAGCCCTGGGGCAGGACGAGCTCCACTGCAGCAAAACCTGGGGTCAGGAGTGGGGGGCTGATGCCCCAGTGACCCTCCAACACCACGGAACTGGGAGCACTGGGGATGGACAGTGCTCCTGCCCCCTCAGATGGGGTGAACCCCAAGGCTCCTCTTGCAGGGGTCCTGTCCTTTTTTGGAGGATCTCAGGAGCAGCTGCTCCTCCGCCGGCGCAGCAGCGCGATGTGGGGGCTCCTCTCCTCCTCTTGGTCACTCTCGCAGCAGCGCTAGGGGCACAGGGGGCTGCAGGGCAGGGACAGGACTCCCCCCAGAGACAGAACCCCCCAGAGGAGAGTGCAGCCCAGGTGGAGACAGCCCTCATTGCACAGCCACTGCACAGCACCCCACCCTATTCGATGCCCTCATCTCTGGCCAAGCCCCCCCCCCACTTCTCTCATCTCATCCCAGCAATGGGGGAGGGGGGGGTCCCATGCTCTGCCCCTCCTGCCCAGAACAGGGGGTCTGCAGCATAGAGGGTACTGCCATAGGGAGACACTGAGACAGATGCTCCAAATCCCTTCTCCCCCCTCCCCAGCCCATGCTGGGTGGGGTCTGGGGGCTCCTGGGGGCTCACCAGCTCCTCGTCCTCCTTCCTGAGGTCGCAGAGCAGCCGAGGGCGGAACAGCCGGTTGCAGGCAGACACGGTGTTGTAGGAGAGCTGGGGGACAGGAGGGGAGGGGGTCTGAGGTGGGGGTCCCTTCCCAGCTCTGCTCCCCCACCACCACAGCACCCCAACCACCCCTGAGATGGAGCCAGCCTTGGGATGGAGCCCAGCCCGAGCTCCCCAGGGGTCTCAGGGGTGATGGGACCCCACAGGCGGGCACCTGTTCACCTTCCACTTCCTGCGGGCATTGAACTTGCGGAAGTTTCTCATGTTGATGGAGGAACGGCTCCGGTTCAGTGCCTGCTTCCTGCTCAGGGGCTGTGGGCGCAAGGACACAGCGCTGTCACCGTGTCCCTACCCTGATCCCAGGGGGTCCAACACCCACCCCCTGCCCGTGCCTGTCACCTTGATCCAGGGGTGGACCAGGCTCTCGGCTGCTGTCATGCGGTGCCTGCGGCACAAAGGGAGGCGTTGGGGTAAGGGGTCCCTGCCCCACACATCCACCACGGGGATGGGGATATGGGGATGGTGCTGGTGGGGACAGAGAAGGGAACCAGATGGAAGTGGAGATGATGGAGATGGAGTTGTGGATGAGATGAAAATGGAAATAGAGATGGGATGGAGATAGGGATGGGTTGGAGATGGAGATGAGGATAGGATGGAGGTGGAGATGGAGATGATGGAGATGGAGATGGAAATAAAGATGATGATGATGGGATAGAGATGGGGTGGGGTGGGGATGGGGATGGGATGGAGATGATGAGGATAGGATGGGATGGAGGTGGGGATGGGATGGAGCTGGAAAGAGAGATGGGAATGATGGAGGTGGGGGTGGGGATGAAGATGAGGTTGGGGACAGGATGGGATGGCGATGTGGATGGAGATGATGGGGATGGGGATGTTGCAGGTGGAGATAACGGAGGTGGAGGTGGGGGCAGAGATGGGAAGGAGATGGAAGGGATGGGATGGGGCCTCACTCCGGCTCCTTCACCAGCAGCTGGCGGATGAAGTCCTTGGCCATCTCGGAGGTCTGGCTGAAGCAGCGCTCCTCAAACTCGTAGGCACCAGCCACAACATTGGAGAGGGTCTCAGCATCTGTCTCACCCTGGAAGGGGGACAGGCCACTGAGCCTGTGGGGACACAACAGAGCTACTGAGTGCCAGGACAGCACCAGCTCGGCCACCCCAGCACCCACAGTGTCCCTGTGCCTCAGTTTCCCCCAGCCACAGGGAGCATTGCCCCATACTCACAGAATGTAGGTGATGACTCCGATGCTCCTGAAAGAAAGAGGTGAGGGTCAGGCCTCCCTGGGCCCTCCCCCGTGCCCTGTGGCACCCAGGGGGGTCCCTCCCCACCCAACAGCTCAGCCTGTGGCCCCCAGGCCCTGACTCCTCACCACATGTCGGTCGCAGGGCTCAGTGGCTCATAATTGATCACTTCAGGAGCTGTGGGCAAACACAGAGCCAGGGTGGGACATCAGAGGGGCAGCACCATCCTGCCACCTCCCTCCCTGCATGCCTTGGGGTCCCGTCCCCACCCCTTGCTGTGGCCCCCCAGAGCAGCCCAGTTGCACCCCCAGAGCAGTGCAGGGACCCCCTGGGATGTGCCAGCCCTGTACCGATGTACTGGGGGGTCCCACAGAGGCTCTTGAAGGTGATGCCATCCTCCAGCTGCTGGGCCAGCCCAAAGTCGATGATCTTGATCTGGGGCTTGGGGACATCCTTCTCCTGCAGCATGATGTTCTCAGGCTGTGGGAACAGGGCCGGGCACAGCGGGATCATGGAGGGGTGATGGGGGGTACAGCAGCAGCCTGGGAAGCTGGGAAGGATGGGACCCAGGCTCTGGAGATGCCTGGCAGCCCCTGGATGCTCAGGGAGGGAGGATGTGGGGTCCCCAAGGGCACCTTGAGGTCAAAGTGGGCAATGAGGCGAGCATGCAGATATTCCACCCCACGCAGGATCTGCACCAGGAACTCGATGGCCTCCTCCTCTGACAGCATCTCCTTCTCCGCAATGAAGTCGAAGAGTTCCCCACCACTGATCCTGCGCAGGGTGGGGACAGGAGAGCTCAGCCACCTCCAACACGTGGCACAAAAAGGGGGTCTCCCCCCGCCAGGACCCCACTCACAGCTCCAAGACGAGCACCACCTCAGCTCTGCTGGCGAAGAGGTCGTGGAGCCGCATGATGTTGGGATGGTCGAGCTGGCGGAGGATGGTGACTTCCCGCTCCACCTGTGCCCGCTCCAGCCCCAGGCGGCTGCCCCAGCACCGCCGCATCCTCACGAATTTGGCAGCGTAGAAGGTGCCGGTGCTGCGCTCGCGGCACAGCCTCACCACGCCAAAGTGGCCGCTGCAGCAAGAGCCGGGCTGGGGCACGGCTGGGCTGACCCCACACCGGGGGAGAAACCCAGAAATCCGGGCACCTCTGGGGCTCTGGTGGAGCTGGGATCCGTGCCTGTAGCCCACTTAACCTGCCTGGATCCTTGCCTGCACTGTGATCACCTGCCTGCCACCTGCTCAACTGTGGTGGATCCCACTCACCTGCCCAGATCCCACTCACCTGCCTGGATTCCCACTCACCTGCCCAGCTTCTCCAGCAGCTCATACATGTCCTCCACACTGCCTGGGCTTGAGGTGCCTGCCAGATCCTCACTCCCCGCATCCTCCCTGGGCTCAGCCACGTCCTGTGGGGCAGCACCAGGACCCGGCTCAGCCCCTGCCCACGGGGGATGTGTCAGACCTGGGGGTGCAGGGACACCCATCCCATGGAGCACCATGACCCCCCCAGCACACTCAAAAGGGAATTCCCCAGCTGAGCTCAGGTCCTGCCCAGTTCTTCCAGTTCACACTAAATTCTTCAGCACGTGGAAACTTGGAGACTTTCACCCCTTGATCAGGACCTGCAGGGGCTGCTCAGGGGGCTTGGAAATGGGGCAGGGGCAGGAAGAGAGGGGGTCACAGCAGCCTCCCTGTCCCTCAATGTGCTAGGGGTGCAAAATGCAGAAAAATCACAACATTTGGGGTTTTTTAAAAAAGCAGATTAATAGCAGATGAAAGCACCACTGTGAGCTCAGCCATGAGAGCCTTGCCCAGTCACTCCCTGCCCCTGGCAGTGCCCCCCACACACACCCACAGCCGTGGCTCACCTGGGTGCTGTCAGGGGTGCCCCTCGGGCCCCCCTCAGCCAGGAGCCCTGCCTGGCCACCCTCGGCCATCCCTGCAAAGACAAGAAGGCCCAGGGTGAGGGGGTGCAGTGGGTCTGCACGGCCAGTCCTGGCAGTGGGGGGCAATAGGGTTGGCTTCTGTGAGAAGCTGCCAGAAGCCTCCCCCACGTCCGAGAGAGCCAATGCCACCGGCTCTGGGATGCACCTGCCACTGCCCAAGGCCAAGCCCAGCGGTGACAGTGCCAGTGCCCTGGCATAACAGAGTTGAGAAGGGAAAAAAAATGATTGTGCAGAATCAGCTGCGACCAGAAGAGAAGAGAAATGTGTGAGAACAACAGCCCTGCAGAGACCAAGGTCAGGGAGGAAGGAGGGGCACGAGGGATTCCGGAGATTCCCTGGCAGCCCGTGGGGGTCACAGGGGAGCAGAGACCCCCCTGAGCCCTGCAGGAGCCCCCGGCCCGGGATGCCCGAAGGGGGCTGTGAGCCCGTGGAAAGCCCCCGCTGGAGCAGCTCCCGAGGCACCGAACCTGGTCAGGGAAGGGCCCCAGCCTGGAGCATTTGGGGCAGAGCTGCAGCCCGTGGGGACTCCCGCTGGAGAAGTCCCTGGAGAAGTGTCACCCGTGGAAGGCAGGGACCCCACCTTGGCAGAGCAGGGCAAGGACAGTGACTGCTGTGGCTGAGCAGCGGCAGAAAGAACCTGTGCTGAACTGCCTGGGACCCCCATTCCCATCTCCCTGCACCGCTGGAGGGAGGAGGGAGAGCCTGGGAAGGAGGGAAGGGTGGTGGGGAAGATGTTCCCAAGGTTTGTTTTACATTTCATTATCCTGTTCTGATTTGATTAGAAATAACTGCAATTAACTTCCCCCAGTTAAGTCTGTTTTGCCCATGATATTAATGGGTGAGTGACCCCTCCCTGCCCTTATCCCCACCCAGGAGCCTTTTGTTCTATTCCCCATGCCCTGTCCAGGTGAGGAGGGCAGTGACAGAGTGGCACCTGGCATCCAGCCCCCCACAGTGGGGAGAGGGGTTTTGGAGGGGACAGGCACCTGCCTACACCCGGCAGAGTCCCCTCTGGCTCCAGCACTGAGCTGGGGATGTGTCTCACACGCAGCAGCTCCAAACCACAAACCTGCCTCTCTCAGCTCACTCAGAGCAGGCCAACAGCAGGGCCCAACACCCCCCGTGCCTCAGTTTCCCCAGCTGTACAATGGGGTGATGCTCCAGAACTGGGGCGGTGGGACCAGCAGCTCTGCAGGGATGCAGAGGATGGGGGATACTGCTCTGAGCCCCAGTTTTGGGGCCACCTCAATGTCCCCAATGCTGTGCCCCAGGAGAAGAAGGTTTCCTGGGCTGAGGTGGGCTGTGGAGTCCAAGGGCACCAGGAAGGAGATGAGGATGGCAATACTGGCCCTTCCCCAGGAAAAATCAGGGGCATTGTGAAGGGATTTGAGCCCCACAGGGCCAGCCCCTGAGGATGGAGGAACATCATGCTCTCTGGATGCAGTTCCCGGCCCCACGGGGCTGTGCTGCACCACTGCCTGCACCAAACAGGGGCTGGGACCCTTTCTGTCCCCTACTGGAGCCCTAAAGGACGGTCAGTGGTCCCCAAGCCAAGTTCCCCTTCAGTCTCTCCCACTCCCAGCCCAGCTGTGCCCCCTTACCCTCCCCGAGCCTTCCTCCACATCCAGCAGCGCTTCTTCCTCACTGCCCGGCCAGCCAGCACAGGGGACAGTCACTGCCCACTCTGACTGTCCTCTGGCCCCCCGGGCTGGTGGGGGCACCCGGCCAGGCCCCCCTGGCCCCTGGCACGGCACGGAGCTGGCCGGTCCCCGGGCGGTGACGTGCCCGGGGGCGGCTGCAGCTGAAGCCGGGCCAACATCCCCGGGCATGTGACACGTCCGTGGGGGGACACTGTGTCTGTTTGTCCCCTGGGGATGGACACAAGCAGCTGATTCCCCCACGCCTTGCCAGACACCTCCTGGCACTGTGTTGCTTTTGCAGGGAGGGAAACTGAGGCACGCGTGGCCCCAGGCTCTGGCGGAAACCGCTGAACTCCTGTGCAGGGCTGGACCTGCGGGGGCTGCGGGGGGCAGAATGTCCTGTCCCACCGTGTCCTGCAGCCACTCACCAGGAAAACCAGCCTGGTCTCGGCGCTGGCTGCCAGAAAAGGAGCTCCCAGCTCAGCATCCAACTTCCAAAAAGCCCCGATGGACCCCCAAACCCCCCAGCCAAGACAGCTCCCGAGCCTGGCACGTCACGGGGACCTGGGGCCCCTCACCTCCAGCTCCAGCCTTCCTCCAGCACCCCTGGCAGCGCCAGGCTCTGCCTCACAGTCGCAGCATTCCCGGGGAGCTGGGGCAGGATCCGGCCACAGCGGCTCAGGACAAGAAAAGCTTTTTGCGTTCCTCCTCCCGCGGGCTCTTGGTAACACCCCAGTCTGTGAAGGAGAGCTTAAAAAAGGCCTTTTAGGATCAGTTCCTGGTGGTTCCAGCCTCAGCTCCTTGAGGAGTGGCCGGGACACAGCGGGATGAGCCGCTGGCAGACGATGGCTCTCTCACCGCCGCTCCCCCCTTCCGACGTGCCGGTGAGGATTGCAAACAGGAAACCTGGCTGACACCGCGAGGGGAAACGTGTGAGGCTGTGAAGGTTTTGGGGAGGGACGGGTTTCTTAAGGTGGAGAGAGCCGGGGCTGGCCCCGCTCCGCGTGCTGGGGAGCACCGGGCACCGTCCCTGCCCCGGGGCTTGCGGAGCCGCTGCACGGTGCATCCATCCCTGTCCCGGTGCGATGGATGAGCCGGACCCAGCCCTAATCCTTGCCCTAATCTTTGCCCTAATCCCCAGCGCATGCAACCCCCGGGACAGAGGCGGGTTGGCACCGCTGTCGCCGTGGGTCCAGCTGGAGCCTGGCACCAGCCGGGGCGAGAGTGGCAGCGGGCACGTGGCAGAGCTCGGCTGCTGCTCCCCACGCACAGCAGCGTTTGCAGCGCTGATGCTCCCAGAGCAGCCCAGGAATGTGCCTGGCTCTGGTACCCAGAGCCTGAGGGAGGGGAATGGTGCCGGATTCCACCACACCAGCACTGAATCCTGGCTCATGGTGTGAGCCTTCTGTCCCCTCTGAGCTCTGCTGTCCCCTCCAAACTCTGCTGTCCCCTCCGGCCTCTGCTGTCCCCTATGACCTCTGCTGTCCCCTATGACCTCTGCTGTCCCCTCTGACCTCTGCTGTCCCCTCCGGCCTCTGCTGTCCCCTATGACCTCTGCTGTCCCCTCTGACCTCTGCTGTCCCCTCCGGCCTCTGCTGTCCCCTATGACCTCTGCTGTCCCCTCCGAACTCTGCTGTCCCCTATGACCTCTGCTGTCCCCTCCCTCTGCTGTCCCCCTCTGAGCTCTGCTGTCCCCCTCTGATGTCCCTATGACCTGTGCTGACTCCCCTCCGCACTCTGTGTCCTATGACCTCTGCTGTCCCTCGAACTCTGCTGTCCTATGACTCTGCGTCCCTCGAGTCTGCTGTCCTATGACCTCTGCTGTCCCCTCCTCTGCTGTCCAGGCTCTCTGAGTGCTGTCCGAGCGTGTCCTGCTGTCCCCGCTGTCAGCAGTCCAGCAGTGCCAGGTCCCGGGATGCAGACAGGAGGGACAAAGACACCTTTGCAGGTTTTGGATGTGCTGGTGGCCAGGTGGCCAGAGTCACCTCCTTGCCACAGCCCAGCCTGTCCCAAGGCTGCGGGTGTCACCTTGATGTCACCCCAGGGCCACCATGCCACCTTCCTGTGACGTCTCCCCATCACTTGAAGGTTCTTGCAGCTTTGGTTGCTGCTTCCTGCCTGTCGCAGGCTGCAGAGGCACGAGCACAGGCAGGGCAGTGGTGCTGCCCCTCCCTGCCTGACCCCGTGCCAGCTGCATCGCCCGGCCACAGACGCCCAGGGCCCCGCGTGGCCCAGCAGAGGTAGGAGGGTGGGCTGGGGGCTGGGGCCCTGGGTTGGATTTGCAGCAAGGCCAAGGAGTGAACCCTGAGCAGGGGTGGCAGCATGGGGCAGCACCAGGCAGTGCAGGGACGTTCCCCCTGCCCAAAGGGCACAATGCTGGGGTGAAGAGAGAAGGAGTGGGGCCCCCTTCCCATGCCAACCCTTCCAGCCAGACCTTACCCGCTCCAAAGGGGGAAGTACAGCCCGGAAATGTCTTGTAGAGCAAAGCTTTCAGCCCATTTCAAGTCTGATCTGACTCAATCCCACCTCAGGAACGCAGGATTTCAGAGGCACATCCTGCCCCAGGGAGCAAATCCCCCCGAGCTGCCCCACCGAGGCCAAGGTGCTGGGATGGGGGAGCAGAGATGAGTCCACCACCCCTGCCCAGGACCCCCACCCAGCTGGGGGGTGTGCAGCAAGCTGGGGACAGTGGCATTGTCCCCAGCTGCCTGGCCATGCCTGGGCAGGACCTGACCTGAATTCTCCTCCCCAGCACTCCCCAAATTGGGTTACTGCAGTTTGGGGTGTTTTGTTTCCCTTTGTCAACACCTTCCTCACCCTCCCCTGCCTTCCCCTGCCTGCTGGGGTGCAGGGCTGGGCTGGGCACTGCCGTGGGTTAAAGGTGGAGTTGGGGTGCCTTTCCTGGTGGCTGGATCCCCTTGCTCTCAGACAAGCCTCAACTGACTCCTCTGACTCAGCTTTGCCTCCCAGATCCAACCAGCCCCAGCATCTTCCACCCCCTCAAGCATCTGCTGGGGATTAACGTTGTTTTGCTGGGTGTTGGCAGCTCAGGGTCAAGCTCAAGGTCCCTCAGGAGCTGCTCAGCCTCTCCCTCCCCTTCCCAGGGCTGACCTGACACACCGGGGGATTCAGAGGGGCTGGAGGATTCACATGCTTTCCTCTCAGCTCCTCCCCACCCACATCACTGTCCCCAGGGCTTTTCTCCTCTGTGGTCCCAAGGTCACCGTCCCTGCCCATCGTGAAAGGCCAGGGTGGTCTCCCTGGGGAGGATCAGGATGATAAGCCTGAGCTTGGGGACCACAAAGTGGAGGTGATGCTTACCCAGGTTGTTGGTGAGAGCAGGGCCTGTGAGGGGTGTCTTTGAGCCCTCACACTCCCCAGGGGTGAGCCCCAAAGGAGGCCTCCCTGCCCTGAGCTTTTTTCTCCTCATTTCCTGGGACAGGGGACCCCATGGATGACAACCGACCCCTCTTCATCACCTTCAAGCCCTTCAGTGAGGACAACACAGCCAGAGCCAAGCCAGCACCCAACACCACCCCCATCCAGCCCCAGGGGGCCTCTTCATCACCTTCAAGCCCTTCAGTGAGGACAACACAGCCAGAGCCAAGCCAGCACCCAACACCACCCCCATCCAGCCCCAGGGGGCAGAGCAGTCACCGGGACACCACAGCAGACATGGCAGGGTAGGACGTGGGGACATGAACCCAGCTCACCATCCCAGAGCTCACACGCTCTTGGTGGGCTGTGTCCTCACGGGCTGCACTGGGAGCCCTGTGCAGGGAGCAGAACATCCCTGGGGCACATCCTCATCTGAGCCCCCGGTGCTGTCCGCTTCCCTCCAGGTCCCTCCAGGCTTCTGGTCACCTCCACCAGCCCAGTCCCAGCCTGAGGGGGACCTGGAGCCAGAGCGGGTGGCCCTGCGTGCCCGGACGAGGCTGTGGTTTGAGCAGACACAAGCCCAGAGGTTGGGGCCCAAGGGGGAGCTCCCAAGGTGGTTCCATGGCTTCATCAGCCGGAGGTGAGCGAGGGGGGGGCCAAGGTGGGGAACAGGGTCAATGTCCCCACCCCTGGGCTCCTAAACAGGTAAACAGGGAGCTGCATCCCTGGATCACATGAAGGGGATGAGGTTGAGTGGCTCAGTGTTCCTTCCCACAGGGAGGCAGAGGAGCTGCTGCAGGATCAGCCTCTGGGCTGTTTCCTGGTTCGCTTCAGCGAGAGCACCATCGGCTTCGTCCTCTCCTACAGGTGAGGGACCCAGCCCTGTCCGAGGGAGGGGCCCACGAATCTCCGTCCCCTCCCGCCGGCTGTGCCCATCCCGTCCCCTCTCCCACCAGGGGCAGGGATCGCTGCCGGCACTTTGTCCTGGACCAGCTGCCGGACGGGCGGTACGTGATCCTGGGGGAGCACAGCGCCCACGCCGAGCTGGCCGAGCTGCTGCAGCACCACGCCACGGCCCCGGTCACGCCGTACCACGAGTTCCTCACCGTGCCCCTGCCGTGTGGATGGGTGAGATCCCTGCCCCTGAGAGCCCCTGCAGCTCTGGAGTCATTCCAGCTGCACGGACAGGATGATATTCCCAGCTAGAGTTGGGGAGTACAGCCAAGGGGAGTCCAAGCATCACGAAAGCCGGGATTGGAACTGCAGCCACCTCGGCTACCAGGAGCAAGCAGCCAGCCCGTGGCCAGGCCCCGGACCTGTACCGAACTGCCCGGACCATGAACCCACCCCGGCATCTCTCTGCTCTCCCTGCAGAAAGACGAGCCCCGAGGACGGACACAGCCCCCAGCTGGCAGTGATGCTGCATATTCCCCACTGAGTGAAGCACCAGCAAAGCTCCCGGAGTACAGCCCTGTGTCCCTGGAGTCCCCCAGAGCCGAGGGCAGCTTCGCCAGAGAGGTAATAGGGCAGAGAGAACGGAGGCGCTTTCCCAGGGACGGGAGCCACAGGTCTCACGAGGCGGGGGGACGCGGTCACAGCCACCACGGACCCACTTCCAGCCCTCTCCTCCGACCTGTCCCATCTCTCCCGCAGGCTCCCAGTGCCCCGCCGTCGCTCCCTGCCAAGACCAGCTCCCGGGGCGCGGCTCAGGGGCCGCGCAGCCCCTCCGGCAGCGCAGCAGCGCCCGAGGCTCCCTATGCCCAGGTGCACAGAGAAGCCGCCCGCCCCGAGCTCCCCGCGCCGCCCGAGGCCAAGTACCAGCAGCTCCTGTGTTTCCACGTGTACGCCGAGCCCCGCGAGGACATCGCCCCCAGCCCCCCGGAGGAGCCCATCCCCGAGGAGCCCATCCCCTTCTATGCCATGGCCCGCGGCTGGAGCCCCCGCGCCGGCCCCGAGGAGAACATCTACTCCGAGGTGGCACTGGCCCGGCAGGATCCGCCCGCTCGGCTCCCCATGGCACCCCAAAACGCCTTCTCCACGCTGCCCCCCAAACCTCGGCCCCACCGCCAGCTCTTCCGCAGCGTTTCCAGCCAGGACTTCAAGAGGAGGCAGCTCTCGGCGACTCCCAGCACGGACAGGAAGGACAAAGGAGCTCCCAGCACAGGCACACAGGTGGGTCCCCAAGGCAGGGCATTGCTCTAGAGCTCAGTCCCAACATGAGTGAGGCCTCCCAGAGTCTGGGGGATCAGGGTTTGCTCCACTCCAGGAACATGGGGAGAAGCATGGAAACCTGGAATGGTTCAGGTTGGAAAGGAGCCCATCCTGTTCCACCCTCTGCTATGAGCAGGGACACCTTCCACTGTCCCAGGCTGCTCCAAGCCCTGGCCAGCCTGGCCTTGGACACGGAGGGAAGGGGGTGGGGGCAGCCACAGCCTCTCTCTGTGTCAAGGCCTCACCACCCTCACAGGGAAGAATTCTTTCCCAAAATCTCTCTGGCAGTGGGAAGCCATTCTCCCTCATCTTGCACTCCAGGCCCTTGCAAAAACTGGGTCCCTGGCTCGAGCAAAGCCAAGGGCTGGGAGGGTGAAAGACCAGCTTTGTGCTATTTCCTGGCTCTCAAATCCACCCTCTCCCTGAGAATTCCCTAGGTCATTCTGAACCCTGCACTGGAGTTGGATGACCCCGTGTACAGCCAGAGCAGACACAGGGACCAGCAAACCACGGCTGTGGCTGAGAACGTGTACGAGCAGCTGCCTGGGGACTGTCCCTAGGCCACCTGCACAGGTGGGCCCAGGACAAGACCTGGCTCCCAGGCAGAAGGAGCCTCAGCCTCCACCTCACTGAAGGAAGCCCTTGGCCCTGGGAGGAGATGTCCAAGGCTGCTGTTGGCCCTACCAGCGATGCCAATCTGCCCCTGCTCTTCTTCCTTCCCAACCCTGTTGGACAGTGCAGGGGGGAGCAGGGTTACCTTGCCCATGAACACATTCCCAGAGACTTCTGTTAATAAAATGAGGGGGAAAAAGCTGTTACAGGAAAAACAGGGACAAATTCGGCACAGTTGGTACATCCAGTTGGACATCAGATTGGCCAGAAACTGGAGCGATGCTGCAGCCAAGGCGACTCTGAGCCTCCCCAGCCTGGAGCCAACACTCCAAGCCCTGCCTGCTTCCTCACCCACAAAACTTGGGATGACACCACTGTCCCAGGGCTGCCTCGTGGGGCACAAACCCCAGCTGGAACAATGCCAAGCCACAGTGGTGCCGGGCAGTGCCAGTGGTGCTCCCAGCTCAACAGGAGCAGGGAGCCAGGATGGCCAAAGCCCCAGCTCAGAGGCAAAAGGAGGGTTGGGGAATTGTAGCTGTTTTATCTCTGGGAAAAAACCACTTTTGACTTTTCACAAACCTGAATTTTGTTGCTCTCAGGAGGCTGAAAGTGGAGCTCTCTTGGAACTCCCCTTGGTGCTAAACCCAAGCCATTACCCCCGCCATGGGAAATGGAAAGGGGAACCTGGGAGCTCCAGCTCCCACACAGGCTGTGCTCCACACTGCAAACTCCCTGGGCCAAGAGGGTACCTGGATGACCATCTGAGCCCCTTGTGATGGAAATGGGGCTGGGTGGGTTCATTTAAAAGTATGTTCCTTTACCAAATCTCTTCTCGAAGGATTTCACTGTACATACAAGATATGAATAAATTACTCAACAGTAACTTTATTCTGATCATTCAAATACTCAAAACGGGCTCTGCAAAGTACTAAACATCCAGGGAACTAAACTAAAAATGAGATTAGTTTAAAATGTTCTAGGAAAAGACTTCAGTTACAGGGGGTTGCTTCTTTTTAAGAGGTAACATGGGAGAAAAACCCCCTCTTGGGAGTTTTTCTTACCAGAATAACAAATATTGGCCATTTGAGCTGTGGTTACAACAAATAAAACCCAGAGTGGTGGGAATATAACTTAAATAATCAGGCCAGGTCTCTACTCCCTTCAGCATCACACACTTTGGTGAACAACAAAGTGATGCCACAGAGATTTGGATCCAGCAGAGCTGGATTGGGCCAGCAGAGCTGCACAGGATTTGCAGTTGCATCACCTTGACAGAATTCCTTAAATAAAAAAAAAGGTTTAATTTGAAGAAGTTAGGGCTGGGCAGTCTCCTCTTCCCAGCCAGGAGGGTAAAGCCAACACTTAATTGAAACAGAACTGATACAAACAAGCTGGAAAAAAAAGTACAGTTGGCAGTTCTCCTCTGTGTCTGCCCAGAGGAAACTGCAGAGCTCACTCCAGGCCAGCCACTCGTGGGACACTGGGACACTCAGTTTGAAGAGTCTGGGAGCAGCCTGGGGCAGGACAGCAGGCCTTGGGCTGGGGGAGGAGGAAAGAGGGGGAAAAAAGGAAGGACAATATACATGCACACATGGCTCAGGGTATCCCAAAGCCCTGAGTGTGCCAGGCAGGAGAATCTCCCTTCTACATGTGGCACTTCCCCTGGCACAGGTTCTGACCTGCACAGGGGTGGCCCCTCAGTGCAGCTCAGGCTGGGGAGCCCAGAGCAAAAACACCAGCTTAAAAACCAGGATATCAAAAGTCATCGGCATGAGAGGAGCACTGGAGCGGCCCGGACACGAGGAAACAGCTGTGAGGAAATCTTAAAGGTAAGGATAAAATAAAAATTCCAAAGTCAGGCTTGCTCTTGGAACTCACCATGTTTTAGAAAGGAAAATTACACTCTCAGTGCACAGCAAGTCCAAGAGAGGAGCAGAGTGGGAACTGGGAGTTTATTGAGCCTCTGCTGAAGGGTCTGGCGTCAGGAGGCACAGCCTGTTCCCTCAGGACAGGAGCTGCAGCCTCACACCCAGCAAGTTCCCTGCGGTGCCTTGGGACCGTCCTTGGCTGATGGGAACCTTCCACGTTATCATTTACAGGGAGGGAGGGGAGGGACTACAGGTGGAGTTTCAGGACCGGCTTGCAATGACCCTTCTTCCTGCCAGGCCGGGGAGAGCAGTGTCCTCCCTCCCTCCTGCTGAGCAGCCCCATCCTGGGGCCTGGCTGATCTCCCGGAGGCCAGGAGACACTGGACACAGCAGGTCACCCGGGACACCAGCCAAAAAGCAGGACAGATGTGTCAGAATCCGTATTTGGCTTGAGTCTGCCGTCTGCTGAGCTTGTTTTCAGACCATGTGTTTTTCAGTTCCAGTTCCCTCTCCTTGGCCTGCAGAGATGGAGAGGATGCTGTTACCCTCCGTGTTTCAGTGACTCAGCAGCATTCCGGCCTCCTCCGGCCCCGCTCATGTGGATTATGGAGCCCTTCAGCCAGAAGCCTCGTTACAGGAGTTAGCACAATCATCCTGACAGAGGCCTGGATTAATTGGGATGCACAGGCATTTCATTCATGCTGAAAAGCAGCTTCTCGTGGGGACGGGCTCAGCAGCCGCTCGCCAACCCCGGGGCAGAATCCAGGACTGGATCCCAGGGCCTTGGAACATGCAGGAAGGGCAAAGCAAAGCTGCAAGCTCAGGACTGGGACCCCCTCAGGGCCAGGGCTCACCTCTAGCCCTGCTGGGTCTCACTGGGACTCAGGGCGTTCTCAGGGCCAGCCCCTGGTCCCCAGTTGCTGGAGGAACAGCTCCACCACCCCAGCCTTGTGCTGCCAAGATCAAACCCTGCAATTCTGCCTGCATCAGCTCATACACCCCAGGGAGGCCACTCACCTGATGGATCAGGTACGTGATCTGGTGTTTTCTCCTTTGCTGTCCTGTGGGCTGATCTCCTTTTTTCTGGAAAGCAGAAAGAGGTGAAGTGTTCAGCCTGCAGAGACGCTTCAAAGCAAACCAAGACAAGGGCCTGCACACAGCCACCCCAAGCAGCATTTGTTCCCTATTAAACTGCAGATTCCTTTGGCTGAAGCACTTCCTGGCTGGCCCTCCTCACCCACACACCGTGTTCTGAGGAACTCTACTGGTCTCCCACATGTCATTATTTAGCAGGTCCCTGTTCCCCTCCCTGGTGACTGCCCAGCATCCAACACAGCTTCAGCTGGGGCTGATTTGGGCACTGAGCACAGGCTCCAACCACAGCCCTCACCCTCCACCCCACCTTGCTGAATGACTTCATGGTCTTCTCCTCTGTCAAGGATTTGGTCAGCCACTGCTGGGCCCCGCTCAGCTGGTCGTCACCTTTGATGTCCACGAAGTTGATCTCCTCCCTGCCACGATTTCGCTTGCCCTGCAGGCGCTTGAACTGAAAGAAGAACAGAACAGCTGGAATTACACCCAACACTCACCTGACACAAGGTACAGCAACAGTTTTCCAGCCAGGGTTTTGATCTTTCAGAGAATTTCATTTTGCTGTACATTGGAGTATCTAAAACTATTTAATATGAAGGTTATCACCTCATTTTCCTATGCAGAAAACAGCATTTACTCCTGCTTCCAGGCTTGCTCAGAAGACCCTTGGAGTGCTGAGTGTCTCATTTTATGAGCCACAGAAGAACCTCAAGTTTTGCTGCCAACACATTCATCTGGTCTGTACCAGCCACAGTGTGGCCACAGGACAAGGGCAGTGCCCAACCCTGTGCTGGCACTGCTGAGGCACCTCTGATCCTGGGGTCAGTTTGGGGCTCCTCACGACAAGAATGACATGGAGGAGTTGGAGCATGTCCAGAGAAGCAAACAGAGCTGGGGAAGGGGCTGGAGCACCAGGGGAGGCTGAGGGGGCTCAGCCTGGAGAAAAGAGGCTCAGGGAGGACCTTCTGGCTCTGCACAACTCCCTGACAGGAGGGAACAGCCAGTGGGGGACTGGGCTGTGCTCCCAGGGAACAGGAACAGGACAAGAGAAAATGGCCTCAAGTTGTGCCAGGTTGGATATAGGGAGAATTCCTACACCCAGAGGGCTGTCCAGCCCTGGCACAGAGTGCCTAGGGCAGTGATAAAGTCCCCATCCTCAGAGAGATTTAAAAGCCATGTGGATGTGGCACTTGGGGACATGGTTTAGTGGTGCCCTTGGCAGTGCTGGGGAATGGTTGCACCCGATGGTTTTGGAAGCCTTTTCCAACCTCAACAATTGATTCTATTTTGTACTTAGCAGGCCTGCAGACCCAGCTGGAGCAGGAACTCAGCAGACTGTGGGAAGGACTCCACTCATATCCACAACACAGCACGAGACCCCCCTGGGAAAACCACCCAACCAGAGCCATTGGAAACACGGGCCACGCTGGGGGGCAGGAGCATGGCTGCCAAGGGGGTCCTGTGCTCTGGCAGAGCTCAAAGCCAAATTCCACAGAGGGACAGACAATGAAGTGCCAACCGCTTCGTCGTCGATGAAGGAGGAGTCAGTGCTCGTCTCTTGCGGCGGGGCCTGGGCTGGTTCCACCTCTGGGTAGTACCCACTGCTGTAGTAATCCTGCCAGGGAAAGGGAAACCAGTTTGTCACCAGAGCAGCCCTGGAGTGGCACCGAGCCATGGACCTGCCCCGTGGGCTGATTCCATCAGAGGGACAAACCAACAAAATGCTTTGAGGGACTTTTCACAAGGTGTCTGGAGTGACAGGGTAAGGGAGAATGGCTTCCCACTGCCACAGGGCAGGGTTAGATGGGATCAAATTCTTCCCTGTGTGAGTAGTGAGGCCCTGGTACAGGCTGCCCAGAGAAGCTGTGGCTGCTCCATCCCTGGAAGTGTTCCTGTTGGACTGGGCTTGGAGCAAGCTGGGATAATGGAAGGTGGCCCTGCCCATGGCAGGGACCAGGGCTGGATGGGCTTTAAGGTCCCTTCCAACCCAAATCAGTCTGGAATTTTATGAATTATTAGAAACAACCTGGGCTCAGACACCAGCTCCAGTGAGCCCTGACTCTGCACCCTCACATCCAGGGTATTTCCACAGGACTGCAGCTGTCAAACATCTGTTCATCAAAGAACATCCGGAGCTCTCACACCATAGGAACCTCCTTGTGCCCAGTGCTGTGGCTCCCCGTCCCAGGTATCCTGGGCTGGATTCCCTGACCTGTGTCCCAGGTATCTCCCATGGGCTGGATTACCTGCCCCATGTCCCAAGGAGCTCCCAAGGGCTGCATTCTCTGTCCTATGTTCCCAGGCAGCTCACAAAGGCTGGACTCCCAGGAGCAGTCAGTAACCCAACTTGAACCCCTCACTCAAGTACCTGTGCAGAGCCCCTCACCTCCAGCCAGTGAACCCACCTGGTAGTAGCCCCCGGGCTCGCCGTAGGCGGGGGGGAACTGGCCATAGGGGTGGCTGCTGTAGTCCTCGCCAGGTTTGGGTGCCCAGCTGTGCTGAACTCCACTGGAGCCTGCGCCCGTCTTGAACTCCAGCGGGGCGTTAGCGGCCGCGTCCTGGAACTGGGGCTCCTGCTCTGTCCCGGGTGGAGGCTCCTCTGAATCCCCCGTGCTGGGGTACAGATAGGGCTCAGCGCCCGCAGCACTGGGCTCGCTCCTGTCGGACAAGGAGAAGTAGTTCTCTGGCTGCACCTCCTCGTCGCTGTCCTCCTCCTCCTGCGTGATCTGTTTGGTTACCTGCAGCGCCGCGCTCTTGGCCGCGGCTTTGATCGCCGACGGGGACGGAGTTGTGGGCACGGCCGGCTTGGGCACGGGTTTGGCTTTGGAGGAAGAGCTTGGAGCCTTGGCAGGCTTGGGGTCGGAAGCGTTTTCTCCTGCTTTCCTGGAGAAGGCGTAGGGCAGGAGTAACCGATTGGTCTCTTTCACTGTCATGTTTTTGGGCTGAGGAAGCAAAGCGGACAAGCCGGAGCCCTCGCTGCGTCCCTGGTGAGATCCACGCAGGACAAATGCACCACAGAAAGGAAAGAGGGAGGTTATTCACTTTTTATTGACTTCCTGCCAATTATCCCCCCAGTTCTAATGCTTTTTGTGGGTTTCCCACTGCTCGGCCACTCTGAACACACCGCACAAAAGGCCAAGGGAATTTTGAAGGGTAATTTGGTAGTTGCAAATATCTGCCCAATTTCCAAATTAATGCCTCTTTTGTCAAGATTTAAAGTGGTGAAACTGCCCAAAAAAAAGGACTTGAAAACCCACAAGATTTCAGGAATATCCCTAAAGCCACGAGGTGATCAGAGTGGATGATTTACACAAGTGGAAGCCCAAGACTGGTCAAACAGTCAAACACTTTTTCCCGTGACAATTGTTTAACTGAGTGCTCTTGTTATTTACCTGAAGAGTATTTTTCTTCTTTGCTGGTTCATCTTCCTCGGAATCTGACTGAGAGAGAAAACCAGAGCTCAGCACAACCTGAGATGCTAAACTAAACAAGTTATGTTAATAAATCCCAGGAAAATAAACCCAAAAGGAGGGAAGAGGGAAGAACTCCAGGTGCACAGGTCAGGGCTCTCCTTCAGAGGGACAGACAACAACAGTTACTGGAGGGGAAGCACAAACCACACAAAGAGTGTAAAAGTTCACTATAGGGATACAGAGAATTGTTCCCAATAATGCTGGAATTGCTAAATATCCAGTTAAAATTCAAGTGAAAATCTTGGTTGCCATCAGAAAAGGCCCTAAGTATCTTTCTAATTTCATGGCTCCTCAGAGAACTCTGAAGAGGCAACAGGGACCGAGGGCTTGTGCCAGTTTATCTCCAAATCATAAACCAGGGAAAGACAAGGAATGTGAGCAAATAAAGAGAGTTGGGAGTGACAGCAAAACCACATATTGGTTTGGGAGAGAGGAGACACTGCAGCTGCCCTGGAGCATCTCCAGGGGATGAACTGCAGGAATGGGAGGGATTTTAAGGAGAAAGAGGGAACAACTGAGGATGTCAGTCACAGGCCAAGGGACTTCCAGGAATCCCAAACGGGAACTGCTCAGATCAGCTCCAGTTTAAGGTACTTTTTGCCCCTTCAACATTCATTTGCTCAACACTGACAACCTGCAGAATGTGTGGTCAGAGCCCCCACAGCAGGGCACAGAGAGGGGTAAAAAGCAGGAACAAATCCCTGTTCATTCCAGCTGTCTGGAATCACACCACACTGCTGCATGGAGGTAAGGGAAAAGTGGCTGTGAGGGACTGGGATATCCCTCACCCCTCTGCCCCAAAGGCTGAGCCTCCAGAGCTCTGGGTCTGGAATTTGCCAGGCTGGGATGGTTATGGGGAGCAGGGTGGTTCAGGAAGGGATGGGGAATCTGTGTCCTCTCCCCCTCTTCCCGTGAGCCCCCCAGACTCCTCCAGCGAAGCGACACCGCTGACTTCGTCTGGGCTCTCCCAAAGTGCTGCCAGGCCACTGTTAACGGACACTGGTTATTAATCCTTCCTCAAGCCACCTGTCCCCATGGAAATGACCACAAGCTTCCAGTTCAGCTTCTCCTACAGCCACAGGCACTCTTGTCACACCAAAACCAGCGACACGACCATCACCTCCACATGGCAACAGGCCAGGCTGGGGCAACCTGCTCTAGTGGAAGGTGTCCCTGCCTGTGGGCAGTGTGGAACAGAAGGAGTTTTAAGGGTCTCTTCCAACCCAAAGCACTCCAGGATTCCAGATGCTGCTTTAGATGAGAGATAAGGAAGAAATCCTTCTGTGAGGGTGGTGAAGCCCTGGCACAGGTTGCCCAGGGAAGCTGTGGCTACCCCATGCCTGGAAGGGCTCCAGGCCAGGCTGGACAGGGCTTGGAGCTACATGGGATAGTGGAAGATGTCCCTGCCCAAGGCAGGGGAGTGGAACAAGATGAGCTTTAAGGTCCCTTCCAACCCAAACCGTTCCGTGACTCTATGACAGTGCTGTCCCAGAGGAAATGAGCAGTGGGGAGAGGATGAAACCTGATCAACGGGGATCCCAAGTTAAAAGCCAGGTGGACAGGTACCTGCCTTTCCCTGTTTTTGCTGTCTGGGTTCAAAAGCCCTGCAAGGCACACTAGACGCAAAAAACCCCCACAAAATGAGAGAGAAATGGTCACCTAGAAGTTTAGAAGACGCCTGAAGTCTTTAGATAAATAAGCAATAAATTGACCGAAAAATCTATCACCTGCACAGCAAACAAAAGACTTTTTTGGGCTACAATGTCCTGCAGCTCCACATCATCAGCTCATTAATTCCAGGAATAAAGAAGGGTGCAGATAATCTGGGTTTGGCTGCATTATGATTATAAATAAGGTTTCTATATCAGTTTAATTCTGCAAAGCGCTTTAGGATTAGGGCAGGCAGCCAGGACAAATCTCCCCGTGGATGACACAACAATAGATCCCGGTCCTCGGTGTGAGAGCGAGGGAAGAGACCCGCGGGGGGAGGTTTCACCCCCGAAGGGCTCGAGCAGGGGGTTCGTTCCATACTCACATCCCCCTTGTGCAGCTCGGGCGCCGCGATCCGCACCGGCTCCGTCCTCTTCTTTGGCTTGGGGAGGCCCAAACCCGCCCCGGGGGAGGCAGCGGGGGGCGGGCTGAGGGGGGAGGCGGCGGTGGCCGCATTCCTGGGGGGCGGCAGGAGGAGCCCCCTCGGCCGTGGGGGCTCCGCGGCCCCGTCCACGCTGGCAGCCGGCTCGGGGGGGCTCTCGGCCCCGGCCTGGCCCGGCGGGGCGCTGCCGAAGCCGCTCACGGCGAGCGGGGGGCCCATGAGGAACGACGGGGGCACGGCGGGGGCTCTGGGCGGGGGCAGCGCGGCGAAAAGCCCCCGGGACGAGGGCTGCTCGGCTGCAGCTGGGGGAGAATCGGCGGCTTCCTCCTCCTCGCCCGCAGGCTCCTCCGCATCGCTGTCCTCCTCGCTGCTGGCGTAGGCCACGAGGGACATGGCCCCGGGGAGGGCGGCCCTTCGCGGGCAGCAGCCGCTACGCGAGGCCGGGGATCCACCCTCCGCGCTAGGCCGCACCGCCGCCGCGCCTTCAGCGCCCGCAGCGGGGAGGAAGGGGCGGGCGGAGGCGAGGCTACGCCGCCATGGCGGCCCCTCCCCGTGCGGCGGCGGGGCCGCGGAGCGAGGCAAGGAGACCGCGGCGGCTCCGCGCTCCCGGTAATGGCTGCCGGCAGCGCCCCGCTGCCCGCGCTGCAGCGACGCCGGACTACAATTCCCGGCGTACCCCGCGAGCAGCGCCGCGCCCGCCTCCTGCTGTGCCCCGCCGCGAGGCACCACGGGAAATGTAGTCTGTGGTGCCACGCGGCGGGACCGGGACAAGGCCCGGGCACAGGGGGGATGCGGGAAGGCCCCGGGGGACGGAGCGGGACGGGGCCGGGTGTGGGGACAAGGATGAAGACGAGGATGAGGAGCCGGGAGGGCCCAGCTCACCCCCGCCAGATCGCTGGATTGCCAAACCGAGCCCTGAGCTGGAACTGCGGCTCCCGGTGCGGCGTCACTGTGGGACACAGACCGGGGCTCTGCGGGGGCTCTCCCTGGCTTCCATCCTTTCATCCCGGGCTGGTTTGGGGTACGATTGTTGGAAAACATACAAGTTTTAAATTTTTTTATATAACTTAAAACCAGGTTTGTTCACCTTTGCCTCGGGGGAGGTGAACTGAAGCTTTTTTCTAGGACGTTGTATCTCTAGGTGAGGCCTGATGGATTTAGCATCTCAACAGACTGGGAATAGCGCAGAAGATACACAAGAGATAACAGCTATCAACAGTCATTAACACACCATCGACTCCAAACAACACCCCTGGCTGGCTGGAGACACCTGGGCTGAAAAAGAGGAATAAGAAAAAAGATTTAATTAACATCGGAGGCGAGGGAATTTAGACCCAATGAGAAACTGAATTCTGGGGGTTGCTCAACTCCAAACCAAAGAGCACTGACCCATTCGTTTCTATGAGTTTTGACTGTATAAAATACCTGAGAAATACGTTAAATGTCATTTGTCATGGAGTGATCCTCTCTGCACACCCGGGCTGTGTGTGGACGAGATGATTCCTGTGGTACATCCTGGCCAGAACAACATTATCCTGGCCAGAATAAAGTAATGCCTTGATTCTCTGACAATAAAATGTTGTTGGAGAGTTAGATTTTTTTTCCCCCCGCATTTTCGGTGGCAGGATCAGTGCTGCGAGCCCCAGCGGAAGCTGCTGGACTGGGATGGACCCGGTTTATCCCTCTGGCACTCTGCTGATTTTCGGTTTGACGCCTTTGACCTCCTTCTGGGTCGTTCTGGCCTTAATAAGCAGTGAGCTGGGCTCGAATTTGGGTCCCCAACACCCAGGGAAGCGATTTGCAGAGCCGCTGTGAAGTACCAGCACAAGTAATTAAAGCAGAATGGAGATAAATGAGGAGCGTATCCTGAACCCTCTGCCGTTTGGAACGGTGTGAAATCCAGCCCTGTCGCACCCCTCCTGGCCTGTTCCGGAGGGCTGAGGAGTGTTAAAAATACAGTATTAAAAATAGGCATGGAGGCCTCGGGGAGCGGGAGGGACAGGCACGGGAGGATTCCAGGAGCTGGGACACACGAGTTACGTTTTCCCCCACTCCTTACACGGCTGCGACCTGCGAGGGCAAAGCCAAGCGATCCCAGAACAGGGACACTGAGGAGGACGATGAGGAGAAGGAAGGTGTCCTGTCTGCACCAGCCTCTCCTCAGGAACCCTTTTTGCTGAGAATGTGGGTTCCACACCCACCAGAAACAGCAAGACTTTGTCCTTGTTGTGACACACGTGAGTGTGGCCACTTCAAGAGTGGACCCCCCCCCCCCAAAGTGTGTCAGAGCCCTCTCCTTTCACAGCTCCATCAAACTGCTCTACAAATCCAAAGGAAACCAAAATGGAGATGGGGATTTTTGTGGATCAGGCCCAGCGTTGCTGTCACTTCCCCAGAAGAACACCCCTTGTGCTCAAACAAAAGTCACAGTTTGGGCTGGAAGTGACCATAAAGATCTTCCTGGCAGATTTTTTTCACTCCTTCCTAAGTGTCCAGGTTTGTAAATTTTTAGGATTTAGGAAAGGGAAATGGATGATTCCCTGAGAAGCACAGAGGGGTTCAACCCCCCCAAGCTCTAATAATATGAGGCAGCCCTCATCCTCTGCCAAGGAAAATCTACAAGGACTCTGGCAGGGAGAGGAGGGACCCAGTTTAAACAAGGTCTGGCTCCTGCTGTGCAGAAGGAGGGAGGAATCCTTGTTTCCCTCGGCCTTTGTCCATTTTTCCATTGCAGGTGGAGATTCCTTGAGACTGGTCTCACCCCCAGGCAGTAGGATCCTGCTGTCAGCTCTGACCCTGCGGATTATTTATTTGTGTTACTTTGCAGCTTGTTAGGAGAAATTGAGCCAAGGAAAGCACCCGGGGATGGAAAGAAAAGAGCCCAGCCCAGGAACCCTGACTGCCAGGTCAGGGTGGAGGTTCTGGTACTGCAAACGACTTAATCTGTGTTTAATTTAATCCCAGGTATTTGGTTGAGCCCAGCCTGCAACTCCTCACCCCAACAGGGACAGCAGCACTCAGGTTTGGTCTAAAGCTGGGGCTAAGGTGACAATTTATTTACTCCCCTGGTGACTTTGTCACCCTGTAACCCCACGCCGAGGCTGGCTAGGGCCCAAACCTCCTCCCCAGGCATCCAGAGATTTCCCTGAGCGCCCTGAGCCATCCCGGGAGCTCCAGCCCAGGCTCTGCAGGACAAGGAGGTTTCAAATTCTTTGTTCTGCTGGGGGTGAATGGAGCAGCTCAGCAGAGGGGACCCTGGGTGGACACCAAATGCTCCCAAATCCTCGATTTTCTCTCTTTTCAAAGGCTGACCTCCCTCTTCTATCACATATTCCACTGCAGCCAGGATGTGGGATTTTAGGGATGCTGCTACACCGGGTTTACATCATCTTACACTGGGCTTACACGGGTTTTTGCACTGGTTTACACCAGTTTTGCAATGTCACACACACGTTTAGACTGGTTTTGCACTGGTTTGCACATTCTGAACTGTTCTACATGGTTTCACCGTGTATGTTGTTTTACAGCAATTTTACACCGTTTTTACGTGGGTTTACAGTGATTTTGTACTGTCTCACACAGCTTTTGCATCATTTTGCATTGGTTTAAAACCAACTTTGCACTGTTTTACATAGCATTATGCCATGTTTTACCTGATTGCATGCCAGTTTTGCACTGTTTTACAGCGTTTTACACTATTTTGGTGCTGTTTTATACTGGTTTTGCACTTACACTGGTTATGCACTGTTTTTACACCTGTTTTTCACGGTTTCACATTAGAGTTTTGCACCAGTTTACATGTTTTTACATCATTTTCATGCTGCTTTACACTGCTTTTGCACTGTCTTACACTGCTTTTACACGGCTTCACGCCTGCTTTCCGCTGTTTTACATCGATTTTGCACTCTGTAGCACCAAATTTGCCTCCTTTCTACACCGGACCCCTCCATTTCCACGCCGAGCTCACGGCCGGGCGTCCCTCTGGTGTCACCCCAGGGCGGCGTCGCTGTCCCCTCGTGACACATCGCGGCTGGCAGCACCCGCACCCCCTCCAGGGCCACCTGCAGCCGGGCACATTTCGGGCGCCGCTCGCGTTTTTGGGGGCCGGCTCCGCGCACGCCGTGGGCGGGCGGTGGGAGTGCGCGCCCAGGCAGCGCTGCGAGCTCCGAGCTCCGAGCGCATCCACCGGGAGGAGGAGGAGGAGAGGACAGGAGGAGGAGGAGGAGGAGGAAGGGGAAGGGTGGGGGGGAGGGGGGGTGGCGGAGGGAGGGAGCAATTGAATTTCAAACACAAACAACCGCATGGAGCTCGGGCCCTCCGCCGCCGCGCCGCACCGCCGCTGACCCCGCGGCCGCCGCCGCCCCCCGCCCGGGCTCCGCGCCGGGGGGCAGAGCAGCCGCTGCCTCCGCGCCTCCCCCCTCGGATTAGGGAGGGTTGGTTTTCTTTTTGGGTGGTTTTTTTTTTTTGGTTTTTTTTTTTTGGCTAATCCCTGCCTCGCCGGGTTTTGCCTCCCAAACTTCATCCCTAACCCCCTCCTTCCCCCCCCCCTCCCCACCCCCCGCACGCTCCCCCGGTCCCGGGAGGAGCCGCCAGCCAAGATGTCCCGGTCCAACCGGCAGAAGGAATACAAATGCGGGGACCTGGTCTTCGCCAAGATGAAGGGTTACCCGCACTGGCCTGCCCGGGTAAGGAGCCGGGGAAGGGGTGGGGGCGCGACGGGACCCAGCGGTGCCCTCCCGGTGCTCTCTCCGGTGCTCCCCGTTGCATAACGCGGGCGGCCGAGGTGCCCGGGGGGATGGGGGGAGGGGGCGCACCGGGGTCAGGCTGCCCCCATGTAACGGCGGGGGGGGTGTGTCCACATCGGGGTCAGGCTTCAATCCCCCCCGTTCCCCTTCCACCGGGGCCGGGGTCCAACTTTACCGGCACCTTATGTAAGGCTGGGCCCGGCGGACTTGGGGGTTACTCGGTGCCGAGGCTTTGAGAGGCGCTTTCGGGACATTTCGTTGGGCTTGGGGGGGATTTAATGTGTTGGAAACAACGTCCCGGGCTCCCCCGGGCCCCTTTTGTGCTGTTTATTAATTTCTCCCCCGGGGGGGAGGGGGTCACGGGTGGAGACCGCGTGGCTTCTGCCACCGCGTGGGAGTGGGGATCCCCCTTGGGCCGGCCGGTGACCGGGGTCGCATCCCGCACCGGAGCACGAGGCTGGGCCAGCCTGGGGTGAGCCCCTCCCCGGGGTGACCCCCCCGGCACCGGGGGGTCCCTGTTCCACGTGGGGCCGCAGCGCGATCCCCTTCCCGCTCCCCTGCGAGACCCCGGGGAGGGGCCAGGGCGCTCCCCCTCCGCTTCACCGATGATCCGGGGGAGACCGGGGGGGTTCAGCCAAACCCCCCCCCGCCCTGACTTGGCCGGCACGTCCCCGAGCGTGTCCCCTGGCTCTTCGTGGCCTTACCTCTTGCCACGGGTGCCAGAGAAGTGCCAGCGCTCGCCGGGAGTTTGGCTTTAGAAAATCGATAGAATTACTGAGGACTTAGGACGGGGACAAGGGGGGGCCGTGCACACGGGGAGGGCGGCGGGGATCGAGGCCCCGCCATGTGCCGGCCCCGCCGCTGCCCCCGGCTCATCCCACCGGAGGGTCCTGGGCGTCCCTGGGGGGGTCCGTGCCATGAGCCCGGGACCCCTGGGATGAAGCCCAGAGCCATCGGGGCCGGATCCCCGGCCGGGGGCCGTGGGCAGCTCTGGCTTCACAACACGGCGCTGGTTATTTTTAAGCGGTTGATGATGCAGTTTAAAATTTCCTTGGAGTGTTCCCCCCCCACACACTCACACACACACACACTCCCCTCCCGGCCTTGCTGCAAAGGGCACTGGGGCTGCCTGGAAACCCCAAATTGAGCGGAAAAGGGGAGGAATGGGGCGGTGGGCTTTAAAGGTCGAGGATCCCCCACCGTCCTCCCCATCCCCTCCTCCTTCCCCTCCCGGATTTGAATAACTTTTGTTTGGTTTGTCGGGTTCTGGCGGGGAGGCCGGGAGGGGGTTGGGAGCCGTTCGGATTTGGCACTGGCCTCCCAACGCGCATTTGAAAGCGGCTTTGCGAGGAGGAGCCAGAGGGATCCCTGGGAGCCCGGCGCCTGCTTCCACCGCCGCCTGCTTCCACCACCGCCTGCTTTTCCACCGCAGCTTCTCTCCGGGGGAAAGCGATGCTCCTCTGGCCCCCAGCACAGCCCCGCTGCCCCATCCTCCTCCACCCGGCTCATCGCAGCGGGGCTCGGCCCCGGTTCGGCCGGGTGCCCCCGCCGGGGGTGACGCCGGGTCGGGGCTCGCAAAGCCTCGTGCCGGGCTCAGCTCCCGGGGACCGAATTAGCACCTGAGTGCGCCCAGGCCCGCTCGGGTTTCACGCCCCACTCGTCTCCCGGCGCCTGGTTTCGCCACCACCATCATGGCAGGAGCGTTTCAGGGCTGCTGGGGCAGGCAGGGAACAGATTTTCCCCCTCTGGAAGCAGCAGGAGGTTGGGTTCCCCAAGCCCAGGGGTGCTGGTTGGTCGGGGGGGTTTGGGGTGCAGCCGTGACTAATCGGTCAGGGTGAAGCAGGCAGGGCTTGCCCGTGACTAATCAGGTGCTGTGATGAAACGTTACCCGGCCACGCGTGGCGTTTGCTGGGATATTTGTTTCCAACCAGGTGTGGCTGGAGCAGAGAGATACGGGAAGAAGTGGAGGGGGGAGCTGGCGGCACTTCGGGGGCAGGGGAGGTTGTTCCCCTGACCCATTCCCTGGGGATGGCACCTGGCACCATCCCACCTCCAGTGGAAACCTCTCAGCATTAAACAGAAGGGAAACTGAGGCATGAGGGTGGGGAGGTGAGGTGCTGGCACCTGGAAGATGATGCTTACCTCCCTCTTCCCCTCACCCTTCTCTGCAGGGTCCCTGATGCTGGACCCTCATTGTCACCCGCCCCGTTGGTGCTGGCCTGCTGCTGTGGCCAGATCCGCAGCCCCTTTTCCTTAGAGAGCACAGGAGCATGGCAGGGGATGAAGCACCTGCACCACGCTGGGGATCCTGGCACCACTGATGCCCTTCCTGAGCGTCTCCTGTCCCCATGGCCGGGTGCTCGGTGGGGTCAGGATCCTGCTGGCCATACCCTCCGGAGCAGACTCAGGGTAATTTGCACCCCACTGCCAGCCTGGTGCTGGGATGGGGCCCAGTGATGGCCCCAGGGCTGAGGAGAGCCCTGGGGAGTGTGTGGGTGCAGCCATGGGACTCAGGAATGCCACAGGCCCCCCACCCGGTGCATGTGCCCCCTCACGTGCCTCATCAACCATGTGTGACCCACATGAGTTAATTCCATTAATGCCCTTTCCTGACAGCCAGCCTTGTCCTGCAGTGGGGAAACTGAGGCAGGGAGGGGGCTGCTCCCAGCCCCCATGGGCAGCGCAGGGCAGGCTGCCTCCAGCCGTGCTCCACGGACCAGTTGCAAAGGTGAAGAGCAGAGGTTGGGGACAGAGTCCAGAGTGGGGTATGTGCCTGTACCTCCCCTGCCACGCTCCAGAGCTTCCCCTCCTGGGGCACCTGTCCCAGCCCGTTTTCAGACTCCCCCCAGCCCCTGGGTGGAGGTCCCTGGGCAAGGCCGGGCTGTGACACCAGTGCCATTCTCAAGAGCTGGCAGGGGGACAGAGATGGGCACCGTGGACTTTACCCTGGCACTGTAGCCCTGTCTCCCCCCTCTGCCACCGTCCAGTGAGCGACAGGGACGGACAAACAGACACGGGGTGTGACAGTGCTGGGAGCCCTGGGCCCCCATCATGGGACACTTTGGGCAGCCCAGGGTTTTTGGGTGGGTTTGCACCCGCCTGCGCTATCGGTGTCCCTGACAGGGTGTCACCCGCCTGCCCCATGTCCCCGCACCCCGGTCCCCGCCTGCCCATGCAGATAGAGCCACCGCATCCCCTTGGGGTGCAGGAGGGGCTGATAAAGGGCTGGTGCTGGCGGGAACGGGCTGTGTGGGGAATGCCACTGTCAGGGAGGATCCCAGCTTTCCCCTGCCCCATGCCCTCAGTTCATGGGCTGGGGACAGGCAGCAGTGGCTCGGGGACACAGTGTCACAGGGCAGCCATCCCTGGACCTGCTGCCCTTGCCTCTGCAGGTGCTGCATTTCCTTGGGGAAGGAGATGTGGAAACTTGCTCAGGGAATGGTGCAGCTGGGGGATCTCCACCAGGGTCCTGGCATTGCGTGAGGCTATGGGGTCCCTGTCCAAGCCTGGGGGGGGAGGGTCTGGGTTCCATGTCCTTGCCGGGGTGGCTCTGGGGCTGATGAGGCTTTTGCCACAGTGTCCCAGGAGTGACCTGCAGGAACATGGCCTGCGGGAAGCACCATCCCCGGCGGGGCTGGGCTGGGCTGGCGGCCGCCCCTGTGAGTCACATCATCATCCCCTCCTCCGCTGTCGGTGCCACGCAGGGATGGAGCTGCTGCTCCCAGCTGCCACCATGGGCCAGGGTCCCACTGGGGACTGGTGCAAGGGCCAGACTGACCTTCGCTCTGCTGGGGACCGTCCCTGCTCCGAGAATGTCCCTGCGCCTGAGGACTGGGGGGGCATTGGGGCATGACAGTGCTAGTAGCCCCAGGGCACTGCGTGGGGAGTACAACCGATCCTGAAACACCCCCTGGATCCTGATGCAGGATGGCCTGGATGCCCCAAACCACATTTGGGCAGTGGGGATGGCACAAAGATGCATCCCCACCCAGGAGTGGGACATCTCAGCCACCATCCACCGCATCCTGGTGCCTCTGCAGAGCCCCTCCCAGTGTCCCATCCCATCCCTCTGCCCCTGGGGCTGTGCTGGCATTGCCCCTCCGCACAGGGACACGTCTTAGTTCATTCCCAGCTCTGGGAAGGGAATCAGGAGAAACCCTTGGCCAGGTCCAGCCTGTCACAACACCCCAGCCCTGCTGGCTGGGGAAGCTGAGGCTCGGCAAGCTGCGGGGGTCATGGTGACTTAGGGAAGGTTGTGCCATGAGTCAGCAGAGCGCTGGGAACAGGACCCAGCACCCCGGCCGTCTGTGCTGGCACCTTCCAGCCTGGTGACGTGCTGGCGCCTGCCCCAAGACCCCCACCCGCATCCTCCTTCAGCTCCTTCCACCTCCCTTTGAGGTTTTCTCGGGGAATTTATGGCTGCTGGTTGCAGGGGGGGTTATTTTTAGATGCTATAAAAAGCAGCCAGAGTTGCTTTCGCTCCGTTCCCGCTTGGCGCCTCGGGATTATTCACGCTCGGTGGAGCAGCACCTGCCTGTGGGCTTGGCACCGGCTGCTGCCTGACCCCACAGCCCTCGCCAGGCTGTCCCCTTGTCTGGTGACCCCGTTTCAGCCAGGGTGTCCCCCCAGGCACCCCGATCCCCATTCCTGGCCCAGGCTGGAGGCGATGCCTGTGGCTCCACTGGCACTGCTGGCAGCGCCTGAATTTGCTGAGTGTGTCTGAGCTGGTCTAGACAAGAGCTTACAGGAGAAGGGGGTGGGAGAAGGGGAGCCCCGCTGGCCCCTGCACTGGTGGGCACAACCACTTCTTCTATTGACCACTTCTTGCCAGCACTGTCTCCAGCCAGTGGGTGAATTCCCAAGGAATCACATTCTCCTTTCCGGAGCTGTGCCCATCAGTAGGTCACAGGAGGGGGGTGATGTCCCCCAGGGGTCTCTGCCCTCTCCTCTCACCCTGTCCTTTGTGTCACACAGATTGATGAGATGCCAGAAGCTGCAGTCAAGTCCTCCTCCAATAAGTACCAAGTCTTCTTCTTTGGGACCCATGAAACGTGAGTGGGAGCTGGGGCTTACAGGGTGGGTGGTGCCAGTGAGTTCGGGAAAGGTGAGATCCCCCCTGCTCCCACCCCTCACTGCTTTCCCCTGGCACAGGGCATTCCTGGGGCCCAAAGACCTCTTCCCCTATGAGGAGTGCAAGGAGAAGTTTGGAAAGCCCAACAAGCGGAAAGGGTTCAGCGAAGGTTTGTGGGAGATCGAGAACAACCCCACGGTCAAAGCCTCCGGTTACCAGGTGGGTCACGAGCTGGGGGGCCTCCATCCCACCCCCATTCCTCCTTCCCGGGTGCCCTCTGTGAAGCCCCCCCTGTTCCCACAGCCCACCCAAAAGAAGAGCTGCCCCGAGGCGGCCGAGCGGGAGCTGGAGGGAGATGGGGAGAAGAAGGGCAACGCGGAGGGCAGCAGTGACGAGGAGGGGAAGCTGGTGATCGATGAGCAGTCCAAGGAGAAGAACGAGAAAGCCGGGATCAAGAGGAAAGCAGAAGATGCTTTGGAGGTACCGGGTGGGCCGCTGGGGATGGGGATGTGGGCGACGGGGACTGGGCTGAGCTGAGCTCCCCCTGCCCAGGACTCCCCCAAACGCCCCAAGGATTCGGAGGGCCAGGAAGGGGACAAGAAGGTGGACAACGAAGAGGCCCCCAAGGAGGAGCCCAAAGGCAACCCGGGCGAAGGGGAGAAGAACAGCGACGCCGCCGACGCGCCAGACACCAACGAAGCCAAGCAGGAGGGCAAGGAGGAGGTCAGAGACCACAAGGAGAGGTGAGGGTGGTGCGGTGACCCCTGTCCCCACAGCCCCCAGGCGTTGGGGGCATCCCTGGCACTACAGGGTCTGACCAAGAGCCTGGATCTCTTCTTGGCCCCCACAGCCTGTAGTGGCTTCCCCGGCGAGCTGATCCTTCCCTGCCGGGTCCCGGGTGCTGCCCTGTGTCGCCCACGCCGGCTCGTCGCGTCCGGAGCTCTGGACGAGAGAAACCACCCCAAGATGAAATTTCAAAAGGAATAAAAAAGAAAAACTTACAAAAAAAAGAGAGGAATGCAGAGCAGCCCGGTACTGACCCCGAGCGCTCCGTGCCTGCCCTGCTGTGGGCGCACGCTTTGTATTAGTGATTCCTCGGGGCTGAGCAGTTGATTTGAAATAAAAGCGAATCTTGCCTTTTTAAAGCGCTTGCGGGCCCTGAGTTAGCCCCTGGACTCTCCTGCTTGGGTGGTTTCGGACTCTTTGGGCTGCCCAAAGCCCCTCTGGCATCTCCGGGGTGTGGGGAGCAAGCACATGCACCATGGGGAGAGGAGGGGCTGGGGCAGGGAAAGAGCCAGGGGAGGGTTTTGGAGGGAAGCTAAAATAGGAACTACAGAACCACAGAATGCCCTGGAGCTGGAAGGGACACAGAAGGATCAGGGCTTACTCCTGGCCCTGTACAGGACACCTCAAAATCCCAACATCCAAGAGCATTGTCTAAACACTCCTCGACCTTTAGAATCATGAAATCATGGAATATCCTAAACTAGAAGGGACCGACAGGGATTATCGAGCCCTGCCCTTGCACAGGATGCTCCAAAATGCCCCCAAGCCAAATATCCTTGGGTGTTGTGCAAGCACTCAGCTTCTATCCTGGGATAGTGGAATATCCCAAGCAGGAAGGGACCCGTCAGGATCATCGAGTCCAGCTCTGGGCCTTGCACAGGACACCCCAAAATCGCATCCTGTGCCCGAGGGCCTTGTCCAAACGCGGCTTGGGCTGTGGCAGGGCTGATGCCGTGCCCGTTCCCTGTTCCACACACACGGCTCAGCGAGGAGAGGCCAAACCGGGGCGATTCGGCCCCGCGGAGGGGCCAGCAGAGGCCCTCCCCTGCCCCGGGGACAGGGAGCAGCAGAAAATGGAGCCCCGGCGGGACTACAGCTCCCGGCAGCCGCCGCACCGAGGGCCGGGAGCCGCGGCGGGGCCGGGGGGCCGGAGGGCCCCGGGGGCGGCGGGACTACAACTCCCGGCGTGCCTCGCGGCACGGCCACAGCTCCCGACGTGCTCTGCGCCGGGCACCACCCCCGCCGTCTCCGCAGCGCCCCCAGGCGGGGCCGCGCGTCACTGCAGCACCGAGCCCCGCCCACCCGCGCTTGGCCACGCCCCTTCTCGGCCCCGCCCCCCGAGCGGCGCGGGACCCGCAGGTGAGCGGGGTCGGGGTGCGGGATCTCCGCGGGTTCAGGGGGCTCCGGGGGCCCTTTTTGGGGTATTGGAGGGGCTTGGCCGGGGCTTGGGGCCCGTTGGGGGTGGCGGCGGGCTCTGCCGGACGCCTGGGTGTCGTTTCCGGCGGGGTGGAGGGGGTGAGCTCTGCGGGACCCCGGGGTTCCCTTTGGGTGGTGGGGGGGCTCTGCGGGTTCTCTTTGGGAACGAGGGGGGATTTGGCGATGTCCATGAGGCCTTTGGGGGGTGGAGGAGGCTCTGCCGGTGTCCGTGTGCCCTTTGGGGGAATGGGGTCTGTGGAACCCCTGGGTCCCTTGGTGGGGTACTCTCCGTGTCTGTGGGTCTCCTTGGCTCTCTTTAGGGAGTGGGGGGCTCCACAGGTCCCCTCTGGGAGTAGAGGGTGCTTTGCAGGACACCTGGGTCCCCTCTGGGTCGGGGGAGGTGCCCTGTGGGATGCCTGGGTCCCTTCGTGGGTGAGGCTCTGCCAGTACCTGAATCCCCTTTAGGTGTGGGGTCTGTTGGGGACTGGATCCCCTTTGGGGTGTGGGGGTGAGTGTGTGGGATCCCTGGCTCCGTTTTGTGCAGAGCTGCTCTGCCAGATGCTTCGATCCCTTTGGGGGGGCTCTTCCAGGGCCTGGGTGGGTGGGTGGGTGGGGTGTGCTGGGGCCCGACTCCCCTTTAGTGGTGGGTGGGCTCTGCCGGACCCCTGCATCTCCCCCGCCCCGGACACACACATGACCCTGGGGGGTATGAGGGGTGTCCCCAGGGGGCTCAGCGGCCCCCCTGCCTTCCCAATCCCCAGCACCATGCGGCTCTCGGCGCTGCTGAGCGCGGCACGGCCGCGGCTGCCCCCGGGCTACCGGCACGGGATGTGGCCCCCCGACTCCATGGCCGCCCGGCTCCGCAACCCCCCGGGGCAGCGTCGCCGAAAGGTCTTCGTGGAACCTGTCGCCAAGGACGACTGGAAGGTGTTCAAGGGTGACACGGTGAGGCTCCCCCTCCCCAGGCTCCCCCCTGGCTGGCAGCTGGCTGGGGGTCCCACCTCTACCCCTCTCTCCACCGCAGGTCCAGGTGCTGGCCGGGAAGGACACGGGGAAGCAGGGCATGGTCACGCAGGTGGTGAAAGAACGCAACTGGGTGGTGGTGGAAGGACTGAACACGGTGAGGCTGGAGCAGGGAGGGCTGGAGGAGGCTGTGGGGAGGCTGTGGGGGGTCACAGGCTGTCAGTGACCCCCTGTGCCCCCGCAGCACTATCGCTACGTCAACCGCACAGCCAAGTACTCCGGGACCTACATCGCCAGCGAGGCACCGCTGCTGCTCAGCCAGATCTGCCTGGTGGACCCCGAGGACAGGTGACAGCCCGGGGGGTGCTGAGGGGACCCCACTGCTGCCCCCCACCTCAGTCCTGCCCCCCGCCAACGCCGTGTGCCCGCAGGAAGCCGACAGAGGTGGAGTGGCGGTACACGGAGGAGGGCGAGCGCGTCCGCGTGTCGCTGCGCAGCGGCCGCATCCTGCCCGTGCCCCCGCAGCCCCGCCAGGACGGCATCGTCCCCGAGCAGTGGATCGGTGAGTGGGATGGCGGCAGAGGCTGGGGAGGGACACGGTGGGGGACAAAGGGGTCAGCACTGTCCCCTTGCCCGCACAGATGGCCCCAAGGACACGTCGGAGAAGGATGCGCTGGCCAAGACGTACCGGCCGTCCCTGAAGACCTTCGAGGAGGAGGTCATGGATGCCATGGGGATCGTGGAGACGCGCCGGGCCAAGAAATCCTACTGGTATTAACTGGGGAGCTGGAAGCCCCCCGAGGCAGGCTCTGCAATAAACACCCCCCTTGTTTTTCTGTGTCTGCAGCATGCACAGACTTACTCACACCCAGCACTGGACCATACAAATCCTGGCTTTATTGTGGTCTGTGCCCAGGGCTCTGGGGGCTCTGCCCCTCCCTGGGGGACTCTGCCTCCCCCAGATCCTCATCCCCGCTGCTGTCCCTGTCCTCGCTGCTGTCCCCATCCTCACTGTCCTTGTCCAGCCCGGCCAGCACTGCGGCCAGCGGGGTCCGTGCGGCCACCAGCACCAAGTTCCGCGGGGAGAACCGAGGGTTGAAGAGGGGCACAAGGGCACAGTGGAAACCTGGGAAAAAGGCAAGGGAGGGTCGGGAGAACGGAAAGAGGGATTCAGGGAAAGATGAAACAGAGGAGAGCATTGCCCTGGCAGTGCTGCCCCCTCCCTGCCCGTGCCCACCTTGCTCCCGCAGGTAGAGCAGGCGGTCGAGCAGGATGAGGGTCTCCACGGCAGGTGCCAGAAGCTGCCCCAGGGTGCAAAATGCCACCACCTTGTGCTGCTGCTCCAGCATGGCCTCCACAGCCCCCGAGTCCAGCGGGACCCTTGCCGGGTCCAGTCCCGCGAGGGGCAGCCCAAGGTGGGCGTATCTGTCATGAAAGGGGGCAGGGGTGTCCCAGGAAGGACTCCCCCATCCCCAAACTCATGAGGAGGGTCCCAGAAGGGAGTCCCCCACCCCAATCTCATTATGGGGCCAGGAGGGGCATACAAGGTTGACCCCACTCCCCACAGTCATGAAAGATGGTCCCAAAAGGGGGTCCCCCCTCCCCAAACTCACTGGGGGCCAGGAGGGGACACAGAAGGGTGTCCCCACTCCCCAAACTCACAAAGAGAGTTCCAGGAAAGGGTCCTCCCTCCTCAAACTCATGGGGCCCTAGGAGACATCCCAGAAAGGGATCTTCCATCCCCAAAGTCAGGGAGGGCCAGGAGACGTCCCAGAAAGGGATCCCCCCTCCCCAGACTCACTGGGGACCACAAGGGGATGCAGAAGGGGGTCCCCGTGCCTGAACTCACTGCGGGAAGCTGAGGGCATGCGCCTTCCTGCCCGGCTGCAGGCCCAGGTGCCTCTTGCTGGGGTCGGCGGCGCGGATGAGGCTCTCGAGCACGGCGCGGTAGCAGTGGGCGCGCAGGTGGGAGCTGCCCCCGCGCAGCCGCCCCTCGTACTCCTCCAGCGCGTGGCACGCGGCCTCCCGTGCCCGGTAGGACAGCTGGTGGCCCGGCAAGGCGGCCACCGAGGCGCTCAGGGGGTAGCCCAGGAGGCAGCCGGGGGGCTGCGGGGCGGTTGACAGCTTCATGTAGCAGCAGCCCACCAAGGCCACAGCGGCCACGGCGGGGCTGCGGGCGAAGTGGCACAGCAGGGCCGGGCTGAGGTCCCCGCAGGCGTGGAGCCCCGTCAGCAGCACCTGCCCCCCGTCCTCAGAGCCCCCCGGGCCCCCCAGCGGGTTCCGGGCAGCGGGGCCGGGTCCTGGGGGGTTGGGGGGCAGCAGGAACTCCCCCCAGGGAGCTGCAGGGTCCAGGCGCCCGGCCATGTGCTGCGGGGCCCGGGGGGTGAGGGGACGTGGGGGGAGGTTTTGGCAGCGCCGGGGGGGCCTCTTGTGTCCCGGCCCCCTCGTTTTCCTCAGCTCCCGCAGCAGCTCCTGGTCAAAGCGCTCAGCCAGGCCCACCAGGCGCCCGTCGCTCTCCACCGCAGTGACCAACAGGCCCAGGCCAAAGGCCAGGAACCGGGAAAGGTGGCCCTGGGGAGGGGGACACACAAGCTCAGCTGGCGTGGGGGGATCCCCTGGGACCCCTCTGTGTCCCCCTGCTCTTACCTGCCCTGCTCCAATATCCACCACGCGCTCGCAGCTGGTGGCCTGGCTCAGCCGCCGCAGCAGCTGTGGGGAACGGGGGCTGTTAGGGGGCTGGGGGGAGCTGGGAGGTAGCAGGGGGTTAGGGGGGCACCCACCTCGCCCAGGCGCTGGATCTCGTGCTGCTTTTTGGGCTTGACGTGGCGGCGGAGCAGCGGGTGCAGGCGGGAGCTCTGGCACGGGGGGCGCGGGGACCCTCCCGGGTACCCCCGAGGAAAGGCGAGCGCCCGGGCAGCGGCGGCGAAGGCCAGCAGGGACAGGGGCCAGGCCGCCCCCGGGCCCCCGCGGCCCCCCAGGAGCCCGGCCAGCTGCGCGGGGGTGGCACTGGCCAGGGCGGGCTGCCAGGCTGGGGGCAGCTGTGCCCAGAGACCCTCGGTGAAGAAATCCTGCGGGGAGCGGGGTCAGCGTGGGGGACACAGCCCGGGAGGGGGGCACGGCCCGGGGACAGCTTTGGGACACTCACAATGACGAAGGCGTCGAGCAGGGGCCGGTAGAGCTGCAGGAGGCGGATGATGGCAGCGGCTCGGCGCTGCTCCGGGGCCTGCTCGGGCTGGGCGGTGGCAGCGCCTGGGGGAGCGGGGCGCCATCAGCTCTGAATTCAGCCCGGGCCGCGAGCTCTGCCACCCTCTCACCGCCCCATCCCATTCAGCAGCCACATGGCGTCATCGGGCAGTGACGTCACGCGAGGATGCGATAATCCCTCCCGCCATGACGTCACGCGGCGGTGACGCGATAATCCCTCCCGCCATGACGTCACGCGGCGGTCTCCCCCCCCTCCACCGAGACACCCCCCGGAGCCATGACATCACCCAGGGGCATCACTCACCCCCGAGCGCCCGTGACGTCACCGGCCCGGCCGGGACACCGGGCATGGCGCCGCTGCCCCGTTACGTCGCCTTGACGTCACCTCTTACGTCACGGGGGCCGCCACGCGCACGCGCGCGCGCTCCTCGGCGCCCAGCGCCGCCGAATTCCCGCCGCGGCGCGCGTGGATGACGTCACTGCCGGTACCGGACAGACCGCGTGTGTCCCAGGAACTTCCGGTTCCGGGGCGCGGAGGTGAGGGGGGGGGGGGTGCGGGTGGGACCGGGGGTCTCGGGACTGGGAGTGCCGGGGGTACCGGGGGTCGGGGGAGCCGGTGCGGGCAGTCCCGGCTGTCGGGGTCCCGGTGCCGGGTGTTGGGGGAGCCGGTGCCGGCAGTCCCGGGTGTCGGGGGTCCCGGTGCCGGGAGTGCCGGGAGTACCGGGGGTCGGGGGCCCGGTGCCGGGAGTGCCGGGGGTACCGGGGGTCAGGGTCTCCCGGTGCCGGGAGTACGGGGGGTCGGGGGCCCGGTGCCGGCAGTCCCGGGTGTCGGGGGTCCCGGTGCCGGGAGTGCCGGGGGTACCGGGGATCGGGGGCCCGGTGCCGGCAGTCCCGGCTGTCGGGGTCCCGGTGCCGGGGGTACCGGGGGTCGGGGGCCCGGTGCCGAGCGGCCCCGCCGCTGAGCCGGCTCTCCGCGCCGCAGCAGCCCCGGCCCGGTCCCGGCATGGACGATTTGATCCTTAACGTGGACTTCTCCGCTCCCGAGCGCCGCACGAAGAAGGAGCCGGGGAACCGAAAGCACCGGAGCTTCGTGCGGCGGCGGCGGGAGCTGGAGCGCCGGGGGGTCCTGCGGCAGAAGCAGCTCCCGGCGGCAGCGGGCGCAGCCCGGCGGGCTCCAGCACGGGGAGCGGGGGGCGGCCCGCGGAAGCCGCGCTCGGGCCAGCCCAGGTCGTGCCCCAAAGAGAACGGCCCCCGGTGCCCCCCGGTCCCCCCGAACGGCCCCAGCGCGCCCGATGCTCCCGCTAAGACCAAGGGGAAGGGTCGGGGGGCGGCTCGAGGCTCCCCCAACGCTGCTGGAGCCCCGGCGGCGCCCCAGAACGACTCCAGCGGGACCGGTGCTCCTGCTAAGAGCAAGGGGAAGGGTCGGGGGGCGGCTCGGGGTGCCCCCCCGGCGCCCCCCAAGCTGGTGGCCATGGACTGTGAGATGGTGGGCACGGGGCCCGGCGGGCGCACGAGTGCCCTGGCCCGGTGCAGCATCGTCACCTACGAGGGGGACATCGTGTACGATCAGTACGTGCGGCCCGAGGCGCCCATCGTGGATTACCGCACCCGCTGGAGCGGCATCCGCCGCCACCACATGGACAAAGCCGTGCCCTTCCGCAGGGCACAGCAGCAGGTGCGGGGGGGCTGCAGGGCTGGGAGATGTGGGGCCGGGGCTGGGGGATGTGGGGCTGGGCTGGGAGCCGCGGGGCGCGGGGCTGTGGAGTTGAGGATGGGAATGCAGGGGCGGGAGTGGCTGGCTGCAGGGTGAGGGGTGTGGGGTGCATTGCAGGGCTCGAATAGGGGGCTCAGGGCTGGGTTTGTGGGGTGGGGGTGAGGGGATACAATACTCATGAGGGCTCTGCATCTCATGGGCCGGGGTGGGAACCGTGGGGCTGGGGGTGCAAGGCTGGACTCGTCGTGTGGAGCAGGGGGTGGGGGTCACGAGGTCGAGCTCTGCAGCTCAGGGGCTGTGTGGGCTCCGGGGCTGTCACATCCCCACCTGCCCTGTGGGGTACAGCTATTGTCCCCACGCTCCACTGTTCCCACTCAGCCTCACAGCTCTGCCACATGGGGCTGCCCTCCCATTCCTGAGGGCAGAAACTTCCCACGGAGCACGGAAGGTGCTGCTGAGGGTCTCAAGCCCCTCCTCCTCCGTAGGTGCTGCGGATCCTTGCTGGGAAGGTCGTGGTCGGCCACGCCATCCACAACGACTTCAAGGCACTCCGGTACTCCCACCCCAAAGCTCTCACCCGGGACACGTCCCAGATCCCTCTGCTGAACCGCCGTGGTGGCTTCCCAGAGAACGTGTCCATCTCCCTGAAGCGCCTCACCAAAGCTCTGCTGAACCAGGACATCCAGGTACCGTGGCTGGAGCCCCCCACGAGGTGGGCACCCCCTGTACCGTGCCAGGGTGACAGTGGGCAGGGTGGGGCGGTCCCTGGGGGAAGATTGGGGGATTTATGAACCATCCAAAGCACCCTGACTTCAGCTGCTGCTGCCGGTTGTGGAGCAAGGCAGCTCTGGGCCTGTTTCTCCTTCCCTGGGAAGCAGCCTGTGGGAGGGGGGAGCCCTCAGCTCAACCCCTGCAGCCTTGGTGGTGCTTTTTGCTGCTTGTCTCCTCTTAATATCTGTGCATCCCCCTCAGTGCTGCACCTCACCAATTTTCTCTGCATCCCTAAATCTGCCTGTACTCCCCTAAGCTCCCCACATCCCCCCACAGCTTCCCATACCCCCAAATCTGCCCGCACCCCCAGTTGTCTGCACCCCACCCAGAGTTACTTGCACCCCCTCATCTCCCTGTGTCTGCCCAGCCAAGCTGCCTGCACCTCACCAGAGCTGCTTGCATCCCCTAATCTGCCTGCAGCCCCCTGGAGCTGCCTGTATCCCTTGATCTTCACACATTCCTCCTCCTGATCCACCTGCACCCCCAAATCTTCCTGCACACCCTCATCTCCATGCATCCCCCCACCCGTGCTGTGTGCATTGCCCCACAGATGCCAGCACCCCCTACTCACTATACATCCCCCCCAATTCTGGCTGCCCCCCACAAAATGGGAGCTGTGGCAACTTGTGTCTGTCCCCACAGGTGGGGAAAAGTGGCCACTCCTCGGTGGAGGACGCCCGAGCCACCATGGAGCTCTACAAGGTGGTGGAGGAGGAGTGGGAGCAGCACCTGCGGCAGAACCCGGAGCAGAAGTGACACCCCAGGGGGCTCAGAGTGACACCCCCAGCCCGGTCCTGCCTCCAGAGGAGCTCACAGTGATGGCCTCCGCCTGGTCCTGCCTCTGGGGGGACCCAGAGTGATGGCCCAGGCCTGGTCCTGCCCCTCGAGAGTCCCGTGGGTGATGAGGGGCTGCCCTCGTCCGTGGGTGATGAGGAGCCAGGTGTGATGCCCCTTGTCCCCGAGCTCAACGTGCCTTGTTGTGCCGCTGCTGTTCCACCCTGTTCTCCCCAGGATGTGGGGAGGGCCTGGGACAACGCCTTCTCCAGGAGGATTCTCTGGGATCCTGTGCCCCCCAAACTTCGGGGCTGCTGCTGGTCCTGATCCGCACGTGGCGTTGGGGCATCCTGAGCACAGCCCCCATCTCTGGGGCTCTGGGAATGGAGCGGGCTCCTTCCTCTTTCTTAAACTACCTCTATCAGTGCCAGGAGCAGCTGCTGCACCCCGGGGTGGGGTGTAGGAGTGGGTGGGACTCAGATCCTTCTGGAGAGTCCCCACTCAGCTGTGGGAGCTGCTTTCATCGGTGGTTAAGTTCCACCTTCTTGTTGTGCAAGGTGAGGGACAGACCCGGGCATGGGGAGCAGCATCGCCACATCCTCCTGCCCGAGCCCCCCACGCTGGCCCGGGGACGACCCCGACACCCACGGGCGAGTGTCCCCCGTGCTGGCCCGGGGACGACCCCAACACCCGCGGGCGAGTGCCCCCCGCGCTGGCCCACAGGCACCCCTGGCACCGGCAGGCAGCTGTACCCTGAAGGTGCCCGAGCCCGACGGGAACTGCTTTGAACTGAAAGGTTTATGTGCAAATTCCTAATTAAAAAGAAATGATTGATGAGCTCTTCCCCTCGGTGGGGGTGGGGAGGAGCCCTCGGCCCCCGTGGGCGGGAGCAGGGGTCCCTTACCGGGACCATAACAGGGCTCCGGGCGCACCCCTGGGGCGCTGCCGTCACTCGGCAGCCGCCGACATCTGCGTCCCGCAGGCTCTTCCTCCGCCTCCTCTTCACGCCAGGGACGAGCTGGCCCCTTCCCCGGCTCTGGCCACCCCCTCGCATCCCCTTTTCTGCTTGAACCACCGGCGGATTCCTGGTGTTGCTGTGACCGAGCGGCCGCGGCTGCTCCGGGAGCGGTGTCGGTGCCGAGCCCGCAGCCGCCTTGGGGGATCCCCCCGCCCGCACCAGGCTGGACGCGGCCCCGAGCCCCCGACGTGCGTCACTTTTTCCAGCGTTTCCTCATGTTTACGTGGCTGTGCTTGGCTCGAGGCGGTAGAGCCCGAGGGAGGGTTTTGGGGTGTACAACCCCGCGGTGGGAGGGGCCCTTCCCCATTTATTTGGGGTTAAACACGCAGATCTGGGTCCCCTCGCGGTGCGGGGGAGCGGACGCTCGAGCATCCCACGGGCCTGGAGCTTGCGGAGTTTTGGGGGGGTTCATCCCTCCTGCTCCTTCCTTGCACACCCGTCCCTACGGCCCGGGTGGGGGTGGGAAAGCTGTCAGAGCCCCAAAATCCAGAGGAAGGTGGGAGGGCGGAGGAGCAGGCGGGGAGCCTTTGTGTCTGGGCTGAGTTTGGCGGTGATTAGGGGCTTTACAGCGGTTATAAATGGCCGGTCGTTAAAGGGGTTTATGGCCCTGGAAATGAGAAGCAGCCGGCCGGGCCCCAGCCCTCGGCGGGTGCGGGATCCAGGTCAGGATCCCGGGGGCTTGGCTTGAGTCTCACCCTGGGGTCCCTCCGGATGGAGCTGGGGACCGGGCCCGGGCTGGAACAGCTCCCGTGGCCAAGGAAGGCTCCTGGGGCTGGGGCAAAATCCTGGTGGTGGGGCAGAGTCCCGGGACTGAGGGAAGGTCCCAGGGCCGGGGCAGGGTTGGGCTGGTTCAGGGTCCTGGAGCTGAGTGAGGGTCCTGGGCAGGGGCTGTGGCTGGATCAGAGTCCCGGAGCTGAGTGAGGGTCCTGGGCAGGGGCTGTGGCTGGATCAGAGTCCCGGAGCTGAGTGAGGGTCCTGGGCAGGGGCTGTGGCTGGATCAGAGTCCCGGAGCTGAGTGAGGGTCCTGGGCAGGGGCTGGGGCTGGATCAGAGTCCCGGGCCGGGGCAGGATCCCGCTGTGGCCGCACAGCCAGAGGTCTTGGGGCACGTGGGCTCCCTCCCGCCCCACAGCCGGGGGTCCCATCGGCCACGGGGCCGGGCCGGACTCGGTCGCGCCGTCCAGCTGTGTTTCATTTCCGCAGCGGCCGTGGCCGTGGCCAGAGGCGGGGGGTGGGGGCTGCATCCCGCCAGCTGGGAAGGATTTGTGGGGACATGGGGCGGAGACGACGGGTGACCTGCCCTTGCTCAGGCTTCACCCCCCAGCCCCCCACAGCGGAGCCCCCCCGTCCTCTCTCCCAATGCACGGAGAGGCTGGGGAAATTGGGACGACCCCCAACACCCTATATGGGGTGAGAGTACCCGACACCCCCTCCCGGGGTGGATCCTGGGCACCGGGGAGGGGGGAACACCCCCAAGCAGCCACATCCTCCCAGGAGGGGCTCTGGGGCACGGACAGCATCGAGGGGGGGCCCACGGGGGTACCGGGGCAGCGATGAAGCCCTGCCTGGGCTGGGGGAGCCCCCCCACGATTTGTGCTTAGGATTTCTGCGGTTTGTGAGGATTTTTGCCGGGAAGGGGGGTGCGGGCGGTGGATGGTGCCGGATGTTTCCAGAGGCTGAGCCAGCTGCTGCTGCCCTGGCACAGGGACACGGCTCCCCACCCGCTTCCCAGAGAATCTGTGTCCTTTTCAGGGGTGACCAGCGCTTCGGGGGGGGGGAATTATTTGGGGCCAGTTGTTTGCCTGCCCACCCCAGGGCTTCACCGGGATGGGAGGGAGAGGAGGGTGGGGTGCGAAGGCTTTATCCGCCCTTCCCGGCAGAATCCCTTCCAGATGTGGGGCTGCCGGTGCTGGTGTTCATAACCCCACTGGGTCATGGTACCCAGCACGGGACGAGGGGGACGGGGATGCCCCGAGGGGTTTGCAGGCAGATCCCACCCCAGACCCCTCCACCCACTTATTCTGGAATAGAGATGCTGTATTTTTTTTTTCTACCATTTTCCCCAGATTTGGAGCAAACCCACAGCACCGCCCCTCTTGTGACTCCGGGATGGGGGAGATGCAGCTCCTGGGGTGAAGGGGTTGGGGTGACACTTCACCAGCACTCCCTCCCCAATCCCCTGCAGCTCTGCCTGTCCCTGTCCCCTCTGGCACGGCGTTGGCGCTGCTGTAGGTGAGGTTATGTCAGTGCTTGGTGAGAAATCCTGTTCTTCGGGGGATTAGGGATGCGGCAAGCCGGGACTTGGCTCACCGGCCCGAGCCGGAGGTTCTGGGGGCACGGGGGGGATGTGGCCAGGAGGAGGGGGACGCCGGGGGCTCTGCTGGGGCCTTTTCACCCCACATCGGAGCAGAAACCTCTCTCCTTTCATTCCAGAGCTCCTGCTGAACCAGAAACGCCATTTCTTGCTTTTCTTGCCCAGAACCGGCCCCGTGGCGCAACCTGCCCTTCCCGTGGCGGTTCCCAGGGATGAGCAACCTCGGGAAATCCCTCGGCGCTTGTTACCTGGCTGGGACCAGGGTTTCACCTGCGCCTGGCAGCTCACCCCGAGCTCGGCCGCAGCCCCCCTGCCCTGCACGCACACGAGTGTGCACAGACACGTGTGTGAGTTGGAGTGTGAGTTGGTGTGTGATGGTGTGGCTGGGAAAGTCTCCGGCGTGTGCTCATACTCGTGCCCACCCGTACGTACGAGTGAGCACAAGCACCTGCACGCACGCCTGTGCCAACATCACACCTGTGCAAACACGCGTGTCCTGTGCACACGCACCAGCCGTGCCGCTCGGGGGGTGCGGGTAGATTTGGGGGCACACGCAGCTGTGGGGGGACGCACGGAGATCGGGGGGTGCAGGCAGCTTGGAGGGGTACCGACAGATCTGGGGGGTGCAGCAGCTCCTGGGGGTGCAGCACATGGGGAGTACAGGCAGTTTCGGGGGGGATGCGGGAGAGTAGGGGGGTACAGGCAGCTCAGGGAGGTGCAGCCAGCCTGGGGGGTGCAGGGAGATTAGGAGGGTATGGATTTCGGGGGGGGATGGGCGGAGTTTGGGGGGGACAGGCAGACCAGGTGGTGCCTCCAGTCTGCACCCTCACGGCAAATCGGGGCGGGGGGCTCCCTCTTGGCTCTCACTCCGCAGGTGAGCGCGGAGCCCCCGTGCCGGGGCAGGGGCCGGGGCCGGGGGGTGGGACCAGCCCGGCGATAAAACGGCGGCGCGGGCGGGACGGGACGGACGGAGGGAGGGAGCCAGCAGCGGGGCCGGTGCCGGTGCGGAGGGAGCGGCGGATCCCTCGAACCGCTTATTCCCTCCTCGGACCCCTCCCTGCGCCCCCCACGCCGGCAGCCGCGATGCCCAACTTCTCCGGGAACTGGAAGATGAAGAGCTCGGAAAACTTCGAAGAGCTACTGAAGGCTCTGGGTGAGTGGAGCCCCACTCTCCCTCCGCGTCCCTCCGGGACGCCCTTGGGCAGGGGGGGCGCAGGGGAGGTGAGGGGGGGAGGTTTCTCCCCATCTCCCCTCCAAATCCTCCTCCAGCCCGGGAGTCCCGGTGCCCGGAGCCGCCGTGTGCCGAAGGGACCCCTCTGCTCCCCCTTTTAACAAAGCTCTCGCGGTTGGTGCCCCGCTGAGGAATCAGAGGCACGAGGGGGCCGGGCAGCGTGTCCCGCTCCCGAGTGGTCCCACACGGTCCTTCCTGCCTCAGTTTCCCCTCTCTGGTGGTCCTCCAAGCATGAGCTCTGCCACCATCCCGGTCCGCTTCAGTCCCTGCGCCCCCCATCCCAAAGGCACCGGCGTGCTCACCTCCCCCAGGGACCCTGGGTACAGCCGGTGTCCCCAAAACCAGCCCCGGCAGGACCTTGCTGTGCTGGGGTCCCATCCTCACAGGCCTCATCTCGGGCCCCATTGCCCCCCACCGCGGTGCTGTGTCCCCGGTGAGCTGGGGTGGGGAGGGCCAGGACCCATCGCAGGGTCTGGAACTGGGGGGGCAAAGGCTGGGGGGTCCCCGGGGCTTTGGGCAGGATCAAATCCAGCTCCCCCACTGCTCCCCTCCGCCTGACCCGCTCCTCGCCAGCCGGGGAGCTGCCGGAGCAGAATATTTTCCAGGTTAGGGGATACGTAACAAATATTTCAGGATAATTATCACTTTCTTGGGTTTCACTCCCGATCCCCCGTCGCCCCTTCTCCCCGCCCTGGCCCCGCTGCTGGAACCGGCTTGGGGAAACCTCAGCAGGAAAATAAATCTGCCAGCCCCCCCGGAGCCCTCTTCCTTTCCCACGGCGCAAGTGGGGGCTCCTGCCGGCGGGAGCCCCCGGCCCTCCTGGGCAGAGGGGCTGGGGGATTTATCAGCTTCAGCCCCCCAGACTGACTGCACCATGCCGCCCTACCCTAGTTTTTGTTCCCTTTGGGGGCTGTTTCTTCTTCCCGCACCCCCCTCCCGGCCAGCATCATGTGCGGGGTGTGGGGGGCTGTGTCTGCCCGCGCGAGGTTTCGGGCATCCTCCCGGTGTGAATCAGGCCTCGGGGGGAGGGAAGGGACCTGGGGGTGTTCGTGGGGACTTGGCGTGGCCATCGAGGGGGCCCCTCAGGATCGTGTCCCTTGCCAGTGCAGGGGAGTTCGGCTCCTGGAGCTCTCCCGAGCACCCGCGGCCCCCCCGTGTCTCCCCCGTCCCTGTGCCCGGGGGGACCTCCTTTGTGCAGGGACCCTCTCGGGGGGTGGCCGGTACCCACCCGGAGGGTGACATGGGAACAATGTCCCCAAAGAGCAGCTCCCCCTGTGACAGCCGGGGGCTCCAGGACATGATGGATGAGCCGCCTCTGGAGCGGGGACAAAGCCCCAGCTGCCCCGCGGTTGGCGAGGAGGCTGCGGGGGGAGACGTGGGACCCCTCGGGGGGGTCACGCAGGTCACCAAACACAGAGCTTGGACTGGGGCCCTTGTCCCCTCTGTCACCCCACTCTGGGTGAGCCCTTGCCCCCGTCACCCCCGTCCCTTCCCTCGGGCATATCCGGCGCCAACCCCGGCACCCCCCTCCCACCCCCTCCACCAGGTAACGAGAGCCAGATGTGGTCCAGATGTGGCCGGGGGGGCTCGTCCTTCCCCCCGTGGGTTGCCTTGAGCCACCTGCAGCGCTCAGAGTACCCTGGGACGTGTCACTGCCAAGTGTGGGGGCTGCGGCCGCGGCCCCCCCGTGCTCCCGCAGACTCGGAGGGAGGCAGTGGGATCCACATTGCCCCGAGGGTACTGAGCCAGCCCGGTTCACCGGGGCTTGCTGCGGGTGCAGAGGGGGAGCTCAGTGCCACCGTCCCCTTCTCCAGGCGTGAACATGATGCTGCGGAAGATCGCGGTGGCGGCGGCGGCGAAGCCGGCGGTGGAGATCCGGCAGGACGGGGAGAGTTTCTACATCCGCACCTCGACCCCCGTGCGCACCACCGAGATCCGCTTCAGGGTGGGCGAGGAGTTCGAGGAGCAGACGGTGGACGGGAGGCCCTGCAAGGTGTGCACATGGGCACGCACGGGCACCTGCACAAGTGTGCGTGTGCGTGTGACTGTGTGAGTGCGATTGTGTGAGTGTGAATGAGATTGTGTGTGTGTGACTGTGTGTGATTGTGTGACTGTGTGACTGTGAGTGTGATTTTATGTGTGAGTGTGTTTGTGTGTGACTGTGTGTGTGTGACTGTGTGTGATTGTGTGTGATTGTGTGTGACTGTGTGTGTGTGTGACTGTGTGACTGTGAGTGTGATTTTATGTGAGTGTGATTGTGTGTGACTGTGTGTGACTGCGTGTGACTGTGTGTGATTGTGTGACTGTGTAATTGTGTGTGTGTGTGTGTGTGTGTGTGTGTCCCCTGCCTGTGTCACACATGCACCTGTGCACACTCACGCCTGCACACGCGTCATGCCTGCACACACACCCCACGGGGGCAGCAGCACTCTCATGCATGCAGCTGTGCACACACACATCTGTACACGTGTCTGTGCACACACGTGTGTTTACGCAGACGTTTGGCATGAGGGCAGGAGTTCTGACTCGTGTGTGTGTCTGCACACAGCCACATTGTGCCCGCAGCGTGTAGGCTGCTTCCCTTCCTCCTGCACCCCCAACCTCTCCTTGTGCCCCCCAAGCCTTTCCTGAGCTCCCCATCCCCTCTCTGCATCCCCCATCCCTGCCCTGGGGCCTCCAATCCCTTCCCATGCCCCCAGCCCTTCCCTGTGCCCCTAATCCCTCTCTGGCACCCCCCATACCTTCCCCGTGTGCCACAAAACCTCAACCCCTCCTTGTGCCACTCAACTCCTCTCTGTGCCCCCAATCTCTCCCTGTGCCCCCCAGCCCCCTCCTGTGCCCCCAACCCCTTCTGGTGCCCCCGACTCCTCGTTCCGCCCCTCAACCTTTCCCGTGCCCCTCAACCTCTCCCGTGCCCCTCAACCCCTTCCTGTGCCCCCGATCCCTTCCCTGTGCCATCAACCCCTCGTTGTAGCTCTCAACCCTTCCCTGTGCCCCTCAGCCCCTCCCTGCGCCCCCAGGTGACAGATGAGCCCGGACACCCGTCTGGCGCAGGGACAAACGGCCCCGTTCCGCTCTCGGTGCTGGTGACAGATGCTCTGGTGTGGGCGGGAGGTGTCCCGGGGGTTTCCACGTCCCCACCCAGCGCTGCCCCCCTGTCCCCCTGCAGAGCTTGGCCAGGTGGGAGAGCGAGAACAAGATGGTGTGTGAGCAGCGGCTGCTCAAGGGCGACGGCCCCAAGACGGGCTGGTCCCGGGAGATGACCAACGACGGCGAGCTCATCCTGGTAAGGGGGAATTCGGGGGGGGCTGGGGGCAGCGCTGCCCGCAGTGTGGGCCGGGAAACTCCCATGGAGTGGGGTGGGATGGGGAGGGGAGGGGGCCACGGCCGTGCCTGTGACCCTGTTTCTCCTTGCAGACCATGACGGCCGACGACGTTGTCTGCACCAGGGTCTACATCCGCGAGTGACCCCCCCCCCCCGCTCAGCTGACACCCCATATTCCCCCCTCCCCCATCCCATGTCCCCTCAGTCCCCTGCACTCGTCCCCCAGCCACGGGGAGGGTGTTGCATCTCCCCACGGGGGTACATCAGCGAAATCCCTTTTTTGGGGGGACACACACACACGGCTTTCCCTCCCTCTGCAGGGCGGGGTCTCTCCGGGGGCAGGAGAATCTCCTGTTCTGGCCCCGCTCGGCTGCGGACGAAGCGCTCGGGGCCTGGCGAGGTGCCGGGGTGCGGCGGGGGGTAACGCGGCCCCTCCCTGGCCTTTGGGCTGGTTTGAGCTGGTTTGGGTTCGGGTTGCTGTTGGTTCCCGCAGCCCCCAGCCCTGCCCCGCGACCCCTCCCCAGTATTTATTTGTGAATATTGTACCAGACGGGAACACCAAACCACCCCCAGCCTGGGGCAGTGCCAGGTCCGAGCTCCCCCAGGGTCCAGCTTCCCTCTGCCACTACCCCCCTTTTTCAATAAATGTCTTATGACTCCCCCGTGGTGTCCCTGTCTCTCCTCCTGGCCCCACTGGCACGCAGATCTCACATCCCAGATTCTGCGCTCGAGATCCTGCACCCCAGATCCTACAGTCTGAATCCCACACCCTGGATTCCACACCCCGGATCCTTCACCCTGGATCCTGCACCCCACATCCGCTCCCCGGCCGTTGCGCAAGGGGCCGGGGGCGAAGGCGGCAGCTGGGTTGGCACATCCCGGCGTGGGAAGCGGGTGGTGGCTCTGAGGTGACCGTGGGGTGACTGTGGGGCAGGGAGGGCGTTGGGCTCTGCCTCAGCTCCAGCACAGGGGGCGGGAGGGCGGGGATGAGGGGGGGGTGAGACCCCATCCCAGCTGGGGTGGGGGAGCCAGGGGCACCTGTGGGTGCTGGGACACGGCTCCAGGGGTTTCCCCGGGGGCTCTTTGGGGGCTGCCTGATAATTGCCAGGCATAGGGTGGCATTAATTACCCCAGGATGGGGGAACGCAGCCCGCATCCCCCCGGGGGTAAGTTGGGGAGGTGCAGAAAAGGTGGGGGTGCAGGGAGGGTCGGGGTGCAGGACTGCCCTGCCTCGAGGTTTGGGGTGCTGCTGTCCCCCGTGCCCTGCCCAGCTCGGCTCTCCCGGAACGGGCCGAGACCCCTCGGCCAGAGCAGCCCCCGAGCCGCTGTGGGGCAGGTGGGGGGCACTGCCCCACCGAGCAGAGCCGGGCGGTGATGGGGGGGGGGGCCCTGAGCAGGGGAATGGAGAAGGGAGCCAGGGCTCCGGGTTGGCTTCACCCCCACGCCCGGGGTGTGATCCTGCACCCCCGGGAGTGCGTCCAGGAGCGGGAAGGGTGGAATTACACCTTCCCTGGGGAGGAGGAGGAGGAGGAGAAGGGGGAGGAAGGCTCCGGTATCTCCAGGTGGACACTTGGCAGGGTCCCATCACCCCTGTCGCCATTCCCAAAGCGCTGCCAGGGCCGTGTCCTGGCTCTCCCGAAGTTCCCGAGGGTGGGCGCAGGACTCGGCCCCCTCCCCACTTCACCCAACCGGTCGCTGCTGCCCCCGGAGACCCCGGGAAAGCCGCGGCCGGGCGGGAGCAGCCGGTAATGGAATCCAGCCGTCCCCCCCGGCTCCGACGGCTGCCGCTCGTTGGAGGAATATCCGCTTTCCCCCCGCAAGCTCTGGGGACGGCTCCGGTTTGCTTCTGGCTGGGGGGAGCATGGGGGGGCTCTGGGACCCCGAGAGCTGGGGCGGCACATCTGGATGGTGAATGGTCTGTGGCTGCTTGCGCTCCCCCCACAGCGGCCCGGGGGTCGCATTCTGCTTCTCTGGGATGCTGGGGGGCTCCAGGAGGGGCAGCGGCGGGAGGTGCCCCCTCCACGGAGCACGGCCGCGGCTCGGGGCGTTGGATGGCGGCTGCTCTAGAAACAAAAGCAAATTCCTCTGGACGGAGCTGGGTAGGGGGGCTGGGATGGAGGGGCCGTGAGTAACCCCAAAACTGCTCTGGAGGCTGTGCCCCCCTCCCATGGCTCCGCGTGGGTGGTGTCGAGGTCCCCGGCGCCTCTAATCCGGCACTAATCCTCCCCGGTGACCCCGGTGGCCCCCGGGCGGCCCCGCTGCCCCCCGGGCTGGGGAGGGGGCCGGGCTGGCCCCTCGCCTTTCATCTCCGGAGACAAAGCGGGGCCCGGCCCCCTCCCCGTTCTGTGCGTGGGGAATGAATGCCCGACCCTGGGGGGCCCTGGCCCCTCACCCCGGAATTTTTCCATGCATTTTCTGGAAGCAGAGGATAGGCTGGGTGTGGGGGAACTGCGGGGGGACGTGGCTGCATCTCATCCTCCCAGCCCTGTGCCGGAGCCATCGGGAGGGAGTGGAGGGCTCCGATCTGCCTGAAGCGAGGGGGATGCGCTGGCTCCTGCCCTGCCGGGGGTGCCCCTGCGCAGGCAGGGGGACAGAACTCGTCGGGCAGGCTTGGGGGGACACCCCGCCTCCGATGGGCTGCGATGCTGGGGAGGGGGGACAGGGGAGGGAGGCTGAGCTGGAGGAACAACACCCCCCACAGCTGGAGGAACAATCCCCAGCCCCACAGCACCGGGACCAGCCCCACAGCATGACCCCAGGCAAACTGTGCCCCCCGAGGGCTGGTGCTACCCCTCAATCACCCCCACGTCCTCCGGGCCGGCCGCTGCCCCGGTCAGGGCCCACCCTGGATGGTTCGGGGGTCCTGGCTGCTCGACATCCTCGCCCCCACACGTCCTGACTTGACTGAGGAGCTGGGGACCGGGACGTGCCAGGCTCAAGGGGGTCCCAGCCCCTCAGCTGCCCCGCTCCTCAGAGAGGGGTCTCTGGATGGGTGGCAAGCTTGGTGGCCACGAGGCCTCAGCTCAGGGGCGTTGGTGGGCCCAGTGCCCGGCAGGGCTGGGGCATCCTGCAGCCACAGGGCCACGTGTCCAGGTGGGCTCTGGCACATGGCACAGGGGTCCCTGCCCCTGAGGGGGGCAGCTCCTTGCACCCAGCGTGAAGGAAGGGGACCCTGGTCTCGGGGGTGCCCCCACCTAACTGGGGTGACACGCCTCTCCCCGTGGGTGTCCCCAGGGCTCGGGGCAGCCAGGGACGCCTGGGTGGCTCAGGAAGGCGTCGTCAGCCCCGGGGGAGGGTGACTGTCACCTCCTGCGTGGGTTCATCCCCTCCCTGTGCCCGGCGAGCTGGGGGCTGTGCAGGAGCCCCCTCTTTCCCCCCCATTCCCCTCAGCTGGCAGCCGGCCAGCATTGTTCTCACTGCCTCCTCCTCCTCCTCCTCTCCCCCTCCAGCTGCATCTGGCGCCGGAGCTTTCCTGGGCTCCGGTGGAGGGGGAGCCTGCAGCCCCAGCCCCACAGAGCCCCCCAGCCCGGGCTCCCCTGGGCAGGGGTTTCACCCCCGTTCCATTGTGGAGGGGGATCCAGCAGGGTGGAGGGTTATGGGGTGCAGCTTGGCCCCCAGCAGGGTATTTTTTTGGGGGGTCTCTCTTAATTGCTCAGTAGCCCAGCTCTGCCCCATGGCTGGACCCTCCCATGGGGTGAGCGCAGGGCTGAGAAAGGGGGACTGAGGCTATTTGGGGGCAATCTGCCTCCATTGTAGGGTCTCCAGGGATGCTGAGATGATGCAGAGGTTCTGGGAGGGTAACCGGGGGCTGGGTTCTGGAAGTGGGACAGGGGGCTCTAGGGGTGACAGGGACAGCAAAGGACTGGGGGTGTGCAAAGGGTCAGGACTGTTTTGAGACAGGGTGGAGGGACAAGGGGGGTTGCAGGGCTGGCAAAAAGGGGAAAGGAAGTGGGACAGACCCCGACCTAGGCTTGGGGTTCGTGTCCTGCCCTGCTGGAGCAGGAGGAGCCGGGAGCAGCCAGGAAGGCAGGATCTGGCACCTCCCAGGTGTATAAGGATGGGGAAACTGAGGCACACCCGAGATCAAAGTGGGGCAGAGTCACCGCCCCCAGGCTCCCGCTGCCCCACGCTCAACCCCACACCCTGCCCCACACACCATCCCACGCTCAACCCCACACCCTGCCCCACACACCATCCCACACCCTGCCCCACACACCATCCCACACTCAGCCCCACACCCTGCCCCACACACCATCCCACGCTCAGCCCCACACACCCCCACACCCTGCCCCACACACCATCCCATGCTGCCCCACACACCATCCCACGCCCCACACCCTGCCCCACACACCATCCCACGCTGCCCCACAGCCCCACACACACACCCCACACCCTGCCCCACACACCATCCCACGCTCAGCCCCACACCCTGCCCCACACACCATCCCACGCTCAGCCCCACACCCTGCCCCACACACCCCCACACCCTGCCCCACACACCGTCCCATGCTCACCCTGCCCCACACACCATCCCACACTCAGCCCCACACACCATCCCACACTCACCCCACACCCTGCCCCACACACTGTCCCACACCCTGCCCCACACACCGTCCCATGCTCAACCCCACACACCGAGTTGGGATTCGCGTTTAATGCCAAGTACAAAGTCACCACCCCCCCGATCCCAAAAAGAAAAAACCCCAAAAAACTTATTCTTCCAAAAATAAATTAAAGGGAAGGGACGGGTCCCCCCCAACCCCTCCTGTCCTGTGCAAAGAGAAAAGAGCCACCCCCTCTGCATCCCAGGCCTGAGCCAGGCTCCAGTAAGGAAAGAAATGGGCAAAGCAAGGGGCTGGGGGCCCGGGCAGCAGGCCCCCCCAGTGTGGGGCTGGGAGTGGGGTATCCCCGAAGGGGGTGGGCAGTTCCCCTCCTCCCTACACTGGCTCCAGCACAAGCTTGGCCCCACCACAGCAGATGGGGAAATTGAGGCAGTGGCACCGGGCACTCCCTCCTTCTCTCGGGCCCGGGCTGAGCCTTCCCAGTGTGGGATGTCCCCACCGGCAGCTGGGTCGGCCCCACGCCCCACAAGCACCCCACCCACGGCAGCGGTGGCTCCACTGCCCTAGGGCTGGAGGGAGGGCAGGGCAGGGCAGAGCAGGGGGGCCTCACCCGGCAGGGCTGGGGGGCTCTGCCGGCTCCCGGGGGCGCGGGGGAGGTGAAGTGCTGTCGAAAGGCGACCTATGTACATCCCTGAACGTGGCGGCTCTGCCAGCCCCTCCCTCCCCGCCGCGCGGCCCCGGCCCTGCCCCGCCTGCGCCCGGGGGGCTCCGGCCCCCTCCCCCCCGCTATGAGGTCTGGCACTGGACATGCTGGCGCATCCCATCCTCGAAGTCGTCCTCGTGATAGGCTTCTCCATTGTAGGGCCGCCGGCCGGGCCCTCCGTGTGCTGTGTAATCACTGAGCTCCACCTCCTCCGTGTCCTCTGTGGCCATCACCTCCTCCTGAGGCGGGAAGAAGGCCTGGAGCTGGCGCAGGCGGTCAGCAGGGAGCCAGCCTGGCTCGGGGAACTTCACCTGTGACCAGAGAGCAGATGTGAGGTGTGGGTTAACAACTCATGAAGCCCAGAGGTGGGAGATGTCAACTCCCGCCCTACTCTAGCTCACCTCGAACTGCAGGATGAGCTTTCCTTTCTGAAAGGGGCTCCTGTAGACAGGCATCCCCTCGTTGGGGATACACTTCAGGTCCCCAGGCCGGATCACGTCACCTGAGAGAGAGATGAGGGTCACTCTGCTGCACTGGCAGCTCCTGGGCCCCCCGGCTCTCTCACAGGTGCGTCCCTGAGTCCCCCCCTCACCTGGCGGGGAGGACACGAGCAGGGTGCGGTTGTCCAGGGTGCGGATCACCTGCCGGCACCCGCACAGGGCGTCTGCCAGGCTGATCTCCCTCCTGACAATGAGGTCGTCGCCGCTGCGCCGGAAAACAGGATGTTCCTTCTGATCCAGGACAATGATGATGTCCCCAGGCTCCAGGCCGGGCACCTGGTCCCCTTCCTCGTGGAAGGTGATTTTCTGCCCATCCTTCATGCCTGAGAGGAGTGTGGAGAAAGCTCAGGGTGCGTGGGCCACTTTGGGGTGACCCCGCCCCACGTTCAGCCCTATCTCACCTTTATCCAGGTGGACGCTGAGGATCTTCTTCTCCCGCACAACCTTGCGGCCGTTGCAGGTGAGGCAGCAGTCCCGGGGCCGGATCCACTCTCCCTGACCCTGGCACTGGGAACACACCGTCTGGATCTGCTGGATCATGCTGGGCCCCAGCTGGTGGATGCGAACCTCCATGCCCGAGCCGTGGCACTTGGGGCACCTTCTCTGGGCACCCTCCCGCACTCCGCAGCCTGTGCCAAGGGGGGCAGGGGGTCAGACAGTGGGGTAGGGGGTGCTGGGGCAGCCCCCTGGCCCTGCAGCCCGTTGCTCACCTCCACACTTGCGGCAGATGATGTTCTTCTGCAGGGACAGCTTCCGCGTGGAGCCGTTGTACAGGTCCTCCAGTGACACTGAGAGCTGGTGCACCACCGTCTTCCCTGGGCACAGGGGAGAGCGTGGCTCAGCACCTGGCCCAGCACCAGCCACGTGCCACCCCCCATGCCACGGCTGGACAAGCACTGGACACCACTCAGGGTCACCAGGTCATCCCAGAGCCAGTCCTGCTCCTTCCTCAAGGACAGGGACAGTTTCATCTCCAAGCCCAGATCCTGCTGGCTGCCCTGGGGCAGTGCCGGGTCCCCAGCATGGGCAGGGCAGGGCTCCCACCCCAGGGCTTTCAGCCACCCTCCAGCTGCTCTAGCTGGAGTCGCTGGGACGCTTCCCTTGGCCTCCTAATTGCCCTGCTATTAACTCATGCCATCTCAGCAAGAAGCGCTGTGGCAAGTCACCCGTCCCGTCCCGAGTCACCCTGTCCCTGTGACCCAGGCTGAAAGCATCTGAACAGTCACCAGGCCAGCCCCGCACACCCTGCGTCCTGCTGCCACCCCCGGGGCCGCACCGGTGACTCAGCTCCAGCCCGGGGACGGTGGGGGAAAGCCGGGACAGGGACAGGGAAGGGCCCTTTGAAGAGCAGCAGGTGGAGAAAGTAATGAGGGGATGAGGAGCTGCAGCAGGCTGTGCCGCAGGGGCAGAGACAGCCTGGGGATCCCAGCTGGAGCCCGGTGTCCCCAGAGCCAGTGCCGTGCTGGGAACCAGCCCCCTCTCCCCCAAAAGTCCCAGTAGGTCTGGCACCCCACAAGGCAATGTCACACTGCACTTGGGTGCCAGCCCCCTCCCACTCCAAGGTCTGTCACCCTGAGACAGTGCTGTGCTGGGTGCCACCTCACTCACCCACAGGGGTCCCAGCAGGTCTGTGACCCCCTGAGCCACTGTCACACTGCACTTGGGCACCCTCTCCCACATCACCGTTCCCAGCGGTACCCTGTCCCCCAGGCCAGTGCTGTGCTGGGCACCAGCCCCCTCCCACCACGAGGTCCCAGCAGGTTTGTCACCTCCTGAGCCATCACCCTGCTGGGCACCACCCCTCTCCCACCCCAGGGACCTGGTGAGTCCCTTATCTCCGTACCTCTCCTGTCTGCCCGGCCACGCATCCGCACTCCCCCTCCAAAGAAAAGGTCGAAGATGTCCATGGGGGAGCCGAAGCCGCTGCCTCCCCCGCGGCCACCCAGGCCACCTTCCTTCATGGCCCGCTCGCCACCACGGTCATACAGCGCCCGTTTGTGGGAGTCCGACAGCACCTCGTAGGCCTGGGAGATCTGCTTGAACTGGGGAGGGGGAGAGGTGGGTGAGGTGGGAGAGGGCCAGCCGGGGAGGGCCGGGGGGCTGCACGTACCCGCTCGCCCTCGCTGGGGTTCTTGTCGGGGTGGTAGCGCAGCGCCAGGCGCCGGTACGCCCGCTTGATCTCATCCAGGCTGGCGCCCGGCCGCACGCCCAGCAGGTCGTAGTAGCCCGTTTCCTTCACCATCTTCCTCGCTGTGACGTGCTGGGACAGGACAGAGCTGTGAGCCTGGGACCCCGACCCAGCCTGGGATCTCGGCCCTGACCACCCCCCCAAAATCCCCGGTGATCCCTGCTCTCTCCCTGCACAACCCTACCTCAGTTTCCCCCCAGCAGCATCCCCGTGGGACAGGGGGTGGTGGTCGGGGGTGACATCAACGTGACAGCCACACCCCACTCAGGGGTCCCACAGTGTGTGGGGGTGGACCCTAAGGCCAGTCCCCACGGCGGGGGGGAAAGCCCCGAAGTCCCGTCCCACCGCGGGACCCCCCAAAAAGCTTTGATCCCTATTCTCCTTCATGCACAGCCCTACCTCAAGTGTCCCCTCCCGCAGCAGCATCCCGCAGGTCGCGGGGCGTCAGGACATGTCTGAACGGGGTGACATCCCGCTCCCGGGGTGCGGGGACAGCCAGGCACCGCACGGGGGTCCGGGAAGAAGGGGCGGTGTCGGGGGCTGCCCCTGTTCCCCCCCGGGCCGGGCGCCGCAGCCGATAAGCCCCGCGCGGGGCGGGGACATGTTTATCTTGCGACACGGGGGGACGCGGGGAAGCGCCCGTGACCCACGCACGAGTAAATAACCGGCTCCGACACCGGCCCGGCCTCTCCGGGGCTGCAGCTGCGCCCGTCCCCCAGGGACCCCCGGGGCGGGGCCGTCCCGTCGGCTCCAACGCGGATCCCCGGGGCTGGAGTTGGGTCTGTCCCCGGGGACCCTCAGGGCCGAGGCCGGGGCCGGGACCCTCGGGGTCTGTCCCCATAGACCGGGGTAGGCCCGTCCCGCCCGGTCCGAGCCAGGACCCCCGGCTGGGGCGGCTCCGCCCGCCGAGGGTCGCGGGGCGGGGGTGTCGGAGGGTACCGGGGCGGAGACGACACGGTGACATCCCGTTTACAGCCGCGGAAATGCCCAGACCCCAGAGCGGCTGTGGGGGAGCGGACCCCGAGCCCGGCGCTCACGGCGGGGGGGTCGCCCCAGAGCCCCCCCGGAGCCCTGCAGGCCCGCAGATCATCCCGACGAGCCGCCTCAGGGCTGGCCGGGCCGGGACCGCCGCTGACAGCGCCGCGGCGGGGCGGGCCGGCTCCTGCCGGGGGGTCCCGGGGACGCTCGGGAGCTGCCGGGGGTCCCAGGGCCGCCCCCCCTCACTCACCGCCGCCGCCGCTCCGCCGCCGTCTCCGAACTCTCTGGAAGCCGCGGGCACGCCCCCCGCGCTGGCCCCGCCCGCTCCGCGCCGCACGCCGCGCCCATTGGTGGAAACGCCCTCCTCCGCCCGCCCATCACCCCGCAGCCTCGGCGCTGATTGGCTGCAGGGGTGGTGCTTGTCGGCTCGGGAGGCGGGGCGCCTTGTCGCGCTGCGATTGGCTGAGAGAGACTCTGAGCCCGCCCCCAGGGCCGAATCCTTCTCTCTCATTGGCTGGGAGCGGGTGGCCAATCATAGGGAAGAGTGGGAAATGCGAATGCCGCGGTCGTCCGGCAGGGGGCGCGCAGGGCGCGCGGGGCGGGGCGGGGGCGGGGCCTGGGCAGTGGGCGTGGCCGTGGCCATGGGTGTGGCAGTGGGTGTGGCAATGGGCGTGACCGATGCTCACGGGGGAGGTCGCGGGTGGGGTGGGGGGACATGACCAGGAGTGTCACTGGGGGGTCCTGGGCTGGGGGCACGGGGAGCTTTGGGTGGCTCTGAGCGGTGGCGGGGGAGGCTCGAGGTGGCCCGGGAGGTTTCAGGGAGTCCTGCGGGAGTCACAGGGAGTGTCCCCGGGGGACCCGGGATGTTCACACGGGGGTACTGGGTGGGCTCGGGGAGTCCCGAGGAGGGGGCGGGTACCCAGGGGGTTCCAGAGGGGTCACTGAGAGGTCCTGAGGAAGATTCTGGGAGTCCCGGTGAAGGGACGGGTACCCAGGGGAATCTGGGGCACTCCTGGAGGGGTCACAGACGGCTCCCGGGGGAGTCACAGGTTCCTTCTGCGGGAACCCGTGGAGTGGTTGGTCGCCAGGGGGGGTCACAGGATGGTCCCCGGAGGTCTGGGGGATCCTGGGAAGGATGATAGGGAAGCCTGGGGAGCTCACAGTGAGGGAGAGGGCCCCGGGGGGGCCCACAGAGGGCCCAGCAGAGCCTTTCTGGGGGCGCCTGGCAGCGTTCCTGCTCCCCAAAAAGGCTTTTTTTTTGCAGGAGGGATGCCAAGAGCAGGGAGGGAGTGTGGGGGCTGGACTGGAGGTCTGAACTTGGGAACCAGTGTTTGTCTTGAGAGCCATGGGCCTGAACTGGGGGTCTAATCCCGGGGTCCAGGATCTGTCCAGAGGTCAGAACTGGGGCTCTGGGTTCTGTCCAGGGATTACAACTGAGGGTCTGGGGTCTGACTGGGGGGGCTGAGATCCTCCAGTTCCCTTTGTCCACCCTCAGGGCAGTGTGAGGGAGTCAGGGCTTCTTCTCCCAGGCCCCATCCAGGCCAGTTCTGTAATCCCCCCCAGACTCTGGTGTCCACCTGTGCCCCCTGCAATGGCTTCAGGTCAGTCCTGTCCGGGGCTCTGGCCAGGAGGAGGAGGAGGAGGAGGAAAGGGAGGGGGAGGAGGATGCTGGAGGTTGTGGTGGGGGTTTGGGGGTGCTGGGACCCCCTGTCATGACCTCCCCTCCCCGTGCTCCGGCCCAGCCCTGCTGTCCCCCTTGGCCATGTTTGGCCAGGCTGGGCCCCTCTGCAGCTCCCGGGGGGCAGCAGGGCAGGGGTGAGGGGTCCTGGAGGTGATAAATCCCCCTCACCCGAAACCCAATCCCAGCTGGCAGCTGCTGCCCCGCCAGGGCCAGACACCCCTGGCCCACCTGCCCCGGGAATCTGGTCAGAATTCCGGTGAGAAGCTGCTGCCATTCGGGGACTGATGGCAATGGGCAAGGAGCAGGGTCTGAGGTCCCCAAACTGGGAATGGGGTTTCTAAACTGGGCACGTGGTTCCCAAACTGGGAATGGGGTCTCTAAACTGGGGATGGGGATTCTAAATTGGGCGCACAGTTCCCAAATTGGGAATGGGGTTTCTAAACTGGGAGTGGGGATTCCAAATTTGGCACATGGTTCCCAAACTGGGAATGGGGTCTTTAAACTAAGAATGGGGTCTCTAAACTAAGAATGGGGTCTCTAAACTAAGAATGGGGTCTCTAAAATAGGAATGGGGTTTCTAAATTTGGCACATGGTTCCCAAACTGGGAATGGAGCCTTTAAACTGGGGATGGGGATTCTAAATTGGGCACACAGTTCCCAAATTGTGAATGGGGTTTCTAAATTGGGCACATGTTTCCCAAACTGGGAATGGGGTCCCCGAACTGGGCACATGGTTCACAAACTGGGAGCAGAGTCTCCAAACAGGGAAAGGAGTCCCATAGGGTTCCTCAATGTGGAATGGGGTCCCAAACTGGACACACAGTCCCCAAACTGTGAAACTCAGAAAATGGTACCCAAAGTAGAAATGGGGTCTCCAAACTGGGAAAACGGTACTGAAACTGGGAATGGAGTCCCCTGACTGGCCACATGGTTCCTAAACTGGGAATGGGGTCCTTAAACTGGGGATGAAGTCCCCAAAGTGGGAATGGAGTCCCCAAAATGGGCACACAGTGCCCGGGATCAGGATGGAGTCCCCAGGAACACTGTGGAAGTTGTTTGGGACAAGGAGTGCTGCAGCCAAGGGCCCTTCCTGTCCCTTCCCAGGCTGGATCCGGTGACTGGCGGTGACTCAGGACTGGCTGCTGTCACATCCTGTCCCCACTGTGTGCCCCTGGCCTGGCACTGTGCCCCGAACCTCCCATGGGCACTGACACTGGATCCTGGGAGCTCAGCCCCATGGCAGGTTTGGCCACAGGGGTCGGGTCTGCCCCGAGGCACGGGACACAGGCCGATTGTCCCAATGCCACCTGTGCCAGGGTCCAGAGGTGCTGGAGCAGCATCTGGCACCCGCTGTGCCCCATCCCTGATGTCCCACAGCATGGGGGGGTGCAGATGGGTGTCCCAAAATCAGGGACTGCTCTGGGGGGGCTTCTCCTCTCCCCATCATTGACTCATCCCCTCCCTGCCTGTGGTTCACCCTTGGCAGGCTGGATGAGAAGGGAAACTGAGGCACGATGCTGGCATGTGTGTGTGGGGGGGGTTTCCCAGCCACAGCACTTTCCCATCTGCTCCTGTTCCACATCCCGGGCTGGGATTGCCGGGGCCAAGGAAGGGCCGGGGTTCTCAGGGCTCCCTGTGCTCCCCCAGCTATCTGGGGAAGGTAATGGTGCAGGGATCAGGGTCAGAGAGTCAGCTCAGGGGTGGGCTGGGACACTGGGACCAGCAGGACATTGCTCCAGGGATGAGGGGGGATCACCCCAGGAACGGGGGAGCATCACCCAAGGGGTGGGGGAGCATTGTTCCAGGGAGAGTCATCAGTACAGGGATGGGGGAACACTGCCCCAGGAGGAATTTATCCCCCTGGGAATGGGAAAGCATCGCCCCAGGGAGATTAATCATCCTAGGAACAGAAGGCATCGCCCCAGGAATTGGGGTTCATCGCTCTGGGGGGCTGCATCGCCCCAGGGATGAGGGGAGCATCATCCCAGGGGGATTCATCACGGCTGGGACCCCACCATCCTCCCTGAGACTGACAGACGGCCCCAGGCGCACATTCCCGGCGGGATTGCCCCGGGCTCGGCCTCAGGCATCCGCACCGCCCCGGACTGGCAGCAGCTGTCGCTGAGCTGGGGCACGGGCGCTGCTGGGGGGTCACGACCCGGCAGCTGGGCGAGCCCCCCAAGCCGGGGCAGAGCTGATTTTAGCCGGCGGGAGCTATTCCCGGGGTCTGACCCGGGTGAAGGGCGGGCGAGAGGGTGACCGAGCCACAGCCCGCTCCCGGCACGTCCCTGGAGGTGTCACGGGAAGGGACGGGGCTGGCGGGGGGTGGCGATGCCTCCTTGGGGTGACGCCCACAGCCCTGCTCTGCTCTCCTGCGGGAGACCAGCCTGCCTCTCCCGTGGGGATTTTGGGGTCCCTTTCGATTGTTCCCACCGTGCATCCCCTTTGGGAGCAGCCCCGGCGCTCTGGTGGCCCCAGCGCGGCTCCTGCTCGCCTGAGTGCAGCATCCTCAAGGGCTCATTTTGGGGAGGGGGAGCGGGGACCGCCCGCGCCCCTCTCGCTGTATTTTTAGTCCTTTCCTTATAAGGTTCCCATGAATTTTGGGAGCTGAGAGCGGAATGAAGTCATCGCTGAGGTCATCCCGCCTCATCCCCCCTCCCTGTCCCGGCGCGGGCTCACCCCACAGGGAGTTTTTGTGTGGGCTCCATTGAAACTCCCCTCGCCCCGCCTGGAAGGAAACAAAACCCTTCCCTGGCTGGCGGGGGGCCAGGCTGCGGGGGGTGCAGGGGCTGCGGGGGCTGCGGGTGACTCCAGGGGCTCTAAAAGCTCCAGCCCAGGCAACAATCGGCAGCTCCCCCAGAGCTGCAGCCCCCAGACCCCCTGCCCCCGTGGTGCTCATGCCTGGGTGTGAGCAGGGTTCGAGTGTAGGGCACCTCCATTTCTCTTTCCATCCCCCCAACGCAGCGTGGTCCCCAAAATCAGCCTGTGTGCACTCAGCTGGGGGTGGGACAGTGGGTGCTGCCTGTGAGACCCAGAAGACTCTGGTTGAGTCTGATGGGATTTGGGGTCAGGGAAGATGTGCCTGGTGTGTGGCTGAGCTGCAGCCCCAGCCAGGGTGGTTGTAGGGCACCTTTGTGTGCCCCCAGGGTCATGTTCGGTTCCCTCCCAGGGTCATGTTTGGTCCTGTTGTAGCCACACTCAGTGCTGAGGGACAGTCCGGGTCCCACAGAGGACAGACACGCTTAGTCCAATGAGGGACATCCATGATCTCATTGGGAACATGATCAGTTCCATGAGGGACACGTTCAGTTCTGTTGGGGACACACTCAGTCCCACTGGGGACACACTTGGTCCTGTTGGGGACACACTGGATCCCATCGGTGACACACTTAAGCCGGTTGGGACACATTCAGTCCATTTGGGGACACATTCGGTCCCATCAATGACACCTTTGATCTTGTTGGGGCACATCCAGTCCCTTTGGGGACACGCTTTCTCGTTGGGGACACATTTGGTGCCATCAGTGACACCCTTGCTCCTGTTGGGATACACTCAGTCCCGTCAGGGACACACTTGGTCCTGTTGGGGACACTTGGTGCTGGTGGGAACCCTCTTGTCCCATCACTGCACAGTCCTTCGGGCACTCACCAGACCTGCAAGAGCCTCACCAGGGTTTACTCTCCTGGCTGCAGCCCCAGCGGATTCCAAAGTCCCCGGCAATCTCCCCCATCCCCCCGTCTGACTCCCAGATTTTGGCACTTCATCCCATCCTCCTCCGCCTCCTCCTCCTCCTCGGGGAGGAAGGGGCTCCCCCTCCCCCCGCCATCTGTGCCCCCTCATCACTCTGTCAGCACCGGCTGGAATGTGGATTAATTTCGGGAGGAATGTCACCCCCCGCATGGCAAAGCCTCGCCCGAGCCATCTCGTCTCCTCCTCAACATCCTCCACCGCTCTCCTGGAGCTTTGGGGACCCCTCGGGGGGCACTGGGGGCTCGGGGGGTGCTGCTGGAGCTGCTGCCGGGCTGATGCTGCCCAGGCACCCCGAGGTGTGTTGGGCCAGGGGCTGATTGAACGCAGACTCGGCGCCTGATTAAACTCATCAGAGGGGGATTTTTTTATTACGGTGTTTGGATCCGTCGGAGTTTCACCTTAAAAGGAAACTGCCGCCTTCGGACAGGGGAGGGGGCCGGGGGCTTCGCAGAGAAGGAAGGCAGCTAAATGTTGGGTTCTTATCGGTCCCTGGCTCTGAGCATCCCTGGGCGCTGGCCCGGGAGTGACTGAGCTAAATCGGGCGCCGGGGCCAGCCAGGCACACAGCCCGGCCGGGGCACTCGATGAGCGATGCTGAACACACCCGTGGGTGCGAGGCTGGCGGGGCCCAGGGATGCCATGGCCACTCGAGTCACCGTGTCCCCTCGCCCGGGGTGACTCAGCCTTTTGCCCGGCATAAAGGAGCCCATTCTTCAGCTGGAGGCTGATTTATGCAGCTCTTCCCGCGCCGTCCCCACGCCCGGCTGCACAACGGGGCGATTGAGCCCCACCAGCTCCTCACAGCCCCTCTGAAACCCATCTCCCTTGGGGTGAGGGGGTCCCCACTGCCGTGTCGGGGGTTCCCGCAGCTCCCGGGGCCGGGACCTGCCGGTTGTTCCGTGGGCATCCTGCCCAGACTGGGCAGGAACAGCGGCTGGTGCTGTTGGCTCCCGGCTCCGGGCGCTGGCACGGGCATTGGGTGGGCTGGGCTGGCATCCCGTCCCGCTCCTGCCGGCAGCCCAGGCGGAAGCTGGGGAAGCTCCTGGCCAGCAGCGAGCCCTGAGTGGTATCTGCGGGGCTCCGGGGATGGGGCAGCATCACCTTGGGGGGGTGCCATCGGTCTGGGGGTGGGCGAGCATTGCACCAGGGATGGGGGTCCGTAACCCCAGGGAATGGGGGAGCATCCTCCTGGGGGCATCGCCCTGGGGTCTGCATCACCCCAGGGACTGGGGCCCCGTTGCTCCAGGATGTGCATTGTCTTAGAGATGGGGGAGCATCATTCCACGGACCCTGTCCCCAGCCCATGCTGATGGATGGCCACAAGTGCACTCTCCTAGCCAGAAGCAGTCTGGAAGTGCAATCACCTCCCCCCTCCCCCAAACCCCAAACAGTGCCCTCCCCTGCCCCCCCAGCCCTGCCCCGGGGCTGCTGCCCCTGCCCCCAGAGTGAGGAGAGCCGGGGCCATGAGTGGGAGGAGGAGACTTTATTAAATTAATGTCGAGGCAGTGGATACATCCAGCGTGGCTCAGCCCCCAGTGTTGGCGTGTTGGGGCTGGGGACTCTGGGGTCATGTAGCCCCAAAATGCTGAGTCCCGGGGTGCAGTTTGGGGGCGTCCCTAGGCTCCAACTGGGCTTCCTGGGGCAAATACTGGGGGAATTGAAGGGGGAAGATTGCAGGGGATGGGGAAACACAGTTTAAATTAAATACAGCCACGGCAACCCACCCAGAGAAAGCTCAAAATGAAGGAGGGGTCCCAGAGCAAGCATGCGAATTTGGGTGGGCTGTGGGGTGGAACGGAACTTGGTGGTTCTTCACTCTGAAAAGGGGTGCAAAAAATCCACACAAACATGTTAAAAACCAAAGGGAGATGGGGAAGCATTAGGAGGGTGGTGGGGCAAGTAGGGGTACTGGATTTTGGCAGGAAGGGGGCTACCAGAGGGCTCCCCCCGACTGCTGTCACTTGTCCCCTGAGGACCAGGGCTCCTGCTCGGCTCTCAGCTGACACGCTGGTGACTGGTCGGGTGTGAGGCACGGGACGTCCTCCCCCAGAGTGGGGGGCACGGGGCTGGGGTTGGCTCCACTGTGCTTCCCCCTCAGGGTGGCATCCCCCAGTTTGGTGGCAGTGCCATCTCCAGGGCTGGGGGACTGCGGTGGCATCACCACCGAGGGGTCTGCGGTCTCTGTGGGGAGCTCCTGTGCTGGTGCTGTGCTGGTGATGCCATTCGGCACCTCCTCGGTGAATTCAGCCAGGTCTTCCAGACTGGCCTCACGGTGCAGCCCGTTCTCAGCCCGGACCAGACCCTCCATCTCTGGGACCACCTCTGCCGGTGCCTCCTGCACCGTCGGCTCTTCCTCACTGGATGAGGCGGGCGAGGAGTCTTCCCCTGCATCCTGGGGGAGCTCGGTCCTTCCAGGACCCTGCTGCCCACCCTCTGCCACCCTCACCCCCATCAGCTCCTGGTTGAATTCCAGGGCCTGCTCAACTATTTCCAAAATATCCGAGTCTTTCATGATATCCACTGGCACCTCTGCAGAGAGAACAGCTGTGTCAGGGATATCCGGAATCACCTCTGGAAAACCTCCCTGCTCCAGCACAGAGCCCAGCTGAGGTGGGCTGGCCTCGGGGGGTTGCTCGTTCCTGGGTGAAGGAGGGCTGTCACTATCGAGTGCTTCCTCCTCCATGCATGGCTGCTCTTCCAGTGGCTGCTCCACCTCAGCAGGCACTGCCTGGGTCTGGAGCCCTGCTGGAGGGGTGGCCTCGGCAGTGTCACGGAGAGCCATGCTGGGCTCATCCTCATTTGCCCCCTCCTCATCCTCATCTGCCCCCTCCTCATCCTGCCCTGCCAGCCCCAGGTTGCAGCCTGGTAGGGTTGTTGCTCCACTGGCATCCCTCTCCAGCCCAGTTGTGTTGTGGAGCTCCTCATCTGATTCAGCAGCCAAACCTTCTGAATACTCTGGTCCCTCCCATGCTCTGGTGCCTGTGGCACCCTGGGCTGGCTCATCAGTACCTCCTGATAATGGTCCCACAGCCCCAAGACAGCTGGAATCTGCTTCAGGCACAGCTGGGCCTTCCTCCAGCTCAACAATGTTGTCCTCATCCTTTGGCATCTCAGGTTCTTCAGTGGGCATCTCCATATCTTCCTCTGCTTCCCCGACAAGAACCTCGGGGTGCGCTTTGTCCTCTGGAACTGGAGATGCTTCTCCAGGAGCCTCCAGATCATCTCGGCTGCCTTCAGTTGCTTCAACTTTAATTTCTTCAAAGTCCTCGGAGATCTCAGCTTCCTCCGAGCTGGACACCTCTTGGTTGGGAGCAGAGACCATGAAATAACCTTCCTCCTCCTCAGCACCCTCTGCCACAGCAGCCACCTCTGCCCCTCCTGCCTCCTCTTCAGGACTCTCTGGCATGGTGGGAGTTGGTGGCTTGTCCCTCCCTTCCAGCCATCCTTCACCCTCCTGAGCTGTGTCAGACACAGGTGCTGCCTCCGTGGTCTCCTCAGCCTCTGGAGGGTTTGGGCTGGGTGCACCCACAGCCAGCATCTCCCCCTCGTAGAGGTGCAAGGGCGTGCTGTCCGGCAGGGTGTCCTCCAGCTCCACCCTCCTGCCAGTGCCTGCTGTGGGCTCTGGGTCTCTGGGGACCTCCTCCAATGCCCACTCACCACTCTCCTCGCTGTCACCTGGCACCTGCTTCATTGCCACGGGCTCTGAGCTCTCTGCCTTCCCCAGCTCTGAGCTGAGCCTGTCATCAGCATCCTCATCCTGCACCTCCCAAGGCTCCTCTGGAGCCTCAGCCTGTCTGTCCCCTTGCTCAGGGGCACCTGGAGGGGCTGGGTCAGGCTCTGCCATGGTGCCCTCCTGCTCCTGCCTTGCCAGCTCCGGTGCCGGCTCAGCCTCTGGCAGTGGCTGCTGCTGGCTCATCTCCTGGCTCTTGGCATCTTCATCATCTTCCTGGGCTTCCTCCAGCTCTGCTGGCGATGTGCCATCTCTCGCCTCGCTTTCCAGCCTTCCCGCACCGCTCAGGGTGTCATCTGCCCAGGCTGGTTCTTCTGTCCCCAAAACTCCCTCTGTGTTCTCTGCTGTCACCTCCCAGTCCTCTGGACAGGGCTCTAGGCCATTGCCATCATCCCCCGCATTCCAGGGCTCCTCTCCTGGCTCCAGCTCCTCCTGTTCCTTCCCCTCTTCCACAGAGCTGCTTTCCTGCAGGTCCTCAGGCTCCTCTGGGGCTCTGCTCTCCCAGTCCAGGGTGACACCTCCCACAGCCTCTCCTGTCCCAGGATCCTCTCCTGCCTCAGAGCCTTCTCCTGCCTCAGAGCCTTCTCCTGCCCCATGGTCTTCTCCTGACTCAGAGTCCTCTCCTGCCCTGAGGTCCTCTCCTGCCCTGAGGTCCTCTCCTACCCCATGGTCCTCTCCTCCCAGCACCTCCCTGCTGGCCTCTCCCTTTTCTCCCTCACCATCTTTCACTCTGCTGGTGTCCTCCCCTCCCACAGCATCTTCTTCAGTTTCTAATAAAGCCTCCTCTGGTGGGATGGCCTCATGGACACCCGAGGGCTTCTGCTCTGGGCACAGCTCCTGTCCTCTTTCCTTCTCTGCAGCCAGATCCATCTCACACATGGGCATTTTCTGCAGCTCAGACCTTTCCTGCTCTGCATCAACAAAGTCCTCTTCCAGGTGACCATTTGTGGGCAAAACCAGGTGGCTTTCCACAAGAACAGCATGAGTAGCTTCCACTTCTTTGTGCAGACTCTCCTCTTCTTGCACATCTGTTCCTTCTTCCTGGAAATCTCCGTTCTCCTCGCAGGGGCTGCGGGGTCCCCTCTCTTCCTCCTCATCCTCTGAGGGGTGTGATGGCTCTGTGCTTGGGGTCTCTGCCCCGCCCTCCCCTTGCTCTGGCTTTTCCCAGCTAGTCACTGTCTGTCCAGGGAGACCCCTGTCCCCTTCCTGGGCCTCTACTTCTGGATCCCTTGGGCTCAGCACAGCAGGTACCTCCTCCTCCTCGTCCTCCCACGCTCCCAAATCTTCCCGGCTCCCTGAGGCACTCAAGGAAGCAGCCACGGACACGGCTCTGTCCTGCAGGATGCTGCTCTCCACACCCAGTCCCTGGAGCACGACTTCCTCTACCCTCTCCTCTGCTTCAGGGCTGTCACCATCCTCAGAGCCCTCAGAGGGGCCCTGCTCTTCCCCAGGCCCCTGTGGCACAGCCTCTCCACAAGCCTCTGTGGGGAAAATGGGGCTGGGGACATGGGCATCCTGGGGGGCCCACATGGTGCTGAGCATGGGCTCTTCTTTGGGCTGAGATTCATCTTCCATTGCCTTGAGCGCATCCTCCAGCGCCTCGCTGACCAGCTGGGCCGGGTACTGCAGCCTGCGGGCGGCCGCCACTCCCAGGGGCTCTGTGCTGGCATCGGGAGTGTCCCCCATGGCTCTGGGCAGAGGACACTCTGTCCCTTGGCTCATCACTGCCCTGTCTCCCCCCGGCCAGGCAGGACCCTCTCCCCCAGAGCTCCCCAGCTCTGGCGGTGAGGGGCTGGGGGGCTCCGGGGAGAGAGGAGGGGCGGCTTTGCCTGCCTGTGCAGGGCTGGGTGTGGGGCAGACAGGAGCTCCCGGCCCCCCAGCCCTGCTGGCAGCTGGCAGTGCCATAGCGTGGAGGCCTGAGCTGATTTTCTGGAGCTCCCTGGCACTGGGGCTCTGGCTCTTGGGTGTCAGGGTGTGACTTTGAGGTTTTGCTTGCTGCCCCCTCCCCTCTGCCCTGGGGAAGATGGAGGGGCTGGTGCAGTGGTCTCGGGGCAGCAGCCGCCTGCTCTCAGGGCTCGCTGGTACCAGTTTGCTGCTGCTGCTGCTCACCTCCAGTTTGAGATCTGCAAAGAGTGAGGTGGAGCCGTGAGCGGGCACGAAGCCGCTCCGTGGCTCTCTCAGCCCTCCCCTGTGGCCTGGCTTTCTCTTGCTGCCCCCTCTCCTATTTTTAAACAGCTCCTTCTTGGAAAGTGGGAAATTCCTCCCTCTTGAGTGCAGCGGATGCTGGCGGACCCAGGGGATTCAGCATCAGGCCGGGACAATGCTCTGCCCAGCTGCAGTCACAGTCAGGTCCTGCTGCTGGGGAAAGTGTGCAGGTGACAAGCTTTCCTTGTTTTTTTTGTTTTGAGGAAAAAGGAAATGCTCAGCTTGTTACCACAGCCTGCCGTCCTGCTGGGCAGATCCGCTCCTGCCCTTCCCATGAAAGGCAGGGAATTAAAAAACGAGGAGAAGGAGCAGATAAGCCTTATCTGGGCTGTGAGCCCTGTGCCAAGAGCCCCCGGCCGCTGTTCGCACCTTCCTATCGCAGCCGGGCAACCGCTGCCAGGAAAATGCAGGAAAATGTGTCTAAATCCAGCCTCATTCCCCGAGCCCTCCCAGGGTGACGCAGTGGCAGTGCCAGGGGTCCCTTACCTCGGACACCATTGGCCAACCTGAATTCCCCAGCTGGCATCTGCAGGCGGGTGCTCTCTGCTTCCAGCAGCGTCCTGGAGGAGGAGAGGAGCGTGGTGGGTGCTGCAGGGTGGGTGCTGCAGGGTGGGTGCTGCAGGGTCGGTGCTGCAGGGTGGGTGCTGCAGGGTGCTGAGTGCTCCCTGCGCACCCCAGCTCGCCCCGTTGGGCTGAGGCAGCGTCAAAGCAGGTAAACTGAGGCATGGAGTGGCTACAGATGATTGTGCTGCCCTGTCATGGCTCGGCGAGGGAACAGAGGGACCGAAGAAGCCCCCCTTGCTCCTGTCTCCCCTCCCATCCCCCCGTGCCCGGAATTAGTGTCCGCTCAGGGTGACATCATGCTCTGCCGGGGAGGCCCCTCGCCTGGGCTGGGACAGCCCCTATTCTCATGCTAATTGTCCCCCCAGTCCCTGGCAGGCGGCCTTTGTGTGGGGCCATCTGGAAGGGCTGCGGAAGGGGCACAGGGCTACCCCTAGCGAGACCTCCCTTGTGCCCGACACCCCCCTGTGCCCGAGCCCCCCTGTGCCAAGACCCTCCCGTGCCTGCCGCGGTGCCGAGTTCGGCCCCAGCTCCCTGCACACAGCGTGCCGGGGCAGCGGCCGCTCCCCAGCTCCGTTCCCATCGGGAACCTCACCTGTAGGTCGCCACTTCCAGGCTGAGGGACATCTTGAGGTGCATGAGCTGCTGCCTGTCCTCCAGCACCCGGGCGATCTGCACCCGCAGGCTCTGCTGCTCCTGCTCCAGGGCCTCCATCGCCAGCTGCGGGTAGCACAGGGGGGTCAGGGGCACTCCAGCCCTGTCTGAGCCCTGCCGGTCCCTGCGAGCCTGGGACGGGGCAGGTGGCTCGGCTCCTCCCCTCAGGATACTGAGGGACATGAGCCTGGGCGCTCATTTTAGCACGGGGGGCTGAGGATGGGGCAAGGAGATGAGCAGGGCTGAAAGGCGGTGGGAAAACGGCTGCCGGAGAAGGGAGGAGAGGCTGGGGTGATTCAGGGCTGCGGGACGCCGGCGTGGGAAAGAAACAACTTTCAGGCGAGCAGCCGAGGCCGCGGCACCCTCTGCCCCAGGACACCCATGGCTGGTCCCAGGACCTGGAACAAAGAGGGACCCTTCCCCGGGCAGTGTTCACGCCGCTCCCGGTATTTCCAGCCCACCCCGCCTCCACCTCCCTCTACTGAATCACTTTTGCAGCTGTTGCATCGCAGCTGCAGCAAAGTCGGTCGGAGTTTATGCTGCCCACACCCCCGCCGGTGCCTGCACCCCGCACCGGGGGCAGCGGGAGAGGCTGTCGTTATCCCGGGATCCTGACTCTGGAGCCCAGCAGGACACGGAGCCACGGTCCCGGGCAGGGTGTGGGAAGGACCCGGTGTCTGGGTGCTGCTCCCCTGCAGCGGGCTGGCCCCGGGTCTCTGTTGTGCCGGTCCCCAAGCTGCTTTGCTCTTCCTCCCACCCTCTCCAGCTTCATCTGCAGCTCATCCAAGGCCACCGTCCACCCCTTCCCTGGGGTTTGTTCCCTCTGTCTTGCCTCCTCCATCCACCTCTCCCATCCCTTTGCTCAGGGATGTGCCCTGAGTACCCATCCAGGCACCCACAGCCCCCTGCTCTCCCCCTCCCCAGGGACCCAGCGCCTTCCTGCTGCCTTCAATCACCTGGAACTTTTCTGCCTCCCCGCGCTGCTCCTGCCACTGCTGGGCCAGGCTCTCCTCCAGCATCTCCTTCCGTGCTTTGAGCCCCACCAGGTCCTTCTCCAGGTGCTGCAGCTGCAGCTGGCTCTGCTGGTTGTCCTCCACCGCCTTCCACAGGTTCTCCTTGGCCTGGCAGAGTGAGCCCTCCAGCTGGGACACCTCTGTCTTGTAGGTCTCCACTGCCCCTTTCCAGATCTCCGAGAGCCTCTTGGAGTAATCCTCCACCTCCACTGGCTGGAAAGCCACCGGTGCACAGCGGAAGCTCTCCAGGCTGTGGGAGAAGCTCGCGATCTCCTGGTCCAGCCCTGCTTTCTCCTCCTCGTGCACCTCCAGCAAGGCTTCCACCTCCTTCTCCAGCTGTACAGCTCTCTCCTTCAGCCAGATCTGCGCTCTCCTCTCCTCCTCCAGCTCCTTCCTGCTCAAGGACAGCTGTTTCTTAGCTTCTTCTCGGGCTGCCTGCTCCTTCTGGCACCTGCTTTTCACCTGCTGGACCTCCTCGTAGAGGTTGTCCCTGGCCAGCTCGGCCGTGCACTTCTCCCTGAAGGCGTGATCCAGCGCATCGCGCAGGGCTCGCAGCTCCTCCTCGTACTTCACCCGCCACGAGTCCCCGGCCGGGCTGCTCTTGGTGCTCTGGATTTCAGCTCGCAGCACCTCGTTCTCCTCTTCCAGGAACTTCACGCGGGCCAGATACGCCTCCAGCCGCTTGTTGAGGTCCCACATCTGCAGCGATTCCTCTCCCAGGGCTCTCGCCCCTGCGAAACTTTCCGTGCTCAGCATCGGCGCTGCTGGAGGATGCCGGGGCTCCGGAGCCGGCACTGCCAGAGGAAGATGCCGGGGGAGGAGGATGCCGGGGAGAACGCCGAGGCAGAGTGGGAAGGCGGGGAGGGAAGCGAGTGGCTGGGAGCAGAGGGGAGCGCAGCTATTCATACTCTGCGATGGCGAGTGGGAGGCCCCCGAGACCCGGACGAGCAGCCGGGTTTAACCCTTGCACAGCCGGCCGACTCCAGCCCACGTGGGCTCGACGCCGAGCTCTGGTTTCCCAGCCCTGGGGAAGAGCAAGGTGCTCCTTCCCACTTTGGAAGGGTGACTTGAGGGCTTGGATCCTCTCCCGGCGTGGCTCAGCTGGGAATGCCCTCCCTAAAGCCTGAGGGCCATGCCAGGGAGCTGGAGGGCTGCCGTGGGGCTCGGCGTGGAGCTTGGGAGATGTCCAAGGGCGGTTGGCAGATGCCCATCCTGAGGGCCTGGCTGCAGCATCCCTCGGTGGTGGCTTGTGCTGCTCCAAAACCTCGGGGCAAGGGAGCCCCAAAGGAGCCCATCGAGGGTCTCACAGTCCTGGGGAGGTGATGGCTGCACCGAGGACATCGCTGCACCGAGGACATCACTGCCTCTTGATGCCCGGGGCTGTTTTGGGCTCAGCACAAGCCACGGCAGGTCCGGTGCCCTGGGTCCATCCATACGGAAATCCCTTTGCTTCCGGGAGCGCGTCATCCCAGCCAATGCCTCCTTGGGGCGCTGCATCCAGCTGTGTCCAGCTGCAATCTTCCTTCTTTCCAGATGTCCGCGGCGGGATGTGCTGAGCAGAGCCGGGAGCCCAACGGGAGCTGCTCCTCCGGCAGCCTCCGAAACTTGGCAAGCGTCGGCTCCGCGTTTGGTTTCCATCACAGCTTTCACCCGCACGGTCACGGTCGAGATTGGAATCGCTTCACGGGGAGCATTTGGGGATTAGGATTTTTGATTTTCTCTTTTTATTTACCCCAGATGACTCATATGGGGGAAGGGCAGTGCGCTGGCAAGGGGCGGAGATTCAAAAATTCAAGCTCGGGAGGTTTTTGTGAACAAAAGGGGCAGGAAAATGTCACTTGGGGAGAGACTTGTTGCCAGCGTTTCCTCCCGGTCCTCCCCCTCCTAGGAGACGGTGTTTTTTCCCACGGGAGGGTCCCTGCTATGTCCTCACCAGGGCAAGGAGGACAAGAATGTCTCCTCCCGAGCTGTCCCACGGGACAGGCTCTAGGCGAGCGCTTCTGGAAAGACAAGCAACAGTCCCCTCTGCTGGCAAAGGCCACCCAGAGCCGTCCCCGACCTCCTTCCAGCCTCGCACCATTCGGGAGCTACTGGGGGTCTCACGCCCCCCAAATTCGGAAGCAGCAGTAGCGGGGGTCCTAGCATCCCCTCGGAGGGACGGGGTTTTCCCCTGGTGCCTGGATGGTGGAGCGGCGGGGGAGATGACCCGGATCGGGGGTCCCCAAAGGCATCATCTTTCCAGCTCATCTCCGGCCAGACATCCTGTCTGGCTCCTTGGCCCAGCTCTGGTTTGCCTCTCACAGCCAAGATTGAAATGCCATTAAGGAGCACAGGGAGTGATGAGGTTGAATAATTGATCTGGAGTCCCCAGAGCCCTGGACAGTGGGGTGATGAAGCCCGGTTGTGTGTCTTTATCCTCCTCCTCTTTATTTCCACAGCACATCTGCTCCAAAGCTGGCCTTCCCTGCTGCCTGCCTGCTCCCGCTTTCCTCCTTTCCATCTCCTCCTGGGTGTCCCTGGGATGTCCAAGTGCCCCCAAAACTGGTGGGTGTTGCAACACCCCCCTCCAGTGTCCATGGCTGCACTAGGAGGTGCCCTGGGAATGAGAATTTCCTTCCTCCCTGGCCTTGTCTCCCTCTTCCTCCTCTTACCTTTTGGGGTTCTCCATTGTGCCTGGTCCCCTCTCTGTCAGCCAACAGCAGGGATCAGTGGAATGGTCCAAATCCTGCAGCCCCAGGAGGACTCAGGGTCGCCAGGGGTGTTGAGTGGTCCCACTCCTGTCTGGGGGAGCCTGGGGGCAGAGCTGGGGGGCAGCCTGGAGTGCACATGTCTGTGTATCCCTTCCTTCTGTGGTGTGCTCAGGGTTGTGAGTGACTTAGGAGGGGGATATCTGTGTTCCTGGGGGATGACTGGGGTCAGGGGACCCTCAGAAGGGAGATGCCCATTTCCCTGAAGGGGTGTTCATGGCCAGGAGTCTCTCAGGAGGGGGATGTCCATGTCCCTGGGGAATGACGAGGTCCCTGAGTTCAGGACACCCTAGGATGGGGAGGTCTGTGTCACTGGGTGACACTCAGGGTCAGGAGCCTTTCAGGAGGGAGATGTCTGGACCTCTGGGGGATGCTTAGGGTCAGAACCCCCTGCGAATGGGATGTCTGGACCTCTGGGGGATGCTTGGGGTCAGGACCCTTTGGGAATGGGATGTCTGTGCCCCTGGGGAGTGTTTGGGGTAAGGACCCCCTGGGAACGGGATGTCTGTGCCCAGTGACCCCGTGGGGTGCTCAGGGTGGCCATTCAGCAGTGGCAGAGGTTTGTGGGATGGCAGTTTGAGGGTGCCACAGCCCCACAGCCCCAGGGTGGGAGCTGGCACGTGCGTGGCACGGGGTGCATGGCACGGTCTGGTACGTGACTTTGAGCAGGGCTGGAGGAAGAGAGGAAGGAGGGGGAGGAGGAGGAAGCACAGCTGGGCACTGGGGCCCTTCCAGCCTGAACACAGCTGGGGCTGTGGGGCTGTGGTGGTTGGGGGTCCCTGTGGGACCAGACCCTTGGCTGCTGGGGCTGGGTCTGGGCTAATGGGAAGGGCTGAGCCCCAGCATCTCTGGAGCTGCAGGCAGGGATGGGGATTCTCTGGTGTCTAACAAGGGTTGTGCCCTGCTCCTGCCTTGCTTCTCTCCCTCCTCTCCTGCCCCTTCCAGGAGCTGGATGTCCCAAGGACTTTGCCCCATCGATGCCAACAGCCAGGAAGGACCACGAGCTGCCTTGGAAAGGAGCTGGCAGAGCAGCAGCCTTGGAAAATTCCCTCTGAGCCAGCGAGGAAACCCCAGGCTTGCCGGAACATTTGTTCTCAATTAAGATGGGGGACGCTCCTTGCTGAGCAGGCACTTCGCGGTTCCCCCAGCCGCGAGCCCTTTCCCACAAAGTGCTTTTTTTTTGCCTGGATTTCCCATCCGGGTGCCGGATGTGACCTCATGGGTTGGGTTTAGTGGGGCAGAAGCTGGGGCAGCCCTGGGGTTTCACCCCTGCACGTCCCGGTGCCCGTCGCGGCCCCTGCGGTGTGAGTGTCCCACCGGCCGAGCATCACCCGCTGGACACTCATCCCCCCCGAACTGCTCCACTCCCGAGACCGACTCTGCCGCCTGCAATTATTTCCCAGGGTGACAAATGATTAATTCTGCTCAGGAGCTGCGGCTTTCTGCAAACTCACCCGAGCAATTCCCTGGCAGGCTCCGCGCCGCCCCCCCTCGGGTAGGGAATGCTCCGTGCCAGGGAAAGTTTGAGCGAGATCTGGTTAAAAAAATCCCTGATGCCAGCTCCTGGGTGTTGCCCTTCTGCCAAGGGGCTTCAGTCTGCAAATGAGGCGTCCCAGCTGCTCCCCAGACCTCACTGGGTGCCCAGTTCCCCACACATTCCTCCAAGAACAAGGATTCCAGTCTAGAGATGCACGAATTAGCCTGGCCCTGACGTGGATGCAGGTGGGTAAACTGAGGCACGGCAGCTCTCTGCTGAACCAAACTTGGCGATGAGTGCCGTGCTGGGAGGTTGGGTCTGGCTGCTCCCACCACCCTTTCGGGACTGGCAAAGCCCCTGGGTTCCTTCAGCCCTCGGACGGTGCCTCCACCCACCTCGGCCTCGCAGCAAAAGGGCTTTTGCATGACAAAGCCTCTGCTGGCTACCGGGACCCCCGCCCGTGGCCCCCTCCCCGTTCAGCTGAAGCTGCCAAATACGAGAAATAACCATTCCAAGGGCATTCCCATGCCATGGCGGGGTCTGTGGTGGGGAGACCTCCCATTCTCTGGAGGGGTCCAGGGCAGCCAGCGCCAGCTGCTCCCCCAGTTCTGCTGCATTGGGTTAACTCCGTGCCCGGGCTGAGCATCCTCCTCTCGTGCGGGGTTTGCCAGCTGCCAGGAGGGAGGGACGGGGAGGGACGAGGAGCCTGCCAACACGGTAATATCTTTTTTTTTTTTTCCTTCTTAATTAGGGGAAGGAATAAATATAAAAGGAGGAGGGAAAGGGGAAGGGAGAAGAAAAAAAAAAAAAAAAAAAAGAAGAGTGGAGAACACGGACACACACAGAAGCTTCTTTTCTCGGTGCCTGCACTTATGCCTGGTGCAGCTCCTTCCCAGCCGTCCTGCCAACCTGCTGCCGTCCGCTGCCCGCGCTGCCCCGGAGGAGCCGCAGCTCAGCCCCACGCCGGGACCCCGGGCCCGGGTACCGCCCGCCGGCGCTGCCGTTCCCCCCGCTGCACAGAGGGGCCCCCGGCGCGGGGCTGCAGCCACGCACGGAGCAAGGTGGGGTGCGGGGAGCGCGTGGGGCCGGCCGTGCCCCGGGCGCTGCGGTGTCCCCGGGGCGCTGCCGTACTGCGCTTTTCATTTCAATATCGCGTTTCACCTCCGCACGGGCAGAAAGTGAGACGAGACCTGAGCCGGCGTGGGGATGCCGAGAGGTTTCCTGGTGCTTTCCCCCGCGGGATGCAGGCGCGGGGGGCACAGGGCATCCTCCTGCCCTTTAACGGGGGATGCTCTGGGCTGCGGGACCCCACGGTGCCGCTTCGGGGAGGTTTGTCCTTGTCACCGACCCTCCCGGGCGCAGCATCTCGCTGCAAGTTTTTTTCTAAAGGGAGCAGCTTGTAGCGGCTCCGCAGCGCCGGAGGCAGAGCGGGGGCTGGGGGGGCTCTTGCGAAGTTGGAAGGAGAAAGGACTTTGGTGCTGCCCGGCTGCTGCAGCCTGGATGGAGCCCAGCCCGTCCCGCAGCTCCTCCAGCAGCGGGGCTCGGAGGTGTTGGGGAAAAGGGGCATTTTCCGGGCTGTTTCAGCAGCTGCTCCCACAGGACCCTCGTGTTAGGAGAGGGGCCAGGGATCCAGGCTGGGTCTGGTGTGTTCCGTCAGGGGGAGTCCTCCCCATCGGTCCTGCAGAGTCCCTGGCCGGGTTCTTGTCCCAAGGAGGCTGCGGTCAGGGTACCAGTGGAAAGGGAAACTGAGGCACGGAGCTGGGCAGGGACCCGGCTCCCCTCACTCCTGCCCGGCCGTGTCGCTGCTCTCCGTGGGGGTGGGCTGGGCTCAGGAGCAAAGGTGCCCTGTCCAAGGGGGCTGGGGCCGAGCCCAAGGTTTGCCTTGGGCACCGCTGGGCCTCCCTGTCCTCCCCCGGCTCTCTCGCCTCTGTCCCCACCCTCTGCTGGTGTCCCGGTGGAGGCGGCAGGAGGGGCCGGGGAAAATTTTTTCGGGATTTTCATGGCTTTTTCCAACCGATCAGCCCCTGTGTGAGCCCCAGATCCACCGTGGGGTGTCCCGGGGAGAGGGAATTTTACTGCAGTCCCCTTCCCCTCCCGCAGCCGCAGCATTTCGTCCCCAGGATTGAAGGGGCTGCCCTTGAGCATCCCTGCCAGGGACCGCTGCTCCCGTCACGCCGACTTCTCCTATCTCAGCCCAACCCAGAACCTGTTGCTCTTCCTTTTGGCCGCCCGGGGGGTGGGAGAAACCTCCCTCTGCCTCAGTCTGGAGCCTTTTCCAGCTTCTAGGCTCAGGCATGGCAGGGAGAGGGTGAGCTGGATATTTTACACTGGGGAAACTGGGAGATCGGGGGATTTTGTGCCGGGGCGGGGAGATGTGAATTCTCTGGTGAGCGTCAGTGGGGCTGGGTCCTACCTGAGCTGCAGTGCTGAAATAAGGGACCCCCATCCTCCACCCCACACTACTGTCCCACTTTGTGCCTCAGTTTCTCCGCCAGAGCACTAGAGCCGGGGAAGGCGGGGATGGGTGTGCAAACCTTTCACGTGTGCGTGTGACACACTCAGGGGTACACGTGCTCATGTGTCCCTGGCGGCTCCTGTGGGGTCTGCTCCCACCCCCACCCCTCTGTGCGGGACTGAATCCCCCCAGGGACTCTTCCTGTGCTCTCCCGGACCCCCCTGCAACAAGGAGCCCCTTTCTCCCTGTTTGGGGGGTAGAGGCGAGGGGTTCCGGCAGCTGGAGGGACCCCCCCCCTTCTCCCCACCTGCTTCCGGCCTTTTAAGCTCTGCCAGCAGCCACTGCCAAGAGGCTGCCGGGCGCTCCCCGCTCATCCCTGAGCTGGCATGTGCCTGGCACGGCCCCGCTCCGGGGACCCCTCCGATGGCCGCACCCCGCCCGCCCGCGGGGGTGGGGACGGATCCTGGAGGCAGCTCCGGGGGGGACGGACACGGCGCAGCCACGTGCGAACCACGGCCGTGGCCGGGGCTGCGGGTCCATCCCTGTCCGGCAGCCGGGGCGGCAGCGGCGTGTCCGGAGCCCTTTGCTGGTGGGGATGGGGCTGGATCGGGGCCAGGCTGTGCCGGCGGCTGCTGACTCATTCTGCAGCTGAGCATCCCTGGAAAGCCACCGCTCTGCTCCCCCCCTCCCTCCAGCTCGCTGCGGGCTGGCAGGGCACCTTGGGAGCCGGGATGAGTAACCATCACGTGCAGGGGGACAAGGGGCCGCCGAGAAGAAAACCCCTCTCTGGAGATGAAAAGGGACACCTCCCGGCCATCCACTCTCAGCATCTCCTGCGTTGAGCCCTGGACCAGGTGCTGCAGCCTCGGATCCTGCAGGTCCCGTGTTCAAGGAGCCAGCTCTGAAAGCAGGGCCGAGCTCAGGGGAGAAAGAAAGATCAGTCCTGTCTCAAAATAGACTTCAGCTCCATTTTCCACCTGGTTTCCCACAGAAATGGAGGTTAGCTGGCCGTGCCACGTGCATGCATGCCTGGGCGTCTGTCTGATCCCAGCAGCTCCTGAGCTCTGAGGTCTCTGGGACAACTGAGCCTCACAAGTTGCTACCATTATACGCATTCAACCTTTTTTGGTTGCCCTTCCCTAGTCCTGCTCCCAGCTTTTCCCTCATAACGCATGGGTCGAAAGATTTTCCATTTGTGGAAAACAGGAAAAATATGCAACACAAAAATCCAACCCCAAACTCGATGTCTGAGAGTCTCTTGTCATCATGGTACTCCAGGACCTGAGCTGTCACCCATGGGCAGGGTGAAACTGGGTTTAACCCTTTCCACATCCCATTCCCAGTGCCAGCACACCGGTCCAGTCAGGGATGGGCACAGAAGGGGAGCAGACACTCCAGCTTGCCCGATTCCTGTGGACTTTTATCGCTTGGATTTCCTCTCCGGGGCTTCAGGGCTGCTGTCCGCGCCACCACGGCGCCTTGGGGATGGGAAGAAAAGGTGCCCGTGACAAAAGCCTTCCTCGCTTGGCTGCCTGGGGGGTGGCACCAGCCCCCGTGCTGGAGCCTGGCCACGGCTGCCACGCAGGAAGGTTTTGTCCCTTGGTCCAGAACCATGGGGTTGCATTCAAAATATCTCTCCGGAGCACAGAAAGCCCCTGGCTTGGCCCTAGCACCCCTGGCCAGGTCCTGGGCAATCAAGCTTTGGCTGCTCCTGCTGAGCTCCTGCTGGGAAGGGAATGTTTGTGGTCTGCACAGGATGGTCAGTGCCCACGGGATGTGGTGCCAGGGGCTTTAACTCCACAGAGTTTTGTGTTGGGAGCTATACATGCAGAGTGCCTTGTGCTATACACCCATGGAGGGTGCTGCCACGGAATGTGCATGGTGTGTGCTGCCAGGGGCTGTGTGTCTATGGTTCCAGGGACTGTGCATCCACCGTGTGCCATGCCAGGGGCTGTATGTCCATGGTGTGTGGTGCCAGGGAATGTACACCCATGGTAGCTGGTGCTGGGCTGTGCGTACGCAGTGTTTGGTGCCCAGGGTTGTATTCACACCCTCTCCCTGGAGCAGTGGTCCCCTGGGCACACTCTGGAAACACTGCTTGAAGAGGGATGCAGGTGATCAGGACAGCCTCCTGCCAGGCTGTCCCTGGCAGCCAGCGACCAGACAGACGTGGGGCTGCCTGAGCGGCTTCTGTGGCTGCTGAAATCAATACAGCGCAAAGAGCTCATAAATTACAAAGCTGCTCCGAGCCTCAGGGTGCTCTGTCCTCAGGCAATGGCAAGATGCATCCCTGGAACAGGAGGCTGAAGAGCCTCCAGACCCCCAAGGAGCCTCTGCAGAGGGTTGAGGGGCTATTGGTGCAGTGCATCTGACAGGGACATTTCCCCACATTCCCAATGTCAGCCTCCTCTCTGGATGGCTGCAAGAGCAGCAAGACTGCAAGGGCAGCTGGAGCCCTGTCATGACGTGCTTGTCACCCCCTGTGCTGCTCCCCGGAGAGGGCTGGGGGCTGCTGATGGCAGTGCTGGCCACTGGGCTCTGCTTTCAGCGCTGGTCCCCAGCCCACCGGTGAGAGTCCTTTGTGCCAGGCAGCCTGAGACAGGCCTGGGACATAAAGGCTGCTTTGGTCAGCCTCGGTTTTCCCAGCCCGCGCGCGGGGAGCCTCCAGCGTGAGCTGAATGGCAAAGAAGCCATCCTGCTCCTTCCCTCCCCCTCTGCCCTGTGCTTTGTGTGCTCTGGGCTGTCCCCCCGGCAGCTCGCTGACCTCAGCTCCCTCCACAAGCCACCCCTGGCAGTGCACACGTGCACAAGGGCACGCACACGCGTGTGCACACCCGCACGTGTGCACGCCAAAACACGGATGCAGCAGCACGAGCACGTGTGTGTGTGCCCTGCTTGCTCCCTCACCTCCCTCACGACTTCTTTCCTGACCAAACACCCGCTGTTCAAACCCTTCCTGAGGTTTCTCACGGTGGCACCGTGGGCACACAGCCCTGGTGCTGGCATCGCCTCCCTGCCCATTGCAGCCAGCGCTTGGGCTCAGACCATCTGTGCTCGCCGGGCCAGGCTGGACTCTGCTGTCCCCAGGGGACCCAGCTCCCGGGGAAGGTCAGAGGGGCTGGATGGCACCCAGTGGCTCCCAGCCAATGGTCCTGGTTGCTGATGTTGACTTCTTCCTCCCGTGAACCAGGGCACATTTCCTTCCCTTCCCTCTCCTGTCCACCGCCCCAGGGTCCAGGTTACCCCTTGGCCGTGCCAGAGCTGGCCTCTCCCTCTGTGCCCCAATGCCACATGCATCACCCCATCACCCACACATGTGGGCTGGGGGGGTCTCCCCAGCCACTCCCCCTCATGCAGGGATGGGAGAATTTTTATGCTTTTATGGATTTTAAGAACAGCTGGTGGTTTTTGCTCCCCCTTTGCAGGGCAGAGCATGGCCCCAGCCCTCCCGCTGCTGCTGCTGCTCTGGGTGTTTGTCCCCACAGTGGTCCCGGAGGTGTTTGGCCCCGGAGATGGCACAGGTAACTTGGCATCACTGGCCACATTTGTGTAACTCCCTGCCCTGTTGGTGCCCTGTAGTGGTGGTCTCGGGGGGGCTGCTCATGGCTGCTCTCTTCTCCCACCCAGAGGACCTCAAGGCTCTGCAGGTCTCCATCCCACGCCACCCAGCCCTTGACGCTGTGCTGGCAGGCGACATCACCATCCCCTGCCTCATCACCTACCTTGGCCCCCAGCCCACTGCTGGCATGGGTGGCCGCCAGGCAGTCCTGGGAACCCCCCGGGTCAAGTGGACTTTCATCTCTGAGGGCAGGGAGGTGGAGATCTTGGTAGCTCGGGGGGACCGGGTGAAGGTGAGCGAGGACTATCGGCTGCGCGCCTCCCTGCCCATCTTTCACCAGCGCTACACCAACGCCTCCCTCCTGCTCACCGAGCTGCGCCCCAACGACTCGGGGATCTACCGCTGCGACGTGCAGCACGGCATCGAGGACGGCCACGACATCCTCCATGTCAAAGTCAAAGGTACTTCAAGGTGGGGAGTGGTGGGATTTGGGGTAGGTTGGGGCCATCTCTTGGCTCACCAAATGCCCTCTGGGTGCATCTGCACCCACGTGGGCGGGGGCTGCTGTGAAGCCCCTTGCTCACGCCTGTGTCCAATGCAGGGGTGGTGTTTCACTACCGGGAGGGCTCCATGCGCTACGCCTACACCTTTGCCGAGGCGCAGGAAGCCTGTGCTCGGATCGGCGCCAGCATCGCCACCCCCGAGCAGCTCTACGCTGCCTACCTGGGTGGCTACGAGCAGTGTGACGCCGGCTGGATCGCTGACCAGACCGTCAGGTGGGCACCACAGCTGCCCGGACATTGCGCCCGTGGCCTCACCCTGTCATTCCCCCACGAGTCACCGGCCCTTCCTTGTGCTTTCCTGCCTCAGGTACCCCATCCAGACACCCCGTGAGGCCTGTTATGGAGACATGAACGGCTTCCCTGGGGTGAGAAACTATGGAGTGGTGGATCCGGAGGACATGTACGACGTGTACTGCTACGCTGAGGACCTCCCAGGTGCCTGTGGTGTCACCAGCCACCTCTTGCCCTCCTCTGCTTTTGCTCCCACACTAACTTGCCCCTGTAACCCATTGTAAAACCAAGTGAAAAAGCTGCTCGGAGCTACAGGTGCTGTCTCTCGGGTGGGGAGACTTGCTGTGCTGTTTCCCAAAGCATTCCTGGTTCAGTTTGGTTCGGGTGTGGGGCTCTCTCCCTTGCAGCAGGCAGTGCTCAGGCTGGGGTGTGGCCACAGTGATCTGCCCCAGACCAGCAGCACGCTGTGTGTGAGGTGGTTTGGGGTTTGGTTGTGTACGTGCCATGCTTGCACGTGATGCAGAGCTGCAGATCCGTCCTGGCCACGTGTGCATAGGGGTGGCTGGTCCCTTCTTTGGGTCCTGATGGGGCTCTCCACTGGTGGTAGCAGCTGCTGTGGGGTCGGTTGGGTGGTGCTAGGCAGGTGGCAGGGATGAGGGACACGCCCCTTGTGTGCAGGGGATGATGTGCTGGGACAGGGACAGTTCTGGTGCAGTTCTGGGGGCTGGCACGTGCTGTGCCTTAGGGCAGTGGTCCCCAGCCCTCCTCAGTGTGAAGCCCCACCACAGCATCCACTGGGCTTGCAGGTCTCCTTAGAAATGTCCCACGCGTGGATTGCACAGTGCAGGGCGTGGACCTGCTCCTCTGCAGTCTCGTTCATGGGCACTTCAAAGTCTCAGGTCTGTTTGCAACAGCAGGAATCCCACATGGCGTGAGAGTTCCAGCTGTGCCTGCACTGTGGCTGTCTGTGCATGTGCAGGGAGGACGGCAGGGAGGCAGGGAAGCAGGCAGGGAAGCAGTCAGGCAGGGAAGGAGGCAGGGAAGCAGGGAAGCAGGCAGGGAAGCAGTCAGGCAGGGAAGGAAGCAGAGAAGCAGGGAAGCAGGCAGGGAATCAGGCAGGAAGGCAGGCCTCCTCCAGCCCCTGGTGTGCCTCCGCACACTGGAGTCTCCATCTCCACGCCAGCTCCTGGGGTCGTGCAGAGAATGGAGGAGGTGAGGGGCTCCTGCAGCCCACGTCCCACTCCCCAGCTCTGACGCCCGTCTCCTTCCTCTCTTTGCAGGGGAGATCTTTTTGGAGACGGCCCCAGACAGGTTCACGCTGGAGGAGGCGGCGCAGCGCTGCCGGGCGCTGGGCGCGGAGCTGGCGAGCCCGGGGCAGCTCTACGCAGCCTGGAACGCGGGGCTGGACGCCTGCAGCCCCGGCTGGCTGGCCGACGGCAGCGTCCGCTACCCCATCGTCACCCCCCGGGAGCGCTGTGGCGGGGCTCTGCCGGGCGTCAAAACCATCTTCCTCTTCCGCAACCAGACGGGATTCCCCGATGCCCAGAGCAGATACGATGCGTACTGCTTCCGAGGTAACGAGGGGCACCCCCGGCCCGCGGATGCTCCTAGGCAGGGACCGGTGGGAGGCCTCGGGAAGCCTCCGGGCAGGGGTGCATGTGCCCGGCGGGTGTGCTGGGTGCAGCAGAGCCGGCGTGTCCTGCAGGGCCGGGATTGTGTTGGGATCCCTGTGTGTTCTCTGTGCCGGTGCTGCGCTGTCGGGTGGAGCCGGGGGTGTTTGGTACAGCCTCGGCCGGCTGCTGTAGGACAGGGATGCCTTGCATGCCAATAGAACCGTGAGAGGGGAGGCATAACCTGCATGGTCCTGACACTGCATGCTGACACCTCTCGATAGAGCAGGGATGCTCTGCATGGTCTCGACAGTGCATGCTGACACACTGTGGCAGAGTAGGGATGCCCTGCATGTCCTCAGTGCTCTGTGCCACTTTATTGCGACAGAACAGGGATGTCCTGCATGGCACCATCAGTCTGTGTGAGCTCTGTGGGCACGGCTCCAGGAGGGTTCATCCCCCAGGGCTGCTGGCCTGAGGGGCACTTCTGGGCCCTTGGGGCTGTGGGACACGGCCTGCCAGGCTGGTTTGAGACGAGACCTCCTGCGGTGGGCAGAAAGGAGGCCTGTGGGCAGCAGCATGGCTGCCTGTGAGAGATGAGGCAGGGATAACGGGCACAGAAGGAAGAAGAGCTGCCCCTCCACTCCTCCTGCCTGATCCTGCATCTCCGTGTATCCGCTCAGGGCTGTGGGGGCTCACAGTATGGCATCTCTGTGCCTCAGTTTCGCCATCTCTCAGCAGGAAAAGACATGGGTTAGACAGGATGGACCCGTCCCATGATTCCACAACCCCTGTAACCCACTAACTCTCCGTGCATGTCTGCCCTCCCTGGGGTGGGGATGGGGGTGTAGAGAAGGATCCCCACAGGGAGGGGGATGCAGGGTTTAGGATCTGGCCCCATCATGTGCTGCCCAGTCCCACAGCTCCTACTGGGGCTGTTGGCTCTGCCAGCTCTGCCAGCACCTGGGAGGGCCTGATCCTCCCCCATGCTGACCCTGTCTAGAGGGGGACGGGGAGGCTGAGGAGAGCTGGGTCCCTACTAGGGTGCCAAGTCTCCAGGCCTGCTCTGGGGTGAGGTCATCTCTGCCTGCCATGGAGCCAGGACAGGGCAGTAATATCCCACTTTCTTTCTGCCCACAGAAGGGACAAACTCTTTCCCTGAGGCTGCAGGAAAATACCAAGCCCAAGAGCCCGAGGAGAATCTCCTCCAGGAGATTGTCACAGTGGCAGAAAAGCTGGAGGAGCTGCAGCTGCCCAGAGCGCAAGTGGAGATTGAGTCGCGAGGGGCGATTTACGCCGTCCCTTTCTTTGAGGACACTGATCTGGGAAAGCCAAGCCAGTCCCCTGAAGACGCACTGGGGCCAGGGGCCCGGCACCCCCCACTAGCTACCTCAGGTCACCCCACCTCTGCGTCCCCTTTCCCCACAGCCCTGGCCATCCCCAAGGCAGGTGTGCCACTTAGCTCTGGTGTGAAGCTGGGGAGCCCATCCCCTGCGGAAGAGAAGGGGGGGACAGGGACAGTGGGGCAGCCACCGCAGCCACACGGACTGTCCCACACTGGTAGGTCGAGCAGCTGTCGTGGTGGTGCCAGGGCTGGGACACAGACAGCAGCCACAGAACAGAGGCACCAGGATTGCAAGGAGAGGTCAGAGGCACCTGAGGGTGTCCTGGTCACCCCAGCTGTCCCCATCCTTCCTGTGGAGGCAGTGTCCATGGCTGGGGTTCCAGTGTCTTGGTGTAGGGCTGTGCAGTGGCACGGGGACATCCGCGTGTCCCTCAGCCAGAGTCCAGCATGCAGGGTGTGTGCTGGACCAGGGTTTAGCAGCACAAGGAACTGGAGAAGGGAGCTGGCAGCTGGAGGGACATGAGGCGAGGTGCAGCGATGAGGGGCTGAGCATGGCTGAGCAGGAAAGCCGGGGCTGGGCTTGGCAGTGGCCCGGCCAGAGCTCAGTAAACCATGCCAGTTCAGAGAGGACAGTGTCACTCGGGCTCGGGGCCACTTCCATCTCCCCGCACACCTTTGTGCGAGTAAGACTGGCAGTGCTGGCAGGCGATGCCGGTGCCCGCAGCCCCGTGGTCTGGCTGGCTCCCGGCTCCGGCCTCTCACTGCCTTTCTGCCTTGCCCTTTGCAGAGGAGGAACAGGGAGCAGCGCCGGGCAGGGGCCCTGGCAGCACATCGGCGGAGAGCCCGGGCGGAGGGCGAGACCCCAGCCAGCCCATGGAGCCAGAGGGACCCACCGGTGCCCCAGCAGGTGACACGGAACCTCCTGAGGGCTTTCCTCGGCCGCCCAGCCCCATCGCCCCCACACAGCGCCCCAACCGCCCGCGGGACGCCTTGGGGCGGCCGGCCCACCCTGCCAGCCCTGGGGCACCTGGGCACCGTGTGACATCGCCAACCAGTGCCACTTCTGCCACCTCGACAGAGAGCCGAGAGCCTGGTGGGACTCCCCGCCGCGGGCACAAGTCCGGCGGGGCGAGCACGCCCCTTTCTGCCGCTGAAGACGCCGAGCTCTCCGGAGACGTGGTCGAAAGCCTTGGGGCGTCCCCGCTGCCTCCTGCGCCCTCGCAGACGCAGGAGGAGGGAGAGGAGCAGTCGGGAGCCGTGTGGCTCCCCTCGCCTGTGGTCCCCGCAGTGACACCGTGGCACGCAGAGCTGCCCGGCAGCAGCAGCGCACCGGCCCTGGGAGGAGAGGAGGCTGCGCCGCGACCGCCGGGTGCTGACCGCGGGATGCCTGCTGCAGCTGAGGAGGAGGAGGAGGAAGAGGAGAAGGAGGAGGAGGAGGAAGAGCAACCTGCTCCCTCCATTGCAACCGTGGAGGGTTTCCTTGCAGCCGTTCCTGGAGAACCAGGTGGGACCCGCAGGGATGGCCTCACCTCTCCCCGTACTGACAGCTCTGGGGTGGTCCTGGCAGGGACACCATTGGGGGATCCAGCCCCCAGCACGGCTGTGCCCCTGCCCGCCCTGCCCACTGAGCGGGCCAGCGTCGGGGCAGGCGCCTGCTCGGCCCGGGGTCCCTGCCGTGCCACCCTTGCCCTTGGGGCAGCCCTCCTGGCTGCTCTCTGGCACTAGAGATAGCCAACACCTTTCCTTCACGCTGTGCTTCCCTCTGTCTGTCTGTCTGTCTGTCTGTCCATCTCTCCTCTCTCTCTCTCCTCCTCAGCTGGGTAAGGGAAGGTTAAAGATCTGGAGAAGCACATATTTGTCAAACAAATTGGTCTGATCTCTGCATGCACTTAAATCTCTTCTACTTCTGTGAAGTGTTTTAATGACTGTTTCCGTGAAAAAGCCCAATCAGCAAAAGGCGGCCCCAGCCCCTGCTCTGACTAACCGTGGTACTAATAAAGGGAATTAAAAGCTTTGTAGAACAAGCATCTCGGCGAGCTCTTCCCTTCGTCCTTGCGCCTGCTGCCCATGCGCCTCTCCCACTGACGAACTAATCCCCCGATCCTGGCCCTGCAAGTCCCCGGGAATGGGGTGGATGGGACACCTGGGAGGTCTGGGAGGGCCATGGCTGCTTTGCACCCTCCATGTGGCCCCCCTGGGACTGACCCTGCACTGCCCAGGGAGGAGGGATGAGGACTGGATGCTGCATGGCATGAGCAGGGGGAAACATGGTGGACACGGATGGGTCAACAGGGTGCAGAACCCCACCAAGACCACCCTGCCTTGTGCAGCTCTCAGTGGCCAAGCACCCTGAAATCACTGCAGTCCCCTGTGGACCACATCCCCCACCCCCCTGAGTCCCAGTCCCCCCACATGGGGGCTGAGATGGGTGAGCAGTTGGGAACACGCAGTGGGTGGGTGTCACCCACCAGCCCCACCCTCTGGCCCTTCCCCCGGGATGATCCCAGCTCTGATCCGCTCCGTGGCCAATCCCTGCCACCTCTGCCCCGTCCCACTCCCTGCAGGGGAAGCTGCCGCAGAGGGGACCATGTGTGGTCCCTGCCCCCCTGGTCTGGCAGTCCCCGTCCCAGTCCCGTGGCACGGAGGAGGCTCTGGGGAGGGTGGCCAGACCCCGCGGGACGGCTGCCTTTGCCCTGGCAAGGAGAGATGCTCAGGCAGAGCCAGCCGTGTGACGTTAGGGCCCTCAATCGCTCATCCTGCTCCGTGCCTCGGTCTGCTGAGGATGAGCTGTACATTCCGAGCGAGCCGCCAGCACCTCGTGGGGAGGTGATGCTCCCTGGGAATGGGTGAGGGTGACAGCATCACCCTTGTCACATCTCCACCGAGTCGAGGACCATAAAATGGGGCATCATTAGGCTGGAGTGGGTCAAGGACTTTGAGTCTCCGCTCGGCCGGCACTGGCAGCAGCCCTTCATCACGCTCTCGAGCTGGGCCAGGAGCACACGATGTGCTCTGGGTGCATTAATGACCGGAACGGGCTGGTGGGGAAGGTGCTGGCTGATTTATCAGCCCTGGCCAGGCTGGAGGTGACACCAGAGGGACAGTCGTGCAGTCATCTTGCTGCCAGGCTGAGGACATGTGGCTGGGATGTGCCGAAAGGTTTATCATCAGCATGCTCCCCTCCCAGAACACAACTGCTGCATCACTCCAGGGAAAAGCAGGAGCTGTCCCTGGGCAGAGGGAGTGGGCCAGGGGCTGGCAATGAGCCCGGTGAAGGGGAGATGAGAGCGTCCAGCTCTCATCTCTGTGCCCTAGGAGGAGGCCAAAGCCCCAGGTCTGGCCAGCTCTGGGCTGGGTTTGCTGAGCTGTTCACATCCAATGGTGGAAGGGCAGTGTGGGATGGCCCTGGGCACATCATGGTGCACCCGAGACCTTCACCTGCCCCAGAGCTGGTGGTCTTGGGAGCCAGCTCAGAGACCTGGCTGCTGTGGGACACTGCAGGGCTGAGGCTCTGCCACTGCTGGGCACTGAGGAGGTCCCCGAGCTCTGCGGTGAGGATGGCTGCGTGTGCCTTGCAGGTGGCTGTGTCCCCAACCCCTGCCTGAACGGAGGGACCTGTGTGGAGGACGGCGCCCACCTCACCTGCTTGTGCCTGCCTGGATACGGAGGCAGCAGCTGTGAAAGACGTGAGTCCCCTGGGTCCCACCGTGGCCACACTGGATCCTCCCTACCCAGCTCCTGCTGCTGTCCTGGCTGCTGAACCAGCGGCCCAGGAGACAGAAATGTGGGGAAATCAGGAGTTTGGGGTGAGTTGGGCTCCATCACCCTGACCCTCTCCTCTCTCCCTCCTTTCTCCCCGACGTGGCTCAGCACTGCGGAGGTGCAGCCCCGGCTGGGACAGCTTCCAGGGAGCCTGCTACAAGCACTTCTCCACTCGGAGGAGCTGGGAGGATGCGGAGGCCCAGTGCAGGCACTATGGGGGGCACTTGGCCACCATCCTGACCCCCGAAGAGCAGGACTTCATCAATGGTACGTGACAATGCCCCAGCATGGCCCTGCTGCATCCCTCCGCCTCTGCCCGGAGACCCTCACTGCTGGGCTGCAAGTTTGGAATGAGTAGCACAGAGCTGAGGTAGAGCCCAGCCCTGCAGGGCTGGTGGGAGGGTGAATGGACACATGGACAGAGATATGAGAAGATGGAGAGATACACGGAGACATGGGAGCACAGCTCAGCACAGACAGGGAGCACAGACAGGTTCAGTCCTGGGCTGCTCACAACAAGAAAGACATTGAGGGGCTGGAATGAGACCAGAGAAGGGAACAGAGCAGGGGAAAGGGGCTGGAGCACCAGGAGCACCTGAGAGAGTGGGGTGGGGCTCAGCCTGGACAAAAGGAGGCTCAGGGGGGACCTTCTCACTCTCTACAACTCCCTGACAGCGGGGTGGAGTCAGGTGGGAGTTGGGCTCTGCTCTCAGGGAAAAAGGGACAGGACCAGAGGAGGTGGCCTCAATTTGGACTAGGGGAGGTTTTGGTTGGATATTGGGAACATTTCTTCACGGAGACGCGGGCCAGGCACTGGCACAGGCTGCCCAGGGGAGTCCCCATTGCAGAAGGGTTTTAAGAGACTTGGATGTGGCACCTGGGGACAGTGGTGCTTTTGGCTGTGGGGGAATGGCTGGACTTGATGATCTTGTTGATTTTCCAACAAAATTCCAAGGTCCAGTGATGGGTGGACAGACCAGCAGAGGGGCTGGATGTGTGCAAGTAAATTTGAAGGCAAAGCCATAACCTGCCTGAAATCAACCTTGGAGATACGGGGGAAGGCAGGGGAAGGCAGGGGGAGGCAGAGCAGGGGACGGATGTAGTGGGAATGGGACAGAGAGCAAAGAGGCCTGAAGGGACATGAGGGTGAAGGAGGAAGAAGCAGGGAGAGACCTCACAGGGAGCTGCAGAGACACGTAGGGACAGGCAGGGAGCTACAGGGCCTGTCAGGGACTGGCTGGACAAGAAAAGGGACTGGTAGAGCCAGGTGGGGACTGATGCAGACAGGTGGGGACTTGCAGGGACAGGCGGGGACCTGCAGGGACAGGTGGAGACTGGCAAGGACCTACAGAAACAGGTGTGGACTGGCAGAGCCAGGTGGGGACAGGCAGGGACTGGTGGGGACCTGCAGGGACAGGCAGAGACCTGCAGGGACCTGCAGGGACAGGTGAGAACCGGCAGAGCCAGGTGGGGACCCGGGAGGAGGACAGGCGGGGACCTGCAGGGACAGGCGGAGACCTGCAGGGACAGGTGAGAACCGGCAGGGCCAGGTGGGGACCCGGGAGGAGGACAGGCGGAGACCTGCAGGGACAGGTGGGGACTGGCAGAGCCAGGTAGGGACCGGTGGGGCAAGGTGGGGACCAGCAGGGACAGGTGGGGACAAGCGGGCCCAGGCGGATCCCGGGGCTCTGCCGCCCTCTCCCGGCCGGCCCTGTCCCGCCTCCCCGGGGGTGAAGGGTAAAGGGGTCCCCTTATGTCCCTTTCGGGGCTCCCCTTGTCCCCAAACCTCCCAGCATCTTCTCGCTGCAGGGCGAGGGTCACCCCCACCTCCCACTCACCCCCAGACCCCAAATCTCCCCGAATTCAGCGTCCAGCACCTGTTCAGCCTCCTCCTGACAGGTGCCGCTGGGGCACCGGGATGTGTCCCTGTCTCCAACACACCCCCTGTCCCCCAGACCAGTACAGGGAGTACCAGTGGATCGGACTGAACGACCGGACCATCGAGGGGGATTTCCAGTGGTCTGACGGGAGCCCCTTGGTAAGTGGGGCTGCCAATCCTCGTGTGCCCTCGCAGGGGGAGACCACCCCACCCGGCACCTCATTATCCTTCTCCAGCACCGGGGTCCAGCCCCGGGGCCGGGCTTTGGAGCTCCCAAACAAGAGCCTCATCTGGGCTGAGCATCCTCAGGGGAGCCAGACCCTGGGATTTGGGGTCCCGAGGCCGTGCCAAGGGGCATGCAGGTGGGACCTCATTCCTGACGGGGATGTCACAGCTAGGAGGCTGCAGATGGGTGCGTGCTGGTGCAGGGCCACCCCCACACCGAAGGGGTGTGCTGGGATGCCCCGTGCACCCCGTCCCGCCTGTCCCCCCCAGCTCTACGAGAACTGGCACCCTGGGCAGCCCGACAGCTACTTCCTCTCTGGGGAGAACTGCGTGGTCATCGTGTGGCACGATGGGGGCCAGTGGAGCGACGTGCCCTGCAACTACCACCTCTCCTACACCTGCAAAATGGGGCTGGGTAAGCTGTGCCACCCCAGCCCCAGGCTGGAGGGCTGCGGCTGCACCCCCCACCACCCCAATGAGGGGCTTCCCCACCACCTCCGTGGCAGGGAAACGAGTCCTGTGCGTGGGACCCTCAGCCTGTTCGGGCTTTACGGGGTTTGCTCCGGGCTGGGGGCCCTCCTCGGCTGACTGCACTGAGCCGACCCCGCCTTGCAGTGCAGTGCGGGCCCCCCCCCGCGCTCAGCAACGCCCGCGCCTTTGGCAAACCAAAGCAGCGCTACGAGATCGGCTCCATCGCGCGGTACCAGTGCCGGCACGGCTTCTCCCCCCGCCGCTCACCCATCATCCGCTGCCGGGAGGACGGCACGTGGGAGCCACCCCAGCTGGCCTGTCGTCCTGGTGAGGGACAGGCTCCCCCCGCCCCCAGAACCTGCCCATGGCGCTTTCCCCTCACCTGGAACTTCTTGTGTCCCCTCAGGCCTGGCTCAGTCCCCCAACAACTGAGTGAGTCCCTGGGGCAGTGGCCACCACCTCCCCAGGCCCTGGAGCTGGTGTGGATGGGGACGGCACTGGGACCCCGGCGCGGACCCTGGCATGGCATGAAACCTCACTGTTGGGTGTCTGCCCCCTTGTTTGTTTTATATCTGTACAAAGAAATCCTAATAATTAAAGATCCCCTTGAAAGGAACCGACAGTGACCCAAAATGCAGCACAACAGGAGTTTTGTTCCCAGCGTCACAGCGGAGTTGAAATCAAGGGGGACACCATGGGCAGGGGATGGCAGTGACATGCCAGCACCACCTCCAGCCATCTTCTCCCACCTCTACCCCAAGGGTCCTTATCCTGGGACACCCTGGAGGTGGTTGATGTGGGGACACCCAAGCTCTGCTGCAGGTCAGCACCCATCCGAGGTGTGGGGGGGGTTCTGCACTTCCCTGGAAAGGCAGAAGCTGCTGCCGCAGGCTTGGAGTGGGTGCTTGTCACCCAAACCCCCTCTCTTGTGCTTCTGTGGGTATTAAAACCAGTATAAACAGATGGCACAGAGTGGTGGCCTGGTTATTTGGGGGGGCCTGGCACAGGGATGGGACTGGCAGGGCTGCACAGCCCCAAAGAGCAGAGCATGGCAGCACTGGAGAGCCTGGGCACAGAGATGTCCCCAGGAACCACAGAAACAGGGAGACACAGCCCAAAGTGCCCCCACACCCCAGCAGCACTGGGTACTGGTCAGGGCTTGGGTTGGGACACTGCTCCCAGCAATTACATGGGACTGGGAGAGCACATCACCAGTGCCAGGGCATCTCCCTGTGCTGTTATTCCCCCTGCACTGTGCCAGCTCCACAGCTTTTTATAGTTCTCCCGGGCTCTATTGAACAGCAACATCCATAAAACCCTGAAGTGAAGTGGCCGGACACAGGAACACAGATAACCCCCAGACACAGCACTTGGGATGGAAAGTCCCTGTCAAATTCCCCTCATGGAGAGGCCAAATGGTTCCAGGGGAAGGAGCCAGGCAAGCACATGCCTTTGCTGTACAGTTTTGCTGCTGCTTTATTAATTGAGAGGGTGACACGCCATTAGCCACACTCGTTAATGCCCAGCCCGAGTCCTCTGCACTTGCACCAGCCAGAGTCACCAGCCAGAGCCACCAGAGCCACCAGAGTCACCAGCCAGAGTCCTCAGAGCTGTGGGGAGCGAGGATGGGGCGAGGGATTCACCGGGGTTGGGGAATGGGCAGCCTGTGCTGTCTGCTGGGGGGCTGGATTAGACCCCCATTCCTGGTCCAGCCGTGGGTCTGGCTTCTCCAGTAAGTCCAAAACACCCCACAAGCCACACAGCAGGCTGGGACATGGGCACCCACTCCATCAGGGGATGTACCAAGAACCCAAATCCAGCTCTATCACTTTACCAGAGGATGCCCGAACCACCCAAAATCACTGGGGGACCACCCCTCCTACCCCGCCTCAAGCTCTCTGCCCAGGAGATGAGGGCTGGTGTCCCACCACCATCCCCCCTGTTCAGCCCACCTCTCCTCCCAGTGGAGCTCTTACTTCCCCACGAAGCAGTAGGTGCCATAGGTCCTCATCTCCTTGCTGGGGAAGCCGAAGCTGCGGACGCCGGGGTCGGGCAGGCCCCCGCAGCGCTCGCGGGGGGTGGTGATGGGGTACCGGACGCTGCCGTCCGCCAGCCACCCCCCGTCACAGCGATCCAGCTGCGAAAACCTCCAGGCGGAGTAGAGCTGTCCCACTTTGGCAATGGCAGCCCCGTGGTTGCGACACGCCTGCCCGGCCTCCTTGAAGTTCAGGTGGCCCCGGATGAAGTAGACCTGGCCTGGGGATGGGGGGACACCGCAGGTGAGCACACTTCCTGCAAACAACCCCAGCCCTGTTGCAAATCCGGGTGGGCAGCAGGACTCGGTGACACTGTGAGAAGGACAGGGGACAGCAGCACTACCTTGAAGAGCAGAGGTAAAGCAGAAAGCATCAAATCGATCTTTCTGCTTGTCCTTGGCGCCGTAGGTCCGGACACCTGGCAGGAGGAGGCGGCCACCGCAGGGCTCCCGCGAGTTGATGATGGGGTAGTGGACGGTCCCGTCAAGGATCCAGCCAGCGTTGCACCAGTCCAGACCCTCTGTCCAGGCTGTGGGGCAAAAGTGGCTCAGCACTGGCACTCCCCTACTCCCCATAGCCATACAGGCATGGTTTTGGGCTGAAGAGGAATTTTTTTTGAATGCTTCACCTTTGTAGAGCTGCTGGTAGGTGGCAAGGCGGGAGTCCTGCTGCTCACAGGCTCGCTTGGCTTCGTGGTAGTTGAATTTGTAGCGCCCATTGCTGGGCTGGTAAGGGAAGACGACGCCTGGAGGGACAGAGACAGGGTGAGGGTGATGTTCTCCCCAAGGAGGCTTTGACTTAACATCCCTTGGGATGGGAAGTTAGGGCTGGGGAACAGGGCAATGCAATGGGGGACCTGGGTGGAGGCAGAGAGCCACGCACCTCCAGTCCAGCCGAGGGTCCCCCTCCTGCCACATCGCCCAGGGCTGTAGCCCAAGCTCACCCTCAAGGTGTAGCGTAAGTGAGATGCTCTCATCCTCCAGCCCGTTGACGAGCTGGCAGCGGTACCGCCCCTCGTCCTCCAGCGCCACATCGGTGATGGTGAGCGAGGCGTCGTAGCGGTGGCTGTTCCGCAGGCGCACCCGCGGGCTCAGCGGCCCGTAGTTCTTGTGGTACAGCCCGTTGGTGATGATGATGATGTTCTCCCGGTAGTTGGCCGGCTCCACCTTGCTCCACTTCACGCGGTAGTTGTGGGGCAGGGCGCGCAGGACGCAGGGCAGGGTGGCCGTGGCACCACGCCGCGTGTGCACCGTGGCGTGGAGGGGCTCCAGCAGGTACTGCAGGTGCAGTGGGGCTGCAGCCCCCCAAGCAGCCTCAGCACCGACTGACACCTCCCCGAGCACCCCTCAACCCTCACCAGCATCTGATGGTTTCTATCATCCATCCTGGCTCCTCTTCCTCTCTCCTGCACCTCCAGGAGGCACAGCTCAGCCCATGTCCTGGCTGGACCCGCCCAGCATCACCTCCCCTCTCCAGCACCGACCCCAAACAGCAGTGCCCCGTCTTCCCACCAGGCCCTGCTCCCTACCTGGGGTCCCCGTCGGCCGCTGGAAGATGCTGGACGCTGGGAGTGCTGCCAGGAGCCAGAGGCAGCTGAGCAGGAGCAGCCTGTGCATCCTTAGAGCCGGGGGCAGGACGGTGCCTGGGGGAAGTGCAGGGGTCAGGGACACGCGGTGGGACACACTCCAGCTTTGGTGGGGCCTGGAGGGTGTGGCCCTGCTCCGCGGGGACTCTCTGACATTTGCTGTGCAGAGGGGACATCCGCTTGCAGGACACTGACCCCACAGACTGTGCCAACCCTCCTTCCTGGCACCCCCCGAGTCTCTTACCGTCCCCAGACAAGTCCTTCGGGGAGCCGCTGTGCCCATCCAACGCCCCCAGCCCACGTGCTGCCCCAGCTCCTGCTGCCTCCTGTCTCCGTCATACACACCCCGTGGTGGGGCCGAGGGGTCTGGGAAGGCCGGACCTGCGCCACGAGGCTCCGGGGAAGAGGTGACACAGTGACACGGGGACACGGGAGGTGGCGAGCAGGTGCTCCCAGCCAGCCCCTTCCCTGTCACTGTCCTTGGGCGGGCAGTGTCGTGGCAGCCCCGTGGCCCCGCGGGCCCTTGATGCCCGCTCCCGTGGTGCCAGCCGTGCCCTTGCTCCCTGCCCTGTCACCGTCTCTTCCCGCTTTCTTCTCTTTTTTTTTCCCCTCCAACACCTCCCCGAGGAGCGCACAGGGAGGAGGAAGCACAATTTCCCATTGTGAGTGTCTTTCTCTTTATTGTTCTGCTCGGCAAAACACAGTGTGCCTGGCTAACAAACATCCCTTTATCTGCAGGCCACAGCGTTGGGAATTCAGGGAAAATGACAGTTCTGCACTGGGCTCCAGCAGCCTCTTGGGCTGGCAAAACCTCCCCTTAGCATCAGCCCCCAGTGCTGGGACAGGGCTCTCTGATCCCACAGACAGCAGGGCAATGGTTCATTTTATTCCCCTCTCCCTGTCCCTGGTGAAGGGATGAGGTTCCCATCCCCTGAGGCTCTGGAGGGCTGTGCAAGGGGGGTGCCCCACCACTCGAATTCCACTGGACTTATCCTGCCCTCCAAAAAGGCATCAGCGAGGATCCCCATCACCACCTCGGGCCAGGAGGCTGCCAGGAGCCAAACACAGGCACACAATGGGGCTGTGTTCTGGGCTCCCACAACTTCTCCCTCCCCCAGGGTCCATCTCCAAGAGTGGAGGAAACTCTTCTCAAAGGAAGCTCAAGACAAGCAGTGACTGTCCCCAACACTCTCCTGGCCTCACCATGGCACACACAGCACAGAAAGCAGCCCTCGCTAACAAGAGAGACACCAGGGTGCACTTCAAGTCCCCAGGCTCTTGTCCTCCACCTGCTCCCCACTGCTCCCAGCCTCTTTTCAAGGAGGGGCATCTATTTTGATGCCGGCAGACTGAACTGGAAGCCTTCTTCCAGCCCAGAATGGTCAGAGCTTTGGCTCATTTTAATGAGCAGAAGGTGCCCGTAGCTTTGCTCTCCCCTGGGCACAGGGAGGCTAAAATGGAGCAGCAGCACTGCAAGCTCCTCCCTCACAGCTCCCCACGGTTATCGGGTGGGTCCATGGCTCTTCAGAGAGTCTGTCATCTCCCTCCCTCACACTTCCTGTGCCCACGGCTGCAGAAGCAGATCCTGTTCTCCCCCAGCAGCAGCTCTGGGCTTCTTGGCTGGAGGATGCTGATTCCCAGCTCTGCAGTACCACAAACGAGCTGAGTTTTTCTCACATTTTTCCCAAGTGAAGGCATATAGTCCTCAGCCCTCACAAAACCACAGCCCGAAGCAGAACACTTGCAGGGGCTCCCATAAGTGACTCATCCTCCTTCCCCATCTCGTTGGCATGAGGGCATGACCTCAGCCCACCACTGCTTATCTGAGTTCAGAGTTTGGCCCAGTGCTGTGTAAAGGTCACTCAAGTCACTTCCCGAACACACACTGCATTACTTCTCCACTCCTTGTCTCTTCTTCTCCCTTTTTGGGATCTACACCCACTCTCGGTACAATACAAACACTTCTGCAGAAGCAAAGAAAAGCAAAGGAACCCCTTGTGCTCAGCTCCCCCAGCTCCTGGCGTGGGCTCTATCAGGAGCCTCTGACTCTGCTCCTTGCTTTTGTTTTTCAAGGCTCAGATTCACCTTCTCCCCTCACGGGAACACAGGAAACCAGAGAATTTGAGCCTGGCTTTGTGGGACTTTGCTGAGCTGGCACCTCCACAGCGGGTCAGCCCCACCACGCTTGTGCATCACCCTCCACCTCCTCTGCCTGACCCAGTCCCCAAAACCACCACGTTTTTACAACGCTGAAACCTCATGCATTCACCTACACGCCCCCCCAGCTCCTGCCACACCCCAAATCCTCCCCCATCTCCCTTGCACCAAGCAGAGAGGGACACTGACCCCACACAGCCCGCACACTTCCCAGCACAGTGGCCGGAGCCACCTGATGTGGCAGCGCCAGGTGTGGAGGCGTGCCAGGGCATCCCGTCCCGAGTTTCCGTGTTGGCAGCGCTGTCCCGCTCCCGGCAGTCCCTTCGAGGTGCAGGAGACGAGGGCAGGACCTGGCAGCCACCCTGGCAGGCGGAGTTTCAGTCCTAGCGTGGCTCTCCTCATGTCCCCCATTCGCAGGGATTCACCTGCCCTGGCTGCCCTCCGACATGCCTGAGCACACGGCTGCCTCGAGGCTCCGGCTCTCCGGGCTGTGCTTCCTTCTCCAAATCCTCAACATCCTCCTCTTCGCCGTGTTTGTCCGGTACAGCCCCGAGAGCAGCCCCGGCCACTGCCCTCCGCAGCTGAACTGCAGCCGGAGAAACCAGGATTCGGGTTTCCAGCAGTCCCGTGAGTACCCCCACGGCCGAGGGTGCAGAGCAGCTCTGCTGAGGGGATGTCACCCCCTCACGGGGTGTACCGTGCTCACTTCAGGCTGCAGACCTGTCAGACTCCAGAGTGAAACAGAAAGGGAACATCAAGCTGCAGGGTTGGGGTAGTGGTACATCCCAGAGGGGGTAAAGCAGACATGCTGCAAGGATTTCTGAAATGCTTGGACAGAGCCAGCCCCAAAACAGGGATATTTGGGTGTAGGACACGTGTTACAGCAGTGGGAGCTCAGAGGGGTTCACTGAGTGCAGTGAAAAACTGGGGATCATCCTCCCGTGCCTGGTAGGGAGCACAGCTGCTGCTCCTGGCACTTTAGGGGCTGCAAAGCTTCTCACTGACCGGCTGGGTTTTGCAGTGCTGGGGGATTTACACCGAGCCCCTTCCACAGAGGATTTGGCTCCCTGGGTGCTACCACAGGGTCCAACGGGGGGGCTGGGGGTCTGCCCTGCCGGGAGCATCCTATTGCATGCTGGGCATCGCTGCAGAACTCCTGCCGGGATAAGGGGCTGACCCTTGCTTTCTGAGGCAAAGACAAGGTGCTCAGTGGGAGAGGAGCTTCAGAGTGCCCTGGCTGAGAGAGGGATGAGAGTGGAGCCGCTGGGCAGGGAGCTGGCAGCTGGCAGATGTCAGGTTCTCCCGGTTTCACCTGCCCACGTAACCCCACCCAGGCAGTGACTCATGGAGAAGGCCAGGCCACCAGCTGTCAGCTCAAGGAGTGCAAAGGGCGCTTAACCCAAGCAAGGATCAAGCCCCCCATCCTCTGGTTTGCCACCAAATGGTACCAGATTAGTCCCAATTCTCTGTTCATCCTTCCTCTCTCCTCATCCCGCAAAGTGGAACGTGATGTTTTCAGGGGCAACAGCGAGGTCCCAGGGGTGCTGACATCTCAGACCCACCTTCATGCTGGTCTAGTGGGTGCAGACAGCTCTCGGCCACCCCAGGACGTTTCTGGGCTGTGGGGTGAACTGCGGGAGTGTCCTGAGATATCTGGACAGGACAGGTGCAGATGGGGAGGCCAGGAGCTGCTGCAAAGGGTGACAGGGCCACATCAGGCAGGGGTGGCTTTACCTGTCACTGGCATTCCCCACTACAGTTCTCCAAGATCATCCACCATGGCTCCAGACACACAGCAGTGGGGCGAGTCTTCAGCTCCCCAAAGCCTGTTAGAGCAGGGGATGTCTTAGTCCTGTCTTAGTCCCCTCAGGGGTGGCTGCCTGCCCTCAGCACCTCCAGCACTGATCCTTCTGCTGCTCTTCCACCAGGTTTCCAGGATGTCCACATCCAAGTGCTCCTCAGCTTCGGGCTCCTGGTGGCATTCCTCGGCCGCTATGGGCCCGGCAGTGTGGCCATCAGCATCCTCATCATAGTCTTTGCCATCCAGTGGGCTGTTCTGATCCAGGGGTTTTTTTACTTCTTCCTCAACGGCAAAATTTACGTGGGAGCTCAGAGGTAAGGCAGGAGGGAGCTGCTGCTGCCCGGACAGCTCATCCCAGCCCAGCCCTGGCACACTGGCTCCCTCCTCTGTAAAACTCATGGCTCTGCTTTGGAGGAGGATTTTGAAGACAAGTAGGACCAGGCCTCTGGGCTGTTTGAGTTCTGCCCTAGCAAGGGCTGTGTAAGTACTGCCAAGGCTGCAGCCAGGCTTTTAGGGGGGCACCCTGGCCCCCACCTGCCTCAAGCCCGGCCAATCCCTTTGTCACCAGCACCACAAGGCTCTGGTTGTCCTTTTCAGCGTGCAGGAGCAGTGGGATGCAGGGCCTGGGCTGCAGGCTCAGCTCCTGTCCCCGCCCAGCTCTCCCCAGCCCCTCTGCTCATCCCTGGCAGTGCCAGGTCCAGTCCCACACCTTTCCTCTCCTTCCCAGCATGGTCAGGGCTGACTTCTGCACTGCAGCTGTTCTGATCTCCACTGGAGCTGTTCAAGGCAGGGTAAACCCTGTCCAGATGCTGCTGCTGGCCCTGCTGGAAGTCGTCCTGTGCACTCTCAATGAGTACATCCTGCTCAGTCTCATGGGGGTGAGTCACCGACTGGGGAACCACCAGAAGGGGAGTGGCCATGGGTTTAGGCTCCTCATGTGAAGTTCTGCCTCGTCTGGAGAGACAAATCCCTTATCTCCACTTCCTGCATGGTGCTTTTCCATATTCACCAGGTGAGTGACAGCGGAGGATCCTTGACTGTCCACACCTTTGGTGCTTATTTCGGCTTGATGGTTTCACGGCTCTTGTACCAGCCCCACAACGATAAGAGGAAGAGGGAAGAGCAGCAGGACATGGGGCACCAGACGGATGTCTTTGCTGTGGTTGGTATGGAGCTCGAATCCTAAAACACCTGAGTCATAGAGCTGGTGGTGGAAGGGTCATCACTGATATGAGGACAGCGAGGCTGTGGCTTTGACCAGGAGATTCCTGCAAACCATCAAGGACAGATGTCCTCCACTCCCCAGGAACCTGTCATGGGGCTGCACCACCCTCTCCTAGAAAAAGCTTTTCCTTGTGTCCTACCTGAACCTCCCTTGCTGCAAGCTGCAAGCAAGGCACTCGCAAGGAATTCCTGTTCCACAAGGGATCAACTCCAGCATCAAGACCTGCCTGTTCTACTCCCTGCAGGAACCATCTACCTATGGATCTTCTGGCCCAGCTTCACCTCTGCCACCACTGTCCACGACAATGCCGAGAACTGGGCAGTGCTCAACACCTACTTCTCACTGGTGGCGAGTGTCGTTGCCACCTTCATCCTCTCTCCTGTCCTCTACGAGGAGAGTACCCCATGGATGGTAGGTCCTCTCCTGGGACAAACCCAAGCCTCATGCCCTGCCCACATCCTGTCCTACAGGGCTGGTGAGCCTGAACATACCCAGGGCAAAAGGGGGTGCCTGTTAGTCTTTCTTAGGTTCTTTAAGAATTAATTTGATCCCTGACGAAGACACCCCCCCCCACCCCAGTCCCATGCTGATGCTCTCCATGGAGCCAGTTCCCCTGACCATGTCCTGCTCCATCAGGTTCAGATCCAGGATGCCACCCTGGCTGGCATGGCTGTGATGGGTATGGCTGGGGAGATGCTGGTCACCCCCTTTGGGGCCCTCATCGCAGGGTTTCTGGCTGGCCTCATCTGCCCACTTGGCTTCAGATTCTTCATGGTGAGTCACCTTGGGGCAGACACGGACACTGATCTCAGGTCAGGGGACGATCTGCTCCCAAACCTGCACACACGAGGCTGCAGCACAGCCTCCCCGGGCAACTGACCCCCATCGCAATACCTGCTCTTCCCTGTGCTCTCCCCAGCCAGTCCTACACTCCAGGCTGAAAATCCAGGACACACTTGGAGTTCACAGCATCCATGGGCTGCCTGGGATACTGGGGGCCTTGCTGGGGACACTGCTGACACTGCTGGCCACCGCAGACACTTATGGTGACAGGTGAGAGGAGCCAGAATCAGGGGTGCCAGTGACTTGGTGCACCAACCTGGCACCACCCCATGGCCCCTGAGATCAGGGCTGCTCCACTCACCCACTCTTACAGCACCCAGAGCCATGAGCCTGTGAGAGCAAGCTCCCAAAAGCCTGTCCCCTCTCTGGCTTGCAGGTTGGAGCTCGTGTTCCCGCTGCTGGCCCAGGGCAGCCGGACAGTCACTGACCAAGCCCTCATCCAGCTCAGTGCCCTGCCCCTCACCCTGCTGCTTGCAACGCTCGGGGGCTGCCTCACAGGTGAGTTTTGCCTCCAGTGCGACGGGATGGAGGGTGTGAAGGGCAGGGGAATTGATGGATTTGTGAGGGAAATGGCAGGAGCAGCCCCAAAGCAAAGCATCCTCATCAGACAGGCCGGGCAGAGCCCAGTGGTGCTCAGCACTGTACAAACCCAGTGGAGATCGGGGCTACCCCCGGGGCCAGGGCTCCCCTTGGGGCCGGGTTTCCCCCTCGGGACCGGGGCTATCCCCGGTGCCTTACTCCTCCCGGGTCCGTGCTCCCACCCGTGTCCGGGGTTCCTCTCGGCGGCTCCCCTCGGTGTTGAGGCTTCCCCCGGGTCCATGCTCCTCCCGGGGTGTGGGCTCCCCGCCGGGGTCTGGGCTTCCCCCGGGTCCCGGGCCCCGGCTCCCCGCCGCCCTCCCGGCGCTGCCGCTAGATGTCAGGGGAAGCCCGGGCAGCGGCCGCCCCGCTCTCAGACGCCCTCGCCCGGCTTTCGCCGTCCTCAGGTGCCGTCCTGAAAACCAAGGTGCTGAGGTGTTCCCCGGACGAGCAGTACCTGGAAAACACCGTCCTCTGGGAGGTAAAGCTGGGAATTGCTGATAAAAAGGGGTTTATGGGGCTCAGGCAGCAGCAGGGTGTGGATATTTCCCCCCCTCCAGCTCCTGGTACACTCCCTCCTCCTGCAGCATCATTTAGGGCAGGAGAGTTCCTCTGATCGTGGCCTCATAGAATCCCTGACTCATTTTAGGTTGGAAAAGTCCTCTAAAAGCACCAAGTCCAACCGTTCCACCACTGCCAAGGCCACCACTAAACCATGTCTCCAAGGCCACATCCACAAGTCTGTTCAGTCCCTCCAGGGATGTGACTTTACCGCTCCCCTGGGCAGCCTGTGCCAGAGCTGGACAACTCTTTCAGTGAAAGAATTTTCCCCAGTATTCCATCTAAACCTTCCTGGTGCAACTTGAGGCCATTTTCTCCTTCCCCCACCCAGCCCCGATGTGCCCTGAGTAGGGCCCATTTCTGCCCCTCTCCACGTCTCTGTTGCAGGTGTCTGAGGAAGGATGTGACCCCAGGGCGAGCAGAAAGGAGCTGGGCATCAGCACCTTGGTGTAATGACCCCGAATCCCCGGTGAGGTCCTGCACCACCAGTCATCTGTCATTGCCCGTGCCAGCTGGCTTCTGGCAGCCTGAACTTCCCTCTGGAGACAGCCATACGTGTTCCCATGCGGGGGCCAGCTCCTGGTCCCAAACGTTTTGGGAGCAGCTGGGTGTCCTCAGGCCTTTGCAGGGTGAGGAGGTGCTGCAGTATCGCGGTGCTTGTTGTGGGAGCAGCACGGCTCTTGGTCCCAGGGTCATCTCGGGGTGTCCAAGCTTGGCTCAGCCACTTCCCCTCTCTGCCCCTTGCCTCAGTTTCCCCATCAGCTGCTCTCTGAAGGAAGGCAGTGGGGGGAGGAGGGATGACTGTGTTGGGGAATGGGCACAGGAGGCTGAACAGAAAGCAACAAAGACTTTGTACAGACATTTTGCGCACAACAATTAAAATATATGGATTTTTTGTAGCTTCAGGATTTGCCCCTGAATTCTCACAGCACCTGCACAGCTCTGCTGGCTGTTTCCTTCAGGTGTCATTCCAGGGAGGAAAGCAAACCCCCCAGTTTCCCCTGCACCCCAAACACTGATGCCCATTTGTTGGGTTTCATGGGTTGTCCCATCCACCCGAGGATGGTGCAGTTGCCAGAGTGTGGGACAGCCCGAGCAGCCACCACCCAGGGACAGGAGCAGGGTGACACCGGCATCCCCAGCACAGGGGTGACCCCTGCCTTCCCTGACCACTCATCACCTTGCACCAGCGGCTGGTGCCAAGGAAGAGCTCTCCTCTCTACAAATAAATGCCCCCAGCACTCAGCCCTGTAGTGAGAGAGATGCTCCACTGGCCATTGCAGCCCCAGGACCCCCAGAACCCTGGCCCCACGTCCTCCCAGAAAGAAGCTGTCACCCCACCTGTTCCAGGTGTGCTCAGCAGCCCCCACACCTGCCTGGGAGCAGATTGGAACACCCTGGGAATGTGGTAGCTCGAGTGAACCCACAGAGGGTCTTGCAGCAACTGGAGCAGGGGCACAGCCTCAGAGGACTCCTAGAGGGGTGATGGTGGATGGGCCAGGGGTCCCCGATGGGGGGGACACCTTGGGGTCCCGACTCCCACGAGTGGCTGCCAGACGCTTTCACACTTCCTGTGCCAGACTTTGGCATTCACCACGTGGGATTCCCACAGGCACAGATGTCCCCAGCTACCAGCACCATCCCTGAGGAGGGGACCACAGTCCCACCCCACGCAGAGGGGACAGGGGGTGCAGGGCCAGTACAGGGAAGTTTAAAGCAAGTGCTTTGCTACCCAACCAAAGTAGCCACAGGTGGGTCCATCTTGTTCTGATATCTGCTGCTGTTGAACCACGCAGGTTTCCTTTAACTGACTGAACAAAAAACGCAAAAAAAGTTAATGAAAAGCATTTGTTTGCAGGTGATCATAAAACGTCACTTTAAAACACAGCAGAAAGTCAAAACTTCTTGCTTTGATATACCTCAAACTATCACTTTAACTTTTCCCACTTTCGCTGTCCGTTACAGAAAACTGGTGAAATCAGCACATTAAATGCTTTGGTATCACTGAAATTCCATGACAAAAGACAGGGAAGTGGGTCACCCGTCTCTGTTTCTGCTGCCACTGCAGGCGCTGGGGAAGGTTTCTGCAGGGACCGCAGCCCCACTCCTGGCTCAGGCGGCAAGGGAGGACATGTCCCTGTACCCAGGTCCCTGTGACATGCTAGAGGGAGAAGCGGGATGCAAGAGGGAGAAGGGGCACGAGGGCTGGTGCCCCAGCAAGGGGGTGCTGGGCTCCGGTCTTCGCCCCTAGCCTAAGGTGCAGGGCTCACCCCAGCCCCGCGCCACCCCCTCCCACCTCACCTCCTTCTCAGCCCTCTCCTCCCCTTTCCCAGGCAGCCCCCTTCTCGTTTTTGATCTCCTCGCAGCACATTTCAAAAGCAACCCACTGCGACGGGAAGAAAAGCCCCTCCAGTGAGATCATTGCGAGACCCCCAGACGTCGGGGTCGGGTGTGAAATGGACCTCCCTCCTCCTCCCCTCGCCCGGCCCCCGGCCCCTCTGAAAGGCTGTTATGTTTTGTAATCGGATTAGGGGAGCCCTGCGCCCTCCCCACGCCCGTTCCCCGGCGTGCCCGGCCCGCGACCGCCGCTCTCCCCGCAGTTGTTTAAGCGCGGCGGCCGCGGGCGCAGAGCTCTCCGTGCGGCGGCGGCGGGAGCCGGGGACGGCGAGAGCCTGAAAGGTTTAGTCAGCGAACAAATTGCTTCTCTGTAGGGGCCGTTTTCTTCCCAAGTTGAACATAATGATGGCAGTTTGAGGAACAGATGGTGCAGCTAAGCAGATAATCCCGCCGGCCCCGGGCTCGGGGAGAGGCAGCGCCGGCTCTGCCCGCAGCGCCCGGGGCCGTCCCGGGACGGGAGGGTCGCGGCGGTGTCGGGGTGACGATCGCACCCCGACCGAGCACGAGGAGCCTGGGCGAGCACCCCACCTTCACACCTCTTCTGCCTCGGGGGTGGTTTGAGTGCCAGACTCCGCTCGTGCCTCAGTTTCCCCAGCCCTGCAGGGACCCCTCTGCTCCGTCACTTTTCAAGGCAGGGCTCACCTCCGGATCGCAGCCTGACCTGGGGACATGTAATGTGAGACAGAACAGCTTTCCCTCCACCGGAGCAAAGGACAGCTGACAACAGCTCATTTTAGTCTCATTTTCCTATTTTGCCTCTCTCTCCAACAGTATTCAAGATGTGGAAAGAGCTGAAGAAAATTCCACCAGCTCGGAGGGGCTGGGTGTGCAGTGTGCCCGTGTCAGGCTCAGGGGTGCCGGGATCTGCCTGCTAAATGAGTCTTTATTTAAAATACAGCAGCAGCAAAAGCCCAAGCCTGCACAGACACGATGTAGGCAGGGCACGGCATGGACATATCTGGGTGGAGGAAGCCTTGCCCTCCTGCCCATGCCACACTGGCACCAGAGACCCTTCCCCACGCCTACGGGGCTCTCTCAGCCTTCAGGACACACTCCAGGCACACTGCACCGCATGCCTATGTCCGGCGGGTTTGTTTAATTCACGTTCCCCCCGCCCCCTGCAGCCCTGTCCCCTGAGAGTCCCGGCTCTGACAGTTCCCCTGCCCTCTCCGTGGCAGCCCAGCTGCCAAGAGACCTGCCTAATTCACCTCTTGCTAATGCAGGAGCTCAATCAGCTGCTCGAAGGGTGTTTTACAAGTCAAAGCAATAACAACATCCCTCTGTTACAGCTGGGGAAACTAAGGCACACAAAGAGGTGCCCAAGAGTCCATTGGAATTAGAAACAGGACAAAGCCTGGGCTCCCCGAGCTCCCGACGTACATGTCCTTACACATCCACAGCCCCCACCGCCTTCCCCCCACCCGGAGCAGCTGATGCCGTGTGCTGTTTGATAGAAAGCCAGCTAATCATCTTTCCCACCTTCGTTAGAGTGTGAATCGTTATCCCAGCGACACCTGTAAAGCTCCTTGTCAGACAAGGCTGGTGCACACATCTAATAATGGGCACCATATGGGAGAGGGAAGGCTCAGGAGAGGAGCAGGGGCCCGACCATCCCCACACTGAACAAAGAACAGTGCCCGATGGCTTCCCGGTACGGGCCAGTATCACCAGCACTGGTTTGCAAGACCAGCAGCAAGGGGAGAGCCCAGGCAGAGGCGGCAGTGGAGGAAGAGCCACCGCTCATGGCACTGAACAACTTGACAGCTCCCCAAGCAGCGCTGCCCTTTGGAAAAGGACCTGGCAGAAGTGACAAGTGAAGGTTAAAGGCAGGAGAGCCATCAAGCCCTGCTCACCACAGCGTGCCCAAAGCCCGGGACTAGGCACCCCAAATCCTCCAAAGCACATCCCACCATGCCTTGGAGCCTCTGCTCGCTGCCAGCCCTGTAGTGGCACCACAGGTGTGGAAAAAGCCTCCCACAGGTCAGATGGTGACAGGGAGGACACGGTGTGAGTTAGAGACAGGTCCCTGCACTTGGACTGATCGAGAGCCCCCCCAGGCTTCCTCCCTGACCTGAAACTCTGGGGGCAGAGCTCAGTCCCTCTGCCAAGCCACCCCCCAGTGGAAGTCCCCACGGCCAGTGCAATTACAGAACCACGTTTTCAGGCCCCCATTCATTGCCAGCGGCGTAATGAGCCCCTGGGCACTATCGTTGGGGACAAAGCAATTAAAATCGCTGCCGTGGTAACTGCGTGGGTGGCTCTGGCGTGGGGCTGCTGCCAGTGCCCGTTTTGGGGCGAGTGGGCACCGCCAGGCAGGGCAGAGCCTCAGATTGCTGCATGTCCCTGGGGGTGAACAATCGACTCGTTCTTCCTCGGGTTCAAAGAATAAAAAAATAAAATAAAGAGGGAATAAAGGCCCCAGTAAAGCTGGGAGTCAAGTTTATTTACAAACTGAGTATGAAGTGAAGGGCCTGGAACAAAGGTGTTATGTAAGAGACAGTCACTAAGGGGCTCTTTACCCACGCTAATTGCCACTTGCTCCACGATATCCATTTATCTCGCAGCTGAAATGGCCTCCTCAGGCTTGTGGGTTCAAGCAGTGCTTGTTTGCAACGCTGCCCAGCCCAATTAGTGCACAGTCCCACCACCCAAACCCACCGGGAAGCCTCACACCTCCCTGAAAATGGGATCATGCCCGCAGAGGGTGGATGTGCTGGTGGGCACACGGCTTGGTAGGGAGTGGTGCTGCCTTCCGTGGGACTTTGGTGTCACTTGTGTAACAGGGAGGGACAACGAGGCTTAGTTCTGCAGGAGGGACCTCGAGGTCATCCCAACCCAGCCTGAGTGGTGAGGAGCAGAAAACCATCATGGGATTCATGTGGAGGCAAGAGAGGATGATGACCCTGAAAGGAGAATGAGGTCCGGAGAGGATGAAGAGAACCCGCTGTTCGTGATGGTGTTTCCAAGGGGTCCAGCTGGAAACTGCCCTCAGGTGCAAAAGCTCAAAGGGCAGAAACCAGCATAAAAATCACCATAGGAGAAGAAGCTGCCATGATTGCTGCAGGGCCTTCCTGCAGTTCCTGCTCCCTTCCCTGCGCTCACCCATGGCATGTCCAGGGGCACAAGGACAACAAAAGGACTGTCAGCTCTGCTCCAGCCAAACTGTCAGGAAAGGGAGGAAGATGAGGTGGTAGCACCCCCAGGAGCTGAGAGGTCAATTTTATTGACAAACTGCCTCTTGAATGGAGCCCAGGGAACAATGCGGCCTCAGCCCGGGTCAATCGGGACTGTGTAAAGCAAGGGGCCGGCTCCAGTGGCCCCGGGAGAGCCCTCCAGGCGAGTGGCCTTTACCAACGTGTTTGCATAACCTCTGACCCCTTCTTTGGGGGTTTAATTGAAATCCCAGCTTGGTGACAAATTGGCATGACCAGCAGGCTGGAGGCCGGGAGGGTGAGTGTGGAAGCGATGCCGGGAAGTCCCCTCCCTGCTCCAGCAGAGACCGACCCGCTGCCCCTTCCTGTCCTGGCATGGGACACCTGCAAAGCCCAAGCCACGTGTTTTAACCACACCCTGCTCCTTCCTCTGACCCCATGTCACTGCCCAAAGGCCACCACCATGGGCTTGGGACAGGCAACTGCCCGAGTCCACCAGCAGCTGTGTCTCAATATAGGCAGGAGCAGGCAGGCACTGTCTGAGGTGTGTGAGCCTCCTTCAGAAACGCTTTGGACTGAAATCTCCTGGAATGCTCTGATGCTTTGTTAATCAGAGCTCATTAGGCTGAAGCATTTGCGGTTTGCACCCTGGCAAACCCCCACCACACAGACCCCTCTCCCTCCCTGTCCAAAGGGAAAGGTCACAGCCCTTCTCCAGTCTTGTCCTGAAGTAAAAAATAGCTTTTTGGAGCCAATAGTAGAAATGAGCTTCTGAAAAAACAAGTGTAACTGAAGACCCAAAGCAGTTCCCACTGACTGGGGATCAAAAACTGACATTGAGCCAAATGGAGCTGAAGTCATCGTATTTTGGAAGGTCCTGGGAGAGAGGTGAGAAATTACAGAATTCCCTGTGATGGCAGAAGTCTGATTTTCTGCAGAAACCATACTAAAAACAATGAGAAAAAGCCTCAAACCAGACTCTTCACAATCCCCATCCCTTTTACAGAGCATTTGCAGCATCCCAGCTGCCCCATACAGCACATCAGTGATGCAGAGCTGTGCTGCATGGAGGTATCAGTGCACCTGAGAGGGATGTCCAGGTGGGTGTCCCTGCTGGCTACAGGGACTCCACAGAGCTACACCAAAATCCTCCAAAGCACAAATATTTTTCCTCCACTTTTCTTCCTGTCCCAGAATATCAGATTCTGGGATTAGACTGCAGGATTTTCATGCCCCCAGGTAAAGACTTAATACTTCACATTCTGTAGGTCATCCAATATGAATCCCCGCTGCCCTTTAACAGGGTTGGGGTAACATCTGGTACCATGTGCAACCACAGCCATGAAGTGCAAATGGCACAAGCCAGGCTTGAACAATTCCCACCTAAATCCGTGCAATTTCCATGTGCAGGCAGGAGCTTGTGAATCACTGAGGCTCCTGCCTGTTGTTCTGTTGGCCCTGCCCTGTAGGATTTCACTGGTCCTGGAGGAACATCCCACACTTTGGAGCAACAGTCACACATTTTGCAGTACCAACACAAGACTTTCCCTCAGGAGCGTGTCTGTACATCCAATTCACACTGAAGAACCTTAAAAACAGAGCAGTCCCACATTGAGGCAAAAACCAAAAATATCTCCATTGCCGCCTGCTTTACTGTCTGCGCCTCATTTGCAAATCATTTACAGGGATTTTTACATATCCTAAAATACTTCTAATTGCAGGTTTCGTGTCTGTCATCTGTCACTGATTAATACATTTCATTGCTATTATTGGTATTATTACTATTAATCGTGCATCCATCTAATTCACAAATGAAATTCTGTTGCCCAGGATGGAGCCACAAGAACCAGGTTTGTTTCTAGGAGGTGCAGCCATCAGAGGTGATGAGACTCATAAGAGCAATCCTTTACTCTTGTAGATCTCAAACTGGTTTGCAAAGAGCAGCAGATCACCACTTTGCAGAAGACATACAAGGTGGGGGGTAAATTGGCCCCAATGGCTCCAACAAACTGGGGGTAGTGGTGGGGACTGGACAATTCAATCCCTTCACCCTCCTACCTCCCTGTGCCACCTTGCAGTTTGCCGTGTTTCAAGGGAAAGAAAAGGGTTGTAATTTTGTTTTGTTAACCTCCTTCTCTCCCAGCCCCACACATCACTGGGAATAAATCTGGGATGATTTTATCCCCCCACCGTTTCTGCCCCCACCTCCCAGGACAGCCACATCCTCACGCTCTGCTGGCTGTCACTTAGCCACCTTCCCGTGTGCCCCGTGGGTCACTATTCCCCCAAACAACCTTCGGTTTCCACCAGCTGAAGATCTTAGAGGCTTCTTGCACAAAACCCTTTGAGGTATTTCATGCAAGGCTTGAAAAGGCTCCTGCTTCCTCTGGGGGGCATTATCATGACAACCGGCTTTAATTCAGCGCAGATCCAGGCTCCCAGCTGGATCCTCAGCCACGCCAAGTCCCCCTGACACCCTTCGGCTGGCACAGAGAGGCCAAAGGAGCGCACGGGTCCCAGGATCACGGGGAACTGGCCCAGCCCCATTTCCCAGTCCCCATCCTCATATATATTCCCTTCCAGTCGCCCCGCACTTTTCTCTGCGTGTTCTTCTTTTGCGAGCACTGCCCTCATCTTCCCCACTCCCACCGGGCGCTTCCCCCCTCCCCGCGGTCGCTCCTCTGTCCCCAGCATCCCCCTTTCTCTCGGCTCTCTATAAACAAAGCGCCTCAGTGTCTGGGGGAAGAAAAGTTGCATTATGCAAATGGGAAAAAGCGAACAGGAGATTTCTCACTCTGAGAACCCCCATTCCGGGCCTGCACCTCGGTTTCCATGGCATGACCAAAGCCTGCTGGAAGCTGGTTTGCATACGGATGAGAGAGGAGATGAAATCAGCACGAAAGCCCATCGCTGACAGAACACCATTGTTTCGCCTGTCTGATTTGGAGGCTAATGAAACACCATTAAAAAAAGAAAGAAAGAGGAAAAAAACCCCGCCGCTTTCATCCTGGCTTTGGTCAGGGATGGGGAGGGGGGGTTAAATATGATGACGGAAGATCATCTGCACTATCGGACTTGGGGTGAAGGTATTCTGGCACCGGGGAAGGAAATTCCCAGGATGCACTGCCCCTGCAAGCCGGAGCGATGCCGACAGGAGATGGTGCTGTGGGCAGAGCACTGGGCTGGGAGAGGCTGCCAAGGCAAACCCAGCTTTGCTCCTCTCCAAGAGACAGAGCAGCACCCAGGCATGAAAACACCCCAACTGTAGCCATGAACCTGCCCATCCCACGGCACATCTCGGGGAGTCCCTCCATCCACTCATAAGCATGCCATGTCCAGGAGAGACACTGGAGCAGGCTCATGGGCTGCAATCAGTCTCTCCTGAGTCACAGGCTTTCAGGGTGGAATGAATTAAAATATGTGAACAAAAGGCAGGGGTAGGGGAAAGGTCAAGGAGCTGCTCGGTGCTTCCATGCCCCTTCACCACTGACTGCTGGTGGAGAGGGAAGAGACAACACAAAATAGAAACACATGTGGGTGCCCCGTCTGCCCTATCCAAACAGCCTCCTTGGGCTCTTCCTGATGCTCCGGTGCATCCCAGCACCTTTCCCAGGGCTCTGAGGAGTGGGATGGATGGAGCAGCAGCATGGCCACTGCCTCTTGGCCCTCAGTAACTCTCCTGCCCTCGGCCTTGCCATGGCCACCCAGTCCCTTTCCCGCTGCCCCGCTGCCAACGGCGCATTGTCTGCAGTGTGTGCCTTCCAGAACAGCATGATTGGCCGTGAAAGGGCTGATTTGCTTTCCCCGGTCCGTTGAAACGCCGGAGACCAAAGCCTGTTCCCTCCAGGCGCTCGGAAACCTGGCACCCTTTCCACTTCGCTTCCCTGTGCCCCTCAGCCCAGGGGCTCCTGCTGAGATTTTGCTGTCAACAGAGTTTTGTTCCCTTTCTAGGGCAGCGCAGAAGGGACACAAGGACCTTGAAAATGGCAGCTTCTTTGACACGGCTATTCTCCTTCGACCCCCCTGGCTGAATAAACAACTCACAAAAATGGAGTTTACTGTATTTGCTCCTCAGGGGGAAAACACTGCATCTTGGTCCTAATTAATTTACCTAATTAACATTGGGTTTGTATGCAAAGATCTCTTTCTGTACTGGCCGGGACAGAGGAAATAACAGGAATAAAATATATTCAGGCATCTCTCAGCCCTGACTGTAAAAGGGACAACGCAGGATGAACTGTGCCACACCGACCATTTAAACCTTAGAGAAAGCGTCTGCAGAAGAATGGCCTCCACCTCTACCTCCTCTCTGTCTGAGGCCAAATCACACCAGCATCTTGACATTGGGCAGGAGGTGCAGTGCATGTCCTTGGGGAATTCACTGCTGGGATAGGCTCGGGAGGGATGGAGCAGGAGGGATATCAAGGAACAGATCCTGTGAAGGAGGGGAGCACGGAGGATGCCCATGAGCAAAGTACAATTCAAGCTGCTGGGCTGACCCCTCTGCTGCCTTTACCAGCGAGCTCTGTGCCCATTTATACCTGCCTGGGGCCAGCTCCACGTTTAGACTCTGAATTTTCCCGGGGCTTGCCCAGCTCCTAAGCAGCTGCTGCTCGCCTTCCCTGCCCCTGCCTAGGAAAGCCCTCCTCTGCTATTTTGTTCTTTTCCCTGCCAGATGCCAGCTCTCTTCAGCCTCTTTCTTCTCCCCACGCTTTGCTTTGCCGCATAGTTCCAGAAACCAGAAACAAAAGAAGAGGAAAGAAAATAGGCTGGATTTAGGGGGGAGGAGGGGGAGTTTCCCTTCCATTAAGCTTTTCCAGCTATCCTGCCTCCCAATATGAGACACGATATGGCACCTCACATGACGAGCGCTCGCGCCCACGTGCGTGGCCACGTGATGAGATGCCCAGCTATGCCAGGCTGCTGAATGGAGACGAAGGGGAAGAGGCTGGGTTTGAGCCCGACCTCTTTGGCAGGAGAAACAGGAGGATGTAGGAGAAGGTCCTTTCTGCTCTCGCTCTGCAGCCCAAAGCTGCATGGCCGAAACGCACAGGCTGGAGGGAAAGCATTCCCAGGCCACACACTTACAGGCTTTGTGGCTGAGTTTAAGCAGTAAGAGCTGTGCTTTCAGGGCAGGATGTGGGCTCAGTCCCACTGTGGTTATTGGGGCCCTACAGATCAGATTCTGGCAGCCAAAACTTCCTAAGCACTGTGAACTGCAGAGCCTGAGTCACTCATCTGCCTCCTCACCTTCATGTAATCCCCTCTTCCAATAGGGCTGGCAGCATGGGTTTAGGTGCCCACATCATCTGAATAGTTTGATTTACAGATATTTTTGGTTTATAAAGGGAAACCCCTCATCCCAGGCTTCATATTCATTCACTGAAATGACCAGCAATCATCCTAGAATTTGCTTTCCACAACAAATAAAACCCCAGTTCAGTGTGTGTTTCCGTTTGGAAGTGTCAGCTCCTACTCCAAGCACGCTGCCTTTCCCAGCTCCCCTCGTTTATGACAGCACTGAACTTCAATGCCACCATAAACAGCTCCCACCCTCAGGAGCCCCGTCGGGATTCTCCACAACAGAGGTAGAAAGGGCAGGACCCTTTGTGCATCCCGATGGACAAGGAGAGAGGGGCAAGGTGTCTGCAGCACAGGCATCTCCCTGTGCTTCGCTTTGCTCAGGGAGGGTCAGAGCGTGCCCCAGTGCTGGGAGTGGCGCCGGAGCTGCTCAAAGCCACATGGTGGGGGGGTGGAGGGACTGGTTGGCTCTGGCCACCAGTCAGAGCTGCAAAAAGAGATGAGAAAATGGGCCATGGAGCCACGCCAGCAAGGGACACGCTGAGGCCGCCACAAGGGCCCCAGCACTGCCTTGGCACTGGGGCACCTCCCAGGCTGGGATCCACTCGCTGCTGGAGGGAGAGCAGGGCCAGCATCCACACCCGGCTCCCAAAGCAAAGCCCAGCATGGCCTTGGTGGAGCACAGTGGACAAAAGCAGCCCTGCCGAAACAGCCATTGCCACAGCCCAACACTGCAGTTGTGTCCTGGAGGAGAGACCTCAGACATCTTCACCTGCCACTGGAGAAGGAGCAGAGAGATGCTCCCACCACCAGAAACCTGCTATTAGTGGCAGGTGCTCTGTCCACCCCATTTCCAGCTGCTGCCAGACTTCCAGTAATTCTCAGTGACCTCATTTTCACTTCATTTTGTAAATCATTTTTGGGTTGCTGTTTTTCATTTTACTCAGTTTTTAATTTGTTGTTGTTTCCCTCTGAGCTGGACTTTGTCATTTAATCAACTTAGACCCAGATATCCTGGAGGGTGTTTGGGGAAGGGGGGTGGGGGGGAAGAATGAAAACACTAATGTCACATCACCTCCCTAAAATGAGTTTTAATTGTAATCCTTTAATCCCTCTCAGATGGCCCTCTCTTCACTGATGTTTTTCATAATTATTCCTTGCCATTTTCCCATCGGTCTAAGGAGTGTCTTCAAGAGGGAGGGGGTGGAGAAAAGGCCCTTTTATAAAATAATAATAATGGGCCAAATTAAGACACAAAGAGGGAAATAACAAGGGGGCAAGGGCTGCAGAGACAGAATGGGGATTATTAATGCCTCCCCCCTCAGAAATTTCAGCGATGGTGCTCTCAGCCACCCCAATCAGTGGGCAATTGAGGCTTGTTTGCTCGAGTGGCTGCACCCTCCTACAATGACCCACATTTAGCCAAGTGGCTGCATTGACAGAGTACCAGGTGCGAAGGATTGGGAAAATGCCTCAAGGCAGCGTCTCGCCAGCCCGCCCAGAGCTCAGGGGTCTGCACAGGGCTGCCCACCTCTGGGACAGTGCCCACCTGCCCCAGGCTATGGTCACTGGGAACTTTCCCTCCAGAACTGATGAGCTCCCAGGGCCCTCTGCCACCCTGGAGGGCATCAAAGGGCATCATTCCCACTGCTGCTGCCAGTTATCAGCCCCGTTACTCTCTGCAACCAGTTATAACTCATCCCTTGGTCTCATCCAGATGGAGCCTGAAGGATGCTGAAGGGGGAAGGCACTGACTTACCCAGAAGCAGCACAGAGGTTATGCCTGGCTTGGGAAGCAGGTCAGAAAGGGTTTTCAAAATGGTCACAGTCCTTCCGAGGGGCCACTGAGCCCTCAGTGCCATCCCAGCCCTCAGTGCTCTTGCTTGCAAATGCCTGCAGCCACTTTTGTCCCCCTGCAGAGCTGAGCCAGCAGGAGACCAAAGTGACCCATGTCCCAGGCTGGTGGCTCTGAGCAGCACTCACTTCCACACAGGATTTCAGGGTCTCTGCTGCCCTGGAATGCCAGACTCATCACAGCCACGTCTGGTGCAGCCTCTACCTCCACAGTGCCAGTGCTGTACAGATGGGAACATCACCCAAAACCTCTTAAAGGGACCATAAGCCAAATAAAATTTCTCTGAGCACTTTGGAAATCTAATGGTATCTATCAAGTATCCGGGTTAATCTGACACATGGGGGCTCAGGTCTCTGAGGACACAGGGATGTTGATTCAGGAGAGCTAAAGGGTGTGGGCCTCAAGAGCACAAGCAGGAATTGGGATGCCATGGAAGTTGGGTCCCTAACATGAACTGCAGAACTTTAACTCCAGAGCTGCTCTGGGGAAGCAGCAGGCGAAAGGGGAGCGTTTACAGACCACTGAACTTGTGTTTAATCTGGGAAACCTCTTGTACAGGTCTGACAGGGGTTAATCCACCCCTAATGTCTCTTTCACCCTCTCTCCTCCTCCCCAGCCATAAAGCTCAGCAATCCTTGCTAATCATCCCATTACTTCAATGAGCTTGACCCAAAAGGCTCCACCAATGCCTCTGCTGCCTGTTCCAGCTTTCTCCCTGCAGCCACCTGCCCCATCCCACCCTGGCCACGGCGCAGGGATCAGACTGACAGTGCACGTCAGCAGGGTCACCCTTGGGGACAGCAGGTCTTGGCCGCAGTGACCTCGGAGCTCAAGTGATTCTTGCAGGAACAAAGAGCCCCTGTGTGCCAACAGGCCAGAGTTTGTGTGCAATTAACTCTGGACAAACCAAACAGAGCGAGTTCATGAACACTGGGAATGGCTCGGGGTTTATGGACTCCCAACTCCGAGGGAAGGGGGACCAGCAGCCCCTGAGCTGCACAACCAGAGATGGAGAGAGCCCTGGACACAAAGCAGGCTAGGGAGGGGGGCAAAAATAGGATTACAGCAGGGGTATGGCTGACAAATAGTGTCAGGCACCAAGAGCATTTGGGGGGAAGAGCTGCAGAGAAAAGGATCCCTTTAATTATAAACGATTGAGCATCAGAGGAGGAAGCGCCTCATGGCTGGAGTCCCCTGCACTCTGGAGAAGGCTGGAGGGCAGCTGTGGGTGAGCTGGACATGGGTGTCTCTCCTGCAGCCTGACTCAGGGTCAGAAATGGGGAGGGTGGAAAAACCCTGGCTCTGCCACAATCGGACTGGCCAGGGTCCTGGCATGGCACAGAGGGGCTGCTTTACCTTTCGCCCTGTTCAGCACTGGGAGGGTCCAAATCCCATCCAGGCAGAGAAAAGAGCTCAACATTGCAAAAGGTCCCCCTCCACCCCAACACATCCCCCCCAAATGCCATCTTTTCCTCCTAACAAAGAGGGAAAAAATATTAAAATTGCCAAGTGGAATTTCTCAAGAGCTCCCATGCAGGAACAATGAAGTGTTTGGGCTTGAATTGCACTGAAACATCACAATTACATGCAGAATTTTCAATTATTTTTGCATTACAGTGTCACTGGAGATGCAACAGAGAGCAAAAGTTTACTGAAATGAAACTGAAAATGTTATGTTACCAAGTAGGGTATGTTATGTGACCAGTCCTCAATAAATGCATTGGAATAACATGTTAGTGGGGTTATTCTGCTGCTGACAGGGAAATATTCCTGTAAAATACATCAGTGTCAACAAAACATTATGAACATGCCCTCTCCCGTCAGCCCTAAGCTGCTCCCGGGCTCTGGCACAAATGAGCCCCACTGGGCTGCACCGAAAGGCCTCAGACCACAAAAATGTCCACAAACCCACTTTCCCCCCTTCTCTGACATGCCCCAGCTGCAGCACTGTCCATCCCCTGCAGCACTCTTGCTTCAGGTGACACTTCTGGACAAGGTCACAACACCAGTGACTCCAATCCCCAGCCTCAAATATTCTCATTGAGTTGCCTTCCTCCAGGAGAAACACCATTTTTGACTCGTAAAAACAAGATACATCCATGGAAGAAAAACAGAGGAAGAGGGAAGCCTGGAGAAAACAACCCACAACCTTTGCTTCTTTCTGAATTGATTTTTAATTATTTTTTTACACCCGTTTCCTGGCTATTTGGGGAAATTTGGACCCGCGGGTTCAGCTGCAGCCGCCTCCAAAGTGACGCCGCGTCCCTGAGCATCGCTCCCCCTCTTCCCAGCCGCTGTGCAGCCCCCCAAAGTCCTGAGCCCTTCTCCCAGCCCCGCTCATTGTCCTTGCCGTGGAGGTTGGCACCGAGGCGTGGGAAGCAAAGCAGCCGCTGTGGGTGCCAGGCCCCTGCACCCCGAACCCGCTGCCATCCCCACCCCATGGCGGGGGCAGCTGGGGATCCTCAGGGAAGAACAGGGGGCGAGGGTGGATAAAAAGAGGAGCGGAGGAAGGAAAAGAAAGGGAAAACAGCCCCCTTTAAAATAAAGAGGAGGAGGAGAGAGCAAAGGGGGGGGGGGTGTAAAAATCGTTAGCACTAATTATCAGGCACAGGGACAAACGATTAATTTGCAAGTCAATTAGTCTCAGATAGGTTCACGTTTCCTGTTCTCAGCCACTGAGGGGGAAAGAAAGAGGGAGACACAACTGCGGCCTTAATCCTCCTCAGAGGCGGCCATGGCGGGGCCGCCTGCCTGTGCCAAGGCGGAGGGAGGGGGGCTACAGCTGGCACGGCCCTGGCGAGAGGGGCGGCCGTGGCCAGGGCCGTTATGTGCCAGTCATTGTGCCCTCGGAGCGGCCCTGGCACCGCGCCGGCCCCTTCCCTTCCCTGCCGGCCCCAGCGCCGCCATTTGGGAGCCCCTGACGCCATTTTGTGGATGCCCAGGGGTGGCGGCTGCTGTGGTGGATTTTCCACACTCGGGGGCTGCAGGCGGGGCTGCTCCTGCCTCTCTCCAGCCTTCGGTTCCACTGCCAGGCCCATGCAGCTCTGAGCACCATCGAGGCCACGGTGGTTGAGGATTTGGAGCGGCCTGGCCAGGCCTGCTCTGGCCTGGGGTTATGGCAGCGCTGTGGGGACAGGCAGAGGTCTTGTCTCCATCAGGGACAGATTGAAAGCAGCCCCATCCCAGCAGTTGAGCAGTTGCCACCCCTCCGTGTTGGTCCCCGTGCTGTCCGTGACCAAAGCAGTGGGGTTTAGTCCAAAGTTGCCCTCTGAGCTGCAGCTCGGGACTCAGGCAGCTGAGGATGGACAGGAGCCCAGGAGTTGGGAGGAAGAGCCATGGGTGGTCAGGGTGTCCCCCACATGGAACCCGAGTTGTGGTTCTGTGACACCTGGCATCGCTAATCTCGCCAAATCTCACAAAACCAGCACGTAAAACAGTAAAATAGGCATTTTCTGGGAATGACTTGAGGACCAAATCAAATACCACTCATGCCTGAGAAACATGGGTGTAAAACTGAAAAAAAAATGACCTCAAAGGATGGATGAAAGCAGCAGGGGAGGGAAACTCGCGGTGAGGGAGAGAAGCGCCAGCAGCCCCTGGCTCCATTCCGCAGGACAGACACAAAGACAAAGACACACGGACATGCCGGGGAATGGGCACCTGCACCATTCCCACTGCAGCCACCCTGAACCTCCATCCCAAGGCCTCGGCGGGGGCAGCAGCTGTTGGTGGAGCCGGTGCCCCCTGCGCGTGTGCCCGGGCACGGGAGGGCGCGGCGCATGATCTGAATGTGCTCCGCGTTCCCCACGCTCTGCGCGGGGATATTTGTGTGCGTGTGGACACAACATGTCTGGGACCTGACAAAAGGCATCTGATTGACACAGAAAAGGGGGCTGACAAAAGGCCGAGCAGGGCTGGAGAGCCCTGCACAATGCTGGGCGCCGGTACCACGCGCAAGGGTGGGGGATCCAGGCTGGCAGCGGGGAGCAGGGTGGCTTTTAAGGACACCTCTGCAGTCCACATTAAAACAAAAATAAATACATTAAGAATCTCTCAGCTTCGCTGATGTGCGGAGCGGGGATGCTTGCACTTAGCCAGGGAGATTTGTAACACCATCCTCAGTGGTGCCAGTGACAGAGGGAGCCCAGTGTGCCAGGTGAAACACATACCCAGACACAACTGGAGGGCACCGTCCTTCGCCCAAAGCATGCTGGAGCTTTTATAGCTCTTCAGCAGGGTAAAATCCAACAAACTGAAGCATCAGGAGGGTGGCCTGAAATGTGGTTAAAATGCCTCTGGATCTGAAGGCAGCCAAGCTTCTCTCCGGACAGGGCTGCAGCCTGCAGCCCACTGCCGTGCCCTGCTGTGGGCACCCGTCCCCTCCAAAGCCATCCATCCCTTCCAAAGGCCTTCAGGGCACTGGGTGGGTAATAAAAAATATTGATTTTTCTTGTTCTGGGCAGCTTGCACCTGGAGTAAGGACCCAGCTGAATCCCTGGGAGTACTTGTATTTTCCTAAGAAAATTTCTCAAAACTTTGAAAAGTTTATTTTTAAAAATTTTTTCCCCCTTGTCTTAATGAGAGACAAAAATATTTGAGACTTATGGCTCCACTGCTGGAGTGGCTTTGCTGCTTGAGCTTCTGGATGCTGCTGAGCACGGACAGTGAAAGACACTATTTATCTTTAAAAAGCAAAAACTCCCCACACTTTTTATCCTTTTGCTTTAATTACAGTATGAAAATTTCAACCAGCTTCAGGACGGATGAATGTTTTGCAACAGATAGTCTCAAGGATTGTTTTGCAATTAAAACAAGTTTTAAGCAGGTCTGATGCGTGTTTAAAAACTTTTGTTCAGCCATACACCTGAGATCTCCTGTTTCTGTGTATTCATGGAGTAAGTTCCAAAATCTCCTATTTCGATACTTTTTCATTTAGGGAGTCAATTTTAAATTTTTTTTTTTTTAACTAATTTTTTTCCAAGAGAAAAAACGTGAACACTAAGAAAATGTTTAGTTCACAATAAAGGATCAATCCAAATTCCTAAGAATAATAGGAAATACCCTGGGATGATGCTACACAAAGGAGCTAAATTGGTTCCCACCAGCTCAGGACCTTGTAAAAGCCTTGTTAAGATTTTTTTTTAATGTGGATATTTTTAATTGCAATTTCAAACACGATATTCTATCAGAATAATTTCTAATTAAATGTGGAAATTTTAGTGCATTCAAATATTTCTCAAATACTGTTCATTCTACAAATGCACAAACACTAGTGGCAGGAATAATAAAGTGGCTAAAATCCCTAATTTTTTTTCACTTCTGGGGACAAATGATCACTGCCATTTATGCCCCCAGCGAAAAGTTGGGGTTTTTTTTCGTTTGCTAAATTAAGAGGCAAAGTGGGAGAATTACATTTAGTAACTGGCTTAAAACGGGATCCTGCTTGACCCGACAAATCCCGAGTAACAAGACGGCTTTGTCTGAGCGTGTGGCAGGAGAGATTTCACACTTCCTCCGGCACAGAGCTGGGAGCAGACCCAGAAACACACGATATTCCCCCAAACTTCCCCTCTTGGATTTTAGGGGAGATAATTCGACTTCAATGATTTTTAGAGGAAAAAAGTTAAAGTATGGATTGGATCAATTGAAAGAGGGTTGTTTTTTTGCATATTTGCCGGGATGGAAAATGGAGAGGAGAAAAGGCAGAAAACGAAGCTGAAGTTGGGCTGAGAAGGACTGGGGAGAACTGGGGGGTCTCGGGAGCTTTCCCACGCCCCCACCCCCGAGCGGCAGCTCTGGGTCCTTCCCAGCGCCGGGGGGAGCGAATCCCACCCGGGACGGTCCGGGGAGGTTCCTCCGTGGGAAATACATTAAAAGAGAGAGAGAGAGAGAGAAAAGAAATGCCAATGAATATTTTAAAAGGAGGAACTACGGGTCGGGCCGGGGCGATCGGGCTCCGCTCTTTGAGCCCGAAGTTCAACGCTGCCCCCCACCCCAAATACCCCTTTTCTGCAGATTTTGGGTTTAAACCGAGTTAAAACAACTCAGCTCCTTCGAGTTCAACGCGGATCTTTTCGCTGCCGGCAGAACCCTGTTTGCAAATGATTTATTTGCCCTGTTGCGAGCCGCCTGCGCCCCGGCACCCCCAGTCCCGGCTCATCCCCCTCATTCCCGGCTCATCCCCCTCATTCCCGGCTCATCCCCCTCATTCCCGGCTCTGCTCCCCTTCAGGACCCCCCCAACAGCCCCGGAGATTGCACCGAAAGAGGGGAGAGCAGATAACTTTTGTGTCATTTGTTATTTCTATTTGTTGCGTTTGCCTCGCTCATAGTCTGGGGTTACTCTGATCAACTGAGTATCGACTAATTTAATTTTTAAAAGCGTATTTTATAATCTGATTTGGGAGGGGGAGATCTCCATTTATGATTTTTTTCCCCCGCCTGCTGGACGCGATCATTATTCTTGCATTTTCTAATGAAATGCAAGATTACAAATTAATTTAATTGCTTCTCCCCCCCCCACCACCCCCTTCAGTCTGTCATCTCTGGTAAATTTGGGGCTAATCGTAAATAAATTGCAAATATCCACAGCGAGAATGGAGGGTGGTTTTTTTGTTTGGTTTGGACTGAGCAAACCCGGGGACGGGGCTGATTTGCAACAACTCCTGGAGAAATCCCTGCGTGGAGAGTCCCGTCGGGGCCCCTCATCCCACGGGTCGCCCCCACTCTGCCTCCCCATCGCTTCTGTGCAGAGAAGTGCTGGGGGAACAACAAGAAAAAACACCAAGGAACAAAAACGAGGTTTGAAGGGCTGGGAGATGGAAAACGTGTCTCTTTTTTCTTTTTTTTTTTTTTCTTTTTAATAAACCACACAAACACGGGGATTTTAGCCGATTACGCAAAACAGACCAGGGCAGGGACCACAGTGCGGGAGCAGCAGCAGCTTCCGAAAGTGTCCCAAAAACCGCAACCCCCCCCGAGCCGACTCCGCTGGCCCCGGAGCGGGCGCGGTGCCGGCGGTGCCGGGAGGTCCCTCCTGCCTCGGCTCCATCCACCACACACGGGGCTGTGTCCGAACTACAGCCCCCCAAAAACTTGGAGTCTAAAACCAAAATAACAAAATAAAATGCGTTCATCTTGTGAACCATCGGTTTGCCAAGTTACAGCTGGAAATTCTGGGAAATAATACATGATTTGTGGAGTTTAATCTTTCCATTTGATCCTCTAATAGGAATTTCATTGATTTTAATTTTGGTCTTATTTTTGTGACATACCTAAACATAGGTCCTATATTTATAATCATAGAGATTAAATCTGAGGTGTATAATAATAATAATAATAATAATAATTATTATTATTATTATTACTATTATTAGTGCTACTTTTTTTTTTAAACAGGACAGTTCTGTTAGAAAACACTACCCTTAGATTGTTTTTATTTTGTTTTCACAAAAAAACTTGAAATCTGTCCTTTTTACTTGCTGGTAAATTCAGACACTATTTGATCAGACTTATTGCAAACATGATATCAACTAGGTCGTATAAATAAATACTTAATTTGATGAAAAGTTGTTTTTCCACAACATAACCCATCATTGAAGCAGGTGTGAGAGTTGTGCCTCCTGGACTGAACACGGGTGCTCCCTGCACTCATGGCAGAGGATTTCAGATTTATCCCTGACTGGTGCCATTCACCTCGAGTGAACGATTTTTCACCTTTAACCAAAAAATCAACGTGTTTCTGAAAATATCTTTGTAAATGCATAAATTGCTGGGGTTTACTACTGCTGCTTCCCCGGGAAGAGCCAGGACGGTCCTGTTTTCACTCTTCTCTTGCAAACAGCAGAAACAGAAGTTTTGTCTCAGAACCCTCTCCCCAGCAGCGACAGGAGGTGCCCCCGCACTGCCCACGGTCCCTTCTGCATCCCCCCAGCTCTGAGGCTTTTTCCAGTCCCGTGGCTCTCCAGGAGCCCTTACAAGCCCTGCAAAGGGTCTCTGCCCTCTCTTCCCTCTCCCTATTTCAGTATAAACCCATCTTCTACTGTCACCAGTGCACAGATTTTAGAGAGGAAAAAAAAAAATTTAGATATTCCGGGTCCTGCAGTGCCAGGGTTTTCCCAGCTCTGGGATGGGGAGAGCACCCTCCCAGCTGGGCTGTTTTACTACAGAGAAGTCTTAGACCCCATATAAACGACACTGAATATTTGCTTTCAAAATAAGAAAAACTGAAAAATCAGGAAGTGTCATTTAGGGAAGTGCTGGAAAGGCAACATCTCCAAAAGTTCTAGGAATTTGAATGTGGATTTTAATCTTTCCTTTGGAAAGATTTAAGCTGAAAAAAACCCCCAGAAGTGACTTTCAAAGCCAAGCATTGCCCTTAGCAGAGCTCAGCTGAGGGTCACTAGTGCTCCCCAAAGCCAGACACATTTTCCCCTAAAAATAATTTTTAGAGAAGCCCAGACTCAAGCACATATACTCCCTGCCTCAGCCTGAACCCTCTTTTCCCTCTCTGAAAGTGCTGCATCCCAAGGAAAATGTTTCACCTGGTTTGAAACAGTGATTTGGGAGAAGGCTACCCCAAATCTGTGCAGCTCCACCCAGGAAAGTGAGGAAAACCTCAAGGTAAGGTCTATTCCCTCTGAACCACAGTAACACCCATCCCCGTGTTATTGTTCTCCTTGGACTGTTCCTCGTTTTCTGTGCACTGGACCCCTTTTCTTCCTAATTCCCCCTTAGAAAGAAAATCAAAATCTGTTCTCATTTGGAAGAGGATGAAGTCACACACACATATCCTTTAATCATGTATAAACAATTTGAGATAACAGGGATTTTCATTCCTTTCTAATGCTGATAACTTTGATTCAACCCTTCTCTATGGTATCACCTTCAGCTGGAGGAGCAGCCCAGGCCTGATTCTTCCCTCTTTGTAGGTGACACAAACAAAACCAGCACTTTTTATAGCCAGAGACGTTAAGCAATGAGGCATTTGGGATAAATGCGCCTGCCCTGGCTCTGGCATGGCATCGCAGGGATGTGTCCCTGAACACACCAAGATTCTGATTTCTCTGCAGGACTGGTGGGAGGCATCACCAAAACTTCATCTGGGGTGTGGATAAAGCCAAAACAATGATTTGCACCAAACGCAGCTCTGACCAGGGTGATGCTTAACTGGGTATTTCATAGGGATCAGTTTAACATTCTCTAGAAGCTTCCCCCCTGCCCGTAGTGCTCCTGTTCCAGCAGCAGTTATGGGATTTAGCACACAAGGGCTTCTAAGATCACTGATCCTATTGAGCTTCTGCAAACAGGCAGGGAGATGCTGCGGGGCCGAGGAGGGGGGATAGCACAACAGCCATGATCCCAGATCCTCAGGAAATAGGACGCACGTGGGCAGGAAGCTTGGAGGAGCCTCTTTCTCCATTCTCACCCCACTGACCTGCCCCAGACCTGGCTCACAGGCCCCCTGCCCATGGGCTGGGGCACAGGTGTGAATTCCTGTGAAGGTCCCAATGCTCAGCTGAGTGAAGGGCACGGGTGGGATGGAGGATTGACCCCAAAATCCAGGGGCCCATCCACATCCCTCCTCCCACGGCTCTGCCACCACCAGGCAGGGACAGCAGTCACCTCTTGGAGGATGGCCCTGAGCCAAGGCAGGTGAGTGCCCATCCCTGGGGGACTTGTGCCCTCAACGACACAGGGCCCTGAAGCAAGATCCCCATAGATCCCCGTCAAACAACAGAGCTTCCACTAATGGCCCTTGGAAAATCCCAAAAGCCCGATGGAGGGGAATTGGATGCAGGCGTCACCCTGAAACCCCAGTGAAACCATTCTCTTCCCACTAAAGCCACCAGCGTTCCCCAGTGCCAGCAGAACGCCGGCGCCCTGGCACGCAGCACGGAGAAAAGAGGGCAGCAGCTGCCAGGCAGCGCCCAAGCGATGACAATTACTGGGGGGGGTCGATGGGGGCAGCTGGCTGCTGGTTTTTTATTTTTTTTAATTCATCTTCCTTTAAATAAGATTGTTCCAATTAACAAAGCGCTCGCCCAGAACAGGTTTCGCAGGAGAGGAGCAGGCGCAGGATGCGACAGCCCCCCACACAAACAGCCTAAAAAAAGAGGAATCCGAATCTATTTATACGTGTCTGTCTCTCGCCTGAGCTGATCCACGAGCCCGACACGGAGGCCATGGGGCGGGATTTAGGATTTCACCTCCGGAGGAACCCAGCTCGTTTGCAGGGCGATGCCCGGGGTGGTTCCAGCCCCGGATCCCCTTCCTATCCCGCCTTGCCGTACCTGCCCTACACAACAGCCTTTTGTCTCCCAGCCCAGTGGCGGGAGTGCCCCGCGTTTTGGTGCCATTAATGTCCAGAAAATAAATGGAAAATAAACACTTTCTTCACAGCTGAATCGCCACATCCCACCCCCCACCCCATTAATACAACGTTGAGCCGCTGACAAATATTCCCTTTAAAAATGCCAGCACAGTTGGAAAGGGATTTGTTTTCATTTAGGGGAGATAGGTAATTTTTGCCTTAATAAATGTTTTTCCTCATTTACAATGGAATAGGATATTTATGAGGGGTCACTCGATATCAGAGCCACGGCAGCAGCAGCAGCACACGCTGCAGATACAGCAGCAGGGCTATCACGGAAAGGCATCGCTGCTCTGTGCCACAATTTTAAGCCTCAAGACCAGCAGAACTCTCTGATGCTTAACTCAAAGATTTATTAATACTTCATCATATCTAAACATTAATTTATTTTTTTTATTATCCTACCTATGGAGCACAGGGAATTGAACAGCAATTGCCTATATTTAGATCTGGTCAAAATATTTTCAACATTTTTGTGGTGGTGTTTTTGCTATATTTGTGCCAAGTGCTAACTAGGACTATGTGGATATTACATGACAAAAAAAAAAATCTGGTTTACTCAAGGAGTTTTTTCTAGTTTAAATACAAGAAACCATTGATTTTTTTTCTTGACAGAAGTTTAACAGAATTCCTGCTAAAAAAAATAACTTATATCCCCCTTTCTCCTCCATGCCACTTTTTCCCTGAATTTTTTTGCAGGTGAAGGCAGGGATCTCCTGCCTCACTCAGAATAAGTTATTTCAGCAAGCCCAACAATATTCCCAAACCAGCCCTCCCACAGCTGTAGCTGCTCTCTGTGCAGCACAGTCCTCCCTCCTCCCTAATGTAGCCAGAACAAGGGAAATAAATGTATTTTATAGAATCGTTTAAGTTGGAAAATACCCTTAAAATCAATCCAACCATCAAAAATTTAGAAGCATTTGAGTCCTTATTGACAATCCCTCAGCCAGGCCAGAGCCCAGTGACACCGCCCAGGGATGAGGGGAAGGAGCAGCTCTGGGGGGTTTGCTGCTCTTCCAGAAGCAGCTGATGGAGCACAGGGACAGGGAGGGACAGGACGTGCAGCCCCTCCCCAGGTGGTGCCTGCCACAGAGCCAAAATGTCCCCACTGTCCCCCCAGACACTGCGCCCTGCAAGCAAATCCTGCTTGGATTCCACTTCACCAATATTTTAAGCATTAAAGTAGTGATGATTTTAACGCTTTAAATTCTCTCACAACACCCTGCTGCAGCCCAGAAGCTGCTGAGAGCAGAGCAGACCAGCAAGGGCAGGATCTGGGTCCTGGCCCATCGCTCCACCAGGAGCATCTCTGCCCATCCTGCCCCATGGCACTGTGTCTGCTCATCCCTGCCAGTCTGGCCCACTGCCACACTGGGCTGGCATTTGGGGTTCATTTTCTCCCGGCATTTGGGTTTTCTTTTCTCCTGGCATTTGGGGTTTCCCCTCATTTTCCGTGGCTCCTCCCTGTGAGGATGTGGGGCTACACTGCAGTTCCAGGGCCAGTGCCAGTAGAGGCTCCCGGAGCCACCTCCAGCCCTGCCTGATGCTCTGGGCAGCTGCATCACCTTCTCTGTCCCCAAAAAGTGGGAACCCATCCTGGAGGAGCCCAGCATCAGGCAGGGTGGGGGAATCGTGCAGCAAAGGATGAACAGCCACCGCCCTCCTCGATCGGACAAAGCCTTCACTGCTGCTCTGCTCCCCACTGTTTTTCATAAACCTCTTGTTATCAGCCAAAGGGCTCAAATGTTGGGGCACAGGAAGGCACAGCCCCATCTGTTTCCCACCTGATTTTTCAGGGGAAAAATCAGACAATTATGCTTTAAAAAAAATAACCCTCTCTCTTCACTGGGTCAAGCGTTTGGCAAGAAGAACTGGAAGAGTGCTGGACCTTCCTCCTGAGAGCTGCTCCTCAGTTTATGGGGGTGATTTATTTACAGCTTTTACCTACTCCATGCCCAGTTTTGGTTTGGGCTCTTTCAGAGGGCTGGAAGAGGACACATCTCACCAGGCCATCTTCTGCTGGGGCAGAAAATGAGCCTTCTCTGCACTCTTCAGGTGCTCAAAGGTGCCCAGACAGGCAGGAAATGAGTGCAGCCTCATCCCATCCCTTTCACCCCAAACCCTGAAGCACTGCTGGGCTCTCAGACCACAGTGGGGACACCATGAAGTGGCTCTTTTGGTGACCTCGGTAACTTCAGGTGCCCATTGGAGAATGAGCACAAAAACCTTCAGGAATCACCTTCCCTGGGTCTGGAGCTCCTCAGTTCTTCCCCAAACCCTGACAGAGTCATAGGGGAAGCATCATATCCTGCACCCCTGGGGCAAGCTGAGCATTCCAGGCTGCTCCAGCGGGATGGGGAAGGGGTCAGGGACAGCCTGGAGTTCAGAGGTGAAAATATCTGGGTTTGCATACAAGCATCCCAAACCTGGCCAAACCTCAGCACCCAAAAATGGCCCCAGCATTCTCTTGGCTTTTGCTGGTGTTAACTGGGGGATCCAACTCCGGACTGGTGCAGGGATGGTAGCAATCCTTCAGTCCTTCCAAGGGGACTGACGAGCTCCCCTCTCCAGTTGTGCACAAACTGAAGGTGTTGGGGACATCACCAGGGAACAGCTTACTGGGTGGAACTGGCTGGACATTTTTCTGGTGGAAAATGACAATTTGTCAAAAGCAAGATGTCATGCCTAAACACAGTCCATTCCTACAAAGAGCTTGTTTTGAAAGAGAAATTGTGAGGGGAGAAGCACTGAAACGAGATCAACACATTTTGCTTTGGGCTTTTCAAGAAGGAACACTGAGCTTGTTGAAAAAAATCACTTTTCATTTTAATATTTCACATTATAGAGTCTAAAGTAATTTACTTTGCAATTTCACTCTGAGAAAAACATTGAAGTTTCATCTCTTGTTCTTCCTCAGAAGTGGAAGAAAGGGGGAAGGAGAAGGGAAGAAAAACTTCAAGTATTGGCAATGAATTTAAAACATCCTTTTCCCCTTCCGGCTTCTTAATGAGATCAGCCTTAAATCTATAGGAACCCCGCTCAGGAAAAAATCTCATTCAAAATGTTTTCTCAACAACAACAAAAGACTGGGGATGGAAATGCCCATGGGAAAGGAGCAAGTTGGAGAACACTGTTTTGGTGAGGGAGAGGGATCTTCTGGAGAGGATGAGCATGAGAAGGTCCCCTAGGATGGGGGAAGGGTCCATCTGGAACCACTTGTAGTCGATGCAACATCACGGGGAGCAGCACCAGATGAAGGGTGGGGGCTGCACCAAACCCTTCAGTGGGAGCAGCTGCGAATGACCCCACCAAAACCAGCCCAGAGCTCACCCCAAGAGTGATGCTTCTGTCTCAGAATGCATCGGGGAGCACAAGCCCCAAACCTTCAGCCCAGGGAGCTGCTGATGAAATAGGGAAACTTTGGAGAAAAGCAAAGTGCTCCTGGATGAGGTGGAGCAGCTGCAGCTCCTGGAGAGGCAGCAGCTGAGCAGGGCCTGCTCCAGCTACTTGAAGGAGGATGCTGGAGATGTATGGGAAAATTGTGCCAACATGGGTGATCAGGAGCCGTGCTCAGGCTGCTGCATCCCTGAGGACAGAGCTGGGGCTCCCCCTCCCTTCCACCCAAAGTGCCGCCATCACCAGCTTCTCAGAGTCTGCCAGGAGAAAGCAGTAGGGATGAGGAGGTGCTTGGTCCTTCCTACTGACCACTCTGCACACACTCACTACCAGGCAGGCCCAGGACAAGCCGTGCAACTGGAGAAACAATCCACACCAACGCTTTCAGTTGGTGCTGTTTAGGGAGAACGCTTCCAGCCACAGGGAATACAGGATAGCACTGAAGGGGTGGCCAAGCCCTGGCAGACATCGTGCCCTGCTCCTCCTCTCTGTCCCTCTCTCCAGCACCTGCCTGGGGGTAGTGCTGCCTCCTGCTCCCCCGGCAGATTTTCGCCGCCACAATGGCGCAGGCACCGGTGCAGGGCCGATGCCAGGCACATCCTGGGCTGAAGCTGCCACCCCTTTTGTCTGAGGGCATTAAAACCCCAGAAACGTTGGGGTGGCGGTGCAGGACCGGGGGCTGTCAGCGTGTGATGAGTGGCTGTGCAGCGTTACCCGTCTGGCACCGGTGCCCCTCGCCACAAATGCCATTGGCACAGCTCTGCACAAACAGCTTTTCAGGGCTCGCCTGGTTCTCCCGGCTGCCATAGAAACCCCTGTTCAGCTGAAAGTATATTAAAGGGTGGCGCTGGCCCTCGCGCTGAATTCATCACATTGTATTCCACCAGGGAAAAAAAGAGAAGAAAAGCCCACCCCTTTGTGCCTCTGCCTTCCCTTTCTCTGTCCGAGGGAGATCGTCCCTCTCCGGCTCATTTTGTATTTGCGGTTGCCTCTCCCCTCCCCATAGCCCTGGGAAGGAAGCTTCACCCCATCAGCTCTCACCATTGGGCCTCCTTGTGCTCCATCTCCCCAAACACCACCAAGGAAGCACCAAAAGCTCCTTAGAATCATTTAAAAAAGCAGATACGAGAAAATGTGGGAGTAAATCCCTCCCTACTCCTCCAGCCTGCTCCTCTCCGTCGTTCCTCCCCAGTGCTGCAGACAGCCATAGGATAGAGATGGAGCTGCAGCCAAACGGTGCCAACAGGAGTTTTTGGGAGGCAGAGACATATTTGGGCACACACATCCCTGTCCTTACAGAACCAGGCTGAACAGGAAGTTTCCAGCTTGAACAGCAGCAAAAATGCCACGGAGTACACCTCAAATATAGATGAAATTATATGTGAGGCACGATTTGAAGAGGAATAAACTCGATTTTCCCCAACTGCTGAGCAAGCTCACCCCCTCAACATAGGCAAGGCCCTGGCTCCAAAGCCTCTCGGAGCTGTGCAGAGCAGCTTTGCCCACCCTCCCCAGCCCAGGGGACCTTGGGGCAGCACAGAGGTAATTTAGTCATTTCAGGCACATCGGCCGGCGCGAGCTGGGAGTCACCAATTCAAGCAGATTTCATGCCCTGCCACTGCCCGTATCTCTCTATCAGCAGAGATCCTGCAACAGCATCTGTGGTAGACCTTCAGCCTGCCCTGCACAACCGAGCCCTTGTTCCACCACAGCAAAGAGCCAGTGAGCCCCAGGACATTCCACATTCACAGCAACAAGTCAAAAGTCCACCTGTGTTAGTCCAAATCCAGCACTTTGGGGTTATAACCTGTGCTTTCACTTCCAGAAAGGCAAAACCTCCCTGTTTCTTGCAGAATTTGCTCGTGTTTTTTAACAAATTCTCCTCCAGTGTCGTCATGTCCCATTCCACCCCCACCCCCACCCCGAGGATTTAATTTTGTTGGATAATTCTTCCCAAGGCTTTCCATTCCAGCAAAAAGGAACCAGTTTTGCTCCAATTGATTAGCCTTTGTTTTTAGCCAGAGCAGTCCTCAACCCTAAACTGACCTCACTCCTCATTGCTTACGCCAGTGCCCACAGAGGTGCCTGAGCACAGTCACTGCCTCAAATCTGCCGTGAAAGTATTGCTTAAATTTAAAAAAACCCCTAGCACCAATTTAATTTTTAAACCATTTATTTTACCTCCACTGACAATAAAAGCAGAAAGGATCAAAGCCAAGCCCTTTTGTGGCTCGGGGTGCCCCTTCCATCAGCGTGCTTTGTTCGAAACACCCTCAAAGAAACTCTCATTTTGGTCAAGGGCCAATTATAAAAATTGGGTTGGGGGTTTGCTTAGCTTTAGAGGTGCAAAATTGTCATCACATCTGTAAAGCTACCAAATGGCCCTGCACAGGCGGTGCATGAGGCAGAGGGAGGGAGGGTGTGGATGGAGGGGACGCTCAAAGGCTGGTGCAGTTTCTCAGCTCAGGAATGAGCCCTCCGTCCCCATCCCTCCTGCACAGCAGCATCTCCCCTTCCCCTGCCACGTGCAGCAGCCCCAGGGTTGGGTCCTCAGGAGCACAGCACAAGGTTTGCTTGCCCCCGACAGCTCAGCTGATCCCCACAGGCACCCTGGGGGTCTCAAGGTGGGGAGAGGTTCCACGTCACCTCACAGAGCCCTGCGGATCCCAGCAGCACCACCGGGACTGCAGGAACCGCCTGGACCCTGCACCTGGGTGCAGCAGTGCTGCGAAGAGAGACTCCAAGACCCCCGTTTAGACCCACACGTGGGCAGGGAGAGCTGGGTGGCTGCCCAAGGGTCTGTCCCATGGCCAGCCTCACTGCCAGGACACCTGTGCCCCAAAGGGTTTGTTAACCTGGTCCCCCTTGTGCTGCCGGGGCACCCACACCCAAAACACCCACGCCACGAACGGGCACGGGGCAGAGCCCGGGGTCCACCCCGTGCCCCAGCTGCCCCGGGGGGCACGGGAGCCCCACTCGGGCCCATGCCGGCACATCGGCCCCGCTCGACGTCACCGTGGGGGGACCCTGCCACGCTCGTCTGGCCGCTCTCTGCCGATCTGCATCACAAAAGCCCCATTCTTGTGAACTTGGGCGACCTCCCGACCTCGCCAGCTCGGGGAGTGAATGGCTTTAGTCTGCCACGACCATCATGTCACTTTGATTAGTGCGTGAATAAACTCTCAATCCCGGGCTGGGGGAGGCAGGGCTGGCAGCAGCCGCACTGCTCGCGGCCGCGGGATCGGCACCCGCAGTCCCGCACCCCGGGGTGGCCCCGGGGATCCCGCACCCTCTGCCAGCTAAACCACACCAGCGAACCCCTCACCCTGCCCTGCCCACACCCATCCCCGCCTCACCCCGACCTCTCCCACCACTGTCACCCGCCCGCAGGACCTTCACGGGGAGCAGAGTGGGCGAAATTCAATGTTTAAGGATGCACGGGGAAATACTGCCAGTATTCCTCATTACCTCGGTGCTCAAAACTCAGGCAGCAGCTCCAAAAGCATCGAGGGAAGCTCCCTGTGCAAACATTGTTGGAGCAGAGCGGGCTGGATCCACCCAAATGTCCCATCAGCACCTGGAGGGGTTTGCAAAGGAGCCTCTGAAACATCGGACTATTCCCAAATTGCCCAGGGAAATCCTGGGCAGCAAGGGCAGCTCTGGGTCTGGGTGAGGCTCAGCCACGTTTCTGTGACAACACAGAGCCAATGCCACTCACCCAGAGGAGGAATGGGTGCTGTGGGGACAGCTGGGTGCCCCAAGGACGCTTCCAGCAGCCACAACCAGCTCCACAGGAATGACCACACAATCCCCCCTCCACCAGCTTCACCTAAAAAATCAAGCATTCTCTGGGGGATTAAAAACTCCACAAGAGCTGATTGCAAGCTTTTTGGCAGGCAGACATTTATGCTTTTGGGGAAAAACCTGGGGAATCTCATCTTCCAGGAGACCTTGAAGTGCACCTCAATTCATGAGCCAACCTGCAGTATGTAACGAGCCTCAAACATCTGCTTTTGAGGAAAAGCTGAACTCCTGCATGTCCCTCCCACTCGCTGCACTCACTACAATATCTAATAAACCCCGAGTTGCTCAACACCCATCAAACCTGCCAAAATATCACCGTTTTAAGTCTAAAAATGCAAGATCTGTAGAAAAGGGTGAGGAAGACAGTAAATTAGGCCCTGAACGAAGGGTTCTACATGGGAAGCTAATGACCTTTTGTCTCTCCTGTCTGCAGACGGGCCTCATTTGCATGTATGCAGTTGGAATAATCTCGTCCATATTTCAAGCGTGTGGCTGCATCCCCGCATCCTCCTCCAGAGAGGTTCCCTCCCGCTGTGCATGCCATTATCTGAGTGCAGCCACTTCAGGCTGCCTTTAAAGCCACCTAGACACCAGGCAGCCTTCTCCAGCCCCACAGGAGCCTTTCCCTGTGGAAGAGAAAGAGAGGTTTGAGGCCCCATATGTGGCAAAACAGAGAACCCATGATGTGGCATGGCTGGGGGACACCCCGAGCTGTGAGACCCCCGCAGCAGTGCCCACACCTCACCCCTGGGAAACATCCCTGGGCTTTGGGGGAGCTCTTCCAACTGACAGCCGACCCTCTCCTCCTCTGGGGACCAAGGCTTTAGGTTGATCTCAGGTTTATGGAGCCCAAACGTTTTACCAGATCCCTCTGCTGTAAGATGAAGTCCTGGCATGCCCTTTATTTGGTGCTTTAAGGATAATTTTGATGCAATTGCCAAGGGCCGGGTTAAAAATGTTGGAAGCAGAAAATCTTCCTGGCACTTGAGGTCTCTCCCCACCTCTCCCTCCTCACGTTGCTCCTCCTCAAAGCCTGGAGGCTTCTCAGAGCTGGTTTAACAGCCCAGGGGGAAGCTGTGACCCTGACTGGGGGCAGCTGATGTTTACTGGGGCCAAAGCAGCTCCTTACAATGTCCACAAATTCAACACCCACTGAAGGTGAAGGGCAGTCAGGTGACTGTGCTGGCAAGGGACACTTTGCCCAGCAGAGCCAGTGGCAGTTCTTGGCCTCCCCCAGCCTCACCCACCTGCACCAGAGAAGGATCAGCCCCAGCTCAGAGCAATCTGGGCTTCAAGAGCCAGAGAAATGCAACCCCCGGAGCATCCTCCGTGCCAGGACCCTGGAACACCGAGCATCAGTGTCTCCCCACTTCCTTCCCAGTTCTTTCCAAGGTTTCCAGCAGTAAAGATAAAATCTCTGCCATTTATTGCGAGATGCCCCTCCAGCGAGCCCCAAGAGCCGGGCTCAGCCCCTCTCCCCGTGCCAGCCCCGGGCCGTGCGGGCACAGAGCGCCCCCGGTAACAAAGAGCGCTCCCGTCCTGGCGCTGGGAAGGCAGCGCCGTGGCAAACACAAGCCCTCAGACAGGCAGAGCTGTCAATCCGGCCCCGATCTCTCAAAAGATTGATTAAGGACAAAAAAAAACAAACAAAAGAGAAAAGAGAACTTATGGACATGAGCTGAGAGGCGGGGAAAGAGGGGAGGGGAAATGAGCCGGGCCAAGTTAAAATTCCGACAGAGAAGTTGCAGCTGAACTATAGAGTCTAGACAAGCATTCACAGCCCCGGCCCCGATTGTTATAGAGCCTCTATTGTCTTAATTAACCATTTTAGCTGCAATGGAAGCAGACAAACCTTTTCTTCTCCATCCCACCCCTCCTCTGCTGCACACTCATGCAGACAAACACCACCAAGTCAAGTGCTTTGATTTAAAAACCCCTCAGCATATCCACACACACCTTCTTTCGGGGCAGAGCTTTGCAAGGTTCGTTGAGAAAATCACTCGCCAAACAAGCAAGGGGAGAGGGGCGAGCTGGAGGTGGGGAAAAAAAGAAATGCAAATCCTGACGCAACATGAATGGGAACAAATGGGTTGATTCTTTTAATCTCCTAATGTGCTTAATAAAGCATTATTGCAATGCAAATTTTATTTTAATGCTGTACATATTTTATTTGACATGCTGGTAATTTTAGTTGGCTGAACAATCCGTTGCTTTGTTTTACCGAGTTATTTCTGTTTGGGGGGATATTTTTGAGGGTATCATGGGACCTCTGCCAACCGGTACCCCCTGGGAATCTCTGCAGAACTCTCTTCAGAGGCTTAAGCTAAAAAAATAAATAAATAAGAGAGCCAAATTCTCCTCTCATGACCCTGATGGAAATGCAGGAGCAATTCAGAAGCACATCTCGCCCCCCTTTCTGGACCCTCATGAGCTCCTCAGACACTTTACACTCATCCCACCTTGCCTTCCTGTCATTCCATTCCATCCCATTCCATTTGCACTCATTTAATGGGTTTACTGGGAAAAGCCTGACCAGAAAAAGGTTCCACTTGCCAAGGACACCAGTGTGAGGGTCTGCCCCAGGTGCCCAGGGAAGGTACATCTACACAGAGCCCTGCTGGTCCTGGGATGCTCCAGCCCAAACCAAAGGCAGGGAAGAGCCTTCCATTCCTGAATCCAGCCTTCTCTAGGGTGGGTTTGGGATTTGTCTGCTCGTGAGGGTGACTGCCCCTTCAGAAGGGGTTTGCAAGAGGCATTCCCTGCCCCTGTTCATAGTGTTATTTAATTAATAAATCAATTAATTAGCGTTATTAGTGTTATGCCATAATAAACCAAAAGTTGGCATCTCTGCAGAGTCACTGTAGAGCAGCAGCATTTTCCCTGAAAGAAATCCGGGGGCTACGAACATTTCAGGAGTGAACCTTGCCTTGAATAGGGGGAATCTGCCTCATTTTATACCACAGTGTCAAGGTACAAACCTGATTGCTAAAGAAAGAAATTACTGACAATTATAATCATCGTGCTGGGCTGCAGCTCTCTAATAGAAAACTGTCACTTTGGAGGATAAATACAGCTCAGGAGCTCTGTGTGTGTGTGTGTGCAAGCCTGGCAGTGCTCCTGAGTCCACTCACAACGGGGCTTTTTCTCAGGACAGCTGAGCATGAAACAGCTTCCCACATGTCAGAAGAACTTTATATTTTATATGAGGGAAGAAGTTTTTACAATGAGGGTGGGGAGGCCCTGGCACAGGTTGCCCAGAGAAGATGTGGCTGCCCCTGGATCCCTGGAAGTGTCCAAGGCTGGGTTGGATGGGGCTTGGAGCCTCCTGGGATGGTGGAAGGTGTCCCTGACCATGGCAGGAGGTGGAATGAGGTGGGTTTTAAGGTGCCTTCTAACCCACACGGTTCCATGATTCTATGTAGTGAGCCCAGGGATCGCTCTTCTCCCCCACAAGATGAGCTGAAGGTCAGAGAAAAAACACATGAAGCACTTTAGGAGACATGAGGTACAGATAGAGAAGCACAGAAAAGGGATGCAAAAAACACTTGTGGGGTCCTGGAGCTGGAGATTGCCACAGCAGAATCTGCAACCCCTCCCCAGGTCACTGAACTCCTCCTGCCACATCTCATCAGCGCAGGAGGGAGCACAGCTCTGATCCTGGGGGTGGGGGAGAGGGGGAAGCCAAATCTTTTGCAAAGGGCTTGAGTGCAGAGAGAATTCCTTGCTGCAAGCCTGGAAATCTAGACCCCAAATCTGTGTGGCAGATTTGGGAGCATTCAGGAAGATGCCCCTGTCCTCCACTCAGGCCTACAAGTGCCCAAGCCTTTGCAGCAGAAGGTGTGGAAACCAGAGGCACAAAGGGGGTCTGTGTGTCCCCCCACTCTGAGGAGCTGGGATCCCTCTTCAGCCAACTGCAGCAGTTCAGAGATGTGTCAGGAAACCTTTCAGTGCCTGATCGCCAGCAGGGAATGGCTGCAGGAAGGATTAAGGGGATTAACGTGGTCCAGGAGCTACTTCCAAGAGATTTGCCACATGGGAGAAAGCTGGTCTGCAGTGCAGGAGGGCCAAGCAAGGACCCTCCTGCTCCTTGCTGAGGGAGTTTGAGAGTCAAAAGAGATCCAGAATACATCCTGCCCTGTACTGGTCCTCCTTCAAAACTTGCCACTGCTGTTCAAACCCATCGAGCTGCCACGAGTGACCCCAGGATGCAAAGAGCAGCATTTCTGGAGAGGAAAATCCAGTTCTGTTTACCCATGTCCAGAGCCAGGTCTGCAAACTCCTGAATTCCCACACACTTCATTCCTACAGGAACAAGGACCACAGAGACTCCTCACTTTGAGCCGTGCTGGGGACGCCTGAGGGGCATCAGCCCAATGGTGTGAGCTTGGCCTCCAGCCACCCCACAAAGGGCTGCTGCTGGCAGCCAACAAGCCCAGCTGGTGCATCCCTTCCCACCCACACCACCTTCTCTAGGCCGCTGCAACCACAGCAAAAGAAATTCCCTGATGGTTTTCCAGAAGTGGAAATCCAACAGAAATGATCAGGGTCACCAGCACCATCAGTAAAACCTTTAACACCATCCTCAACACCAGCCAGAGCCTTTGGATCACACAGATAGCAGGGGCAGAGCTGCAGTGCAGGATGGGCCATGGCATGGACACCCCCCAGAGCCTGGACACCCATCACAGCCTGGACACCCCCCAGAGCCTGGACACCCCCCAGAGCCTGGACACCCCCCAGAGCCTGGACACCCACACCAGCCTGGACACCCCCCAGAGCCTGGACACCCACACCAGCCTGGACACCCCCCAGAGCCTGGACACCCCCCAGAGCCTGGACACCCACACCAGCCTGGACACCCATCACAGCCTGGACACCCCCCAGAGCCTGGACACTCACCCCAGCCTGGACACCCATCACAGCCTGGACACCCACACCAGCCTGGACACCCACACCAGCCTGGACACCCTGCAGAGCCTGGACACCCTCCAGAGCCTGGACACACACCCCAGCCTGGACACCCACACCAGCCTGGACACCCACACCAGCCTGAACACCCATCACAGCCTGGACACCCACACCAGCCTGGACACCCACACCAGCCTGGACACCCACACCAGTCTGGACACGCCCCAGAGCCTGGACACCCACACCAGCCTGGACACCCCCCAGAGCCTGGACACTTATCCCAGACTGGACACCCACCAGAGCCTGGACACCCCCCCAGACTGGACACCCACACCAGCCTGGACACCCACACCAGCCTGGACACCCCCCAGAGCCTGGACACCCCCCAGACCTGACACCCCCCCGCCTGACACCCACACCAGCCTGGACACCCCCCAGAGCCTGACACCCCCAGCTGGACACACACAGCCTGGACACCCACACCAGCCTGACACCCACACCAGCCTGGACACCCCCAGAGCCTGGACACCCCACACCAGCCTGACACCCCCCAACCTGAACCCCCAGAGCCTGGACACCCACACCAGCCTGGACACCCATCACAGCCTGGACACCCCCCAGAGCCTGGACACCCACATCAGCCTGGACACCCACACCAGCCTGGACACCCCCCAGAGCCTGGACACTCCCCAGAGCCTGGACACCCATCACAGCCTGGACACCCACGCCAGCCTGGACACCCACAGCAGCCTGGACACACATCCACCCCAGTCTGGACACTCATCACAGCCTGGACACCCACACCAGCCTGGACACCCACCCCAGCCTGCAGCATGTCCAGAGACCCTCCATGTCCTCCTGGCAATCAGCCTGGCCCCTGCCCTGATGGGTCTGGGGTCCCAGGTGGCATCTCCTCAGGCCCATGGGTGGGATCACGGTTTTTTTCTGCCAGTCAGCTGCCGGCACTGTGCTCAGTGATCACCCAGAGGGTGCAGGAGGGGCCTGAAGCAGGTGGACTGGCCGTCACACTCAAGGTCCATCATGTGCATGCTCCAAGCATCACGTGTGTTCCACTGTCCTGTGTGTGCTCCCTCCATCACATGCGTGCTTGGTCATGTTCATGCTCCATCCACCACGTGCTCTCCAGTCATTATGAGCTTCCTGCACCCGTTACACACAAGTTCCAACCCTGACATGCACGCTCCGTCCATCACCTGCATTCCCCATTAATCACAGCCATTCTCCAGCCATCACACATCACACCAGTCCTGCAACCATCCAGGCCTGGCTTAGGGAGAGCACACACAAATCCTGTGCCCTGGAAAGGAGCTGGAAGGGGCCCAGAGGATGGCAAGGCTGCTGTTGGCCCTGCACAGTGCACGAGAGACTTCATCTTTGTTAAAGCCTCCAGGCGTCCTCTTAATGTTACCCCTCTAATAATAATATTTCATCTGCCTTATCTGATTAGGTTAGGCTCATTTGATTTTTGCAAAACACCTTTAATCACCTTGCAAATTCCCCATCATTACAAACAGAGCCACCACAAACATTATCGGCAATCTGGGCTTTATTTTCAGCAATCTTTTTTTTCATATGCAAGAAAGACAGTTGTAAAAAAAATAATTTTAAAAATATGAACAAGACAGAGGCTGAGAAAACATTAACAAGGCCCTGTGCTTTCTGCTAAAGTGCCTTCATTTCATTATCATTAAATTTGCCTAGTAATTAGATTTCGGTGCATGAATATTTTAAAAAAATGTAACAGACAGGCTGTCAAAAAAAAGCACGACAACATCAATTCGATAATTTTTTAGACAGAGACATTCATAAGCAATTAACACAGATTTCCTGGGGTTGGAGACTCTTTTTTTTCTCTTCTTCTTTTTAAAATTTCTCCTATTCTTCCAGCCTTACGTTCTTCACCTGAAATTAAAAGGAAAATAAAATCACTGTAAACATCAGCACTTTCTGCCATTTTCCCCTGTTTGCTAACATGATTCCAGTGCCATTTTCCCCTCGCTTAGCATGCTCCAGCACTCCTCCCCCCGCCTCCCACCCCAGCCTTGCTAAACACGGGCAGGCACAAGGTTGGGTCATCCATCAGACCTCCCCACTCCTGCAGGACCAGATTAAATTAAGGTTGCATGAAGCTTCTGTCTTGATCTTCAGGCATTTCTGCTGAAAACAGTGATTTTGATCACTATTTGCATAATGTACAGTTACGTATTCACCGGGTCCCTAATTATATGATCTGTGTTCGACACCGCTCCAGACGCGGGGTGGCTTGTGCAGGGCATACCAACCACTGCTCGCAGCATTCCTGCTCCTGCTCCGGCTCCAGGTGAGCCCAGGACGATCCATCCCCTCCCCAAGGCTCCTCCCTGCGGGCTGCTGCCACCGGACAGGGGTGGGCACAGCCCCGTTTGCCCTTCCTGCCTCATTTGTGGGTGATGAACTGACAGCGATGGCAGTCCCTGCCCTACAGCTGCCAAAGCAGAGCCATTGTCCTCCCATTTTCACCCTCTGGGATGCACACAAGGCCCACAAGCCTTGCTCTTGCTCATCCTGCACATTTCCAACAGGACCAAAAGGTGGGTGGAAAGCGGCACAGTCCAAATTTCCCCCCTTTTGTATCTCCTCAGCAATCCCAGAAGAACCTCACATGCCAGCGGGAAATCCAGCCAGGGGCTGTTGGCTGGGGAGGTTCAAGATCTGAGCTGCTTTGGAGGTGGGAGTAGCACATGAGAGGTTTAGCCCATGCCTGGAACCAGCACAGAGCCCAGACCACTTTCCCGTGTGATTGATGACCCTGTGGAGACGTCCAGGAAGGAGCTGGTTGCTCAACACCAGTTTCTTGCACTTGCAAGTTCCCACTCCCTCCTGAAGTCTCCATTTGAAGAACAGCAGCATTTGCAGGGATTTTCACACAATCGTGGAATGGTTTGGATTGGAAGGGACCTTAAAGCTCATCTCGTTCCACCTCCTGCCGTGAGCCAGGTTACTCCAAGCCCTGTCCAACCTGGCCCTGGACACTTGCACGGATGGGGCAGCCACATTCCCTTTAATTTCAGACAGAGTTTCCCATGTTCCTGTGTTTAGTGCTGTACCACCACCTGAAGTACTCCAATAGTCAAAATAGTCTCCAAATAGTCCAGCACCTGAAATACTCTGAAGACACTCTGCACAGATCAAGCCCTTACTTGAGTGGAGCCCTTGGAATGCCAACAGCCCAGACAGACCCTGGTGTTAGGTGTGTGCTCTTACAAGAGCAACGTTTTGCTGACCTGGGTCAGCCCCACCTGCAGACAAGCAGCCAAAATTACCTGTTCAGGTGTTAAAGAGCATGAGCCAGAGCTAAGAGGTGTGCTGAGAAAACAACAAACAAAACCCCAAACCCCAGTTATTTGACCTAAGCATAGGTGGATGTTTAAAGCCCATGTCTGTGTTATCTTTTATTATTGTTATCATCATGGTCATCATCTCTGGCAAATTAGGAATACACAAAACAGCCACACACAAAGAAAATCCTGGACCTCAACCCAGGTCATGCCTTCCTAAAATCTCCTTTGCAAGGTTTTATCGGCAAGAGCAGGGAGTAGAAGCAGTTGGTACAAGCAGCTGAAAGACCAAATCAAAAGCATGTGAGCAGATTAAAGAATCAATCTCTCCGTTTGATGCAGAGGAAATCCCACTAATTATAAAGAAGGGGCTTATTTCCTGGAGTCACTCTGTTTGAAGTCATCAAAACTAGTAATACTTAATTACTCTACTTTATGGAATATATAACATTGAGGCCCTTCGCCACTCACCAGCCCACTGCTGCCATCACTGGCTCTGGGTTTCCAGGGGGCTGTGGGCATGTTCCTCCTCTCCCTATGCCCTTATTTATTCAAATGAAGCCCTTAACAGCCCTCACATGAGCCTGCAGGGAAGCATTTAAACGTGCTTTAAAAGGAGGTTATAATGAAAAAAAACCCAGAGTGATTTAGCCCTGTGAGTTACCTGGCTATTACTGAAATGTGTGTGCGCCATGTGTGTGCCAGCAAACTCCTGCAGAATCAGGTATTGAGGATTAAACCAGACTGGAGGTATTTGCCTCATCCTAATCCTTGAAAAGGGAAGGGAACAGGCAGTGGTGTGACTGAAACACAGCCCTTCAGACCTTGCTGAGCCATCTTTGAAGGTCCAAGAGCGAGCTGCCACCTTCCGGTTCATGGACACATCCAGGTGACTTCCATGGATTGGAGAAAAGGCACAGTGAGGTGTCTTGAGGAAATGAAAGGAGGCACAGGATCTTCTCAGAACTGGCATGAAGATGGCTAAAATCGAGGACTCCTTGATCATCCTCACTTCTCCAGGTGGCTGTAGAGCAAATCTGGGCAGGATGTGCTTTGTTCAAGGGCCAACAACCCCCAGTCTCCTCAAACACCATGGTAAAGCTTGGGTTTCTGGCACTGGGTGACTCCCATGGAGGGGAATCACAGATTCCATTAAAAAGCAACAATAATAATATTTTTACAGATTGAGAGAAACCTTGGAAAATGTAACCCAAGAGGTTCAGGCAGGGAAAGGCAAGTAAGTTCCTTTTTCCCATTCCTGCTGTGGTCTCAAGTGGATCTGAGTGCTCTCAATTGCATCCCTGGCCCCAATGCTGCCCCCAGCACCTGAGCCTTCAAGCAGAGACATTCCTGGCAAGGGAGCAAAACCCTTGGGTTCAAAGCCCTCTCTCAGGATACCATGAGGTTCCCTAAGCCCAAAACTCTTCTAAAGGCAACCTCCAGGGAGCAGGTATGGTGAAGAGCTGCCCATTTCCATGGCTGGGGAGCACCAGGACAACCCAGGTGTGGCTTTGACTTGCTCAGGTCTGGCTGGTTATGAGACTTTTTTCGAATTGTTCCTTCTCCAGCCAAGCTGGAAGCACAGCCCTTCCTTCATCACCACCCCCACACACCCACCTGGGAGCTGCACAGACACCACCATTACAAAAGGCAATAATGGATCTCCTGCTCCATCCTGGAGTTTCTCCCAAATAATAGAGTCCAGCTGGGAGAGCACGTGGAGATGTGGAGCCATGTGCCTCTGTTTGAAATTCTGCACATACCATGGCATCAGGAATGTCCCAGGAATGCTGCTTTGGAGTCATGAGGCCTCACAGCTGGGAATTGTGGGTGAAAAGGGTTTGTTTCCCCTAAGACAGAAGGGAAAGAAATCTGCTAAGCCTAGGTTTGACCTGACTGGGAAATGCAACTGGGCTCCAGACTAGCTCGGCTGGCCTGAAAAATCCCTTTTAAGATGTCTGAGCCTTGTAGAAGCCCCAAGCAGAGCATGCCTCTAAAAAACCTCTGCCTGAAGGAGGCCCCTTGCGATTCTGCTGCTGGTAGAACAGACGGGTGCCGTGCTGAACAGCATCTGCAGGGCAGGGATGGGCATCTGCTGCTCCCCCTGCTCTTGGCTGTGCCCTTCCTTGGTGGAGATCAGGCTCCAGAAAGGCCTCAGCACTGCTGGGCTCCATGGGAGGATGGGAGGGCACAGAGGCTTCCACAGAGATCTGGGGGATGAGAGCTCAGTGTCCAGCCTGGCCACACGTCTGCTCTGAGTCCCAAGGACTGCATGGCCCTACCAGGACCTTCCCTGCTCAGTGCTCTCCTTTGGGGAGCAAGAATCCACCTGGAGGGGCACAGCTCAGACCTGTCTTTACTCCATCTTTTGCATGCTTGGGGGGCATGAATCAAAATATTTCCCTGAGCTGCACAGAGAATTCCAGCATTTCACCCATTGTGGATGGTGGGAATAGTTCAAGCAGGACCTGAAATAAAACTCTCACATTTCAGTCCCTCTGGAACTGAGAAACACCCACGACAAGCCTATAGCTGATTTTTTTGCCTCATTTCTTCAGCTCTAAGATATCAAAGGAGAAAAAGGATCCGCTGCAAGGCAAATGTCCCTATCCTTGCTGGCTGGCAAGACACTAGCCAGGAAGGAACTGTATTTTATCCAAAGAGGCTTTCTAGGGCTGGACATGTCCTTCTCTGGGATCTATCATGGTACAGGCAGCAGTGAGGAACAGACCCAGAGTGCTCAGACCCGGGCATCTCCATCTCAGTCATGAGAGTGATGACCTGCTGCAGGTGGGAAGGAGCTCGGGCTGCATCCCTCAGGGCTCTAGGCAGGATGGATTTAACCACTCTGGTCCTAGCCCTGTCCTAGGTCAGAGCTCCGAGCTGTTCTAACAGCAGAGCACAAACTAAACTTTGGGGGCTGCTGCTTTGCATGCTGCCCTGAGGCCGCAGGCAATGAACCTTTTTCCCTACAACCTCAAAATGTGGGCCTGAAAAATAAACACACCCACAAGGCCTAAATCTTCCTGTAAGTGAAGGACAAGGGCTTAAACGCTCTGCTCAGAGGGGTGTGGAAGGGGGTCCCACTCCCTGCTGGCTCTCCCTGGAGGAAGGGGTGAGTTGGTCCCCACTGCCATCACAGAGAAGACCTCGCCACAGCCCTGGCTGAGGTCTGTTTGTCACTTTTCCTTCATTATTTGCAGTTTGTACACAGGCGTCATTAGGGATTCATTCGGTTTCCCTAGCAGCAGGCATTAGTCTGGCTTCCCTTTCCCCCTTCTCTCGCCAGCGCCCTTTATTTTTAGTGTCTTATTTACAGTTTGACAGAGTAACTGTAACCCTTGCAAGCTACTCCAGCGGCTTTAATCGGGGGAATAATGAGTCCTGTCTGGCGATGAATAGAATTTAGGGGACAGATTGTTCCACACTCGCCCGGTGGGGTAATTTATTTATGTGCGCACTTGTCGGGAGGAGAAAGGGACGGGGGATCTGTATGCACCGAGGACATTGCCGGCGCTGAAAGGGAAGGGAGAATGGAGCCAAACGCCCCAGATCCCGCTGCCCCCCCCGCCCCTCCGGCAGCTGAATGCCTCCGGTGGCCGTGAACTTGGATGGGCCGAAAGCCCCATTCCCAGGCCCTCGGCACGTCAGCGGGGCCGCCGGGCGGCTGGGCTGCGGCAGCGGGCTCGGGGCTCCAGATGGGTCCGGCCGCGGCGGGCAGCCCTCCCCGGCACTGCCCCGCATAGCCGCGGCACGGGGAGCAGCCCCATAGCAACCGTACAGTAGCGGGAGCACAGCGGGGGTCTGGGAAGAGAGGCAAAGCTCTCGGAAAAATACAGGATGGGTCCAGACAATGGCTCTCTCTCATATCATAAATTACACGGCAGCAACAAAAAGCAACGGATCCTGCCCTCTCCCCCGCTCCCACAGCCCGGGCGCTCGCTGGATGCTGCTGGGCATCCCCGGGCATGGCGACAGCGGCGGCACCAAGGGTTTCCGAAGGAGGGAGGGAGGAGGAGGCATTGCACCTCCCAGCCCACGACATCCCCTTCACCCTTTCCCTGTCCCCTCAAAGCACATTTCCTTTGCTCCACAGCTTTTCTGCTTTCTGCCTCTCTGAACAGGATCGCCTCGGCACCAGAGTTGCCTGTTACACCATGACTGTGGTCCTTCAGCCAGTGCTCACCAGGATCAGAGAGATGCAGCTCCTGGTCCAGAAGCTGGACGCTTTTTCCTTCTTCTACTCTCAAGGGAAAAGGCTTTTCACTCCCTTTTTCCTCTCCCTGGCTCCAGGCTGGGAGCATTTTGCATCTAGAGCTGGCAGCAGCAAGGTCTCAGCTCAGTGTCTTCCAGGAGATGGTTGGAGCTGGACCAGGCTGCATCCCAGCCATCCCTGGGCTCCCGTGCAAAGCAGGACAGTGGGATCCACCAAGCTCCAAGGTCACCTCAGCCAGGAGATGGTGCCCATTAGCAGAGAGGATCCAGCTTGCAGAGACACTGAGAAGAGGTAGGACAGGTGAGCAGGGGGTCCCTTTGCACCCCCAATTGCCAGGCAGCATCAGCCTAAAAGAGAGGGGGGGCTCTGGCTGCTCACCCCCACTCAGACACGGAGGTGCTCAAGCTCCACCTGAGTTTGTTGCTGACGTCCCTTAAACCTCTCCCTGCTTGGCCCAGCTCCCACCTACACTTGGCAACTTTCCTTTACAAAATAGCCTCCAAGTTAGTCTAGAATTACATTTTCTGCTTAAGTGAGGACACGTTTTAAATGTGGCATCAGGACACTCCTGCTCTGGCAACACCCTGTTCACACCAGCACAGCCCTTTGGCTGCAGGGGATTTGCCTTCACTGCTGTGTCAGTGGAGTCAGGAATGAAACAGCCGCAGCCCCAGACTGATTCCTGTTACCACGATGGTACAGAGCATGTTCCTGTTCCTGGAGTCTTACCAGTTTACCACAGTACTGGGAGAGAACTGGGTGAGCCTCATGACTCTGAGCACAAGCAAGCACCCAGACATTTTTCACCCAGCCCAGGTTCCTCTCCCAGGTGAGGGGGCTACGAGAACCACAGGTTCTGTCTACCTTAGACTTCAAAGCATGGAAGCAGCATGGTAGTGGGCAGTGTAGAGGACTAAACCAGGCAGAAAGCACTGACATGACATCTCCAGGCCATGGGGCAGAGAAGAACTAGCCTTCTCTGGATGTCCACTGGCTGGAGGAGAACTCAAGTGATGGCCCTGGCACTTTGTCACCACGGCCTGGGATGAAAGGTGTTGTGCCAACTGCTTTGGAGCAGAGGTGTGACCAAGGGTCCTGCAGTTGGAGAGAGCCCTCAGCCAGCAGAAGCACCTGAGCTGCACGTGGGGGTCTGGCAAGATGGGGACAGTGTCTGCTCAGACCCCCAGACAGCACCTCACCGCAGGGACCCTCCACCAGCCCCCTGCCAAGGGATGTTCTCAGCCCAAGAGTCGGTTTTAGGGCAGAACTTCCCCTTGAAACCTCTCCTTGCTCAGCCGAACTCAAGGCGAGACAAGAGTCCTTGCACACACTTAAAAAATGCAAGAAAAGGTCTTTGCACCAGGAACCTGTCTCTGCCCTGTCAAGTGCTTTGGCTGGTGCACAGCCCAGTCCCTGGGGTCGGGGCAGCCCCTGCCCTGCTCCGTTCTGCCGCGGGAGCAGAGCGGTGCCGACCCCAGCGAAACCTGCGGCACCACTGTGGGCCTGGGGAGCGGGAAACCTCCTCCCGGGTACAATGACTGTCTATTCTGCTGATCACAAGCCTAATCCTCTTTGGTTTTTAATTGGCATTTGGGCTAAGCTGATTTAAACCTCTTCACCTTGTTGGGTCCCCCCTCCCCACTTCTTTCTTTTCTTTTTTTTTTTTTTTTTTTTGACCAAATAACAACGCTGCCATCACCAAGTCCCCGGCACAATGACAGCTTTGTGCAAGGGCGAGAGGAGAGGAAAGGGAAAGGGAGGGGGAGAAGGGAAATGTGCTGAACACACTTGGAAACAATGCGGAGTTTGTGATTCAGACTTGACCACTGGCAAAAGACCCGCTTCAGCTGCGCCTCGATAATAAACGCACTGTCCCTTCCCAGCACCTCTCCCCCTGCCCATCACCTCCGCCTCGGGCCAGCTGCCCACCGGTGTGGGCTCTACCTGCCATCCCCATCCCTCAAGGGATGCAGCTTTCCCACGTCCCAGTGTGACCCACCATAGTGGTACCATATCCCCAGTCTCACCAGTGAATGGCCCAGAGGGTGATGTGCAGTGGCGGGATGGGCATGTCCTGGTGTCCTCTGCACCCTGTCCATGCCTGAGCTTGGTGCTGTATCCCCACACGGAGGCCTGGTGCTGGTCAGCAGTGCTGGTCAGCAGCCCTGGTCAGCCTGGACGGACGCTGGTGTAAATCAGGATCCACATCATGCTCCAGGCCAGGGTCTGCCAGCAGGAGCAGCGAGAGGAGGAGGCTGAAGTGGGATCAGCCATGGTGAGGAGCTTCTGCTGAGGGTACCTCAAGACAAGGTCCTTCTGGCAGCTCCCCACGGCTCATGGCTTTTGGAGGATGGGGTTTTCCATACAACCTCCACTCCTGGGTTCATGCAATAATGAGCCAATCTGAGCTAAAATCAAACACAACAGAAACACCTTTATTATCTCTTTTCCATTAAACAGGCAATCCCCCTTCCCCAAAGAACCCCAAAGGAACCCTTTGTTCTGTGGATGAGACAGACACCTCTCCCAGGGCTTGGGGATTATGAGTTAACAAACCCACGAGAACAGATGTTAAACACAGAAAAATATCCACATGTCTGAGACTTTGGGCCAAGTGGTCAGCAAGGAAGGTGCTGGTGACCACAGAGATTTTTGCTCCTCTTTTTCCCCACCATGTGGTCACCATGAGCTCTCACCAGTTCCCAAGAATTTGCCATAGAGACACTCAGTCCATCCTGGCAGCCTGATGGTGCCAGATCCAGTGTAAGAGCTTAGGGAAAGTCCTTTAAAAAAAATCCAAAATTTTAAAAAATCCACTTACCAGGATATTCCCAGTGAACTCTCACCAGGGCCAGAGACCTGCGATTCGTCACCCAGAAAATGAGCATCACGTAGGGTGAACCCACATCCAGCCTGGCAAGAGAGAGAAAAGAGGATGGGAACTTGTTAAATGTCAGACCTGTGTTCCCTGGCAGGATTACACCAGGAAAGGGAGATCACAGCCACACTTCTGACACGAAAGGGAAATGAGGAAGAGAGAATTCATCTGGAAAACTCTCAGCATCCTTGAAACTGGGCTCTTTCCTAACCTGAGATGCCTCTGTGGGGCCTCAGCCTTGTAGGGAGCAAGAGAGGCTGGGGTCTGCTCTGGGGGAATTTGAAATGGGGAAAAGCTCTCATTGCACCATTCCCTGTCCCTGCCAAGTGTGGTGCCAGCCAGCATTTCACTGTAGCCGTGTGGCAAAGACAGCTCCAGGTACTCAAAACCTACAAGCAGGACCAAAAACTCTAAATCTAAGTAAAAAACCACTTTCTTTATGCTTTCTTTGCTTTCTGGGGGGCTGTGTTCTCCAGGTTTCCCTCCCTGCCCAGGACAGTGACTGCTCCACCAAGGCCCAAAGCCAAACCCCAGCCCAGAGCACCCTGAGGCCGAGGGATTTGTCCCAGCTGTCCTTGGGACAAGCACAGGGAGACTCATCACCAGCAAGAGCCTCACTGAGGGAAGAGTCTTGGATCAAAGGAGGAGCCTTTCAGGGTGCATCCTCACCTGAGTGACCTCACCCTCAGTGCAGTAGGAACCAAGTGGCAAAGCTTCAGCACTGCTCAACCCTGCTTGAAAATACCAAAATCAAGCATCCCTGACCCTTTGGATATTTGAATTCCCTTACAGAATTGTTTTATATTTTAATAATATATTAATATTCACTTTATTTACTTCCCATCTGTGTAAACTCTGCCTCCAGCTATGGCTACTCACAGGCTACACACGGATTCGGACACCTAGTGCAGAACTGACACGGCTTAACTGAGGAAGGGCCAGAGGAAGAGCTTGTTCTCCTGTCCATTAGTCCCATAAATCATCTCTTAACACTACAGAAATCAGAGTCAATCTGATTCTGTGAAAATTCAGTGGTGCAAAGCCAGTAAGTGGCACTGGTGGGAGCAGAGTAGCAATGCCCAGACCCATCCTCTCCTTCCAGCCCTGCTTCCGACACATTCCTGTGCCCCATCCCAGGGAAAGAACCAGAAAAAAGGAAAGGAAAAAAAAAAAATCCCCCAGCACGGACTGAAGTTTATAAATAAAAGCAGTGAGAAATGGACTAAGTAGCTGCAGCTTAGCCCAAGAGCTAAGAGCCTTAGCGCATTTTTGCAAGTTTTAGGGAAGCATTTCCCATTCCTGACTAAGCACGTTTGGCAGGCAGAGCGGAGCGCGTGGCTGCACACCCTCCACAGCTCCAGCCCAAGGGCTGCAACAGTGAGAGCCACCCGTTCCCCAGTCCTTTCCCACCTCACAGACCCCACCAGGCACCAGATTAGAGCCAAGCCCAGCCGTGTTCCCCATGGGGCTGTCCCCCAGCCAGGCCCGTCTGGGGCTCCGGCGTCAGCCCACAAGCAAAAAAAGAGATTTATTTTACTGCTCTGGATAAATTTTGAGTTGGTTTTAATCTACTTTCAAAATTCCCGTCACACCAGGGTTAAACTCACTCAGCATATTTAGGCTTTTAAGTTCCCAGGTCTCATGGCAACAGAGGGATGGGGAGAAATTAAAAAGAACAACAAACGCGGCCTCATGGAACACCAAGATTTTCACAAAAACCACAAACCTCTTGCAATAGGTCTTCAGATAAAACACCCCAATATATTTCAAGTGCTGTAGTAAAATTAATCGCTTCCCACCCCGCCAGTTGCGTGAAGATATTTTTGCCCTCCCTTGGATTAACCCGAGCACAATAACTTTGTGCCCACAGATCACCTGGACCAGGTGAAGGCTCTAACGCCTCAGCCCATCGCGCACAGGAGATGAAGTCACTCTTGTTTCACATAGATTCTTTTCCCCTTTCTTAAACCGCCATGAAACGGTTTCAGCAACACAAAAAATGAGGCTATAGAATTCTTCCAGTCCAAAAGAGGGAGGAGGGGGTAAAAAAAAATTAAACAGCTGTTTTGCTAATGGTATCACAGTACACAAAGAATGAAACGTCATATCTAGGAAAAAATTCTGCAGCCAAGCCTCAAGCCCCACGATGTCCCCAGGAGGCACAGAGGGCATTTTGAACAATAATTTAAAAAAAAAAAAGATGATGGAGCTGCCTTTGGTCCTGTTCCCACTACAAAACCTGGAGATGGGATGAAAAGGGGCCAAATTTGAGGTGCGGGTCCGTGCGTGGCCGGGGGTGTTCCTTGGCCGGCGGGAAAAGGGAAATCCCAAATGGCCACAGCCAAGGCCAGGATGAGCCCCTGGAGGCCGAACGCGCCGCGGTGAGGCCGTGGCACCTGGAGCACCACGAGCAGGGCCCATCCCGTCGGATCGAAGCTGCCGGAACGCTCCCGCCCGCGTGGCTGGGCTGGGGGAGAGGCAATCGGCCATTTTACACAGCAGCTGCCTAAAATGGTGGCTCCCACCTTGCCTTCCCCCTCAGCACGCATGCACCCACGGCGAGGGGAGGGCCAGGGCCGCGGCCCCCCGCGCGCGAGGGCGCCGGGAACGGGAGCCAAGATGGAATTAGAGGCAGAAATTAAAGGAGGGGAAGGGGGGGAAGCGGGAGAGGATGCGCCTCGCCTCGCCGCGGCCTAGCCACCGATGGTTGGCTTTGTGCGCCTTGCGGAAGGGAGAGGCAGGAAGGCCTCGAGGGGGGAAAAATGGGGGGAAAAAGGGGAAGAAAAATAGCGTTTGGGTGAGGATGGCGAAGGGCAGGGATGCGCGGGGGTGCGGGGAAAAAATCTTGCCTTCTTTCTTCACCGACCCCCCTTCACCCTCCCTGCAATCCCACTTTGACTTTTCCCACAGAAGTAGCCAACCTCCAAGAATGCAAATGACATTCATTATGCAAATGCATGCAAATCAGGTTTAACTATCGGAAGAAGGGCTCGGAATTTCTAATGGGTTAACTCTTTCCTGCACGGCCCCGATAACAAGAGCCCTCGTGTCTTCCTTGGGGCTTTGTGCTTCCCAATCTGTCCCGGGCACCCCATCCCGAACCCCTCGGTGGGCACCGAGGTGGGGAGGGTGGAACAAAGCATCAGGAAAATACCAACAACAACAATAAAAACCCTACTGGCGTGGGAGCCGCTGCCCCTTCGTTAAACGTTCTGGCAGGAGACAAGACAAAGCAGGCTTAAGAGCGGAATTGGGGAAAAAAAATGGTAATGAAAATGGGAAAAGGAAACAAAGAAATAAAAGCCAAAATAGAAAAACAACAACAACAAAAAAGGAAAAATAAAATGAAAGAAAAACGAAACGTTGAAAAGGAAAATAAAAAGGAATACAAAGAAAAAGGGAAATTACAAAAATAAACAGAAAAATAAAATAAAATCAATATCAGGTAAGGGAAAGAAAAAAAAGGAAAGGTTAGAAAAGAAAAGGAAGGGAAGGGAAAGAAGAGAAGCAGGCCACTCTTGGCAGAAGGTGAAACCCTCCGGTGGTGCAGCAGTGAAGGGTCCTGGCAGCCACAAGGGTTTGGCTGCTCACATCGAACCCGCTCACCGGGATGGCCTTGCAGCCACTGGCTCTTTTGCTGGGAACAAAGTCACAAAATGCACCAAGATTCCATTCTTCTTTCCTTTTTTTTTTTTTCAGTGTTTACATTGAGAAAAAAATATTAAATTACATTTCATCCAGTGCTGGGTGAGCCCGTGGTCCTCTGGGGAGGAGCAGGGGGATGGCAGTGGCAGCTCTAGGGCCCCAGTCCACATCCCTGTGACCTGTCCAGCGTCCTGGGATGCTCAGAGTGTGTTCCAAACGTGCATGACATCAGTGTGGGACCACTGCTGCACTCCTCCAAACCTTTGTAAAAATCCCGATTTCTGGTCCCAGCCCCAAAAATGAGAAGGCCCCTGAAACAAGGAAATTCCGGGCATGACCTCGTGCTCACCGAATGTTGGGATTGCTGGAATTATGAAAATTACAATGGGCTGTGAAGTGGAGAAATAGATGCATGGCAGAATTCTAAATATTTTATAGCAATGTTGCATTGATTCACAATAATAAAACACTTCAGGATTATTGCTGTGTTTTGCCCAAGAATAATTTCTTATCTGTTCCAAAACCTCCTGATTTTTTTGTTATTTTCTGTATCTCCTTTTACATTTGATCTTTTTTACCCGATCTACTCAAAATCTCTTGTTATTTGAGCTGTAAGGTGTTAAGTGCAGTAGGAGTAATCTGTGCAAGAGCAAGAATTTCCCAAATTTTAGGGGTTTGGTTTGAGATACCATAAAAAATGTTGTTTTAGAATCAGTTTGCTGTGCTCTGAAATGCATGAGCACAGAACTACTGGTCAGTTATAAAAAAATAAACCATTTTATTTCATTAAGCTGGTTCCAGCCTAATAAGGCCTCTGCAGAGGATAAAATACACTTGAGGTGTGCACTTTGACAACCCCCTTTCCCTACTTAAAAAAAAAAAAAAAAAAAGAGGAAAAATAAATAAATCATGAATAATATTTTAAAAAAGGCACCAGTAATTTGGGTTTATTTCTGTCTTCTGGCCTCCAGCCCACCAGAGCAGGAGCCCTGCTCTGCACCCCTCATCTCGTTTTGACTCCAAGCCGCAGTTTCCAAGCTCACACATCATTCCGAAACTGGAACTGAGTGATTTTTTTTTCCTTTTTAATTAGTTATTGGAAAGTATATTTAAAAAAAAAACAAACAAAAAAACCCCAAAACAAAACAGAAAAAAACAAAACAAAAAACAGGAAAAAAAAAAGGAGGAAAAAAGCCAAGTCCTGTGTAGGAGAAGGGCTGGAGGACGCTGGTGGCTGCAGCCGTGCCCAGGCGTGGCCGGAGCTGCTCATCACTAATGACCAAAACACAACTGAATTATCCTGGCGTGGGGCTGACAGGACAAACCCCTCAGATGCTGCCTCCCGAGCACCCAAACAGCACAGAAATTGTCATTTCCCGGAACAGTAACGAGTCAAGATGCATTAACAAATACCTGGTGTCGTGGGCATCCCCGGAGCTGCAGCAGGACGGGCCTCGGGCTGTGGGACACAAAACCAAGGTTGGGTTTAGCACAATGTTGGCAGAAACTGCTGGATTTAAAAACTCCAAGTGGAGTCGCATGAAAAGAGGTTTGGCTCCATCTCCAAAAGTGATTTTTAAATTTTTGATAGCTTTTTTTTTATCTAGAAGGCCTCCTGTTCATTCACCTTTCTTTGCCTTCACCTCCCTTCTCTGTCAAGTTTCAGTGCTTATATCCACATCTATTTCAAACCCATTCTTTCTGGTTTTCTCCCATCCTTGATGCACCTCTTTGGCCCTGGAAAACTCTTGAAGACACTCAGCTGCAGCCTTTGGGCACAGGGTGGGAAAAGAGGTGCTGTAGGCATTTGCAGCCTCTGCATCACTCCATTAAAAATGCAACTTTCAACGCGTTTTAATCCCTTGTCATTAGAAATCAATAACACACCCTAGGAGTGTTTATTCACACAGGGGGTGGAATGGACCCTGGCATCTTCCACAGTAATTCCTTGTGTGGAGGGACCTGCAAGATCTTTGGAATGAAGGAAAAAGGCGGGGAGGGAGGGTGGTTTGAGCAATTACAGTGGGAATATATTTGTTGAAAATATATTATGGACAATAATTTCAAGCGGCTTCTCAATGAGATGTCGGGGCTGCACACGCCACAGGAAATAAGCAGCAGGGAAAAAGTGACCCCATACAGCCCTTTTCTTTCTCATTTCTCCCACCAGCTACTAAAAAAGCCACTGCTCAGTCTTTGCCAGATGCCAAGGAGTTTTCTGCCTCAAAAGCCCTGTTTTCCTCCCAAACTCCACATTCCCTCCTTGCCAGAGGGTGTTTTCAAGGCGAGACACTCAGCAGTAGGCTTTGCATGGCCACACCATGGGGAAACAACAGGCTGGAGAAGGTCTTTGAGTTAATCCAGTATCAGATAATGGAAAATTAGCAAAGGCAATGAGAAAATATCCTGGACAGAGCCACACGGAAACGCCACATTCCTGTGATGGGAACAAAAGTGCAGCAGAAGATACCACCAGGGATGACAGTCCAGCTGCCCCAAAACAACCTTCCCAACGGAAAAGAGCCTTTAAAGTCCCAAACTGCTATGGCACAACCTCTTGGTGGTCCTCTGAAGCAGGATGTTGGGTGTTTAAAGGAAGATGTGGGACTAGGGCTGTTATCCAGTGCTGCCAGGAGTCACCTGGGGATCACTTGACACCAAGCAAAAATTAAAGCACTTTCAGGGAGAATCCCAACTTTTCATCGCTCCTGTTAAGGCCAAGAGGAAAAGAGGAATTTTTGCAGCAGCCACTTAAACTGTCTTGTGATAGCTGATGCTCGTCACCTCTCAGGATGCAGTGGGATGCAAAAGCATCCTTGGACCACAAAACAATTTCCCATGGAATCATAGAGAAGATTTCGGTTTTGATTATCAGGCATTAAAAAATGCAGGAGGCAGAGGCTCTCGATACTGTTATTTTTGGAGGGCTCCTGATACTGTTATTTTTAGCCAGTTTTAACTCATCTCACCAAGCCCTTTTTTTTACAGCCAGCTCACCAACCTTCTAGGGCCAGATTTTTTTTTTTTTTTTTTGCCAGACTCAATTCTCCAGTGCCTGGGGCTGCCAATAGTGCTCAAAAAAGAAAAAATCACCCCCAAAAAAACCCCACACACAACACAAAAAATTCAATCGCACCACCCTTTTTCTCTAATTTTCCCAAAGAACTGGGAGGCGTGAGCACTCGAGAGTCAAATTTGCCCAGGACCTGCGTTCCCTAAGAAAGCAGGGCTCATTCGCCTTCCACAAACTCTGCAGTGGCAACAAAAGTCCCTTTCAAGCCCTTCCAGACGCAAGTCCTTCAGCTCAATTAGTCAGGCACACAGAGACACAAAAAAGCCTCCCATTCAGGCTAGTGGCTGGCTGTGGAGGACAAGGGCGAAGAAAGGATCTTTCTCCCACGCTTTCACTGGGTGTCATAACAAGCAGAAAGCCCTCTTACGGGGGGATTATTGGAGATAAGAGTCCGATGGAGGGGCTGGGGCAGGAGCTAGGGCTGCAGAAGGAAGGGAGGAGGGGATGGGGCTGGGGTTGGAGGTTTCAGCTCCCAAGGTCGGGTGAGCACGGCCGCTGACAGCATCACGCTCCATCAAAAATATTTTTTAAAAAAATTACGATGTTCCCCCCACCCTGTACACACACACGCGCGCAGAATAATCCCGGTTCTCCATGGCAACCTGCTCCGTGGCCATCCCTCGCACCAGAGGAGGGAGGCAGCTTGCTTTCACTCCAACATCTCTGGCAGCTTGTCCCGATGCTGTCAGAGCCTCAGCCGAGCTGGGCAGAGGGGCCAGCCAGGCTTCCTCCCGCTGTCTCATCTCCAAAAATCAGTGGTTTTCTAGAGCAAAGAGCATCAAGGGGATGTACAGCTCCATGGGAAAGCTCTACCTCCAGAAACCCAGCCAGCCCTGCTGATTCCCCTGCACATGGGTGGGTTTCATATTGAAAAGACCTTTTTCGTTACAAAGAAGAAGAAGAAAAAAATATGTGTGTGCGTCTGTTAGTGAGTTTGTTGTTCAAAGGCAAAACAAAGGAGAAGAAGAAAGAAAAATCCCCAGGGAGCTGGGTTTGTCTGCAGAATTGTGGGGTGGGACTGTGGCCCTGGGCCACCCGTTCTCTGTGGTGCCTCTCCAGTCTGGTGGAGCATCTCGAGCCCTCAAACCTCCCCCCAGCCAGAGGGGTCAATTGCTGCACCTTCTAGTCAGGCCTCTGCAGGAAGAAAAGTCCTCTGGATACTGACAGAGCCCTGCAGGATTAATCAGAGTTCCTGAGTGAATTATGTGCCTAATTCCCTTGAACGATCCAGGTTATACTGTTCATTCCCCATCACTTTTCCATTTACTCTGTATGTGGCTGTGGAAGCTGGTGGCCCTCCAAATCTTTTCAAAGATAGGATTCCTCTCCCAAGAGCAGGGTCACAGAGGCAAATCCAAATCGAATGCCAGAAAATTTGGCTTCTCCCCCTCCTGCCCAGACCAAGCTCCTGCCAATTGCCGCTGCAGGATTGTCCCCACTCCCGGCACCATCAAGGAGCAGGTGACAAGAACATCCAAGTTCAGCAACATTTTACAAGGATCAGGGAGGGAATATAAACTCTCCAGCTCAGGAATGGAAAGCCAAGAAACTCTCTTGGAATATATTATCCCATAATTGTAGGGTTTCAAGCACTTTCCTCCCAAGCAGCTGGTGCCTGCTGATGCCAGAGGAAGGTTATTTGGCTCAGACACATTCCTGCCCGGTTCAGCCTGGGAATCCCTAAAACAATCCACTCCTATGAAACACAGTAAAAGCTGAATATTTCACTCGACCAAAACAGCAGAAATTTACTGAAAGATGAAGGGGGAGAAATAGGTGAAATAAAGCAACTCCTTAGGGACAACCCTTCCTCCTTCCCAAAGAGCGCTGTGTGCCTCCAAAAGGGTGAAGTGGGTCTGAGGGACCCCCTTTCCCTTTCCCAGAGCTCACACACTGATCCAGAAAAGCTTTTATGGGTTGTTTTTTTTTTCAATAAAAGATGAGTTTCCAGCAGGCAGAAACTTGAAGTTTAAATTAAACCTGGTTTACCTGCTTTGACCTAAACAAAGCAAGGCCACAAGGTGAGCCAACAGCCCACAGGGCTCGAAACCAGGCCATCCCAGCACCAATGAGTATCCAGTCTTTTTCATTCCCAACACTTATTAATCAGCGCTTTTTCCCCCCTCTGAGAACCTGCATTTTCTCCCTATCCCAGAGCAAGCTTCACCTCATGTCCTCCACTTGTCTGTAAAAATGCATTGCACGAGATCAAGCAGTTAAACCCAGCAGATGCACCCAACATGGATGCTCCCTCCTCCTGCACCAGTATCCTGGCACTGCCCCTTTTGTCCCTGCTCCAGCAATATTAAAACCCTAAAAGTGGAATTACAATTATTTTTACACCTAGCCTGGGCTGCCAAAGTCAAAACTCAAGCCATGGCTGTGGATGCTTGGTGAGGATTACACAGCTTTAGCTGTACAGTTACAGATGCCAGGTCCAAGTCTGCTCTCAGCTGTAGCAGAATAAATCCTGGAGTTATACAGTGAGCAAGAGACTGTGATCCACTGATAACCAGAGATGGATTCAGTCAGCAGTGTCGGTCCAAGACCTCCCCCCCATCAGCCTTGCAGATTTCAGTACATACGGACACCCCCCAGCCATAATCCCCGGATTCGGGGCATCCCTCTCCAGAGCTGGCATGGGACCCCTAAAATAAAATTTCCTGTCTCTTTTCCTGCAAAACTACCCAGGGCCATCACAGCCTTGCCGGCTGCAGATCCTGCCCGCGCCCGGCGGCCGCCACCCCTTCCCCAGCTCCTGCAGCGAGAGGTGGGAGCGGAGAGGTGTCGGGACTCACACGCACACGTCCCTTTCTATATCTGTCCCTGAAAATCCCGCCGGGCAAGCCGGAATGCGGCCCCAGGACTATATTTAGGGCCCCCTCCGTCATGCTGGCAACACTGTCACACAAGCCTGGGCCAGCAAAACCTGCCGCCGCCGCGGCGGGCAATGGGGACAGCGAAGCTGCCAGCGCGGGCGGCGAGAACCGCGGCTCCGCTTTCACATCCAATCACCCCGGCTGCATCTGAGCGACCTGCCCGCTGGCGCCCGTCTCCCCCCAGCAGCCTGAAGACCACAGAGCTCATCATTTTCCTTCCAGCTGTACCCACCTTGGGGCACTGTCACCCGTTTCCCCCGGGCAGGGTGCGGGAGAGCCATCCGGTCCCGTTTGCTGGGCACCCAGCACCACGTTTGCACCCTGGGGTGGGCGGGGTAATTCAAGAAATCCCCTCTCCTGCCATACAGGGAGCGGCACTGGCTACCCCAAAATCACCCCAGGGTGTTGCAGAGCACCTTGCGAAGTGCCGTGCATCAGTGGCCAGACCCCACCGGCAAAGCCACGGCGGCGACAAGGACAACACGATCCTGCCCGCACCCCTCCTGCAGTCTGTGCTCCGAGACGGGGGGCACCGCGGCCCAGAGCCCAGACGGTTAATTCCGAGCATCACCCCAGCCTCCGTTCCCACACACCCGGCACTTGCTGAAATTAAAGCAGGGCCTGATCTGATTCCTATGGCGGCTTAGCGCGCCCACTCAGCCGGTTTATCATAATCCCGACATAAAAATCGCTCCCTTGAAAACGCTCAGGGGTTTGAAGCCCTGATTGTTTGAAGAGGAAAGACTCTGTTCTCAGCACAAAGATGTGCTCCACTCTCAGCCCCGGTCCGGCAGCTGGAGGGTTCAATCAGCATTCCTGACCCCATAGGTACCCACGGAAGGAACCCTCACACTTTCCTTGGCACAGAGATCCCCCAAACCTGGCCTGACCAGCTGGGCCACACAGCACCCCAAAGAGAGCAGAGCTTTGAGGACTGGTGCTGGGAACAAGTCACTGCTGGCTGCCAGCCCTGCTGTGAGGGCATCTCTAAAAACCATTCCCTCTCCCTCCAAATCCTGCTGTGATTGCTTGTAGGAAGGAATTCTATCTTTGTATTTCAAAACTATACAGATAAACACAAATTTCTATCATATTAGTGCGATTTCTTTGTGGTGCCATTGCAGTGCAATTCCACACCTGCCCAACCCAGGGTGCACGAGACGGTGCCGAGAGGACAAGGGGCATTTCACGTACTGGGGAGACCTCGAAGCCATCAGGGCCTGCTTTTGTTTTCAGTCTAAAACTGTAAGAGGTTGTAAAAAACTGTGAAGAATTCCTTCAATGGGAAAACGTCTGTTTTCCTCAAAATCATGATTTTTAAAAATCCACGTCAAAATCCACAAAATCATGATTTTTTTAAAAACATTTTTTAGCTACTTTTCATCATTCGGGGCTGAGCATTTTCAAACATGAAATGCAAAACCATACATATTTTATCCATCACAAAGTAAAAGTTCACATCCACTGACAGTACCAACCAGCACAAGTATTTCTGTCCTTTTGCCAGTCCCCCGACCCGCGGCGCGCCACTCGTACAAGGAGAGTGGTGCAGAAGGGCTTTGGCCTCAGCAACAAACTGCTCTGCTGCATTTCTGCACTGCCAACACAAGTATTAAAGACAGAAGCTAAAGGGGATCAACTGAGTGAAATTAATAATTTTCAACAATTATATTTGTATAGGCTCGTTCTCCTCAACGTCCCACTGAATCATGTAAAAATTAGAATTGCATTTGCTCCCTTCTTTTCCCCCTCGACTCCAAACTGCTGCTAAGCAAGAGAACGATGTGAAGAGCTGATACCTCGCTCCCAAACATGCGAGTGTGTCTCCTATTAATGTCTCCAGCAGTTATGTGGCCGGAAGGGAGAACAGAGTAGACAGTGCTGAGTGTTAACCAGTCAAATCATAGTGTCCAAGCAAGCTTAAATGGCCACATGTAAACTGCAATTTGGATCAATGTCATGCAAACACACAGGGCTTACTGCTAGTCCACTCCAGGAGTAAATCAGGGAGAGAAGGAGAAAAAAATTAAAAATCAGCTGTTTCAAGACTATTCCAAAGCCCTTGGAGAGAGCCAAGCTCGCAGTCAGATGGACAGTCCCGCCACTGGAAATGATTACATCCCTCAACAAAAATTCAAATTAAAAAGAAATTCCACTCAGACGAAGAGCGACGTGCTCTGACAGCACCCACAGGCCCCGGGGACTGCAGCAAAGCTTGTGGCACCTGGAACCCCAAGGGACCCATCCAACAGCTGAGGGGCAGTGAGTATGCTGGAACTGGTTCCCATTTCCCTGCCAGGCTGGGAGCACAAAGGGATGGGTGATGAACATGGAGGTGTTTTAGCCCCACAGTGTCACCACGTCCCTGAATGGTGGTGGGGGTCACAAGCATTTTAAAAGGAGCTTTTTGCAGCTGGGAATGAGGTGCACAAGCTCCAGAGAGCCAGGTTGGGCCTGGTGGGCTTTAAACCCACCCTCTCCATCACTGAGCAGCACAGGCACCTCCTGGCCCTGGCTCCTAGCCCTCCACACATGATTTGCTAAATTCTTGGATGAGTTTCGTCCTTGTCCCAGTTTACATCCCCCACTTCTGCTCATGCCTTTGTTACAGCCAAGAAGTGACACCATCAAAATCAGCCTATGGCAGTGCCGCACAGACCAGGATTGGTCACCCAGGAACACCAAAAGATGCTCGCATAGCACCGCTCCCAGCCCCTGATTGGAGAAAAGGCGCTTTTCCCCCTCCTTGAGGGAAGCCAGCGGCCAATGGTGGGTGGCACATGGCAGCTTCCCAGTGCTCACCCAGAATAAGAGTCCCTCGTCCCTCTGGGGAGCCACCACACCCCTTCACACACAGACTTTGGTCCATTGCTCAGTGCTGATGTCTGCCCACAGACGCATCCCGGTCCACCAGCCTGGCTGGAGTGGCAACCACCCAGCTGGACCAGCAAGAGTTCTCCTGGCTTGGGCTGCCTGGGAACGATGAATGAGGAGAGCTCCATGTGGAGAGCTTTGTCATCGCTTTGTCACCAAAGCCAAGGGTGTCCGGCTTCATCCTACTAGATGCTCAGGGTGTGAGCATCCATGGAGGATGTCTCCTCTTCTTTGGAGGGTGCTCTCCCTGTCCATGGACCAAAGCTCCTGGAGCTGGTTCCCTGTTGCCCTGTTCTCTGCAATGTCCCTCTCTGACTGGGGACAAACCGCCTGGCCAGGAGAGCAGCACTTCACTCCCCCCAGGAGGAAGGAGCAGCAGGATGGCAACAAAGAACAGGGAATCAAAAAAGAGCTTGTAAAAACTTCCTTACATCCATGCCACTGTCAACATGGGCTGCGGGAGCAGCACCAGGAACAATGGCAGCACTCAGGTGAACCTCAGTGGGAAGATGGAAAGAAGGTTTTCCCTAAGCTTTCCCCAAGCAGATCATTACAAGATCCCAGTTAACACATATACTAAATTATTCTGAATTACAGGGCCATGGGTGAGGGGAAAAAAATATCTTGTTTATTAATTTCGAGCAATCATATCAGCAGGATAAATCTTTCACATCACACCCAGCACTACAGCCCTTCCCTGACAGAAGTGCCAGGGACAGTTCCTTCTGCCCTTTTGGTTTTTTTAAAGATCCCAATGAGCACATGAGCAAAACGAGCGGGTCCAGCACAGGTCAGAAGTCAGCTCATTTCTACATCTCTCACAAGAGAGTTTTCATAAAGTCACAAAGCTATAATTGCTCCTTTCCAAAATTAGTTCAGGTGCCATCACCCACATTAGCTCTTTATTATTATAAAATCTTTTTTGGTTTGGGGTTTTTTTTTTCCTCCTTGGAATCATCATTCTGATATTATTTTGTCTTAATCCACCATGAGATCTTTGTGCTCTTCTAAGCAAGATCAAGACACTTTTTCAAATAGGTTGCTGTGTTTTGCAGGCGGCATCTCAGGCACCCAGTCTGATTATTAAAAGCAAGTGGGAAGCACCCAGTTCACCTCTGAACCAAAATTCCCTTCTACAGTAGAGCAGATTAAAAAAAAAAAAAATCACAGTTTCCATAAGGAAGAGGTTGACACATAATCCATTAAAGAGGGATAAGAGCCAGCATCAATTTGCAGAGAAGATAAATTAAGCAAAATCAAGTTCCCCAATTAGTCTCACGCGGTTCTACACACAAGTTTATATATATATATATATATATGTATATATATGTATATATATATATATATATATATATCCTTTGTAAATCCTCAAATTAGAATCTTGAGTCCATTCAAAGAAACGTTCATAGACAAAGGGTTAAAAGAAGAAAGAAAGCATTTGGATAGAGACACAAGGGAAGAAAAACAAAGAAAACTGCAAAAAACCATTTTCCAAATCACCATATCCTTCTTTCTAATACTGATATCAAGTTATAGCTGTCAGGAGGAAAATATATGTATCTGTATAACAGATAGGGAAGAGGGGGGAGGGAAGGTAGAAAAAAAAGGAAAAAGAATCCAGCACTCGTATTTGCAAAACAACCATTAATAAACATTGCTCTGTTGCTGCTTTATTAAACAGATAATCCAACACAGTAATCTGTATTGATTTATGGATTCTCTGATGCTCTACGACTGGTTATGCAATGAAAGTTCATCCTTGATCTGTAGTCTGGGTCCTGGACTTAACTAATTCATAATCTGATTGGAAGTTTTACTTTGTTAATTCAATTACAGTTAACGGCCGAGGAGAGAGCGGCAACATCTTTGTCTTTCTCAATACAGATGGTTTCTTCCCATGCCCAGAATCAGTAAACTCTTAAAATCACAGGAGGCAAATAGGTTCTTAAAAAAAAAAAAAAAATCCTACCTCGGGTTTTAATTCCAGTCTCTGAAAGTTGTCTTTTCCCCCATTTTTTCCGCCTCTCATTTCCTTTCTCTTCTTTTTTTTTTTTTTTTCCTTTTAATTTTTTCTTTTCCTCCTCTTCCTTTTGATGAATTTCCTTTCTTCTCCACATCCTCCTCAGGCGTGTAATGGGGTTATTTTTACTTTCGGTTATCTAGCTTTATGAAGAATCGACACCACTCATACAGCTAGATAACCAAAGATAACAACCAACCCCTGGAGTCTACAGCATCAGCAGGAAAAAGCCAACCTCCTCTTCTCCAGGGGCTCGGGGGCACGTGGCTTTTAAGGAAGGAACGAGGGAGGAAAACGAATAAAAAGAGATGCAAATATTAGCAGCCAGATCCATAATATCTTCACACAGCTACAGCCCTGGCCCTGTTCCTGCAGCCCAACCAGCCCAGGGCACAGAGTCCTGAGCATCACTGGGACAGGCAGGATCAGGCCCCTTGGAAAGACAATTTGGAGCAGAATTACAGGATAACCACTCAAAGGCTGCCTATTTTCTGCCGAGTTTCAATTTGTTTCATTTGCAAACCAAATGATATTCTGCAGGTGTCGAGAATTAAGCCCACATTATTTTTAATAACTATCAAATTAATGCATTCAAACTGGTAATAATCAAAGCAAATATAATTTGCACCCACAACTTAAAATATGCATAAAAGACCAAAAGGACATTTCCCCACCCACAAATGCGTTTAACGCTCCCTAAACAAAATGACTGCGAGAAAAACCTGCCGGTTAATATAAATAGTAACTTGTGATGCTTTGGATTCAGCCAAGATCTGGGGGAATAGTGATGAATAAACACAGAAAACACAGAGGAAATGATGAAAAGGATGGAAGGGAGGAAAGAAGGAAGGGAGCGACTCCTGCTCGCGGCTCAGGACCCCGGACCTGAGCAAGGACCGCGCATCTCGGGCAGGGACCGGGACCCGTATCCCTCCGTTCGTTCAGGGGGAGAGCGCAGCTTTCCCCCAGTAGGGAACCGCATTCCTCGCTTTGCTCTCCCCGTATCCCTCTGTCCTTTCTTCTTTCGCGGGGAACACGTATCCCCCCGTCCTTCCTTCTGGGGCTCTGCTTCCCTCCATCCTTCCTTTCTCCGGGGGTGGGGGGAACCCTCATTCTCCTTCTCCAGAGTGACCTGCGTCCCTCCCTTCCTTCCTCTGGGGAGGAACGTGCATCCCTCCCACCGTTCCTCCGCTCCAGGGCAGCTCGCATCCCTCCATTCTTCAGGGAAGGAATCCGCATCCCTCTCCTTCCCCGTGGCACTCCGCATCCCTCCCGCCCGCCTCCACCCGCGTCCCTCCCCTCGCCGAGTGACCTGCTCCGCTCCATCCCTCTTTCACCTGCATCCCTCTTTCACCCTTGGCGCTGCGGGGAGGCGCGGAGCCCTCGCTCCGCCGAGACACCGCCGCTCCGCCGCCCCCGCCCGCGCCTCTCCCGCGGAGCGGAGCGGAGCGCCGGCAGCGCGGGGGGCCGGGGCCCTGGCGGCGGCTCGGGGGCGCTCCCGGCGGTTCGGTTCGGTTCGGTTCGGCTCGGCTCGGCTCGGCTCGGCTCGGCTCGGCTCGGCTCGGCTCGGCTCGGCTCGGCTCGGCTCGGCTCGGCTCGGCTCGTACCTGCTGCCCGCAGCCGCTGCCCGCAGCCTCTGCGCCGGGGGGAGCGCGCGCGGCACTTTTCATTCATGCTTTCACACTCCCGGCCCTCGCCGCCGCCGCTCATTGGCTCGGGCCCGCCTGACGTCACCCGGCCCGGCTCCCACCCCTCTGCAGCGCTCGTCGCTTCATCAATGGGCTGGGGAGGGGCCGCGCGCACACGCGCGCCGCCGCCACCCGTCACCCCCACCTGTCACCCCCATCCCCGCCATCGCCCCGCACCGCCGCCGCCCTCCGTCACCCCCGCCTGCCCCATCGCCGCCACCATCTCCGCTGTTCTGATCTCTCCCGCCCAGTGCCATCACCATCAGCGCCTCTACCACCACCCTCGATCGCCACCATCGCCAACATCACCCTCATAATCATCATCATCATCTTCATCGCCACCCTCATCACCGTGGACTTCACCGCCCTCGGCGCCACGACCCGCATTACCATCGCCATCGCCACCACCCTCAGCAGCGCCGGCCACCACTCACCGCTACCACCCGTCGCCAGCGCCAAGTGTCTCCTCCACCAGCCATGACCATCCTCCCACCACCCATCTCTCCAGCTCTCCACCTCTCTGCCCCCCAAGCTCAGTCTCCCTGGCTTCCCTTTCTCGGGGAAGGGGAACCCCACTCAATGCCAGTGCCAGGGCCTGGCCGCTGCGTGCAGATCCCAGATGGAATCAAATGTTGTTTTACTTCTGTTGTTTTAACCCCATCATTAATTACCCTTTGATTTTCCTATAATACGGATCCTATTTAAAAAAAACCCCAAAAACCACACCACCATGATTTTTTTCTTGAACAAGAACAGGGGTTTGGGGCTGGGTTTTTTCATTTTCTCTTAAAGTTCTCTTTGCCTTGGATTTTTTTTTATTTTTTTTTTTTTTACTAGTGGAAAGCCAGCGGGGTTTGGGTTTGTGAGTTTGGGCTGGGAAGTTACTCCTGGCTTTTGTCTCTTTCCGGAGTCAGATTCTCCTGCTGCCACCACCAGTGCAGCAAGTCCACCCTGTCACGGCCCTCTCTGCCAGTTGCCCCCACTGGGAAAATGGGAGCCCACTGGTCTGGCCCCCATCACGCCCAGCACCTACAGCCCTGCCTGGGAGTGAGGAAGAGGGGTGGGGGATGTGGAAATAACCCCAAAATACCCCGGCCCCGCCTCGCGGGGCTGGGGCTCTGCTCCCCAGGACTGTCGCTGTTCCGCCGGCAGCCCCTACCCGTGGCCTGCTGTCCGGCTCCTCTGGGAGCCCCCCCTGCACAAAAGGGTTTGGGGCGTGCTGTGTTGCACCTTTCCCCTTTCCCTTCGTCCACTTCCAGACTTGGGTGGGGGAAAAACGCAGATTGCAGAAAAACTCTGTGGGTGCTCACTGGGGAAAAGGGGGAGGGGGGGGGTGGGCTGTAGCACGCATTGGAGGTACCCAGGGATCCCCCACCTGCACCCCCTTCCGAATTTTAGCCTCCAACTTCTTTTAAGCAAAGGGCCCGCCCCGGCCCCTCCCGGCGTCGCTCGCACCCCGGGGTCGGAGCTCCCCGTGATTTCTCCCTCCGTGGTTCCCCATCACCCACCTGGGCCACGCTCCCCACGCCAGCGACTTCTCCTCTGCGGGCAGAGCGGGGCCGGGGGTGAGGCAGCGGCCGGAGCCGGGGCTCTCCTGAAAGAGAAGGCACAGAGGGCTTGGTTAAAGAGGCAGCAGCGCCGGCGGTGCCCGCGCAGCCCCCACGGCGGGGGTGCCCGTGGAGCAGCTCTGTGGGGTCCCTGCGGGGCCGGCTTTAACCATTCCCCACCCTCACTGAAATGGGTTTTAAGGGACACAACCGCACGCCTGCCCATCTTTTAATTCTCCTCTTTATTAAAGTCACATAATTTTTTTATTCTAAATTTCTATTTCAGTCCCCTCCTGAAATTATAATTATTTTTTAACCTGCCAAAAGAAGAAACACAACTGATTTTGCGATTTATCCTGAAAAAGGCTACAAAGACAAGGATTTCGCTTTCAAATTTGGATTCACCCTGGGATTACTCCGATGACAGTGCATTTTTATTTCTAATTTTATTTAACATCGTTAAACCCAGCCCGATCTGGGAGGATTTAGGGAAGGGCACGAGTGATTTGCAGAAAATGCTCGGGTGTGATTTGAGTGTCTTAACAAATAAAAACCTGCTCCGTGCTTTGCTGTCTTCCTGGGGGAAAAAAAAATCCAAACCGCAAGGAAGCAGAAGGAGCCGCCGCCGCGATCGCGGGATCTCTCCCATAACGGCAGATTTGAGGATTTCCAGCCTTAAAATTTCCACGCACACCACTGCATAAATAAAAACTTAATTTTCAGGGACTAAAAACGGAACCGAGCTGGGCAGGACCTCAGCCGGTGGGTACCATTTGCTTTTTTTCTTGCAGAGCCGGGAGTCCACGTACTACCCGAAAAATAGCCCAAAATAAGCCCGGGTTGATTTTTACCCGCGCACTCTTTGAGCGCAGCTTCTTCTTCCCCGCGCTGAGGAAATAATCAAGAACAGACTGCAGGGATGAGGCTTTTTAAGACCAAAACAAAACAAAAAAAAAAAAAAAGAAGGACAGTAAGAACTAAAATATAAGTTAAAATAAAAATAAAAATAAAAATTAAAATAAAGATTAAAGCTTTCTTGGCAGAAAAAAAAAAAACATGTAGGATTTTCCATCGGCGACAGGACTCGAACACCCGGGCCCGCTGCAACCGAGAGGCCGATTTCGGCCGGGGCATCACCTCCGGCTTTAATAACTTCTAAAAAAACCCCTAAACGCATTTAATTTGGGTATCCCCCACGGCCTGTTGAGGAGGAGCCTCAGAGGGACCGCTCCACGGCAGGAACTCATGGGGTTTGGGGGCATTAATGGAGTGGCTCCGACCTTGTTAGGGCGGGGGGAGAAATTTAAGAAATGCCACACGGGGAGTTCTCGAGGTGGGGAGGAATCGTGCCCCCTTCGCTTCGCACCCGATCGCCTTCTGCCGCGGACGGTGGAGGAGGATGTGTGAAACCTTTCCACGCGCGTTTCATTCACAGTCATTTGCATATTCCATAGGGGGGATCCAGCTCTGCGCATCCCACCCCTCTCAAAATCCTGTTCAGGGTCGGGGGTGACCGGGCCCTTCGCTTCCCGGGTCACGCGTGTGCGTGTCCCCGCCGCCCACGCCCCGCGGCCCGGCCCGACCCCCGGAGCACCCCCGGCCTCTCCCGCGAGGAAGGCTCTTGCAGGATTTGGGGGTGCCTCTCTCTGCCCCCACGGCCGCGCACCGCGAGCATCCCCCCGAGCAAAACACAAAGCCCCGTGGGTTGGCGTGGAGGGCAACAGCGAATCCACGGGCACGCGTGGAGCGGGGAAGAGAACCTGGAATGGTCGTGTCCTGCCAGGCCGCTCCCATTCCCTGTCCGAGGCATAGTGAGGGATTGCGGGGGGGCCTCCGCACCCCAAAACGGGATTGTCGAGCCAGAAAGAACTGAAAGAAGTGAACCTTTCACCCAAAGTAGGTCTGGGTCACCCGCGGTCCTAAAGAAAAGCACGGGGGAGTCGGGGGAACGTTCTCGGCCGACCCCAAACTTTCTTAGCTCGGATGCCGAGATGCCGCGGGACGGGAGAAAAGGGAAAAGGGAGGGAAGTTCCCCCTGCCCCCGCGGTTTTGGAGTAACTCCGACCCCGCAGCCGACCCTGGTTGGACCCGCACCCCCAGCCCCAGGCAGGAGCTGGACCCGCTCCCGGACCGTCCTCCACCCGGCCCCGCAGCGCTGCGGCCCCCAGCCCATAATAAAGACGCTTTGAGAGTCCTCTCCCCCCTCCACCCCCCGTCCCCCCCTTATTTTTTTTTTTATTATGGTTTTCTCACCGAGTCCAATAAATCGCGCGGCTCGTCTGGCCTCAGACGTGTTCAGCAACCCAAGCCCCGCCGCTTTTGTTCCGCCAAGTCTCACATTGTTCGTCCGGCTGTGCGGGGCCGGCCCCGCGCGGCGCGGGAGGCTGCGGGGGGCTCCGCGGGGGCTCCGCGCCCCGGCCCGGCCGCGAGCACGGGGCGGGGGTGAGTGGGCGATGGTCGGCCGCGGGAGCACGGCCCGGCCTCCCCTCTCTCTCCCGGCTTACCCCGACTTCTTCACCCACCTAGGGGCGGCTGTCTGCCCGGGATGCGCCCGTACGGCCAGTGGGTCCTGCCTGCGCTGCCCTCCCTGCCCTGTTCGCCAGCCCGGACTGCTGCCCTCCCTGCACTGCCCGCTCTACCTGCCCTCCCTGCCTGCGCTGCCCTGCCTGCCTACCTGCCTGCATTGCTCTGTCTGCCTACCTGCCCTCCCTGCCTGCCTGACATAGCCTCACTCACCTGCTCTCTTTGCCTGCGCACTCTGCCCTGCCCTCACCTGCCCGGCCCCGGCCCGGCCCGGCCCGGCTCGCCCCGGCCCCGCCGCCCGCGGGTCTTGGCGGTGGCCCCGAGCCCAGAGCCGCCGCCGGAGGAGCGGGGGCCGTGCCCGGCGTAAGGATATATAGGAGCGGCCGAGGAGCCTCCACGTAGCCGATACGTAAAGTGTACGTGTGAGAGTTAAAAAAAGTTGGGATGCAAATGCGGGGCCAGCTCCATCGCGCGGGAGGGGGGGGCCGCCGGGGGGATTTCGGGGGTAGGGGGGAGTAGGGAGCCGCGCTATTTCCAAGCTTCCTTAACCTCTGGATTGCTCGAAATCGATCAGCAAAGAGCAGCAAGCCCGGCAATTAGGAGCTCATTACCATATATGCAAATATGGCAACCTCTCTCTCTGCAGCCACGGAGGCGCGGGGAGAGAGAACCGCAGCAGCGTTTGGGGGTGGGAATTGGCGTGAGGCGTGCGGGGGAACGGGGACAAGGGGAAAAAAAGGTTATTTGGGGGTATTTGAGTGGTTTTAAAGGAAAGCGGCAGAGCTGCGGGGGCACAAAGTGCTCGGGTGGCACAGACACCGTGCGGCCGGGGCCCGCGTGGCTGCTCCGAATTTGCTCCTTAATTCAAATAAACTTTTTCTCCCTTTGACATAAAGTCCGGGCGAGCAGCACGGCCCAGCCTGAGTGGAGGGGTCCCTCCGCCCCCTGAGGACCCCCTCCCAAAACGGCGGGATGCCCTCAACACACACCGGGAATAACCCGGTAATTCGGGGACATGCGGAGGGCCGGTGCCGGGGTCGGACCGCTCCAGCCCCGGCCCGAGGGAGTATTTTAAAGGTAACTACTGATTTCTTGCATTTTATTAAAATCAAAAACCCCACCATAATGCGGAGATTCCCGGCACACGCGCTCGATCGCGAGTTCCCTTGTTACCTGCAATTTTATAAGCGTCGCAGGGCTTTTTTGCTTAATAAGCACAGATTAAGGGCAAAGTCTCGCTGGCATTTCCTGAATGCTGATTAAAGCTGGGGGGTCACGGCAGGAGTAGAGCAAGGAGCGGGTTTTTCCGCTGTGTCGCTCGAGGCGGGCAGTGGAGCATTTTCCCCGGTGGCATCTTACCAAGTTTCCCCCGGCGCTGCACTTCCCCCCTCGATTTGGGAACTGACTTTGTTTCCCTCCTTCCACAAACCGTAATCACGGCGTATTAAAAAATAACGCCCGTTTCAAACTGGGCTCGGATTTCCTTCCCTACTTAGGATTATTTTATTTTTCCCCCTAAAAAATAACATTTTCTCCCTTTTGCCCCCGGCTCAGACCCCCAAATAACGAGAATGAACTCAATATCAGGAATCAATTCCTTACGCCGAGAGTGTTTGGTGGTTTAGCTTAAGTGATAAAAATACAGATAAAAATACCAAAAGTGAACAAAACCTCCCCAAGGGCTCCGCGGGGATGGGGGTGGTGGGGTGGCAGCAGCCCAGCCCCGGGGCACGGCAGGGTCCCCGCGAGCCCGGCCGGCTCCGTGCGCCGGAGCCCGGGTTATTCCTGCTCGCAAGCGCAGCAGCCGTGGAAACAGAGGGAATTGAGGGGATCTCTTCCCTTCTTTCTTTCCAGTTTTAAATTTTTTAAAAAATATATTTGGGAAAAGCCCTTTTCGGCAGTTGCATTCCCACCTCGGCAGCTGAGCCGCTTTTCCCAGCCCCGTCCGGGTCGCTGCTCTCTGCATTCCTCTACCCCATTCCTCTTTAATTCCCGAGTCACCAGGATTTATTGTTGTTATATTATTATTATTATTATTATTATTATTATTATTATTATTACGATTATTATATTTTAAAAATTCATTTATTTACTGTGAATGGCCACAACCGACGAACATCCTGCATGACTGCGGGCGGAGGAACCGTGTGTTATCCATTTCTGTCCGTCCCGTTTTATTTCTTTATTTATTATTATTATTATTATTATTATTATTATTATTATTATTATATTTCGTGATTTCAGCCGACGCTCCTGCAAACCTCCCTTGAGTTTGGAAATGCAGGAAACACTGTATGGAAAGGAAATTTAAAAAATTAAAATTCTCTTTCTGTTCCCCCTCTCTTGGCAAATTCACAGCTACCGACGACCAACGAGATGAGCGGTTTTCCCTACAGAAATCCTCACTACAGACCCGAGAGCCGCTGGCATCACTTTCCCATCCGCCAGCGAGGAAGGCGGCTTCGCCCACCAGATTATGCTAAAAAAAAAAAAAAAAGTGCATTATTATTTTTTCCGCTCCTTATCCCAAAGTAGCAATTAAAGACAGTGGGAACCTTTGCCTTCCGCCAGGACAGACGTTCATTTTATGGGTCTCTATTTCCTCTGATATGAACTTTAAAGAGGAGGGGTTGGAGCAAAGCGACAGAGAAATTCATCCCATTTTTTTCGGAATTCCCTCGGCAATGCTGGCTCCTCCAGTGGAAGGCACGCAGCCTTTGCCTCCAGCTCAGGAGCTTTGTGCCCGTCTCATCTCACATTTGTTTTTCCAGTGCCAGGCGCTGCCACAGGGCACGAAAAGGGGCGTTAGTGCCGCAAAACGAGCGTTTTAAACTTATTTTTGAAGAGAGTTTCTGCTGGAAGGCAGATCCCGGGCTGCGGCGGCGGGGGCGGTCAGTCGCAGATGATCCAGGAGGACTTTCACCTCGGGAAGCCGGGATTTTCGACCGTGCGTGTCCCGGGGGAGGCAGGCGGGCAGGGACCCGCGGGACCCCCGGCGCCGCCCTCAGCCCCGCGCTGCTTGCCCGCAGCCCCCTTCCCTTCCCTTCCCCCGCACGGAGCCGCGCAGCCCCTGCGCCCATTAAAAATTGAAAAAAATCCCTCCAGAAAACCCAAAGCAAACCCGTGATTTCCCCCAGAAGGGTCTGGTTTGCAGCGCACGAGGGGAGAGGGGAGGAACATCCCCCACCTGTGCAGCCCCCCCTGGGTTTTATCTCCGCAAGGCAGCGCGGTGCTGTGGGTGCAGCTCCCACCCCACCTGCCGCCCCCGGCCAAGATGAGACCCGGGGAGAGGCCACGCACATCGGAGTGGGAGTGGGGAGGCAAATTCAGCAGCAGCACCCCCAAAACTGGTCAGAAGCCCCTGGACTGGGCATAAACCCGGGAGTGCCCTATCCAGGTGCACCCTTCTTGCGTGTGGCCCGTCTGTGTGCACCTCACCCCTGTGCACCTTGTGCTGCGTGCCCTGTGCATGGAAGGTGCAGGCGGGGTGGGAGCACAGCGGGATTTCCATCCAGCTGCACACAGCTCCATCCACTCCAGCAGCTCCCTGCTCCCTCCACGAAGGGCACCTGCAGGGAGATGCTCTCCATGCTCCCGTGCATGTGGAGGGGGAAAATACCCTCTGCAAAATGCCTTCCCTGCTTGGGGAAAAGCAGTGGGTGCTCCGTGTAGTTACTGGCGGGTGCTGGACACCAGCAAGCACCTCCGAGGCTGTGCAGGGAGCCCGCAGCTTCCCTGCTGGGGTTTTTAAGGGAAATTCCCTCTTTTCTGCCTGCCAGCTCAGAGAGGCTCTGTGTGGGAGATGCGTGAGCTGTGTAAGAAATGCCGCATATGGGTCAAAGAGGATTTTTGGCTTTTTAAATATTTGCACTGAGATGTCCACGGGGATGCGTGACTTCAGACAAGTCGTGGGTTATTTTCTGTAGGCAACGTCCACACATCCAGCTGTGTGTGTGTGGCTGCTGCCCTGGGACGTTCAGACACAGGTTTTTGTTTGAGATTCTCCCAGCAGTCCCAGTCACCTCAAAACCCGGGGTACAGCTGCCGGAGCAGATTAGTGGCTTGTAGGTTCAGGGGAAGGAAAAAGGATCTGGAGCTGGGTGGTTTCTAAATAAATGTCTTTGTCTTAGTGCCAACCTCCACTCCAAGGATGGCATTTTTCTGCCTTTGCTGGGCACTTTCGCTGCTGCCTGGGCCATGTGGTGCCACTGCTTCAGCGTCCCCCAGACAAAGAAAATGCCAACAAAAGCTGCATTTTGAAGCAAGTGGGTGCACACTGAAGGACAGCAGCAGAGAAGCTCCGAAGATGTCCCCAGGCCTGCAGGGCTGTGCCAGCTGTGTTCAGGAAATCCCTGCCTGTCCACAGCCTCTGTCCTGTGTGTATGTACCTTTTGCTCCATCCTTGATTAAGACCCCCATAGTGAGACAAACCCTTCTTGTTTCAGGGCTGGAAAGCCCCATGGCTTCCTCCTGGTTCTCCCCAGCAAGTGTTTCCTACCTCAGGTGGAGCTTTTAGTAATTCAGGATATTTTAATAGCACACCCCAAAGGCTGTACAGTAGCTCGATGCCTTCAAAGGCACCCATGTAACCCAGTAGTTTCAGAGGGGAAGGGGGCTGAAGCCTGAAAACCAGCAAATTAATTTATATCAGACCATCTCGGCCTCAGATGTGGTGTTATCCTCAGCTTCAGCTCATCTCAAAACCAACACGAAAAAAAAAAACAAACCAGGAAAAACCCATAAACCTCAAACCTAAACCGAATACCGAAATTCCCTCTTTCCACACTGGCAGAGAGCTCTGTGTTGTCTTGGTAAAACTGGGTGAAGTGTCCCCCCAGAACCTACCCCAGCTCAGCTGCCTGGAGCCCTTCGTCCAGCAGGTGCCTTTTCTTCTGCCTCAAAGGGCTTCGATCTGGACAGCTCTTTTGGAGAATGGCTGTTGTAAGGGATGCCTGGCACGAACACGGCCTGATTACAGCCCAGCTCGTTAAAAAAATGTTCCCTAGGTATTGAAGGGGATAACAAGGATATTTAAACATTCCCAGCGTGCACCTTTAAGCGGCAGAAAATAAGGGAAATTGCTATCATTTAATTCAGTATTGCTCCTTTTGAACTCCCACTGGCTCTGCCTGCAATTGTTCCCTTCGCCAGAGCTTGGAGCCGAGTCTGGATTACGGCAGCATCGGGGCTGTGGGTCCGCAGGGCTGGGAGGGCTGGGCACAGCAGGACCAGTTTCCCCACATGGCAAAAGGCTGATGGGGCTGGTTTCCATTTGGATTTTGAAAGATTTCCCTCAATAGCCCGGAGCAGGGTCTGGTTTTGGGGCCCACAGCCCCAGTTTGTAATTACCCTCGTATTTTGTGTGAGCCAGGGAGAGGGTGGAGCAGAATTTCTTTTTTGTCTGCATCTCTGAGGAAGCTTTTTCCAAAGTGAGAGCAAAAAAATCCACAGCTGGTGTTGGTGGATGAGACACTCAGCCATGTTCTGGTAGGGGGGAAAAAAAGACAAAGTCTAATTTTAGATGTTCTGAAATGCTTACAACATGCATCCCTCCAACGGCCTGGCACGGGCACCAGTGGTTATTTCCACCTCGGCAGAAGGAGAGAACAGGGACCTGGGATCTGCTGTGCCTTGCACCAGGCTCTCCCCAGGTGACCCAGAGGGATCTCCCCTCTGGGGGCCTTTCTGCCCTGGGCAGTGCCAGTCATCAATATTTACAGAGAGCAGCTCTCTGTAAGAGAGAAGAAGAGACAGGGCTCCTCTCATTTGGGACAATTTTCCCATATTTTGTCTTACCCCCTCCTGGCCAGAAGTCCTTTGGGAATGTCTCCATCCCCCCAAAAAGCAGCTTTGGGAGCCCCACTGATGAAAAACTAAGTCATGCTCTGACAGGCCATTGTTTGACAAGAAGCTCATTGTTTCCAAGGTCTTTTCCCCTCAAGTCCCGTGTCACCCCCTCCCCGCTTCCCCCAAGGTTCCTCTGCCAGCCCCGTGGAGCGATGGAGCCCCAACCCCACTCACCCCCCTCCCAGACTTTTCCTGCCAACCCCGGGGATTTTGGACCCGGACCCAAACAGTTCCTCATTTTTCCATTTAACCCCAAAAGAGCTGATCTGAAGCAGCCCGTAGGTAGGAGAGAAGCTTTTGGGAGAGCAAAGCCCCGGCATTCCCGCCGCGAAACGGGGAATGTGCCACAGAGGCAGGACAAAGCGGCTCAAAGGGCTCGGCGGGCTGCAGCCCCCTGCCCGAGCCAAGCCTTAGGGGAGGGTGAGGGTCTCAGCTTACCCGGCCTCTCATAAAAGTCTCCTCCATTCTAGCAAATAACCTTTATGTCCAGGGACTTGCAAAGTTTGCTTTCTCCCTCCAGGGTTAGTCACAGCAGGAGCGGCAGAGAAAGCGACCGCTTGTAGGAGGTTCCTCCGCATAATAACCTCAGAGGAGTTTAGGTCTAAAGACTAAAAGGCTCTATTTACTTTCACTGACAAGGAACAATCTAAGCAGATGTCCTTTGATGGGATTAGTTATTAATCCTTGAATCATGGGTAAATGGGAAAATGATCCATTATTTTCTGCAAAATCCTTCACTACTTTAGATTTCAAGGATGGGGTAGAGGATTGTTAGCAGAAAGGTCTCGACCTGTCTGTTTTGGCCATTTTAAAATGTATTTTTACAGTTTGTGCCGTGGAGCGTGACTCTGAAATAAAATTTAAAAAAAAAAACCCTCAAGAAAAAGGGGTTTGATTCCACTAACAACCAAGAACAATGCACTGTGTCAGACACAGAGCAGTGATGGGCCCAGGCATTCCTTGGATAAATATTGCAATAATAATAATAATAATAATAATAATAATAATAATGTCCCCTCCAAAAGCCCATTCTCCAAACAGCTTTGGTAACTCTGCCTAAATGTTTAGATCCTCTCAACATCTCCATGTCCCGTCAGTGGCAAACAGCAGCTCAGTGGGCAGGTGTGGCTCGGTGTCTGCTGGGCATCCCATAAATAGCCCGTGTAGGTGGGTGCGATGCGCGGGATGAGGGAGGGATGGGAAGAGCTGCTGAGATGCAGGGCTGGCTCAGGGGACTCATTTCCCCAGGGGTAAATCCGTGCAGACACTTTTTGGTGTGAGGGGAGGTGTAGCCACGCAAGTGACATCCCACAGGCTGGGTGGGAGGAACGGTCCTGCAGGAAGGGCTGGAGGAGGCACCGCTGGAGCTCCCACCCGTGGCTCACCCCAGCCAGGGATCAACGCCCATGGATGGCAGAGAGAAACCAGGAGCTGGGGTTCACCCATCCCTTGGCACTGTAGCCACAGCTCAACTTGCTGGAGTGGATATTGACAGTCCCGAGACAGCCACACACCCGAACTCTGCCTCCGAGTCTCCCATGCAGGGAAAGCAGGAAAAGATTCCCAATGAATAATTTACTCCGCTTTCTTTTGATTTGCGTTCTGATTGTGCACAGCAGTGCAGGCTTGGAGGGGGAAACATGTTCTGATTAAAGATTTATACTGGGCCTATAATTTTGTTGTTGTTGCTTAAATCTACTTCAAAGTGTGAGTAGGGTGGGTGTAAAATAAACACTCTGGAGCAGCCGGGAGCTTTTGGGCTGTCTCAGGGTGTGAGTGCACACACCAGTGCAAAGCACGTGGTTCCACAGATGGAAATTTTTGCACTCTGAAAAGGTGCTGTCCCAGGCATCCTCCTCACATCAAATACAGTCAAAAAGAGATTGAAATTACCTCTGTTTCCTCAAACCACTGAGTCCAGGTTCCTCCTCCTGAGATAAGACCACATCTCAAAAAATAAGAAATATAAACTTGGGCTTTATTCTTTTCTTTTTCCACTCTTTCACTGTTCTTTTACTACTCTTCTTCTATTCTTCTACTATTCTTTGACCACACAGAGAATAATTTCTGGCTGCAAGGAGTGATTAGACCTGGAGCTGGAAGAGGCTCTAACCAAGGGTCGCCCCATACATAGGGAGGAACCAAACTTCAGCTTCCACCCTCCTCCATTACTGAAACATGAAAATACAGGAGCGAAAAACCCCAGGTCCTTCCCAGACTGCCAGCTGAGTGAGCGGGGCAAAGGATTTTCTCTTTCTTTCCTCCCTTTTCCCCTGGCTGTCACATCCCTGATGAGCAGAGCCACTTCCCAGTGCAGCCAGAGAGCACCTCCAGCACAAAGGGAGCGTGAGACAAACAGAACCATCCACCATTCCCAAAAGTGCCTTTTGATAAACCCTCAGTGTCGCCATCCCCAGCTCCAGTTGGCCAGGGAAGAGCGAGAGCTTTGTCCAAGGGGCCTGGCTCCCGCAGCTCCCAGCCTGCTCCTTGGAAAAAGCAGATTGCATGAAATGGCATTTCCAGCAAAAAGGTTTTGTGGGGTATTTTGGGGCTGGCTGGCGGAATTGAGCCAGCAGAACACATCGATACAAAGCCCTGCAAGGAGAAGCCCCTCAGAGGTGGATGGCTTTGATCCCACTCTTCAAACCAGCTATTCCCATGACTGGGAAACTAAGCCCAGGGAGTGCTGGCAACCCTGTGGCTTCTCCAAATGCAGCCTCAGAAGGGAAGGCAGGGATGGTCCAGGTCTTTGCCTCGCTTGCACAGGTTGGAAATCTTGCAGGCTGCTGTTATTGTCTCAGTCAGCAAAGAACCAGGGGATAATCTGGGTTGTGAGGGAACATAAAATTCATCTTGCCCTACCCCCTGCCATGGGCAGGGACACCTTCCACTATCCCAGGTTGCTCCAAGCCCAGGTGTTCAACCTGGCCTTGGACATTTCCAGGGATGGGACAGACACAGCCTCTCTGGGCAGCCTGTGCCGGGGTTTCACCTCCCTCACAGCCAAGAATTCCTTCCCAGTATCCCATCTAACCCTTCCCTCCAGCAGTGGGAAGCCAATGCCCCTTGTCCTGTCACTCCAGGCCCTTGTCCAAAGTCCAGAGCCCCTTGCAGGGGCATCTCACCAGAGCAGAACAGAGGGCCAGATATCCCCCTCACCTGCTGCCCACGCTGCTGTGGATGTGCCCAGCACAGTGCTGGCTTTCTGGGCTGCCAGTACAGGTGGTCGGTCCATATCAAGCACATCCCTGTGGTTTCACTCATTCCCAAGGAATTTGTTCCAGGCTGAGGAACTCGCCAGCCACGCTGCACACCAGACAGTGAAAAATGGAGACAGCCCACTGGGGCCCATAGAGCCCCACTCTGCAGCCCCAGGATGGCCCAAAGCTCCGCACAACCCTCGAACCCCCATTTCCAGCCACCCCGGCTGCGGTGATTGACAGCTGTCAATCAGCGCCGCGGCGCGCTGCGCTCTGCCGCCACCTGGCGGCCGCAATGGGAAAATGCGCCCACCCCAACCCCCCCAACGCTCCCCCCGCTCCTCCGAACCCGGACCCGGACCGGCCTTGGGGGGCGGCATCGGGACTAACTCGGCTTTGAGAGAATTAAAGGAAATAACGCATCGGGGCTGAACCCGGAGGCAGGGGGGGTGTAGGGGTGAAGGGGATCTCCCCCTCCTCTGCATCAGTTTTGGGGTGAAAACGTGATTTTTGTTGGCAGTAACCTCTTGGCCTGGTTTAGTTGAAATCACAGAACCGTAGAATATTTAAGGCTGGAAGAGGTCCCTGAGGTCATTGAGTCCAGCTGTTCCCCCAGCACTGCCAAAGCCACCACTGATGTGGCACACCACATGTGGCACAAGTCCCCAGGTGCCACACGCAAAAGTCTATTAAATCCCTTCAGGAATGGTGACACCACCACAGCACTGGGAAGTCTGTGCCAGTGCCCATCCACCCTCTCCATGAAGGAGTTTTCCCAATACCCCACCTAAAACTCCCCTGGTGCAACTTGAGGCCATTTCCTCTGGTCCTGTCCCTTGTTCCCTGGGAGCAGAGCTCAACCCTCACCATCCTGTCAGGGAGTTGTGCAGCCCCAGAAGGTCCCCCCTGAGCCTCCTTTTCTCCAGACTGAGCCCCTCCAGCTCCCTCAGGTGCTCCTGGTGCTCCAGCCCCTTCCCCAGCTCTGTTCCCTTCTCTGGACACACTCCAGCCCCTCAATCTCTTTCTTGTCGTAAGGGGCCCAAAACTGAATCCAGGACATGGGGTGAGGGTCCCAGGATGCCCTTCCTGCAGATTCCAGCCTCACAGCATTCCCAGGCATATCCCAAATCCAGGGGTACCCAGACAGGCTGTGCAACAGCGACCCCACCCCAAAACCACGTCCTCAGGTCACAGGTACTCGACATCTTCACTGGAAGCTCCACAGAAATTCACCTCCAGCTAGAGGGAGGCCCCGGCCTAAAGTCCAGCCCATGTGGTTCTCATTGGGCAACAGGGGATGGTCCAACCCTCACCAGGAAAAGCTTGGGATAGGAAGGGCAGTGCCTGACCCATAGGGAGGCTGGAGGGCCTGTGGGATCCACAGCATGGGGTGTCTTGGGGTACCTTGGTGTGTCCATCCCAGCCCAGGGACTGCAGGGAGGCTCCAGAAACTGGGCACCATCTCCACCAGGAGTGTCCCAAAGGAGCCCAGAGCATCCCAGGAGAGCCACCCCCCACCTTGGGGCAGCCTCTCCACCGAGCCAGGGGTGTCCTGGTCCTTAGCCTGGCTGGATCCTTTACAGACATGGGAGAGGGACAGGAGACCGGGACCACCTGGGCAGGACAGCGGGGTCACCCCTGCTCCTGCGTCCCTGCAGCTGCTCCAGCTGTGTCCCACTGGCTGCACCCACGTGGGACTGGGGACAGCAGCATCACCTGTGGCCACTGGGACCAGGTGACACCAGAGCATCCCCACCTTACCAGGACCTGGAGTTGGAGCCCAGAGTGACACCCTGCTGCACCCTGCCATGCAGAGAGCAGGAAAGAAAGAGCCAGAGGCATGGAAAATTATCAGAAACGTGTATTTTTTTTCTTTTTAATAGTAAACCTCTTTACAACAAATATAGTGAAAGAGTTTCCAAACAAAACTCATAAGAATTTCTCATGGTAATTATTATTATTATCATTTTTTTATATATTTTTTTTCTTATTGTGGAATATACAATAACGCATCACCATACAGCACAAAAAAAGGAATATTGAAAAAACGAAATAGACGTCTCAACCACGTGCTGCAGTCCCTGGGAAGGAGCCACTGATTGTCAAGGGAGCAAGGACGGGAGGGAATGGGGACAGGGAGTGGGGATGGCGTCCTCAGGGCACGGGAGGTTCTCAGTCAGGCCAGACCCCGAGGGTGCAAACACTCCAGAGAAAGATGGAAATTAGTCAAAGATCCCGGTTAAAACATTACAAGCTCTCGACATAAATCCTTCCTCCCCTCCCACTTCTGCTGCTGGGCTCCCACTGCAACGCCCGGAGAGCTGGACACGGGGAAGGGAACGCCCTGGTCCCTGTGCCCCGACCTGCCTCCCATGGGCGCCGAATCCCTTGACTTGCACACACACACACACACCCACACACACGGGTGGAGGAGCATCAGGAAAAAAAAGAGGTTAAAAATATATATATATATATTATAGATACAGTTTCTCTCTTTTTTTTTCCCTTTTAAATTGCTTCTCAAAACAATAAATAAAACTCCTCGGGGGAAGTGCACGTCCTGTTTTGTTTCTACCTGTGCAGCACCCTGGGGGGAGGATGCAGAGCTGCCTGTGCCGGTACAGACGGGCTGAGCGGGGACATCCAACGAACCATCACACAGAGAAGCTGACGGGGGGGCCATTTATGATTTTTTATTTTAGTGCATCATTTAAAGGGTCTATTCTATTTTACAAAGGTTTTTGCAGACAACCCAGAGTTTGCGAACACCTACCTGCTTAACTGAGCTACGGGGAGCCAGGGGAGCAAAGGGGATGGGGAGAACGAAGACCCGACCTAGAGGCCATGTAGGACAGGAAGCAGCACGGCCACGATGGTCCCCACCTCTTCAGCATCCAATTTGCCCGCAAATGCTTGGAAAGAACCGTGGGGAGGAGGGGAGTCATCGCCCAAGCTGGGCTGCTTCACCCCTCGGCCTTGCAGATGCCAGGAGCCCGCGGGGACATCCCGGTATCGGCGTTGTCTCCCTGGGGAAAGGATGCTCCTACGGCTCTGTGGTGGGTTCACGCTCAGAGAGTGAGGGGCTGGGCCGTTCTCTACCTCTCAGTGGCATCAGCACGAATTTCTTGCTCAGAAAACCCATCTGAAGAAATTCCTCACTGCTCCCCAGCTGGGGGTTCCCCGTGGCCCGTGGTGGATGCGGGTGGGGGCTGGGGGGGACAGCAGCCGCCCATCCCCACCCCGGGACGATCGGGCTGGGGATATTGTAAAATCCTCAATTCCCGGAAAACCATCCCAGCCTGTTTGGAGACGATCCTGGCGCAGCCTGACCCACACCACCCTCTTCTGGCTTAAGTAAAGCACATTCCAAACAGGCATCGCTCCAGAGAACGGAGCTCGGGAGGAAGAAACTGGAAAGTAACTGGGGTTTCCCCTCGCTAGGGAGAAGAGGGGAGTTGGAACGACCCTGTTCACTGCTCCAGGGTTCCTGATTCCTGCCCCGAGCGGAGCGGAGACCCAGAGCATCCCTGCACACCAGGGACCTCCCTATTTCCAAAGCTCTCTAAAAGACACTCCTGGCTGTTGCTGACCTCTCGGGACCCACGGGGGACACGCCGGCGTGTTGGGAACCCTGTGGAAAAGCAGCCCCGGCATGAAGCCATTGCCAAGCAGCTGCTCCTGTCCAGGAGCCTGGTAAGGTCTGGTTTTGGGACATGGAAACTGGGGGAGCAGGGAGGCCCGGGCAGAGGGTGCACGGGAAGAGCCAAGAGGGTTTAACAAGAAATTGCTGTACAACTCGGCCATGTCCAAAGTCAGTATTATTACAATATACTCTGACAAAAATATAATCTCATTTCATATCAATACAACAACAAAAAAAAAAACAAAACAAAAAAAAACAAAACCAAAAACCCCAAAACCAGTTTTCCGTACTGTTACCATTGCTAACAGATTGAAACTCGCTATTTACAGTTACAGTAGCCAGGTAAAATACTACAGGTGAGAGACCAGAGAGAGGAGGGGCAGAGAGACAGAAGGGAGATAAAACTGCCAGGGGAAAGGGAAAATAAAGGGGGGAAAGGCCCTCTTACATCCCGAGCATGGCTTCCTGCATTGGACAAGGAAGGGTGATGGATGGAGGTAGTGAAAATGTAATACCTGGTTTATGGGTCTGGTTGGGGTTTTTTTTGTGGAAAAGAAACAGAAAAAGATAAAAAATAAAGAGAAAAGTGAAGTGAGAGGGGAAGGCGGCATGAAAGAACGAACATGGGAAAGGGAAACCAGAGCAAACCTTCAGCTGAAGCCCACTGTTAGAGACTCTCCTGCAGCCCAGGGAGAGGTGGATGGGGATGAAATTTTGCCACTCTGGGTGGTGAAAATCCCCAAAACATCCCCAAATTGTGCCCTCAGTTGGATGAATGGGAGGCAGGATGTGGCACCCAGGATGGCACAAGTAAGGAGTGGCTGGGAAGATGTTCCTTCCCCCCCTGATGGATGCTCTCCCTAGGAGGGTGGAGGGGACCCCCAGAGCACCAAGTGCCCCTCACCCCCAGCCGAGCTCAGGGCTGGCAGCAGCAGTTCACAGCCTTTTCCCCAGAACTTGTGACAAACATCCCAACTCACACCCAAAGTGTTGGGGGGAAACCCCCAACCAAGCAACACAAGGGGAGAAAAAAGTGTAGGAGGTGGAATTTTCAAGGAAAAGGTGGTTTTTTTGTAAATTTGCTTTTTCCTTGGTTTGTTGAAATTATTCTGGGGAGGAAGAGGGATGTGAAAAAGGGGAAGGAAAAGGAAACATGTTCTTCCTCTTCGCCCCACCTTCCCCAGGCCCACGTGTCGCCCGTTGCCACCAGCTCTGGATTGAACACTTCCACTGCCCTCAGACCCCAACCCTGGCAGTGGCCTCAAACACGCGACAGCAACAAACCCCTTCCCCAAGGGACCCCGAGAGACTCCCTGCCACAACCACAACCCCATGGGGGCGCAGGGTGCCCCTCACACAACTCCAACCCACTGCCAGACTCCCCCCAGCACCAACCCCCTCATCCAAACATCCAGCACAGCCAGGCTCTTTGCTACCCCCTAAAACAAGCCCTTGAGCAGGGGGTCACCCTGTCCCCTCACAGATCACCCAATCCCAGCTGATCACCTCCACAGCCCCCAGAGCGGGGGGGACCACCCCCATCGATCCATCACCATCCTCACTGTGCCCCGGCAGCCTTTCCCACTATTATAGGTTCTAACCACCATTTAGGGTCCTGCTCCGTCCCCAGATCTCCTCCAGGGGTGGGCAGGCGACTTCCCGCCCCATCTTTGCTCCTACAGCTGCCGGCAGCAGCATCACCTGAGCCACACCGTGACCTCCTTCCATCCTCCTTTCCGCACCGAAACTCGGCCATCCCGGCACACACCAGCGGCAGAGCCCTCGCCCGCTCCGTGCCCCCCGCACGGGGATGAAACCCGGGCTCTGCCTCTGTCCCCGCACGGGGATGAACCCCGGGCTCTGCCTCTGCCCCCCCGCACGGGGATGAACCCCGGGCTCTGCCTCTGCCCCCCCGCACGGGGATGAACCCCGGGCTCTGCCTCTGTCCCCCGCACGGGGATGAACCCCGGGCTCTGCCTCTGCCCCCCCGCACGGGGATGAACCCCGGGCTCTGCCTCCACACGGGGATGAACCCCTGACTCTGCCTCTGCCCCCCGCACGGGGATGAACCCCGGGCTCTGCCCCCGCACGGGGATGAACCCCGGGCTCTGCCTCTGCCCCCCGCACGGGGATGAACCCCGGGCTCTGCCTCTGCCCCCCGCACGGAGATGAACTCCCGGCTCTCTCTCTGCCCCCCACACGGGGATGAACCCCGGGCTCTGCCTCTGCCCCCGCACGGGGATGAACCCCGGGCTCTGCCTCTGCCCCCACAACGCCGCTCCCCGGCATCGTCCCACACCAGCCAGCCCCGGCACAAACACCCCGAACAACAGCTCTGCCAAGCCCTGGGAAAGACCAGCCTTCCCGGGCCGGGGGTCGCAGCCCCCCACATCTGCCAGCCCCCCAGCTCAGCCGCCCGGCGCTGGGCACCCCCCGTTACCCGCGGGGCCGGCGCAGGGAGGGGAGGGGAGGGGGCGACGCCGCTGCCCCCGCCCCGGCTTACCTGTGCTCGGGTGCGGGCTGGAGGATCCACAGAGAGTTTAGAAGGTAAAGATCAGAAACAGACTTTGGTAAGTAACCACACGTTTAGAAAGGAATATATCAGTTTGGAAACATCTCAGTGCATACTTCTTATATGAAAATATACACAAATGTATTTCATTCTCCAAAAAAGGAACAATTAAAAACAAAAGCAAACTAGCCCAAACACAATATATTAGCTGTTTTTTTGTTGGTTTTTTTTTCTTTTTTCTTGTTGTTGTCATCCTTTAAAATCTTTAACGCTACACTTTGTTCAGGTTACACTTTTTTTGTCTTTTTTTTTTTTTGTAAATGTTTTTTTACTTCATGCATTTTACACCTTTATAGCCTTTTGAGAATAAATAAGCTCCATTTTGCTTCCACATCTCTAAAAACTGCAGCATTTTAACTATTGTCATTTAAATCGTGCAATTTTTTTTTGCAACACCCCTTTTTAAAAAATGGAAAATATATATATATTTTAAAACTAAACCCTATACAACGCAAAAATTCCAAATTAAAAAAAAAAATTATACACAATTGTAACTGTCAACAGTACAGATGAGCACAAGAAATAAAATTAGATCAGAAACATATTTATAGAAGCACAAAGGAGGGTGTTGGTTTCTTAGATTGTCATTCTTCTCGTTGTCTTTTGAAAATTAGGAGGAGTTTAGCAGATACTACAGTCTGGGGGGAAATAAAGGATAATGACCCGGACAAAAAAAAAAAATAGAATAATAAAATAACCCCAAGCCCCCAACAAAATAAAGACCCCGACAAACAGCCCCCAAACCCCATTCACAGCGACGTGAAGCCAACGCCGTGTCCAACCCAGGGCATCCCCACCTCCCCACGAGCCGTACTTGCCAGTGGCACCAGCCCAGGGATCGTCGCGTCCCACGGCAGCGCAGCTGCAGATCCGCTCCGGCACAGCCTGGCCCGGAACAGCGCCGAGCCACCGGCACCTTCCCCGCCAGGCAGATCTAAACCTGCATCTAACGTAACCCAGAGCGTTTGTGTCTTGGATTTTGTGTTTTCCAGGCTCTCAGCTTCCAGGCAGAAGTGTGAACTTGGGAGTCAGGGCATGAAGTTAATGAGCAAAAATGTTTTTTGGTTTTTTTCCCCCCTCGGGGTTGCTCCGCACCGACGGCATCGAGTGCCGGGGAGTCTCCGCTGCCGCCTCCTCGCCGGGGTCTCCGGAGCAAGCCGCTCTGCTGGGCCCTCCCGCCGCGCCGCTCCCAGCAGGGCAGACCCCGGGTCAACTTGGGTTGAGTTTCTTTTCGTGAAGGAAAAAAAATAAAATACAAAACGAAGAGCGATGAGACGTCGTTATCCTGCCTAATTTCCAAAGCAAGGCCGTGCAAAGAGCTCAGGTGCGCGTCCGGCACATCCGGCATCGCCAGCTTGGGGCGTCAGCGTGGGCGAGGAAGACCACGGTCCGCAGCATCTCTCCCGCTTCCCAAAGGACAGAGATGGAGGGAGGGAGATTCGCTCCTGCCGCCGATGCCGCGCCAGCATTCTGGAGGTGAAACCCAAGCGTGTCCCTGGCACACGGTGGTACACGCTGGGTTTGGCTCAGGGAGGGGAGACGGGGGGGGGTTTAACTGCACAAAACCTGCCAGGGGTCCTCTCCACCACCCCTTGCCTACCCAAGGCCTTTCCAGAGCATGGGAACAGGAGAGGGAATTCCAAATTTATCATTGAAAAGGAGTAAAACCATCATTTGGAAAAGCCTTTGTGGCAGCAATTTGGTATTTCAAGGTTTGGAGGGGGGGAATTTATCTGGCACGTCTCTCCATGCCTTGATCCACAAGCAGGGAAGTTGGTGAGGAGCAGGTACCCAGAATGCCAGCACCGCTGAGCATCCACCACCCTGATCCCTCCACCGGGTCTCCACACACCAACAGCTACTAATTTTCACCCAGTTTTTGAAGGATTTCCTCTCCTCCTCCAACCACTCCCTTTAGGCCGCCCTGTTCATTTCACAATAATCATTGGCTTTTTTTGCCTCGTTTTTCCAACAAGAAACCTTGTAATAAATGCTTGATTGGGAAAAGTTTCTAAAACCCCATAAATTTGCTTCTGGTTTGCCCTCATCCCAGGAGGTTTTTATGCCATCTGCCTCATTCCAAGGCCGAGCTGGCTACTGACACCTGGCAGAGGGATCCAGGAGGGGGATCAATCCCACCTTGACTCAGCTCCTCTCCCTTTGCTCTGTCTCAGGGTAGAGCCAAACCCAGGGCAGCCCAGCTCATTCACAGCCCCTCAAAGCCAGTCAGGCTCCAGCTGCCAAAGGCTGGCAAAGGTGGCATCCAGGCAGGTTTTGTGGCAGTTTGGGACCGCGAGCCCAGGGGCCAGTGAGGCTGGGGTGTCCCTGCGGTGACAGGGTGGCAGGCTTGGAGGGGATGGGGGACTGGCATCCCTGAGGAGAGTGTCTGCAGGGAGAAAGTCCATCCCTAATGGCTGTGCCAGCCAGGAACGGTTCCTTCTCCTCCAAACTCTCCAACCATGAGCAGGCTGATGCATTTTGGGATCAGGGCGCTGACACCCATCCCTGGGAAACTGCCAGAGCAAGTGGCAACATTAGGAAATTCCTTGGTTTTTCCTTTTTCCTTCCACTAAATCACTGCTCAAGGCTCAAGCAGATTTTCTGCACAGCTCACCGTCGCCTTTTGAGGCCTAGAAACCTCCAGGCAAAATCTCATTAGGATCACTACTTCAGTTGCATCCTTCAGTAAAAAAACAGTTTCTCCCCATTTTCCTGATTTAAAGCTTTGGCCCATGTGGAATGGGAATGCATTTTTAAAATGCTTTTATGGATGTTGTTTGCTAAAATCCATAATTTGCTCTCAAAACCAGCAGAACTCATCCCCTCTCCACACACCTGCTGTGCCCAGGTGGAGGCGAGGCACTCCAGGGAAATGGGAACTCCAGTGTTCCAACAACCCTGGCCAGAAAGAGTGGAGTCCCCTGCTCTGGTAGGATGCTGTCTGCATCCACCCGTCATGCAAAAAGGATTAAGCCTTAAAAATCTGCCTACTACTCCCCTGATGCAGCTTTCCAGGATCAAGGAGCCTCAAGCAGGCTGTGGATGTGGCCGCATCCTGTTTCATACCAAAGCTGGGCTCTCCGAGCCGCCCTCTGCCTCCCTTCCCAGGCTGGTTTAGGAAAACTAGTGTAGGAAAACCCTTCTGGAGGAAAACCTATGCCTACCAAAGCCCTTCAAGCTTCCAGAGAGCTGGGTCATGTCTGAACTGCCCCTCCCTGCACACGGACCCAGGAACACCTGGGAACAGCCAGGAAGGTGCATTTTGGGGGTGCTCTGTGCCCCATCTCCCCCCGGAGCCCATCCTGCCACAGGTGCTCTGCCTTAGGGATACAGTCCTACTTCCCAGGGGGTGTCACCGGCCAGTGGGCACCGAGTGCCCGGCCCGCCCGCCCGCGGGGGAGCATCGCCAGGGGCTGCTGTTTTTGGTGAGGACACGGATATTCCATCCCAGTGCCCCAATCTCACACGCCCGGCCGTCCCCGAGCCCGCGGCCGAGGAGCGCCGTATGTACTGCATGCGTCGCCTGCTGCGCTAGAATGAATGCCTACAAAATCCTAAAGCTATTTCTCAGGCAGTTTATGATAATTTCCCCCCACCCCAGCCCAACCCCATCACCCGTTTCGCCCCTGCACCCCCCCCACCACCCCCCCAGCCCCTCCCCGCGGCCCTGCTGGAGCCGGCGGCACTCCCAGGGACGGCAGGGACCCGTTATGTGACCCAGGTATCCAACCGCATGCGCTTTACGGAGGGGCTCTCCCCCTCGGGCTCGCTGGTGGGTCGCAGGAGGCCCAGGGATGAGCCGAAATCGGGGCGGGCGGGATCGTCCCGCTCGCTGCTGCCTTCGTAGGAGCTGGTGTTGCTGCTGAGGCTGTCGACGGGCGAGCGGCCGGTGGGCTCGTGCCGGGGCTGGTGGGGGAAGGTGCTGAGCGGGGTGGCAGTGTTCCTCTCCCGGTTGGGCGAGACGGGCTCCGACTTGATGCTGATGTTGGGGTTGGTGTTGACAGTCAAAGTGGTGGTGTGGGACAAGTGACTCCCTTGTCTGGGCATCCAGAAGGTGGGGGGGCAAGGGGGAGAGGAGGAGGAGGAGGAGAAGGAGGAGGAGGAGGAGGAGAGCAGAAGGGGAGGAAGGGGAAGAAAAAGATGGAGGAGGAGATAATGGGAAATCTCTCATTATTATCTTTTTGGTGGCCTTTTACCCTCCAGGCCACAGAATTCAGAACCTGCACATACTACAGCCAAATGAACCCGTGATTATAAACCTGGATTAGATTATGAATCTGGATTCATAAATAAAATTATGACTTCAGAATCAGAATTTTGACTCCAGAATTCATAATCTGTGCAGTCATCAGGATGCATCACCGCCGAGCTGGGATCAGATCCTGGGGGCAGCATCCCTCCTCCCCCAGCACCCTGTGATCCAGCTCCAATTCCTCAGCAGTGACCCAAACACATGGAGAAGAGAAGTTGTGACACCTCTGTCCCATGGCTGTCCCTACAGCTGTGCCCCAGCATCCCCATGGGCTGCACAGACCCGGCACAGGGCTCAGCCAGGTGGTTTTGCTCAAAACTGGGAATCTCTTCAACCTCTACTACAAAACAAAATTTTGGCCAGGCTTTCCACACATCCTACAGTCCCACTGGTGTAGGAGGTCCAGGCAGCTACTGAGGAAGCTGCTGCCTGCCCTGCCTGGAAAACATGCTCCAGGCAGTGAGGAAACACACTAAAGTCCTACACAAAAACCTGGTCTATCCATCCACCCCTCCATCCATTCCTCCACCCATCCATCTATCTGACCCCTTCATCTGTCCATCTATCCTTCCAGTCCTCAATTCACTTCCCCTTCATCTCTCCATCCATCCATCCATCCATCCATCCATCCATCTGGCACTTCATGGTGGAAAAGTTAGAGTCTTTGACCCAGTGGCTGGGGCAAAGTCGTTGATGCCTCCTCTTCAGTTCTTGCCTCTCTTTGTCCCATGGTCTCAATGTGATCACGGGCAAGTTGCTTAAATCTTTAACTGAGTAATTCTGTGTGTGGATGCTTTATTTCAGACTACAAGCAGACCCACTTCAAAAAGCCTGCTCTAAGATGCAACTGCTTGCATTTTCTGCCCTGGAGCAATGCAATCTATTTACAATGCCAAAAGCCACCTTCTTCCTATACCGGCAGGGCACAGTTCCAGACACCTTATTCTGCAATGTCCATCCCATCTAACGCTGCCTCTGGCTGGTTCAGCTCCCCCCAGGTGAGAGGAGGGATCAGTCCCACTGTGGACAGGCAGCAGGACGAGGCTCTCAGAGCATCCCCAAGTACCCTGATCTCAGCCAGGGACTCCGGGTCACTCCCTACAGTGACACGGACAAGAAGCCAGCTGTGCTGGGCCCTCCTGCAGCTGTGGGTGAGCACACAGCTCCTGCCACCCCAGGAACACAGTGTGGTCCCACTAGGGCCTGATACTGGGAGTCTGGAAAGCCCAGGGAGTAGTCATGGCTGGGGCTCTGCAAGTTTGGCACCCTGAGAGGAACTCCCCATTTCCCTCTTTGCTTTTACAACCTCGGCTGGGTGGCCCTGGCACTTGTGTCACTTACATTAAGTTCCCTAGTGACACTGGGACCAGGTGCTGCTGCTGTGGCTGCTGCTGCGGCTGCTGCTGCGGCTGCTGCTGTTGTTGCTGCTGTTGCGGTTGTTGCTGCTGCTGCTGTTGCTGCTGCTGCTGCTGTTGCTGCTGCTGTTGCTGCTGCTGCTGCTGCTGCCAGGCAGAGATGTTGCCAAGGGACAGCCCTCCAGGTGAGCTGAACGCCGGCAGCGAGGACAGCTCAGCGCTCGTCAGCTGATAGTCTGGAATGGAAGGAGCCCTGCAGTCATTTCAATGTCAAACCTGCCCCCACAGCACCTGAGCACTGAGAGAGGATGGAGACCCACGAGAGACACAAACACATGATGTACAGAATGCCAGCTTGTGCTGCGAGTGGCACAGGGATGCTGGCCAGAGGACACACCTCGTGGAACCACAGAATGGCTTGTGTTGGAGTCACAGAATCAATTAGGTTGGAAAAGACCTCTGAGACCCAGTCCAACCTATGGCCAAACACTATGTCAACTAAGTGCCAGAGAAGGGACATTTAAAGGCCATCTAGTCCAACATGCAGGGACACTTTCTACTATCCCAGGTTGCTCCAAGCCCTGTTTAACTGGCCTTGGACCCTTCCAGGAATGGGGCAGCCACACCTTCACTGGGCAACTTGTGCCAGCAGCTCACCACCCTCAGTGTAAACAATTTCCTTCTTATATTCAGTTGTCCACCCTCAAGGCATGAACTGCTGGCAGGATCTCCAACCTCCACACCCCACAACACCCACCAGTGCCCCTGCCCCAAGGCACAGGCGTGGCCAGGGCAGCCCAGTGATGCAGCCATGTCTGGCTCTCTCCAGGAAGGGCCATGGGCATCTGAGACCCCTCCAGAGCCACCTCCAGCCAGGTTTACAGTGCACACACACACTTCCTTTCCTCCTGGGGCAGCGAATTCTGGCAGCTGACACCCATCTGTACCTGGGGCATCCCCACCTGTACCTGGGGCATCCCCACCTGTGCCTGCGGCACCCTCACCTGTGCCCGGGGCGTACCTGGGACAGCCCCACCCATGCCCGGGACAGCCCCAGCGCGCAGTGCCCCGGGTGGCAGCAGGGGGCGCTCCCTGCCCACCATGGGGACACGCAGCTGTCACCGTGTCCCTCCACGCCCCGGGACCCCCTCCCCACAGCAGCCACTGTTCCCACCCCCTCCACGGGCACCCCACGCCCCGGTACCTCCCCCCCCCCCCCCAACTTGCAGGACAATGCCTTTCCCACGCAGAACCTCGGGAGCATCAAAATTCCCGGTGGAGCATCTCATACCAGGTGGGAATTTTACACTGGGTGTGAATGCTGGCGGAGGAAGCCAGGGAGGAAAGTGCTGCTCCTTCAGGAGCAAACCTTGGTCAGCCAGGTCAGCCCCTGACACAGACACCCATCAAACCCTCCCTGCACCCTCTCCTCCCCCTTTCTCTCTCTAATTCTGGGTGTCTCGCAGTCTCAGCTGTCCCCACCCCAGCAGCACACACAGAGGTGGCTGTGCTGGTGCTGAACTGCTGCCAACGCCACTGGCGGATCCCCGGCACACCCCACCCAAAATCCTGGCAGCAGGTTCCCTGCTCCACACCATCCTCCACCCCCTGCACCGGCTGTTCTGGTTTGGGAGCTCCTGACACTCACTGGTGACAGTGGCTGCCCCTGCAGCCCCACCAGGGCTTGAGCTGGAGCTGCCCTGGATGACAGAGCTGGGAATGGTCAGGTTTGACTGAATCCAGCAGCAGAGCCAGCACAGGAAAGGGCACATAACTCTGGCCAGAGGGCAGCTCAGAACAACTGCACCAACCTGATATCCAGGCATTATCCACCCAATTAACAGGTGAGTCCTGGGAAGAACAATTGGCAACACTCCAGGCTGGGAGTTTGCTCGGAGCATCTGCACCCCTCCACCACCTATGCAATGATCACCTCTGCAGCATCCCAGAATCACAGAATTCTTTAGGTTGAAAAGGCCGTCCAAGACCATCGAGTGCAATTTTCCCCCCAGCATTGCCACGGCCACTATTAACCCATGTCCCCAGGTGTCACAGCCACATGCCTGTTAAACCCCTGCAGGCATGGTGACACCACCACTGCAGTGGACAGTCTGTTTCAAAGCCTGAACACCTTTTCCACATCGAAATTTTCCCTAATGTCCCATCTAAACCTCTCCTGGCACAACCTGGCGCAGTTTCCTCTTGTCCTGCCCTTTGTTCCCTGGAAGCAGAGCCCGACTCCCACCTGGCTGCACCCTCCTGTCAGGGAGTTGCGGAGAGTGAGAAAGTCCCCCTGAGCCTCCTTTTCTCCAGGTTGAGCCCCCTCAGCTCCTTGTGCTCCAGACCCCTGCCAAATCAAGATAATTCCTATCTAATTACCAGCACAGCTCTGGTGAACTGCCAGGTTCAGAGGTTGCATCTTCCAGTGGTGCCCCCCAGCCTCACCCCCACAGCAAACACCTCAGCACAGACACCACTGACACTTGGGCAGGAACATGGCTCTACCCATGGTCAGCTGTGTGAAAAAATAACTACAGAGAGCTGAAATTCAGGCCCCTCCGCCCTGAGCAGCGGCACAGGGCTCAATTAAAACCTATTTTGGGGACTGTGGCTGTGCCCAGCCTGGCTGGTAAACCGCACGGTCACGCAGGGAGAGGAGCCTCATCACGCACAACCAGCATCTTTGGGGCTACACCCACTAATTAGGAGAGGGAGTTCCCAACATGCCAGTTCTGGCTTCTTCCAGACAAGCAGCTTTTTACATTTTTGCAAACTTTTCTCTGAGCCAGAGCAAGTTCCACAGGCAGCCAGCAAGTCCTCAAAGTCTTGGTGGAGGTCTGACAGGTGGCAGATAAATAACCCTTCTGCTTGGGCAAGTGTGCTGTCACTGTCGCCTCGGGCTGATTTCAATCCACCAGCCCAAATCAGATGTGCCTATGAGCAGGCTGGTTTGCATTCTTCCCAAACTTTTGGAGGCCTACTCTTGCTGTCACTAAGCCTCTATTACGACATCCCCTGAGCTCTCAAGAGCCCCGGGATGGGTGTAGCTGTAATTAGCATCCACTTGCACAGTGCAATGGGCTACATCAGCCCTCACAGCCCTTCTGGCTATGACAATGGGTTCTCACCACTTATATAATGAGTTTCCCCTTGATTTTAATCCTGTAGAGCCCTTGGACTCAACCATGTCTTGCAGTGGTGAGTTCCACGAGCACCACTGCAGCTGCTGGAGGAGCACGAGGCACGTGCCTGCAGCAGCACATTTCCCTCTCGTGTTAACTGACCCACTCAAGAGCCCTGCACAAGCCATGTCTTACCTGTGTTGTACGCTGTGGGCATGGCTGAGAAGGGCAGCCCCTGCGTCAGCAAACTTGGAGTTGCCACAGAAACAACTGGTGTGGTCAGAGAGTGAGTTGCTTGAGAGACACCCAACCGTTGTGTGTTTTGCTGCGGGAGCAAACAGGAAGGGAGTTAAAGCCCAGATGGGTGGACTCGGTCATTCTCGTGGGATGTGGCCCCCCAAAACCCCCTGGGCATGCACTGGGGCTGAGCATGGAGACCGTGGGATAAGCAAGATTGATCCTCTGGCCATTCCACACTGCAAAAAAGCGAAGTACAAACCACACCAGCTACTGACACTCTGTACCATGAGACACGTCATGGCCTTGAGTTCCCTTCCTGCCCGGGGCTGAGCTTCACCCACCAGCACCGGCCATGTCCCTGTGTGCATGGAGGAGGAATATCAGCAGGATGCCTCAGACGATTCCTCACTGCTTTCCAGAGGTTGCATGTGAGGCTTGATGAGCTTCCAAGGAGTGAGAAAGGGACTGAAGCAAACCAAGACCAGCCGAGGCAGCACAGAGCTGGCAAATCCTCCCTGCAGCTCTGGTGGCCAGGAACAAGCCCCTGTCTCAAGGGAAGCTGAGGATGCTAAGCATTGGCCTCAGGATTTTAAAGGGACTCTGGCATCTCTAAACTCAAAGTCCAGTGCTCAGCAACCTGCCGGTGCCCTCACAAGGTTTTGGTGACTCAGGTGTTAGCGGGTCCACTGTGGAAAAATTCTGCCCTTGGACCGGTGCACACCAACCTCCCCCATGGTTTTCCAGGCAGTTACGTGGGTGGATCTATAGGTCAGATTCAGCCCTGTTTACAAGGCAGATAATCTGGGCTGTCTCTGCTGATCTGATTTAAATCAGACTCAAGAGGCTTGACTCTAATCCGAAGCACCCCAGCACACGTCACCCTGTGAAGACTGGGGCAGTGCCCAGCTTAAATCACGCCTGGCACGAGGCTGGCTGGGACACAGCTCGCAGCCTTCCTGCAGCACCGAGGGCTCCCAGGGCCTTGCAGGGCTGGGCACGGACTGTGCAATGGCCACGGAGACTCTCCTGGGGACAAGGCTGGAGGTTAAAACCCTGCCCTGGCCACCTCCAGAGGGCAACAGCACCTGGCTGTGCAGGATTTGCTCACCCTGCGCCCACACACTGCCCAGCCCGCAGGTCCCTCCTGTGGCCCGGGGAAGGCGATTACCAGGGCTCTAATTGCTAAAGCTCTGGGGGGCTGTAGGAGCGGGTTTTCCTGGCACGAATCCTGTTGGCAGCCACCCTTGGCCGTGCCCACTGCTGTGGGTTAAGGACAAGGCAAGAAATGTCTTCACAGAGGGCAAGACACAGCCCTGTCCCTGTCCTGCCTGCACGAGACCCTGAGCCAACCCAGTGGGATGCAGCCCCCACAGCCCCATCTCTTCTGCCCCTGTCTCCAGGGCTCTGCAGCTTTCCTGGGAGAGCACAGGCACCGGGACGAGTGTGGCTGTGCCACAGTGCTGGGCTGGTGGGACACTGGCTGGGCAGGGTGTACCAGCCCCTTGGCACCACAAGGTGAGTGTGAGGATGTCAGCCCCAGCTGTTGTGGGGGAAGCACCCCGATTTTCACCACAATCCATGCAGGGAGGAGGTGTGCAAGCTGCCCCCCACATCGTGCCACTCACACCCTGTGCCCACAGACAATGCTCCAGTTGCCATTCCAGTTGGTAACACACCATGCAGCATGCTCCCAGGGAATGGATCCCATGAACGGATCCTGCTGACCCTGGCATGTTAGGAGTGTGGAGAGAAATGGGGGGGACGCCTCTCTGAACCCTCTAAGGAAGGAGAGCATGATGAGAGCTGCAGGAGCAGCAGTGAGGGTGGCAGGGCTGGGGCTGCAGACAGCGGGATGCAGCACAGGGGCCACTGACTCATCTCGTGGCTGCCTGGAAAGAGGTGGGAGCTGCCATTTGGAGAGAGGATCTGCTGTGTCGGTTGAGCAATATGGAGGGAGCAAATCTGGGGAAAACGTTAGTGGAACAGGGGGAGGGCACCAGGCAGGAGGGATCTGCAGGGACAGCACTAAGCAGTCCCCTTCTTGATCCAGTAGTGCCAAGGTCCATGACCCACCCTATCCACATTTTGTCACCCTCCACCCTCATGCTGTCACCTCGGTTGGGGTGAGGATGTTTTTCATTTCAGGCAAAAACCCACCAGGTTAATTCAGACCAACAATTAAAGCTGCAAATGCCACCCCAATGGATTTTTACCTAATGCTGCTTCAGTATTTAGCCAGAGAATGCCCCGGGCAGTGGGATCAGGAATGGGCAGATGGGGAGGTGGGGAGTGACTGCTCTGCCTCCATACATGGGGAAACCAAGGCACAGAGATGCTGGAAGGTGGCCACTAAGCAAGAAAGGTTTGGGGACACGAAGAGCAGCAGAATTCATGTCTGCCAAAGCTGTGGCCCATCCTTGCCCTGGCCAAGAGAGTCTCCCTGCAGGATGCCAGAGGGATTGGCTTACTCCTGTGTTTTTGGAGAGCTTTTCCCTGGCTGCGTGACCTGCATCCCGCAGCAGCTCTTGCCCTTCCCTTGCTGTGCTGACCTGTCACCCATCTGCCCTGCACCAGAATAGCAACGGAGCAGAGTGAATCCTTGCCATAAACAAGGTGGCATTCACTTTGCTGGCAGGGAGACGAAAAAAGCCATAAAAATAACACGGAAAACTGCCCCATGAACAAGGGGGGTTTAGGGAGTGCACTAGCCAGCCAGTGGATTTACACAGGCTTTAAATAATATCCTTAATATGGGAAGAGCCTGATTTATTCCCTGTCTCTCATGTGCTGGCAATAGGCCAGGTCTTCCTGTGCTGTAGCTTGATGGCTCCAGCGAAGCCCCATGGGCAGGTCCAGGGCAGTGGCAGTGCCCACTCCAGCTCCAGTCCCCAGAGGGACCCTGGCTGACCCACCCAGAGGGACCAACAGAGCAATTTTGGCTTTGGTGGAGAAAGAGGCACTTTGCAGCTCATGTCAGCTCCTTCTTTTCCACAGGGAACCTGATTTTCCTAAAAGCATGTTTTTCTTGGGATTTATTTTCTGCAGCAGGATTGGATGTAACGCTGGTGCCCACATCCCGCCGCCTTCCCAACACCAGGCAAAGGAGCCCGTGTCCACCCCCTCTGTGTGCCCCATGCCTCGACAAGCCAGGGCAGAACCAAGGGGACAAGCAGCCCATGTCCCACCACACCACCATGCACGCTCAGCAGGGAACTCACCAGAGCCAAGTGGTCCTCGGTCTGTCCGTGGGAGAACAGGGAGAGAACCGAGAGGCACCGTTAACTCAAGCACCCGTCCCGACCGCGACTGCGCCCGCTGGCACCACACCCTCGCCTCCACGGGGCACATACATCTTAGAGTGGTGCCTGGTGCAGGCAGGAACCCAAATCTTCCTTCTCAGATCTCCCCTCCAGCACGGCCCCAGCCAGCTCCCACCACTACAGCACAGAACAACTGTCTGCATCTGCATCTGCATCTGCTCCAGCAACAAACTCCCCTGCAGCCTGTCCGCTGGCAGGGGACCCACTCCCAGCGCAGCTGGTGTCCCAGAAGACCTGCAGGCACTCACCAGGTGATGCATCAGCCCCTTCCCGCTCTGCGAGGTGATCACGCGCAGGTCCGGCTTGCGGCTGTTGGCGGCGAGCTGCGTGCCATGCGAGGGTGGTGGGGGGGACTTGGCCGGGATGATCTTGCCCAGGCTGCTGCCATTGGACACGGGAAGGAGACCCGGAGAGGCTCTGGCACTCACGTAGCCATTTCCTGCAGGAACATGGGTGACAGAGAGGAAGGAGGTGAAGGCATGGCGGCGGTTGAATGTATGGTGGTGGTGAATGCATGGTGGTGAACACACGGTGATGGTGAATGCACGGTGGTAAATACATGGTGATGGTGAATACATGGTGATGGTGAATGCACAGTGGAGCACACATGGTGATGGTGAATGCACAGTGGAGCACACATGGTGATGGTGAATGCACAGTGGTGAATACATGGTGATGGTGAATGCACAGTGGTGAATACATGGTCACGGTGAATGTACGGTGAGCACACATGGTGATGGTGAACACATGGTGATGGTGGTGAATGCACAGCATGGTGATGGTAAACATATGCATGGTGAGTGGTGCTACAGTGGGGCTCCACGAGTGCTCTGTGAGTGCTCCTTCTTGTGGGAGAGCAGCACTGCATCCCCCCAGGCTCCCCAAAACCCTCCTGTACCCTGGCAGGCTCACCCTGTGGGGTGAAGCCACAACAGGCAGTAGCCCCGAGCCCCCAGCACTCAGGGCAGCTCCTCAACCTGCAGGGACTCCCCCTTGTTCCTGCAGTAACACCCAGCAAATCTCAGAGCCTGATCTGCAGCCAGGCTCTTTCCGGGCACTGCAGCCTTGCCAAGATGGGTAATTACGGGTACATTCACTTTTAAGGTCTCTTTATGGTACTGGAGCAGTGAAAAGGGGCTGTGGCAGAGTGAGGACTCAGTTCACTGCTCCCACTCCCCCCTTTGAAGATCTAAGGTTCCCTCCTTCTCCTCCTCCTGCTGCCCCACTTAAGGATTTTGTGTGCAAAGAGAGAGGGAAAAAAAGAAGAAAGGAAAGGAAGAAAAAAAATAAAAAGGAAAAGATTTGATGAACATCAGGAAAGGAATAAATTGGATCAGATTACTGTTCTGATGAGGGTTGTTTTTTTTTTCATGAATAGACCCCAAAGATAGAAAGGCGTTCAGCAATCACCAGGATTCAGCCCTCATATTCATTGCACGTTAGACCAGGAAAAATAGGTCGCTGATTGCATTATTAATCACATCTACCATTGCGCTGCATCTGCATTTCAGCAGGCGGCTGGTGGCAGTGACGCCGCAGCCGCAGCGTGTGGGGGCCGAGCGCCAGCGCTGCCTCCCCAGAGCTGTCCTGGGCTGGACACAGCAGGGATGGGCTGAGCCAGGCACAGGGGGTGGCCACGCTCCCTGAGAGCCACAGCTCTGACCCCAAGGATGGCACCAGGGATGGGAGGTGCTGCCCCAGCGAGTGCCTGGGAGCTGCCATCAGGGATGCCCATGGTGGCCAGGCTGCTGCAGGCTGGCAACTCTGGCATCCGTGTCCCTGACGGAGGGAGAGGAGCAGCCTTCCTGTCCCCAGGGAGGCATCCTCCCAGTCCCAAATCACCATGAGCAGCCATGCATAAGGCATGTGCCTGGTGCATCAGGCCCTGGTACCTCCGTGCACCATGAGCTGCTGGAATCCTGCTCACAAGGCTTTTAGACTCACTAACAACAAAGGTGCAGAAATTCCTCACCTTGGCTACACGCAGTGCTGGTGGCCACATAGAAGCCAAAAGAAATGTTAAACCCTTTGATATTCTCCTTCCCAAGGCAGCACCGGCATGGATGCACACGGGGCTCTCATGGTGACTCCTGCTTTGAGGCACACCATGTTATCTGTGCATCTCCTGGGGTGAGGGTTGGAGTGGTTCCCTATGCTGGGAAGGAGCTGGTTTGGGTTCCAGTGTTGCCACTCACCCCCAGAGATGGGTGGCCTTGGGCAATCCTGCTGCTGTCATTGCCATGCCCACCCAGCATGGATCTGGCTACCCCTGTGAGCCAGAGAGAGAAGGGCTACACTCCCACCAGAACTTCCCAACCAAGAGCCCCTACCAAAAAAAGAGTCTAAAAGTGGAGTGCACTGGCCTGCCTTTGCACCACCCTGGTGTGAATTTGAGCAGGGACAGTCAGGGCTCAGCATCCCCCCACGGGCCAGGTGGGGTGGACTGGGTGCTGCATCCTGAGGGTGGCACACGCCATGGAGCGTGGGCAGGATGCAGGGATACAGCAACATCGCTGCAGGATCGGCCAGAGGCACCCGCAGCTGATGACTCAGAGGCAGCAGGTGATCACTCAGTGCTGCAGAGACTGCAAGGGAGAAGGAGGAGGAGGAGGAGGAGGAGAAAGAGATGTACCAGGTATTTGAAAACCACAAGCGCAGTGCAAGAGGCAGAGCCAGAGTCACGGTCCCCTCCTGCAGCCACAAGGGGAGCCCCAGGGAGGGTGAGGGTCTGGGGACAGCAGGGGTCCGGGGCTGGCCACAGCCAGGCTGTCCCTGCTCCTCGCCTTGTTTCCTGCAGTGGCAGCAGGAACGCAGGGAATGCTCCGGTGACGTCAATGCTGACATTCATGGGCTCTGCCAAGCTCCCGCCTGCCATGGCTGCTCCGACAGCTGACATGGGGGTGGCTCCGGGGGAACAGGGGCCGCAGAGGTGCTTGGGGGCAGCGGCACCATGGCCCCTTCCCTCTGCCCTCAAGGATCAGCAAAGCTCCATGCTGGGTGCTGTGAGAACCTAGGGAGACACTGCCCCACAAACCACCCTGGCAGATTTTACTCTACAAAGAAATCCGTCTGGCACTCGCACGGCTGCTGCCCAGCACAGGGAAATGACTATTCCTAGGAGTGGCCGGAGTGCAGGGGACAGGGTCGGGTGGCTGCAGAACCACAAATGGACCAACCCCACTCAAAAACCAGTGGGACCTGGCTCCAGTTTTAACTGGGGCAGTGTGGAATTCCACAAAAAAGCCCAGAAGGGGTGAGGAGTCAGGCTCCTGGAGCAAGGCTGCCTTTGCCCTGGGATGGCATCTACCATGCCAAGCCTGGGACCACTGCCAAGCCCAGTGCCAATAGCAGCAGCTGCTTCCCAGCAGGACCCAGGGGGCTGTTGCTGGTTTTTGGGCGGTGCCTACACCAGCAGTGGCCCAACATCCTCAGCCTGCAGCCGGCAAAGGCAGATGTGGGAATGGAGATATTGTTAGTGAGTTTTACAGCTGAGGACCTGAGCCATGAGGCCTGAGCCTCGTCAGCACTGAGGCTTTTGCAGTGGAAAAGGCCCTTAATGAGCTTTTTTTCCTTGCAGTAAAGTTCCTTTATAGGGCCCAAGCACGATGAGAAACTGGGTGTTAATTGATCACCCGAGGACAGTGGAGAACTGGCTGCAGCACTAGGAACTAAACCCAGAGCTGCCCAAATCCTGGTCTTGGGGGTCACCTCCCTGATCTGCAGCTCATCCAGGGTAGATGGAAACTCCTTGGTCACTGGGGTCTTCACCGAAACCAGCATGCCCAACAAAGGTGCTGGCCTGGAGCTCCACATGCCAACCCCTCGCACTGCCAAGAGCAGCAAAATCTTCCCCAGCGCTTCCCTATGGTTCAGCAGTGCTGAACAGCAAAGCAAAATCCCATGGGACATGTGGGGAAAGCGAGAGCAGGAGTGACACATGGAGCCAGGGGCGTGGGGCTGGAGGGCTCCTTACTTACCCACGGGGCTCGGGCAGGCTCCGTTCGTGTTGTTCAAGTCTCCCCCAAGCATCGCCCCTGCAAAGCAAGTGGAGAGATGGGGTCACCATCAATGTAGAAACAGGGTGAGCATCCCTGCTTTTGGGGGGCAGGAAGGCTGAGAGCACAAAGGAGCAAGGCAGAGGAAAAAAATGGAACTGCCTTCCTGGGGAGAAAGTCCTGGGCAAAACGAGCAGCATTCCTGGTGATCAGGTTGGGAAATGTTATCCAGGCAGATCCGTTTCCTTTGGGAAGGAGCCAGGTGCACAGGAGCCTGTTCCAAAGGAGGCAGCTTGGAAAACACTGCGGCTATTTTATTCCAAGCTCCCCTTTGGGGGACACGGGGCCGGTGCTGCTGGGGGAGAAGGAGCCCCAGCAGCATGACGGGAAACACAATCCCCCCTGTAACGTTCACACTGAATGGAAATCATCCCACACTGCCAGGATGCCACAACAATCCAGACTCCCATGGTCCCAATACTTGCAGCAAAGCCCCGACGCTCCCCACACTTTTCCCGGGGAAAAGCAGACCTTTTTATTCCCAAAAACCAGAACGTTTCGCCTCGCCTGGAAGAAGACTTGATCTTTTTTTTGCCTTGTTATGAAGTTATTTCTGAAAGCCACCTATTCCCCAGCCGGGGCTGCCTGACCACGCCGCGGGCGGCGACTGCAGCCAACAGCCGGCGCGGAGGCTCCGGAGCTGCAACCGCAGTCAACCCGGAGCCCTGGGCTGGCAAACAAGGGGCCTCCGATGCCAAACCCCACCTCTAACCACTGCCCAGCCCTGCTCAACCCAGATGGGGAAATCTGAGACAGAAACCTTTATCCAGCCCATGGCTCTCAGCTTTGGGCTTGCAGCGAGTCCCTGAAAGCTGGAGGAGGGTGGGAGGGCTGAGCTGCTGCCGTGCAGGGAAGCACAGTTGCTCCCCATATGGGAGTAGGATTGGGAACAGCAGTGGTCCCAAAAATTGTACAGACTGAGAAAGAGTGAAGTGACCCACTAAATGTGGCAAATGTGACACCACAGCACCCTCCCCTCAAGGGATGGGGATGCAAAGTCAGAGGTCCCTATGCCTCCAAAGTCCCAGAGAAGGGACTCCACCAGGATTTTGCGGCTGTGCCCTGCTGTGGGACCCCACTTGCACCCCAGACACTGGTGCCCACGCTGCCAAAGAGGGCTCACCTCATTGGGAGAGTGATGCCAACCCCGCCCCCAGCCCCGTACACCCCCTCTTGGCTGCCCTTCTCCCACGCCATCCCTGGGCCAACAGCACCAGGCAGTGCCAAGGCACCCACCCAGTGCTTGCTGTGCATTTGTTTTGGAAACAACACAACCAGCTCCGGTGCAATGCTAAAAAAAATGTAGGAGAAAAAAAGGAGTTTTTCTAACATGCAAGGCCCTGGCTCCTATAAACAGGATTTCTTCCATGTCCCAGGCAGCGAGTGAATGAGACACAGATGGCTGGACTTGGAACACCTCTGCGCTCACAACCGCAAAATGATCCCCCTCAAACGAGCAGTGAGCGAGCTGGAAACAGCGAGCCCCGAGAGGGGTCTGCTTTACCAGGAAGCCTCTTCTGTTCTCAATTGAGGGGCCTATGAGAGGGCAGGAGATCCCTGCAGCTGGAGCGATGGCTGCCTGGGCCCGAGGAGGGCTCTGCCACCCTGCCTGCAGTGAGATGCTGCTCCCTGCAACCTGTCCTAAAGCAGAATGACCCCTGTCCTGCAGGTCTGGGACCTCATCCTGACACCTCAGTACTTCGGCACACCTCGGAGACCCTGTGGTGATAGCAGTGAGCAAACAACTGTCTCTGAACCACAACTCCTGCTGCATCCCAGCCAGGCAATTCCTTCTTCTCACCCTGACCCACCACACAACCTGCTTCTGGAGGCATCTCCCAGCCTTTGTCTCCAAATCCACCCCCTTTGCAAAGCTCCTCGGAACTCTCAAAGCCCCAGGGGCCACAGCTGATGGCCCAGACATCCGGGTGGTCACTGGCACCAGCTCTGCCATTTGCAGCCCGGGTGAGTTTTACAGACCATCTGCCACATCCAAAATAGCAGGGAGGGGCTTTCTGCACACTATTATTATTTATGATCACACTGCAGGAGAGCCAGGCTGTGGTCACACGTAGTCTCTGTCCCCTCGTGCCACTGCAAGGGGATGCGGGTGACAACTCCTCTCCCCCACCCTGTCCTCTGCCACCCATCACTGGTCCCTGCTGGAAATGACTGCTCCTCCTACCTGTCAGCAGAGCTACATGAGTAATCGCCCACGACCAACTGCAACCAGCACGGCCCGACTAAGAACAGCCCTTTTTAGGCAGCCAGTGCCATGTCACTGGAGTGCCACCGGCCAGCAGGATGCCGGCAGCCACCCCCAGGCCCGGGAATGGCGCCGGCTGACTCATCGTGCACTGCCCAACCCAAAACAGATCCCTGCAGGGATCCAGCTCTCAGAGACCTAGGTAAGGTGGGGAGGCTGTCCTCAGATTGGGGCCAAGGCACAAACAGCATCAATGTCTGGCAGGAGGGCAGGAGCACACACACCGAGGGGCAACAACCCTTCCAGGATGCTCCTGCCACCCAGAGGTGCTGGAATGTGGACCCCTGGACAGGGGATGGAAGCAGTAGGGGTGTCCCCTCCCTTAGGGATGCCCCGTGCTTGCCCTGCAAGCCCAGCCAGGCAGGAAGGATGAGGAGGTGAGGGTGCAAAAGGGCACGGTGTGGCTCACCTGCGCTGGCTGGCCGCTGTGGCAGCCCTGGGGACACTGTGTTCCTCTGCAACGCCGGCTGCTGAGGTGACAGGAGCCGGGGGTCTGTCAGCGAGGAGGTCACCAGGGACTGGGTCACCAGCGAGCTGCCCGGGTTGCTGAACTGCAGCGTGTTCTGGTTGGTCACCGGCACCGTCACGGGCATGGCGAAGTTCGGAGCGGGCACTGTGGACTGAACAGAGAGCAGGGGGTAAAGGGAAGCCGGAGCTGAGTTCCTACAGCACAGCACAGCTGCTGACCAAGGGGGGACAGTCAGGTCTTCTCACACCTCCACTGCTGACCTGCACTGCTGTGCTCGAACCCACATTGGCACCTTGCGGGGGATGCACCAGAGCCCAGTTCCCCATCAGGGAACACCAGGAAGAGCAGTGGGCTATCCCCTCAGACACACCAGAGCTCTGCAAACAACTGTTTGGGCCTCATTTTCAGGCTGTATTGATTTACACCCTGTGTTTTCAGGGCAGACATGAAGGAGAGGCTGAGAGCAGCCCAGAGCATGGAGGTGGGCACCAGCCTGGTGGTCTGCCCCCACCAGCATCAACAGTGGCCAGGCTTGGCACTACCCTTCCCCCCAAGCAGCTGGCAAGGATTCTATGAGGCCGTTCCTCATCCAGCAGGAAGACAGCAGTGGATCCCCATTCTGGACTGGTACTGCTGCTGGTGGTCGAGCACCTGGGAAAGATCCACAGAGCCCCTGGGTGACTCTGGGAACCATCCTGTCTCCTCTGGGAGCTGCTGGGAAAGAGGAGCTGACCCCAGGGATACAGGAGCATCGCTGAAGCCCTATCCTTTGGCTGCAGGTTGAGGACCAGCTTCACCTACCAGCGTCCCGTGGGAGCCAGACCCGCTGCGATTATCCCAGGCGTTTGTCTTATGTCACTGATTTGCTCTTCGTTAACAGGAGCTGGCACCTGCTTAGAGGCTTTAGCACGGGCTTTGCTAAAGTCCCACTTTAATTTGCTCAGGGATGGAGAGGGAGAGTAGCCCAGCACAGGGCCAGAGGTGGGACCCCACAGGCTGCACCAGCGAGGGAAGAGGGAGCCGAGGGCTCCCCACTGCAGCTGGGGCATCTCCCCCCTGCCTTGCAGCCCCCTCTCCTCCAGAAATCTGCTCCTGGATAGGTGAGCATGTTGCACCTTAGGTGAGAGAGGGGGATGGGAAGAAGGAGTAGGACAGTGCTCACCCACGCCTCGCTGCCAGGAACTCTCCCCACCTGCCTCCCAAGGGCATCCTGTCCTTCAGAGATATCCCGCGGCCGCAGCCAAGCCACGAGGACAGCGGCTCTGAGCCTGCGCTGCGGCACCGCTCCTGGGGCTGCCATTCACAGGGACAGGGCTCAGCAATTCCTACACCGCCAGGGAGAGCTGGAACACGGAGCCCTCCCTCTGCTCAGCCCAGGAACTCATTCTGCACAGCAGCAGAATCGGAGGAGGAGGAGGAGGAGGAAGGTTTCTTGGGCGTTGCACGAACACCGGAGCAGCATTGTGTAATAAATCACTGCCAACGCGGCCGTTGCGCGCAACGTTCCCGGGGAGGGAGAGGAAGAGCTAAAGCTCCTCCACACCACAGCATGAGCAACGCTGTGGTGGAGCCGTGAGCTGGATTCACCGGCCAGAGAGCCGAGCTTTGCCTTAACCCAGCTCCACCCCACTGCACTTGTGGACAAGCGTCAGCCTGACACTGCCCTGGCACACCCAGGCCACCCCGCTCCCCTGCCGCGGAGAGGGCACAATGAGGGACACGGATGTTTGCACATCGGTCCAAAGTCTGGGGGAGAAGATGCACACATCAGCCAAAATCCACGATTTCTGCTCTCGTTAGCAGTGAGGGCAAACACCAGAGGCAGAAGCCCCGCCGAGGCCTTTCGTTAGCAGATGCGGCTGTCGTTAAGCTGCCCCAGCCACCCCGCTGGGTTAGTTCTGGTCACACACAAAACCAACCCAGCGGTTAAAACAGAAAAGCATCTTCTTCAACCGCACACACTCCACCTGCACTGCTCAGCCCCTTGCTGCCAGGGAGGTTTAGTGGGGGAGCCAGATGCTACGTCCTGATGAGGAGCCACCCAGCACTTGAATGCCACCTGCTGAAAGGACTTCTGGGCACAGACCATTCCTTTGGACTGGCATGTCTGGATGATGGGGGGCCTACCTGGGGCCCTCCCTTTGCAGCAGACACACTCTGATGCTGAGCAGCCCCTGTTCATGAGGGTGTTCTGCACTAAGGACAAAGCTCAGGTGGCTTTTGAGACTACTTTTCACCAGTGGCAGGGTTTGTGCCAGGTGCTGGGGAGTGCATGTCCTACTGGGGGTCTCCTCCCATTCCACACACACCCTGGTAGGGTGGGAACCTGCACCCCACTAGTGAAACCGGGGAGGCAGAGGTAGATCCATGTCCTGACAGAGCCAATCCTGCCCTGAATCCCTCTCGAGGAGTTGGGCTCGTCACAGATCATCATCACCTGCACCCCAAATTCCTCCACCTCCTCAGCCCTCTCAGGTCTCAGGGCAGCCTCCCCACCCCCTCCACCCTGAGATCTAGGGGATGGAAGCGCAGATTTTGGGATCCTTGCGAGGCTCATGGAGCAACACTGCGCTGAGTCAGCAAAATAAAACCTGGGGATTTCACAAGGCCCAGTTCTCGAGAAAAGCCAGAATTTTAACTTGTGGGGGCTTGCAAAGCACAGAAGGGCAGATTGTTTTGGGTGAGGCTGCGTGTGTCATTTTTGCTGTGCTGCATCCACCCCTGGAAAAGGAGCCTCCCCCCTGCTCCCACAGCATTAATTACAGCTGCAGCGACTCGGGGCTAATCCCCCCGAAGAGCCGCTGCCTGCATCAATAGTCTCTGCTCCCTTGAACTAACAACTAATTTGAAACGTGTCCCCCTCCTCCTCCCGTCTCCTGACACAAATCCCTTTCAGCACTGTCCTGATGCCACCCCAGTGCCAGTGACAGCTCCGGGATCACAGACTAAAACCTCCCTGGATTTCTGCCACGGCCACCAGCTGCCCTGAGGGCTCGGTGGATTTGGGGGGAATTAATGTGGAATAGCCCAAACCAGGCTGAGCTTTGCAAGGATGTGAGGGGTCGGCATCCACCACCAGCTCACATGAACACTGGGATCTTAACCCAGACAAAAATCTGGTTTTTTGGGGAAAAGTGGGTGAAAAAGGAGGCCCTCCTTTGTATTTGCAGAAGAGGGGAGGAGACGAGGAATACCCTCCTGCACTGTCTGGCCAGAGCCAAGGAGGGTCAGGAATGCCAGAGCTAATAGGAATGATGGGAAACAGGAAGGGCCCTCAAGAGCCAGGTGCATTCAGGGCTGCAGGGGCTGTTGGCATCGGCTCCCAAGGCATGGCATGGCACGGCTCCGAAGCAAAGCCATGCAAAATCCACCCCCCCATCACCTGGAGGCACCGGGGAGGGGACCAGGGGGCTGCAGGCCACCAGCTACTCACTGCGAGCCGGTAACTCTGCATCATTTTATCAAACTCCTCATCAATCTTTTTATATTTCTCTTCCGTCTGCGGGGTCAGCGCAAACACTTCATCCCCTTCCGGGCTCTCGCACTCCCTGTGCTTCTTGTTCAGCGCCTGTTACGTGTGGGGGGACACGGGGGTGTCGGGGAGGGAGCGGGGGACGAGGTCGGGGGGAAGTCGAACAGAAGAGAAACAAAACAGAAAAGAACATATAATGAAGGTTTTCCAGCCACGGGCAGGTACTTACACCGTATCGCTTGAACAGGATATCCAGATCCTCGCTGCCTTTGCGGTATTTATCCTCCATCAAGGGGCTCTGGTCTATGGAGTCGTCGCCGTCGGGCTCTGGGCTGTCACAGCCGTTAAAACCTTTCTTTCTTAACGTCTGAAAACACAACCGGAACAGTCTGAGATCCGGGAGTGGAGATGGGGAACACGGGCAGGTCCCCCCAGGAACATCCCCTGGCCTGGATGGACCAGGACTCGCCCCTGTACAAATCAAGACCATCACCCCAAGATGTCGCTGACCTCAATGGGGTTAAAAAGTCAGGATACGGCCCCTGGGTTTTGATGCCAGGGTGTCTCTAATTTAGGAATTACAGCATGGGGAGTGATGGAGAAAAAATTCCTTATTTTCAAAGGTTCTGTTTACACCAGGACTGAATTTGGTGCAGCACATTCCTCACTTTCAAGTGCCACAACATCATGAAGGGGGAAAAAACCTTAATGCTCTTTGCTGTCCTGCAAAAAAAACCAGGGAAAATCTGCTTACAAACAGCCAAATAAGAAAAGAAATCTCGAAATTATAGGCAAATTGTCAAATTTGTCAGAATTTTCTGACAAATAACTGGCATTTGCCAAATGCAAAGGTGCCACAGGAAGAGCATCGCATGACAGGGCATGTGGCACGGTGACAGCTGTGAGCCCTGCTGGGGGTGACACAGGGGTGATGGTGACAATAATGGGCAGCAAACCCCACACCAAGACTGGGCTCACAAACAGGAAAGGTCCCAGGCACCGCTACATCGAGGTACAGAGGAGAGACAAGCACTCCTCATTAGGAGAAGCCCAGTCACCACAGGGCACAGTGACACCCCGAAATCCCTCACTTGTATTCAGCAGCCAATTGAGATCCACTTTGAATCCCTCTATTTTCAACATAACAAAAGCAATTAGGCATTATGACGGAACCAGCACTTGCCAACTCTTTTTTTTTTTTTTTTTTTTAGCAGTCAAAGCTACAGAATTTCCTGGAAGTCTTGATCCCTTTTTATGCCAAATCCAGCGGGGATAAAAAAGAGTCTTGATAATTCTCGGTCTTCCTAAACAGCAACAAACATCTCCGTTCTGAGGCCAAAGCATGTTTAGGAGTGGCTTTTCAGCTACCTGCGAGCTCCAGGAAACACAGGGCTTCTGAGGGAAATGCTGCTGGAGCAAATAAAACCCAGGATGTCTCCAGAAGGGTTGGGAACGCTCGGCACCGCTCCGCACACTGCGCCACAGGGCTCCGCTCCTCCCGCAGGTCGGGCTGGGTGACGCTTGTGCCAGGTAGCCACGGCCAAGCAATGAGCACCACACCCACCCCAGCGTGTTCTCCATCCAGCTGAAGCTTTTCACAATATTTTCCATTAAAATTACTCCTTCCTGGGCCTTCCCAAGCACCATTTTCACCCTCGTTACTGGATTGAATTGCAGAGGGGAAACATCCTCGTTCACATACAGCTCCACAAGAGAAGGACCTGACTCACTGCTGACCATGGTGGCATCTGATGCCCTGTTTGGTGTCACCAGTAATTCCTGATATTTAATAATTATTAATTAATTATCTAACAATAGTGATTCTGAATAATTCTTATACCTAATACTAATATTATACCTAATAATACCTAATAACTCCTCATATCCCTAATTCCTGTGTTAACTCTATAGAGAAAGGCAGTGAGAATCAGAGTCACTGCCATGAGCAGGAGATTCCCAGGGCTTTTTCTGCAGTTTCCCAAGGATTTTTCCCTATTATTTTTCTATTTTTATACATGTCCTTGTTCGTTCTCAGAATGGCCCAAAAGAGGAAGAGGTGCTGCTGGTGGGGAAGGAACAGCTTTGCCTTTTTTTTTTAAACTGCTTTTTGTGGATTTTTTTTTTCCCCCAAAACCTTTTATTTCATCAACACAGCCAAAAGACGGAAAGTTGAGCTTTTCTCTAAAAAAAAGAGTCTTTTCCTTTTTCTCTTTCAGAGGCAAAATGGAAAAAGTTGTTCCATGAGCAGTGAAGCAATGAAGCCGGGTTTCCTTCAGGCACTGGAGAGACTCTGATGCCTAACAGGGGCCTGTGCCCATCTCGCCACGATTCCCTTTGCAGGGACAGGAGCTGGACCTCTCATCTCTGCCCTCCCATTCCTGGCTGGGAATTGGGAAGGTAATCCCTCACATCCCTGGAAAACTACTCTCCTCCAGCAACAGTTGTTGGCAGGTTCAGAAGTTTGGGGATAGACAAGCCACTGCCATCCCCCAGAACCCTCAAAGGAGGGAACTTCACAACGGGATTTTTTCAAGAGGTTTCAGCCAAGCAACAACATTCTTATTCCTAAAACCTGTGGCAACGCTGCCCCCAGGGAGGTTTTTAGGCAGCTCCCAGCGCCCTCAACTCTGCCTGTATTTGACACCTGAACCAAGCACAGTGACGAGCAAGGGGCCGCCACCACCAGCTGCAGCATTTTGCCGTTTCTAAGTCCACACAAAATCATCCTGGGGGTTGTTCCATCAACAAGTCTGTCAAGGAAGGCAGTGGAATGGGGTGGATGTGGCTCTGTTCACCCAGACCATGAAACAGCATCGTCCCTTCATTTTTCTCCAGGTCTTTCTCTGTGGGCTCAGCACATTTGGTGTCCCAGCTTTGCCTTGGTCTCTTTGCTCTCCCCAGCCACCAACTTTATAAAATCAGTCATAACTTCACTGTCTGTAAGACCCACAGTTCCCCGTCGGGGTGGGTCCTCAGCAGCTGAGCTGTGAGGGGCAGCTGTGGTGCCACCATCCCTGCTCCTGCAGGAAACCTGCCAGCAGCCCCAGGAAGGGTCAAGCCAGTTGTGCACAGGGAAAAAAAATCCTTCCCGGATGCTACAGGGGATTACAAACTTGTGAGCTGGGACTGTGACCCCAGAACTGGGATTGTGACCTTTGAGCTGGGACTGTAACCTGTAACACTGTGAGGGGCTGCTGGAGCTGTGGGAAGGGATGGGGACAAGCTCCAGAGCTGGCAGGGCTGAGCATGGGGCTGCTCTGCAGCACAGTGGGACGGGAAGCACCGGCGGCGGGGAGTGACCGGGCCGGAGTCGCAGCCGGACACCGGACACCGGACACGAGCCAAGGCAGCGTGGCTTGCAGCAATCTGCTGCTCAACGAGAGCTTTGGGACAACAAAATGCCATTTCCAGCCACACGGGCGTTGGCTGCTGGTTCTTTCAGGTTTTTTTACAAAAAAAAAAGTGTGTCCCATATTTTCAGCTTTTTGACAAGATGATGTAAAAGGAAAACAATTCTGCTGGAGCAGGAAACAAACCCAGAGATTCCTGTTTTTGGGACAACTGCAAGGTCTTTTAGAAAAGAACTTTTCTTCTCATTCCTCCTCTTTCTTTTTGCCAGGGAAAAAACAGAAGATGCGAAGAAGTTTTCAGGAAACCTTTCTGTCACTGGGCTGCAGCCAGCGGAACACAAAAATTTTTCATATGGAAGAGATTTAAAAGCAATTCCTTTCCAGCAGAAAATTTTCAGACAAAACCAGGGTGAGAACTTCCAAAGGCAAAAACCCACCTCAGTCATTACCTGCCCCTCTATCTGCCACTCTCAGGTTCCCCTATTCTATCAGGATCCACTGCACATCCTGCTTTTCCAGGTAATATTCTCACTTCCATGATCCCAGCTCACATGGGAGCAGACTTCCAACCCGAAGAGGGTAAGAGAGCAGCAGGAAATGCAGAACATGTGAGAGGAAATGATGCTCAACCAGGATGCGGTTGACTTCCCTTAGAGGAGGGAGACTCAACCACTCTGGGCTTTGGGGAAGTCTGGATGAGGATAAGGATGAGAATGAGGATGAAGACATGACACTGGCAGCTGCCTCTGCGTTTCGCCACCTCCCCAGCATCCTGCAAAATGTCTGATTTAACACATCCCGGGGAATGACAACCCCAGGAAGGAGAATTAGGAGAATATCAGCCCCTCCAGGACATTCAGCCAAGGAAAGGGCAGAAACGGCTGTGTGGCTTTAATTGGCTGTGGAGCATCCTGGTGCCCGGCGAGCTCTGCCCTGTCCAAGTCCCTTATCAGGAACTGGCACGTCAGGCAGGCTGTGAGGAAACGAGAAGCGACAGCGAGCACCAAAGCCGGCGTGATCCCAGCCCGGGCGCGCACGTGGCACCCAGCGTGCCTGTCTGGGGGCTCAGCTGGCCCCCGCCTGATTAAGGAAACCCCCCTCTCTGCATTAGAGAGATTTTCTCAGACTTAAAAGCCTGCAATAACCAGGACTTTGCCGGGCACAGAGAAGCCGCAGGGGTTGCGTGGCTGAATCCCACTCCTGACAGCCACTGCCGAGCCCCAGCACAGCTGAAACACAGAGGTGTCCCTGCAGGGAATGATCCCCAAAGAGCAGCCAGGGTGTAAAACCCCTTTTGAACTAGGGCTGTGTATGCTCATCATGGAGCAGCTCTGCCTCTCACTAAATACCCAGGGGATAAACCCATCAAGGACATTCCTGTGCAGCAGGATGGGGTGCCCCCAGTCCCACCCTCAAGATGCACATCCCCAGGACCAAAAACCAGATCTCATGTTTGCTGCTGTTTTAAAACGCAATTTGGACAGAGCAACTCATCCTGCCTTGAGCTGTGGTACCAGTGCTTTTGGCCCCAGGAGCCCCCAGCCTGGCAGTGCTTCCACTGCTCACTCCCCTTCCACCAGGGAAACAAAATCAAGAGGTTCCTGCCTCAATTTCTCCAGGTCCCAGCTGCTCCTCAGCCTTCCTGAGATGCTGCCAGAGCCACTCAGGGCTGAATCCCTCAGCAGGAAAGGGCTGCAGGCATCACAGGGAAGGTGGGTTGATGCAGCAGCCCCTTGAAATCCACTTAAAATGATATTTGGTGGCAAATTTCCAGCCTGGGTTTTCACTGTCTCTAAATGTTCGATGTGGGGAAGCTTCCAGAATGAGAAGATACTTCTTGTGAGTCAAGTTCAACTGGGAGCCACCAAGAAACATGAGATAAATTGGATTTGTGTGCAGTGGGGACACAGTTGGGCTGGAGGAACCTCGCCCACTTGGCAAGGGGAGATGGAAATCAGCACCAAGAGCAGGAATGGTCTCCTGGAGTAATGGATTCAGAAAACAGTAAAAATCTTAGAGCAGCCCCAACCCTGCTCCCAGACAAGACAAGGATGTGGAGAGATGCTTGAGCAGCCTCCAAACCTGCCTGCACCCCAGCAGGTTTTGCTCCATGACAGCTCTGCCAGCAAGACATGCCGAGCCCCACGTGTTTGGGCTCTTTTTCTTGCCATCCACCAATATCCTTCCGCTCCCGATGTTCCTCTCCTTGGCTTTGGATGCAGATCCAGCTTTTCATGTGGTGCAAACACAGTGTTTCTTTGGGTGCCAAGGACTGTGTGTAACTTGTCGGCTTGGGAGTGTTTGCATCCTGGACCATAAGGGAACAGAGAACACTGCCCAAAATGTTTACGGTATTTTTAGGCCAAGACAAATCTGTTCGATGCTGCGAGCGCCGCAGTCTGAGCATCCCGGAGAGGCTGCGCCGCCGAGCGCGGCGGGGAACTGCTGGCATTTGCACAGTGCAGGGGCATTACCTGGCTCAAACAGGACAAAAAGGACATTTTGGAACCATTTGAAGGCCCCTACAAAAATGTGCAGTGGCAGAAGAGTCTCCAAGCCCCAGCAAGGGAAGGCAGATGCTGCCAAATGCTTGGTCATGGCTCAGCCATGGGGTGAAAACCTCAAGTCCAAATCTCTCAAAAAGACACATTTTACAGAGCATGAAAAAGAAAAGGAAAGCAAGATTTAGAGGGCAGGGGCAGGCTGTTTTTTTCCCTTCTCATTAATGAAATCAAAGCCTGAGCACACTGGCCAAGGGGCACCAAAGGGATTCAAAGGCAGAAGCAGAAGCCCAATTCCTCCAGCAGTGCAGGCCGTGCTGCTCCATTCTGCCACCAGTGGCTCTGAGGGCATTAATTGATGCCCATAATGCCACTAATTACAAAGCCAAGCCCTTCATCTGCCTGTCTGTCCAGGTTTTATGGCAGCTGCCCCCATACTGGCGACCCCGCAGCTCCATCTGCACAGTTACTGCTGAGGGAGAGGATGTGACCAATGACCAAAGCACTGCTAGCACTCTCCTCTGGGCTAAATGTGCCCTGTGCTCGGGCCCAGTGATGCTCTCCCAGCACCAGGGACACGGACAAAGCTGTGGAGAGGACCAGCATGGGGGCACCAACAGCACATGACAGCTGAGCATCTCCTGCAATGCTGTCAGGCTTGAGGAGAGCAGCCTTGAAGTGAGCGCAGTTTGGGCATGGTGCCAGTGGCAGTGCTGGGGATGGGTCAGACTGGACGTGGTTGGGCCATCCCTGGAGACCCACAAAACACAGCCAGACAAGCCTTGAGCAAAGCCACCAACCCATGAGCTTGGCCATGCTTTGAGCAGGCACTGGACCAGAGGCACAAGGTCCATCCCACCTGAATTCATCTGTGATTTGGCTGCTGGTGCCCTCCCACAACCCCACTGTTGTGCCTGTCTGAGTATCAGGCTGGGGAAATGTCACCAGCTCTATCAGGCACTCAGAACAATGTCACCAGTTGCACCAGTCACTCCAGTGCAGCAGCTGCAGGAGCTGCCTCCAAATCCATCTCGTGGTTTGCCTGGACAGGGGAGTCCCACAAAGCAAACCTGCACCTCAAGCTTCAAGGCAGTAGGTCAACACACAACTGGAGACAGCTTCAACTCTGCCACCCAGAATGGAGTATTTTTGCAGGTTGGACCAAAACCACGTAAAATCCATCTGGCACTGAGTGTGGGAGATCTGCTTGCTCCACCCCCACCCTGCACCAACCTCCTGCATCCAGTGTGGTACCAGACTCAGCCCTGGCTCTACCACAGTGGTAAAGCCGGGGCGCGGACAGGCAGCCTCACCTCAATGATGTCTGCATTGGTCCGGCTCTCATGGGGCTCGTTGTACTCGGTGTACTTGAGCAGCACCTTGTCCATGTCGGTGCTGGCATACTGGAACAGCTTGTTGGAGTGGTTGAAGATGATGAGGGCGATCTCGCAGTCGCACAGGACGCTCAGCTCATAGGCTTTCTTCATCAAGCCGAACTTGCGCTTGGTGAAGGTCACCTGAAAGCAAGGACAGCCACGGTGAGAAGCCGTGCCCATGCTGCCACAGACACAACACCTCCCAGAGGAAAATGGAATGACCACTGACTGAAGAACAAAAGGAAGGGAAATGCACAGGGAATATTCTGTCTCAGTTTCCCCAATTGGACTCAACCCCAAGCTCTCCTCTCTCGCCTCCCTCTTCCAAATGGTTCATATTGCTGCCTATTTTGGGATCCTCCAAAGGCAGACACTTCACAAGCACAAAGATGATTATCAGCGTTGGAAATCACATATTGCCAAATCAAGAGAAAATAAATTTCAGCAAAATCCCCAGCAGAGCTGCCATCTGTCCGGGGGCTGCGGGTTTTTAAGTGGAATATTCAAGTGATGGAGATCTTGTCCTCGCTTGCTGCAGCTGTGCTGAGAGGGCCCAGCCACAGAGCTGAGGCTCAGCACCCCAAAACTGCCCAGGGGTGCCCACCCCACCCCTGACCCACTCTCCTGCTCACCAGCCCCCACATATCTTGGGAGGCTGTGCTTCTTCAAGGGCACCCTGAGCCCCCTGTGCCAGGGACCCGCCCAGCTGCCGCTTTCATCTTGCTGTCCCTTTGTGTCACCTCACTGGGGTGCTCTTCCTCACTGCCTGCTCAACTGGGGTCCCCTGTCTCCCCACCCACCCTGCCCTGAGCTGTAACCAGAGCTGACGAGGCAGCTCCTGCAGGACTGATCCTGGAGAGCTGGCTGGGGGCTGGGGCCACGACTGGGGCTGGGTGCTGGCTCCAACAGCAGCTCCAGATGCGGGCAGGCATTGGGCTGTGATTCCCAGCCCACGCTCAGCTCTCACCACCACACTCCTAACAGGACCCAGCTGGTGGAGAGGGAGCTGGTTTGGAGCTCCCTGTCCTGGCTGGTGCAGACAGCTGCTGAGGGTCCCCCACCACCCCAGAACACGTGGCACACTGACAGGGAAGGCGCAATACTTGGCCAATGCCCTCTCAGCAAATAAAAAGCAGAAAAAAAAAGTAAGAGGCGGGAGGTCACTGCTTTGTCCTAAGCATTGCTCTGGGGGCGAAGCAGCCTCCAGGGGAAGGGCTGGAGATGAGCTGAGATGCCCTTGGGTGTCAAGACCTGCTCCCTCTCCACATGAGAGGACTCGACTCCACTCTGGACCTCCACCACAGCATCAATTTTGTAACTGAACAGCTTTAATTTGCAGAGCTGAGGGAGGAGAGTGAATGAGGCTGCTGCGTTTGCTCAGCCTGTCAGCGGTGTCACAGCCACGGCCCAGAGCTCAACACGGAGCTTCCCAGTTCACAGCGATGGCGAGGAGCAGCACCACCATGATGCCACCATGATGCCACCACGATGCCACCATCAGCACCCAATATGCACGCCCAGGGTCCTGCACCCCTCGAGACAGAACAGTGTCCCTGCGTGTGGAGGGAGGGCAGAGCAGGGGCAGCTCTGGGCACACTCGGCAGGGAGAGCTGCTGCCTCTCCCCACCATGTCCCAGAGATGATTAAGTAGTAACGAGATTCTGCTCTAATCGCCTCATCCCCTGGAAAGTGTAGGGCTGGTACCCTGTGCTGCTGTGGCCGCCACGTGTGCCTGCTCCGGCCACGGCTGGGCTGCGGCCGGGTCACTCACGTTGCCACGCCGCCCCAGCCCTAGCGCTCTCTGATGCAAATTAAATTACTTGAGGGCCAGCTCCTGTGTCATCAATAACTCCCTCTCCCCAGTAGCATTCCAGACTTCTCAGCCACCCAAAACCTCTGCTGCCGGGCGCTGGGCGAGGCTGCCCCCAAGACCAAGAGCTGGCAGAGCCACGGCACAGCTGTGGCCACACTGTGACTTCAGGCGGGACCCAGCTGTGGTTCTGCTGCTGCAGCTGTGGCAGGACGGGCACTAAAACCATGACCTGTCTCTGCCTCTCTGCCCCCTTCCCCAGCACGGCCTGGCTCGCTGTCCCTGCCGGGATTGCCTCTGGGCTCTGACTCACCCTCCAAGCAGCTCGAGGAGCCCCTGGGGGAAAGCAGGAGGCATCTCCACCAGAACAGAGGGAACAGCCGAGGGTGGTTGTTTCTGCAGCCGCTGGTGCCAGTGCTGGGGACACCTCACCAAAACACACCTTGCCGGGCACCACCGTAGGCTCAGCCACCAAGACTGGAGGCAACGGGGTGAGGCTGAGACGTGTGAACAACGGGGCAGATCTTGGCCTTGAAAACCAGTGACAAGCATGGTTTGGATTTTGCCCTGGAGCAGTGAAGAGTGTGGGGCCATCTACCCTAACCTGGGCAGAGCTGAGCAGAACACAAAACACTGAATTATCCCTCTAGAGATGAGGGGATATTCCCTCTGAAGACAGGGCACAGGAGCATCCCTCTCTATTGGCACCCCTGCATCTCGCAGAGAGAAGCAAAGATTTGCCATTTAGCCACCATATCACACAAAAGCATCACCTAACACTGCCTTGTGCACCCACTTGTCACCTGGGACAGAAATCCCAAACCTTCCTTCCCCTGACGCCATGCACGAGCCTCATCTAGAAGAATTAACCTTGTAAGTCTAAGAGGGTAATCAAATCTCATGCTTCAGGGCATAAGCCGATCACCAAAGGGGTCAGGAAGGAATTACTGCCCCACACTAGCAGGGGATTTTTGCCTTTCCCCTGATGCAAACCATATTGGCAGTTGCCAGAGTCAGCGGCCTGGCCCTGAAAGACTGATGGCCTGATCTGTTGTGGCAAATCCTCTCCAGTAATTCCCCTAATGACATTAGTGACTCTTACTTGCTCTCCCTCCCCTAGTTTTGGCTGCTGCTATAATTCACAGAATCACACACTGGTTTGGGTTGGAAGGATCTAAAAGCTCATCTTGTCTCACCCCCCTGCCATGAGCAGGGACACCTTCAACTAGCCCAGGGTGCTCCAAGCCCCATCCAACCTGGCCTTGGACACTGCCAGGGATCCAGGGGCAGCCACAGCTTCTCTGGCCAGCCTGTGCCAGGGCCTCACCACCCTCACAGATAAGAATTTTCCCCTAATATCCAATGTAAATCTCCCTCTTCTCAGCTTGAAACCATTCCGCCCTTGTCCTGTCACTCCAGGTCCCTGTCTAAAAGTCCCTTTCCAGCTTTCCTGGAGCCCCTTTAGATCTCCACAGAGCCTTCTCTTCTCCAGAATGAACACCCTCAGCTCTCCTGGCTCCAGAGCAGAGGCGCTCCAGCCCTCAGAGTATCTCCATGGCCTCCTCTGGACCCACTCCAGCAGCTCCACATCCTGCTGCAGCCTCCATGTGGGCTCGTGGTCTGTGCTCCCATGGAAGGCAAAACCTGGGACACGAGCAGGGTCAGACTCAGACTCGCTGATGCTGTAGGCTCAGTGTGAGGTGCACGGGAAGAGCTTCAGCTTACAGCAAAAGCTCTGAAGAGCCTCTGCCCGACCTCAGCTCTCCCTGATGCTCGTGATGCCTCAGCAGCCCCAAGCCACCGCTTGGGATGAACTTGGCAGCACCAGTGGAAACACAGGTGTCAAAACAACCTCTTCCTCCACCTCCTTGCACCACCAGTGAATCCCTCATTCGCCAGGGCATCCCTGCACTATTCCCATTCCCCATCCCTCCCTCTCCCAGCAGGTGCAGGTGTCGTGTGAGCCACCCGGGCGTGCCGAGGATGGTGAGCGCTCACCAGCCCCGTGTTCCAGCAGCACTGCCCCATCCATAATTCATCAGTGCCGGGCTGCTCTGCACCCCGGGAGAGCTGACCGTGCCCTCTGCCCCCAGCTGGAGCGGGGGAGCTGCTGTGGGGGCAGGGGTGGGCTGAGGATGCTCCCAGATGCTGGGTTTAAGTCAGCTTAGCTGGCAGCCTGCAGCCACGGCGGGCACGCACGCACGGCCGCTCCTCATCGCTGATCCGCAGCAGCAGCAGGAGAGGGTGGGAAGGAGAGTGAGAAGCAAGAGGCAGCTCCAGGGAGACCTCACTGCAGCCTTCCAGCACTTAAAGGGGCTTAGCAAAAACATGGAGAGGGACTTTTTACGTGAGCAGATAGCGATGGGATAAGGGGCATGGTTTTAAACTGAAAAGGGGGAGATTTAGATGGGATATTAGAAGGAAATTTTTCCTGTGAGGGTGGTGAGGCCCTGGCACAGGCTGCACAGAGAAGCTGTGGCTGCCCCATCCCTGGAAGTGTCCAAGGCCAGGTTGGATGGGACTTGGAGCAACCTGGTCCAGTGGAAGGTGTCCCTGTCTATGGCAGGGGTGTTGGGTCAAGATGGACTTTTAAGAACCCTTCCAGCCCAAACCATTCCATGATTCTATGAGATAAAGCAAGATGAGACATTTCTGACTCTGGGGAGTGGATCCTGTATTGCACATGTACAGCGTGGAGCAGGAGAGTGGAGCAGGAGAGTTCTCACCCTCTTTACACCTCCTACCACAGTGGATGGAGCAGATCCCACTGCCTGGAGCAGTCCTTTTTCATGAAATGTCCCATCTTCCTGATATGTCCTTTTTTCCCAAAGAAAGGGAGCAGTGAAAATTGATTGCAAAGCTGTGCTGGTGACCAATTAAACAGCTGCTGCTTTGCTGACACCCAACTTGATCGGGCTGGTTTTTGGGAAGCAAAGCAAATGTGCTGCACTGGGGAGGGGAGCAATGCTCCCGTGCTGGGTTTTCGAAGAACCAGCCCAGCCAGAGGTGCAGCTACTGCCAGGGGAAAACCAGTGTCCCCCAGCCCAGGGAATGAGGCTTTGGGGACAACACCTGACATCAGAGATGCGCTGAAGCCATGACACTCAGCCACGCAGAGCAACTCCTGCTGCCAGATCCTACACAATGCTCTGAGACCTCAGCAAGGCTCTTTATCTCCAGCCTGTGCCAAAGAGCAGCTCATCCCTCAAAAACAGTCCCATCACTTGGCTGCTGCCTCTGCAGAGAAGTGCCTCTTTCCTTTCCCGAAGGTTTATCCAGCAGGGCCAGGCTGTGCCATCTCCCTCCAGCATTACCAATTATTTTCCATTCGTTTGAACTCACGGCAGGGCTCCACTCACTGCAGAGCCCTCGCTCCCCTCTGCAGCACTGCCCCATAAAATAATCCTTCAATAACCCCTAAGGCCCTGACACCTTCTCATGATGGACATAAACAGATCCAGGAGCAACTGGGACATCAGCACAAACTATTTGATGCCCATCCCAGCCCCCACCACCAAGTGAAGCCATAATGAGGAAAACCTGCCATTTCCTATTGTTTTGCTGCAGAGCAATAAAGTGGTTCATGCAGTTCTGTTCTCTACCACTCTCTAAGGATTAGGAATATATCCACATGTTTTTTTACTGTTTGTTCTATTTTTCTGGAGTGAAAGTGGCAGGAAAGATGTGTGGCAGATCATGCTGGGGTGCAGTGATGGTTGGACTAAAGGCAGAGGCTTGGATCTGCTGAGCCAAACTCCAGGAGCAGAGAAAGCAAAGGGACCTGCCTGGAAGTCTTGTGGTTATGGGAAATACATCGATGGAGTCATCCCAGAGCAAACCTGGGCTGGCAAAGTGCTGCTGCTCCACCACTCCAGTTTAAGGAACATGGAAATTTTGGAAAAATCTGTTGGTTTTTGTTTTTCCTCTGAGATACATGAATGCATTCTTACACACATGCACATGCGTGTGCGTCTCGGGCTTGGCTCCAAGAGAGCTCAAGGAAAAAAGCCCTGGAGTCATGTAAGTTTGCAATTGAGGAAAAAAAAGGAATAATTTGAGTTGTTTGCGTTCAGCAAAATGGATACTTGTTGTGGCTGCTCTTTATTGGAAAAACCACATGGAAAATGTCAACTGAAATATATTTTCTGCAAGACAAAAATAAAAAAAGGGGGAACTAACTAAGTGGAGAAGATACTTTCTTCTGGAAAAGCACTTAGATGGAAATGGCCCAAGGAGCTCCAAGGCGAGGAACAACGTCAGGATGGGGGCAGCACAACGGGGCCCTTTGCCTGGTGCTGGGATCCGCCTGGATCCGGCCTCAGCACCAAGTCTCTCCCATCTGCTTCTTTTATGGATCGGGAAAAACACAGCACTGGTGGCCCAAAATGGGATGAAAATGGGTTATTTTCAAGCATGACCCTCAAAATCCCCAGCGGGAGGAGAAGGGTGAGGTGAAGGAGGGGGAAAGGCAGCACTGACCTGCCGATTGCGCTCGTCCGTGATCCGCTGGATCTGGATCTTTTTTCTCCCCATCTTCTCCGGAAATCCTCACGGCACCCGGGATGACTTTGGCTCAGGGGAGGGGAGAAGTAGCCCTGCTTTAAAACGCTTTCATTAAAGAGCGTGGAGGGCTTTTTTCTTGGATGGAAAACAAACCCAAAAAAGCCAAAAGAAAAAAAAAGAGTTTTGTGTGGCTCCGTGCTCAGTTCATGGTACCGTCGTGCGCAGCCAGATCCAGTGAGGTTGAGATGTCAGCAGCTGCTCAGAAACCTGCACAGTGAGAGAGAGAGAGACACGGGTGAGATGCTCTGCTCCCAAACCCCATCCAGGACCCTGCACCCCACTGGCATTCTCCTACCACCAGCACAGATCCCATCCCTGAGGCCAGGGTGGTCCCTGGTTCTTCCTCCCACCCAGCTCCAGGGCCAGGAGAGCTGCAGAGGGATTTATCCAAACTGATCTCAAGGATGGAGGCCAGGAACACCCATTATCACAGGACACGTGTGGGCCAGGCACTGCAACGCTCGGTGAGGAGGAGGAGACGGCAGCCCCTAAATCACTATTCCTCCCTGACACTCCAGACTTTTTTTTCTTTTAATAAAGTCATAAGCAGTCGAGTGGCTGGTGATTAGCTCGGGCAATTTAAATCCGTCTCCAGTTTCTGCACTAATCTTCAATTTGGAATTTTAAAATGTCTTTATTTGATTACTTGAGAGAAACCTTATAACCAGGCACAGAAACCTAATTCTTATGGGGAAGGAGGACTCCAAAGGCAGCCAAGACAGCGTGGCCTTCCACTGGGCTCAGTCACAGCTGGACACCGGATGTTTCCACGGATCTGGGGGGTATCTTGTGCCCTAAACTCTCCCCAAAGGGACGAGTGCTGCAGGTCTCAGGAGACCTGCATAGCTCCTTCTGCAGCCTCCCCATGGTAGCCTGCTTCCCCCAGTGCCAGAGGCTGCATCCAGAGGTACCAGGGCTCCTCCTGGCACAGCCCCCCAGCCCATCTCGCCCCCTCTCCCACCATGTGCTGCACTGAAGCGAGTGGGACAAAGAGGGAACCTCAGGCAGTTCATTTTCCACAGGTATGTCTTTCTCCCTGCTCTCTCTCTGAGCAGCTGGAGAACAGCATTGATAACATTGCATTTAAGTCGAGGTGCCCTGTGCCAAGACCCAGGCAGAGGGAAAACCAGTCCCAAAATAGCTTCCTATCTGCCTCAACTTGGCAGTCCGCAGCCCTCGGTCTTGTTACAAAAAGCATGAAAAAAAAAGCTTTTTCTCTCAAACCACCATCCCAAATTCAAAGCAGCAGCCACAGCCAACCTGACCAAGCTCTTCCTGCTCCTCTCCCACCCCAGAGCACCCCCAGACCCTGGCTGAAGACCTTGGCCTCATCCTTCACCTTCTCATCAGACCATGCTCCAACAACAAACAAGCCCTAATGGTCTCACTCCCACACTTGTTTTTGGGGTCCACTGAGTTATGTGAGTCACTTAATCTTTTTCTCTGCTTTTTTTTTTTGGGGTAAAGTTATTCATCGTGCATCATGTTCTGAGGTTTCAGTGCAAGTTCAAGGAGCCCAGAGGAGAATGGGGAGACTTTCCCTCATCCTCACATCTACAATTTGCCCTCCAGGGAGGATGAGGTATGGGGAGGCCAGAAAGAAGATCAGAGAGACAAAGGGCAGCAAAACCTGGGTTTTTTACACATAAATCCCACCAGTAAGACTCTTCGCAAGGACAGACCACAGGGATGGCATTTACACCTTGAATCATTATTTCCCAAAATAGGTGCATGCTCCTCTCCCAGCAGCAAACAGGAGCTGTGAGGAGCACTGTCACCACGCAGAACACTGAGCCAGTGCCAGAGGCACATCCTGTGGCTTCTGCTCCCCATCCCACCATGGGAAGCCCCAAAAAGATAGGTCCCAGAGCATCACCAGCTCCAGAGCACCACTGGTCCCAAAGCATCACCAGCTCTGGGGCATCAGCAGTTCCACAGCATTGCCAGTTTCAGAGCCTCATTGTTCCAGCTTGGACCATGAGAGTATCCCTCGAAGGTTGGTGATATGGGAAGAGCCAGAAAGAAAATGAGGATTTTCATTTCATCCCCCTGGAGTGTCCACTCAGTATTTCCCTCACCATGAGCCCACACAGGACAGAGTCCACAGCCCCAAGGCTCGGAACCAATGTGAGGATTTTGCACACACAAAGAAACTTTGGAAGAGGAGGAACATTTTTTGGGTTTGCTTTGCCGCTTTTCCCTTCGGAGTTGCCATTTCTCTAAACTGACTGAAAAATATTCACCTTCAGCACCTTCTAAACCACCAGCAGCAGCACAAAGTAGCAACAGCTCCACAACCAGACCCAGGGCAAGATGCTAATTCTTTCCGTGTGCTGCAGCTCTTGGACAGAGAAACCCTCTGAAAGACAGCGGATTTACTGTCCAAACTAGAGAGGAACTCTCCAGAAGCAACAATAAACACTGGAGAACAACGGGCAGTAAATTTAAACTGAGTGAAAGGAAACATATTTTAACACAATTTCGTTGCAGGACTTGTTCACAGGATGCTATGGCAGCCAAAAGCTCCACAGTGCTTGAAAAAAACCCCAGTGCTGCTCATCCCTGCCCTCAGCTCCACACTAGCTGGTGCTTCTTACATGGGAGCACTGGGATTCAAACCACATTCCTCTCCCCAGGCCACAAACACACCCCAAGTGTTTCAAACCAAATCCCCTTTTTCAACCACCAAACCAGGTTCCTCCTGCTACTCTGAATCCCAACTCTGCATTCTCAGCAGCTCGGCTGGATAGGGACCATTGTCCCAGACTCTGGGTTTGTTCATGCCGCTGGATGAAGATTTCCACAGGAAAAAGGTGACTTAATAGGTTTTTGCTCATCATCATGGGGAGAAAAGGAGCTGCCATGTGATGCTCTTGATCCTTCTACCCTGTATGAGAAGGAAAACACCCCACGGGGCGGGCAGCCCCTGGATGAAAAGGAGGGATGGAGAAGAGCACAGCATGTTTGCTGCCCTCCAAAAGCACCTGAAGGGGATTTCAAAGGCCTCCCTTTTCTCTTCATGGAATTGGGGTTTTGGGGTGAGTTTATTTGTTTTTAGGTTGGGTTTTTACCCCAGCATATTTTTAAACCCAGGTATTTTCACATTTCCTGCCCAGGTGGCTGTTTCAGAAAGTCCAACCACTGGCTCGAGTTTCTGAACAGCAGCTGGAAGAGCAAGAAACCTGGAGAGCCACTCTCATCTCTTCTGTCCCCCATGCTGGCACTGCTGCTGTGGCTCGGCCCCAACCCAGGAGGATCCCCTCTGCCCCTGGAGCTCCCTCTCCTTCACCACCAAATTGCTTTGGCTCCCTGATTGCCCAGCCTGAGGCATCGAGATCTCCCCTGACCCTCCTCCTGTGGTCAGGTGGAATTTGAGCACCTGAACCGTACACAGCCAAGCACCCAGAGCACAGGACTGCTACAAGGAGCTGAGCTCCTAAATAACTTCAAACTTTCGGGGTCTCAAATGATTTCATATACAATAACCCCACTCATTAAATCATCATCTCCTCCTTCTCAGACAGCAGCTTCTTTCTTTCTCCTGAGCCTCCTTTTCCAAGGAAACCGCCAAGCATCCCAGCTGCTATGCCCCGACAAGGAGGGTCCAAGGGCATGGAAAGGGACCTACAATTCCACTGGAAAGCAAATGACAATGGTGCACTGGCAAAAAGCCACCCTGACCCCCTTCCACTCCCAGGAATCTCAACAAGGATCAGGGAATTCGGCATCGCCAGGGGAGGCAGTGAGAAGCTCTGGGATGGAGGCAGCTGCCAGTGCCCGTTTCCCCCTCCCCACGCTCCGCTCGAACAAGTGTGACTATCACAGCAATTAGCACACATGCCAATTAACTCTGAGCAGGTGCTGGTTAACTCTGTGCTGAGTAATTCATCCCCGGCTCCCAGTAAATTGCTCCAAATTGGAGAGACAGGCGAGAGAGCAGAGTTAGCATTTTGCAAATGGGGGAGAAAAGAAAAAGCGCAGAGGAATCTCAGCTGGGAGATGTTTTTACAAAACAAGGCATTTGGGGGGCTGAATCCCCACCTCCAAGAGCTGGGGACACAGAGGAGCTGGTATGTCTTTCAAGTCTTTCTTTCTGGATTTTTTTATCTACCGAACAAATTTCTGATCTATTCCACCTATTTCTAAGCGGTTTCACCTTTGCTTTGCACAAGCAGCGGGGTGCTCTGCACTGCTCCGTAACTTGTCCCTTTTCCAGTCCTACTGAACAGCCCCACGTTTCTCTCGACACGAGCAGGGACACTGAGAGTCTCACATCCACTTTCTACAGCCATTTGCTATTTTTAATATACTTTTATTGCATCCCTTTTTAGTCGCTCCTTACTAAAGTTAGCTCGACACACCGCCCCTCTCCACGGCGAAGGAATTCAGCTGCCCTTCCTTAACACCCGCCTTGCAAAGCCGTGTGCTCTCAGCACAATGTCAGCTGAAAGAAACCAAACCTTGGCCACGCAGCTGCAGAGGGAAGATCAAAAAGATTAATCTGAAAGCTCTAGGAAGATAAATAAAGGCAAATAAATGCATCCTTTCCAAAAATGTATTTTCCTATGGAGCTCTTTGCTTTTCCCAGCATGTGGCACCGTGCTCCCCAATCCACTCGTGCCTGTGCAGGAGCGCACAGCACAGCCAGCGAAAGGAGGGACGGCAAAATTGGGATGGGTTCAACATGGCACCAGTTCAAGGGACGTTTTCCTGATCTCCATCCCCAAAACAGGTCTGGTGCAACTGGGACATCCTTGGCTGCAAGGAAACCTGCAAAAGGAGCAATCAAAGGACATTTGGAGGCTGGAAAAAGAAGCAAAATGCTGCCCCACAAAGATGCAGCTCACCTCACCGAGGCACAGAAAGTCACAGTTTGAAGGGAGAAATGCAGGTGACAGGTATGGCACATCAGTCCAACCTAGCAACTGCTCCCCCCAGGCACCTGATGCTCTCGCTGTGGGACCAACCCATCTTTTACCCAAGATTTGCAGACGCGTTTTCCCTTAACAGGCTCCATCAAGTCAAGGGGCTGAGAGTAAAGGGAGGGTCCTCCCCGCATCCACACGGAACAGCCAGACCTGACACAACTGAATTCACTGACCCCAAGCCCCAACACATTTTGGGGGGTGTCAGGTGTATCTACATACAGAAATGACAGCAATAACATGTCCCAGTCTTGCAGCTTCTCTGTGGGGAAAAGGTCATTGCAAGGGAGCTTCAGCACACAACCAGTGGGCATGTGGGGTACAAGGTGCAGGGTGTTACAGAACCGTAGAATGATCTGGGTTGGATGGATTCTTAAAGCTCTTCTCATCCCACTTCTCTGTCACCCACTCAGTGGGAAAAGTTTCTTCCGAGTATCCATCTAACCCTGGCAGTGGGAGGCTTTGTTCTGTGACTCCAGGTCCTTGTCCAAAGTCCCTCTCCAGCTCTCTTGGAGCCCCTTTACACACTGGAAGGAGCTCTAAGGTCTCCCCAGACTCTTCTTCAGGTTGAACACCCCCAGCTCTCCCAGCCTGTCTCCAGAGCAGAGGGGCTCCAGCCCTCAGAGCACCCATGGTCTCCTCTGGACTTGTCCCAGGAGCTTTGCATTCTTCCTACTCTGGGAACCCCAGAGCTGGAGGCAGCACAGCAGGGGCGTCTCACCGGAGTGGGGCAGAGGGGCACAATCCCCCCCTCTCACAGTGCCCATGCTGCAGGATCAGCTGGGCACAGCACTGGCTTTCCAGGCTGCTGGCGATGACAGCTGCGTCACGTCCATCATCTTGTCCACCAACTACTCACCCTGTCTGTCCACTCATGACAGGAGAGCCCAGGTGAGGAAACGCTGCTGTGCTGCAAACCAGCCCCTGAGCTCGGCCTGTCATGGGAAGTGGTTTACACCCACCCTGCCGAGCCACTGCTGAGCCCTTCACTGCCCGTGCTGGCTGTGGGGAACAGGCCAAGGGAGGGAGGGAGCAATGATGCTCTCGAGGTGGCAATGATGCTTTGGAGGTGGCAAGAGCAGCCCCTCACTCTGCTGCATCACTCCTGCCACAAACCTGCAGCTTTTACCACGAGGTGCAGCTGCGTTGAGAGGCGACGTGGCCGCACTGCCCCAGCAGTCCCCAGTACAGCTGTGACTCTCCACCTGCCACCAAGAGCCACAAAAGCAATTGCAAATAAAGAGCAACTGCAGCCGAGGTCTCCAAGCCTCACCTTGAGGATACCAGGTCCTGCACTGACACAGGAGACTGAGTTGCTTCGCCGCCCATGATCAGGGCTGGATCCCATTCTTGAGGACATGGATTTAGCTCAAGTCACCTCTTGAACCCGCCTGTTTAACTGCAGTTCTTGCCTTCCTGTTTCCTTTCTTGCTGCCTTTTGTGAGTTAATTGTTGTTTTTTTAACATATCCTCCATGCTGACACCAAGGACTTTAGTTTCCTTCTGTGTGGTTTCTGGATCAGCAGGACTGACTTCCTTCTCTTTTGCAAAGCCCCCTTCCCTAAAACACAGTGCCAATATTCATGTTAATGTTGCTCTTCCTCTCTGGCAAAGCCACTGGCACGGTGCTGGCCATCAGCCCTGCTTTGCTGTAGGATGGGGGGCAGTGCTGGCAGGAGCAGCTCCAGCACCCCAGGGGAATGTGGCACCCAGGAGGGATGCAGCACCCACATGGGGACGTCCTTGGCAGGACAGCAGGTAGCACGGGCAGGTGCCAGTGTGTCCCCAGCCCCACTGCACGCACCATGAGGGACTCCAACTCGCCAGCTTAGCATTGTTTAGCACCTCTTTATCTCCAAACCAAGATAAAAACCACACAAACATGCTTTAGTCTCCTCCAAAGCTTCTATTCTGGTTTCAGGATGATGCTATCTGGGTTCCTGTGTCGAACCTCCAGATGCAGGCAGGGGGAGGGGAGAGGAAGGCGGCCGAAACACGGCTCCAGAACAAACCTCCTGCTCAGAAACGCAGCTGCTTGACTCTCCCTGGGGTCAAATCCCACTTGCCAGGCAGGTGCCAACTCAGTGCTGAGCTGCCATCGCTCCTGTACACCTGACACCCATGTCAGGGCCCTGATTTCCCTGGGATGGGCAGCCAAACCAGCACTCGGCTCCTCCTGCCTGCAGAAGGGAATCAGTCCCATCAGCTGCAGGTGAAAACCTTGGGAGCTCATGGGAGCAGGAGTGAGGCTGGATTCCGTCAGGCCCCCAAGGAATTTGAAAGACACACATATATTCCTGACCCAGATTCAGGCACTCTCTAAAGAAAAGCAGATGCCAACCGTGCAACCAGCTCTGCTGAGCTGTAACAAAACCTCGCGCCGTGCCAAGCCCGGCAGAGGCTGAGGAAAAGAACAGCCCTGACACAGCGCTGGAGAACTGGCATTTGCTCTGCAAGGGTGGGTGAAAGAAAGAATTTAGGGGAATTTATGAAACTGGGGTTGATCTTCTCTTCCCCTGCGATTTGTGTGCTGGTGTGGAGTCAGACAACACCCTCAAGAAAGGATAACAGTCCCAACATCAGCACAAGAACTGGAGGCAGCACCCAAACCAGGAACCCTGGTCCCCTACACCCCAAATCACAGTTTCATCCCACACCACATGTAGCCAGGGATGCCATCACATCCAGCACCGTAGGAGCACATCCCAGACTGTGGATGTGTTCTGCAGAGGCTGGGTGACAGCAGGTACAACCTGTGACCTTCTCTGCACTGCCAGCGTGGCCAAAGACAGCAGAGGCTGGAGGGGACACAGGGAAGGGAGGCTGGGCACGAGCTCCAGGCAAAGTCACTGGCAAACCCACAGCCCTGCTTAGTGCTGTCCAAAAGCCAACCAGGGACCCCTCACCCAAGTTAAGGACACAGTTTCAGGAAGGAAAAGCCTGCGGGACCAGGACAAGCAGGGACTTGCAGCCCCTCACACCACGTGGCTTCCCCGAAAGGCAGCTGGTCCTCTCTCCTGGAGATGATACAGGGAGGGATCGGCAGGGACAAGTCACTGCAGGACTTGGTGTTAAACGGGAGGGCTTGGACAGTCCCCTGCTCAAGTGACCTTGAAAGCACCCCAAGAACAGCAACCAAAGGCTAATGCAGCTGCCAGAAAAGATTATGACCTTGAGCACTGACCTTGGCAGTGGCATCCTCGCAGCAGGATCACCCTGAGCCTGGCTATGGTCTCCCAGGTGGCTCAGCAGCTTCCCCAGATGTGCATATCCAGGCTGGGACCCCTGCATGCCCTGAGGGCTCCCCAATACACACACAGCATCCCCTTTCCCAGCTGGTACCAGCTGCTTGCACAGGGCAGCCCTGCGCCATCTCCATCCCCATCCACCCTCCATCCCCATCTATCCTCATTCCCAGCCATCCTCATCTCCTTCCACCTTTCATCCCTATCCACCCTCCATCCCCATTTACTCTCCATCCCCAACCACTCTCATCCCAATCCACCCTCCACGCCCAGGGGGGAGCAGCCAGAACCCCAAAGCTGTTCCCCTTCCCCCATGTTCTCTATCCATCACCAGCTCCAGAGTCAGAGACTGGGGGTAATTTTTCCCTCTGCACTAAGTAGGGTTTTCTAAATGATGGGAAGTGAGAGCCCATTATCCGACACCATTGCCCACCCCCACGGCTCCCTGCAGGGCATGAAATAACCACCTGCCAGCTCCCTGGAGCCCCGCGCCGTGGCAATGAGATCGCAGCTTCCCCTGTCACTATTGTCAGAGCAAAATTTAGATACCTGGTAATGAGGAGGTTTAATATGACAGATGAGAGGTTGACTCATTAAAAAAAGGAGCGAGAAGGAGAGGGAGCTGAATTCAGGGTCGGATCCTGCACTCGGCAAATCAGGAGGCTGTCACAGCCAACCCCGCACTGGTGGGGAGCAGGAGCAGTTCTCAACCCCAAACCAGGCCCATACTGGGGACTCTCACTGCTGCTGAGGCCACAGGGAGGAAAAGTGGACAGGGAGGGGGTGGATGTGGCTACAGATTTTGGGGCCATCCAGTTCTGCTCCCCATGGAGCTGCCTCCTGCTCTGGGGTGGGGGGGATCTGAGCCCAGGAAAAGCCTCAGTCCCCAACGGCAGCGATGTTTCACTTTGAGGGCTTTTCCCTCTCAATGAACAGTACAGCAACATCCCCAACAATACCCCCACTCTCCTTGGCACCCCCATCCTGAGGGTGCATCCATCCCCCAGTGCAGCGCAGCCAGGACCCTGCTGCCAGCACCCTCACTATGGGTCACTGCTGTGGTCACCAAGGGCATTGATGACTTGCGCATCCCAAAACACAACACGCCCGAGGGGGACAAATCACTGCCTTCAGCTCCAGCACAGGGGGCAGGATCTCAGCACTGGGCCCCAATGGGGCTCCCAGGGGCAGCTCAGCAGCATCAGGGCAAAGCCCTCCCTGCTGGGAATTTAGGGGCTCTCCGTGAAGGGGATGGGATTTTCTCCAGTAGCAGAGGGGACAACTCTCTCCTCCTGGTGGGTTTTACCCAGGGGAAATTCCATGAGACCTGACTGCTGCTCCAGGCCATCTGTGAAAGCAATGGAAACGCACAGCAGCCCCACAGGACACAGCTGAGAGTGAAACGGTCCCAGGGGAAACCCTGCCCTGCCCTCCTGTGCCAGTGGGATGGGGACTAGGGACATGTCCTCTGCAGCCAGCCTGGGGCATCCTACTACCCTTTGTCTGAGGGCACTGTGGCACAAATCATGAAATCCTACAATGGTTTGGGTTGGAAGGAAACTTAAAACTCATTCCAACCTCTATCCCAGGTTGCTCCAAGCCCCATCCAACCTGGTCTTGAGCCAGGGATGAGGCAGTCACAGCTTCCCTGGGCAACCTGTGCCAGGGCCTCACCACCCTCATAGGGAAGAATTTCCTCTCAGTATCCCATCTAAACCTGCCTGCTGACAGTGGGAAGCCTCTTGTCCTGTCATTCCAGGCCCTTGTCCCTCCCCATCCAGGTCCAAATCCCCTCTCCAGTTCTCTTGAAGCCCCTTTGGACACTGGACAGGGCTGTAAGGTCTCCCTGAAGCCTTCCCCTCTTCAGAGTGAACAGCCCCAGCTCTCCCAACCTCATCTCCAGCTCATCTCCATCCCCAGCCCGGACACATGTTCAGCAACTGTGTGCCCCATCCCCACCCAGGGACACCCAGAGCAGCTTTGCAGACCCTCCAGCACCTAAACCCCAGTGTGAGCTCATCCTGGGAGCCAGGGTTGCCGAGAGGCCGCAGGGTCCCCAGTGCCACCCCGGAACTCAGCCCTTGAGCACAATACTCCCTCCCAGTGCACGACCTCAGCAGCACTGTTCCCAAAGGCTCAACCCTTTCCCAAGGGCCACCAAGATCTTTCAAACTGGCCTCCCACTATCACTTCTTTGTTGGTTTTGCACCCCCAAGCACTGGCGAGTAACAGCCGTGGTGCCCAAAGTCACGGGGCTGCTGATTTTATTTGCATCTACTGACTGCTGACTACCCCCATGCCCAAGGCAACCATCACTTCCGCCAGGTCCAGAGGAGGCAATGCAGAAGCAGATGGTGCTTCTGCATTGTCCCAAGCCACACTCTCCATCAGGGTTTACATGTCTTGAGCTCCCGGGAAGGAAGCATCAGGTTCCCCAGGGGCTGCAGGGTCCAGCACTCATCTGGGGTGCAAAGGAGCTGGTGAAGTCAGGAACTTCCAGTTGCTGGGAAGGCGATGGTGGTCACCAGCTCCACTTGACCAGTCGAAGGATAAAAAGCAAAAGATCTTAATTTGTCACTGATGTGGCAATGTTGATTACTGTGAGGGTGATGCCATAGCAGAGCTCACTAAACGAGTCCCTTGGAGAGATGGATGGGAAAGATCTGGCCAACACAACAGGACCAGGCAGGACCATGCTCCTGCCTCCATCCCAGTGCTCAGACTACACCACCACAGCTCCAACCTGCCCGTGGCACTTCCAGCCTGGAAACAAAGCCACAAAAACTGTCATCCTGGCCATCTGCCTTTCTCAGAGGTGGACATGCCCACCCATCTTTACACATTCCACAAAACCCACTTTGTTCCATAGCCATGGGCTTGTGCTTGGAGCGCACTGCCATACTACAGCTGGAAGCTCACCACCAGACATTGTAATTTCATTGAATTAAGGAAACAAAGGCCCAAACCTAGTGTTAGGTATTTGGGACTGTAAAAGCACCAAAAACAGCGATCGAGGCCCTGGCCATGAGAAGCTGTCCCCTGGCCCCAAGATCTACACCTGAGGAGGAGTCACCAAAGCCCACCAGGAGACACAGACCCTGGTCCGGCTGCCACTGAACCCCAACCCAATTCACTCTAAGCTAACAGGAGGAACTGGGACAAGATGCCACATGGCAAAAACGGGTTTAACTTCCTCTTCCCCTGCACTGCCTTGAAAACATGGTGTCTCCAACCCAGCACACAAATAACATCAGCCACCACCAGCACTCTGCTATCCAGAGCCCAAGCAGGGCACCACTGGAGCATCCCAGGGTGCCCAGAGCTGCTGCAGCCAAAGCCAGGCTCAGGAGAGAGACACGAACCAGTTCAAGGTCCCTTGTCCCCAGCATGACTTAGGGCTGCTGGAACAAGGGATGCCCCCTGTGTCACAAAGGCTTTGCCACCAGCCAGGACCTGACCCCACTCCCCAGCTCAGCCACAGCTTGTACCCACATGCATCCTGAGCCACATGCCAATGAGCCAGAGGGGTGAGAATCCGGCCCCAGCTCATCAGGCAGCTCAAATCCACCAGGACAGCTGGCTCTCAGCTGTTGCTGCTCACTCACAGGACGCACATTCTTGTCCCAGGCACACAAATCCTGTCCTCCTGCTCCCTGGCACCAGCTGGGCCACCACAGTGAGGCCATGACGTCTGCCGGCCCCATGGCAGTCACTTACAGACCTGCTGGGTGATGGTTCCCACTGAGACAGATTCACCCAGAGCCCAATCCTGGCACACATCCTCCAGGAACAGCATTCTGCTTAAAAGGGGATTTTTTAAGCCCAAACCCTGTGTTTCAGCAAGGGGGATTTAGGTGGTGGGGGAAGGTCCCCAGCCAGCTGAGTCCTTCTCTGTGGCTGCACCAAAAGCCACATGGCCAGAGGGGTGATGATTTTGGGGATAACAATGTTGCCCACATGCCCCTAATTGACATCCCAGCAAAGCATGGAGGTGACACTCAGGAGAGCGATGGGGATGCCCAGCCACTGTGAGAAATGCCAAAATTTGGCACTTTCCAGAAGCACTATTAGATCCTGGGTCTGGCACACTCCAAAATCCCATGCCAGAGCATCACTGGCACATGGCTACAGCTGAGGCCAGTTTCTCATGGCTCCCAGCCACGTTACCAGAAGAATGGCAGAAAAGCCACTGGGATGCTCCTGCAGCACAGAGGACGTGGACCCCGAGGGCAGGTAAGAGCCATTGTGAGTGCAGGAATGTCACAGATAAACACCAGTCACAATTCCTCTTGGAAAAGGGAAAATATTGGGGAAGAAAATCAAATACCACAGTTTTTTGTCAATACTCCCCATGCAAAGGTGGGAAGAGAAAAAGTGAAGCATGAGTTTGCAGAAAGAAATGAAAATGTTTTGGTTACAATTTTTGCTGAAGGGTGGGGATGTAAAAATGTATCAATAAAGAGTTGCCCAAATGGGTTGTTTGGCCAAAAGAGGAGGTGGAGAAAAGGGCTTTGCAGCTGTTGTTGCCTAGGGCAGTACCGAGGGCAGCAACTCAGTTCCAAAAGCAGAAACCTTGGGACCCTGTAGTGGTTCCCACAACAAAGGAGTGTGACAAGTCCCTCCAAGTTGAGCAGAGGGAAGAACCCACACACCCACCCCCAGCAATGGGTGAAGGGTTGGGTTTAACCCAAAGCACACCCGAAGTTTATTCTCCAGCCCAATCCATGAGCATCCACTCTAGAGCAGCGAACACCTGGGAAGGGAAACACTTCTCCCTCCCTCCCTCTTGGGAGGGAAACACTAAAAGTACTTCTGAAAGATCCCCCTCTTACAGGCACTGCACCTCCATTTTCACAGATGTGAAAACAAAGATTATCAGCATTATTAACTGTTACCCCAAAGCAGCAACAGCACAAAACCCCTGAAAAATTTAAATCGAAAAAGCTTTTTCTAGGATGAGCCAAGCTCAGCACTGGTCCCAGCCCCACCACATCCATCCCCACCACATCCATCCCCACCACATCCACCCCAGCCAGACTGGGCTCTAGAGCAAAACAAACAATTAGGAAACAGTCAAGGGAGGAGAAGGAACTGGATAGAGAGCCCCAGTGTGACACTTCGCCTGACGCACAGTGCCTGGTACCTGGCTCACCTCCGGTGTGGCCACAAGCTCCTGCCGGGCACCCAGCCCTGGCCAAAAGGATCCAGCACCAAGCAGGAAGGTGTTAAAAGTCCCCAGTACCAACCTCTGAGGAACCACAATAAATAACCTCTGAGTAAACACAGCGGCTGCTCCCCATTCGCCTTCCTGTTTGCTTTCGCAGATCCGGGCTGAGACGTCCACTTCCAACTGCTGGCCCCGTCCCGGCGCAGCAGAGCTCCGGCCGCGGCACCGCGCCGGCAGTGGCACCCTCCGCCCGCACCTCAGGCCCTGCAATCGTCCCTGCCACAGGGGACCGTGGGCACAAGCTTCCCAAAGGGATTTATCCCCCGGGACAGGCACCGATCCCGCATCTGAGCCCGTGCCTGCTGCCTTTTCCTTCCTGGTCCGTGTTTGTTTTGATTCTAGAAAGAGGAAATCCCAGCTCACCCACTCCCCATCAGGGAGCCATGTCCCCCTTCTGTGCCTCAGTTTCCCCCTCTCTCCAGCATGGGAGCCCCACATCGCTCAGACTCCCCCTCTCCCTTCCTGCCCACCCAGCCCCGGAAAAAAAAAAAAGCAACGGGTCCTGATTTACGGGCACTTCTGTGCTTTACCACGAACACAAAGGAGAGGGGAAAACAACAAGCGGCAAACTCACAGCGAGGATCTGTGTCAGGAGCAACAAGGGGGTCCGGGGCAACCCCCCCTGGCAGAGCAGCGACGACCGCGGAGGCTGACAATAGATAAGGGTCTAAATTCGGCGCTGGGCTCCGGCCCCGGGCTCTGTAAGGCGATCGGGGTGGGGGAGCGCCGGGCTGTTTATTTGGCTCCAAACTCCGCACCGACACTGCAGCGTCACCCGGGTTTAAAATAGGAAGGAACGAAAAGAAGGGGGGGAAAAAATAAATAAAGAAATAGAAAGGGAGAAAAGTGCATGCACACGTTGAACAATAACAACAAAATAAAAAAAAATCAAGAGAAAAGGAGCCGGGGGAGGGGGCAAATAAAAGGAAACCCAGTTGGGCTGGCGAGGTTTAAAGCGACGCCTGCTTTAAAAAAAGAAGTTGCTAATTTTAACTCTCCAGTGGAAAGAGTGAGAGGTACTTACAGGAGACAGGGTGGCTGCGTCCTTCTCCACGGCTGCTGCGCGCTGGCGGCCGGGAGGAAGCGCGGGATGGAGCCGCCATCCCCGACCGCCGCCACCGCTGCCCGGGCCACCGGCCGGCCCCCGAGCCCCCCCAAAATCCCCAAAATCCCGACCGGGGTGCACGGCGGCAGCTGAAGGGCAGAGGCAGATGCGGAGGCAGGAGGGGGTGGTGAAGCCCGTGGGGGGAAGGGAGCGGCCAGAGCTTGCCAAAACCAGCGCCCGGGCTCGCTTCCTCCAGCAGCCCAAAGCCGGGACGCGGCGGGACTGGGACACGGGGCATGGACGCCGCAGGACCCCCGGGGAGGCGTGAGCCAACTGCTGGGTCAGATGACATTTCTGCACGGACGTTTCTGACCAAGCTGGCTTTTCCCCAAGGGAAAAGGGCTTTGAAGACATTTTTTTCCCGCCGCCAGTGGCAAAATAGCGGATGAGCTCAGAACCCAAAGCGCAGGGCAGAGCGATGACCAGAGAAGGCCACCCGGCTCCACGAGGACTGGAAAGGTGACCTCCAGCAGCTCAGCCACATTTCAGCGGCGGCAAACGCAGCAGGAACCCTCTGCTTTACCAAATTCAGTATTCCATATCCAGAAGGGGCAAGAGCGGGGATTTGGTTTTGGTGCGCCCACTGGCTGGATCTTACAAGCTCACCCTGGAGATCGGGAGGATCTTGGCAGATGCAAAGAGCCAGGTGCCAGGTGAAATGGCACACTCACACCTCAAGCACAGTGGAAGCCTGGAAAGTTGCAAAACTCCAGTTGCCAATGAACCTTCAAGAGAGCACAGGCAAGGCCCCAGATAGAGGAGGAACAATGACCCACGGGCTCTTCCCAAGCAGCTGAAAATCAGCCTCAGGCTGCAAAATCTCACTGGGAGAAGAAGCAGGGTGGCACACACCCTGCATGCAGGGATGGACACGTGATTTACCGAGTGTGGCTGCAGCAAGATGATGCGACCATCTTCAGGACATGAAAGAGTCGATTCAATTAAGGTCACAGGCCCTAGAAGAGTTTTCACAGAAGAAGGTTTGCGTGGTGCGCCTCAAACGGGGCTGGCCTCAGACAAAATGCCTATTGATTGCGGGCAGCGATGCTGCACGTCCAGGACACGAGGACGTGGCTTCACTGGGATTAAATCGCCTGGTGCCGGCCATCACACACTTCTGAGGCTGGGTCGATATTGCTCCTCTAATTGCTCAGCTCCTGTCACTTGCAGAGCGAAGGGGACAAGTCTTAAAGCAGTCCCCAGAGATGTTTTTTGAAATCCTCCTCCCTGAGCGCACCACTTGCTGAGCTGCTCCTTGGAGCGAGCAGTTCTGCAGTTGCAGAACCCACTGAACTGCTCCTCCCCTGCTTGAAACTCTGCTGGCACCAGTGGCAGTACAACCCAAAAACCAAGAATTTGTGTGAAACTAAAAAACAAGGAGCTGTTGTCGCTGATCAGGATGGCGCTGGTGGAGCTGGGCATCGTGTCTCCAGCAGCAAGCTGTGATGTGGGGGACAACGCAGTTACTGAGAGATCCTGCTACCACCCACCAGCATCCAGGCTGGGGGCCAGAATGTGCATGGTCCATGGGGACCACAGTGTTTGGGAGCCAAGGAGGGTCCTGCCCTCCACGCACACCCCACGGCAGACAGACCCATCGCCCCAACACTCCATGTAATCATTCACCACACGGAAACGCGTGCCCCTTAGCTGGTATTCATTTGTGCCCAGAGCTGGTCCCACAGCAGCCCCGGAACACTCCCAGAGCACTGCTCTCAGCTCAGCCACAGCGGCACAGACCTGGCCGAGCCCTCCAACCCTGCTCTCCTCTGGCACCCCAGGCTGGCACACACCAAGCGCCGCTGCGACACAGCAGGGCCCTTCTGCCGCACTCGCCCTGACCCCGCCTGGGGAGCAGCTCTTGGTTTCTATCAGCAGATGAAGCCCTTGGTGCTGACCTTGCAGAGGATGCAGTGATGCTGCCCTCATCTCCCACCACCAGGCTGCCAAATAAATTGCCTGCCCCCTCTCCAGCATTAAAAGCCATCAGAACCCCACAAAACTGCTTACTAAGCAGTGGTGACAGAGCCCCCTCCGTTCAGGAGCTGGGGGCATGTTATTTTTTTAAATCTTCCCTTTTATTAATTTCACTCTCAGGTACAGAAGATGCATTACATGAAACCATAGAGCCCTCATAAACCAGCCCACAGTGGTGTCTGTACCACAACCTCACAGCAGACACAGGAGACACAAACATTTACTGTAAGAGCAATAAACAGCCCAAGAAGGTTGAAAAGGAAGAAAACTTGGACATGAAGCCCTCTCCCAACAGCACCTTATTTCAGAGGAATGCAAGGGACAAAATAACAGCCGGTTTGGCCACAACTCTTGTCCACATCAGAAGAAAACAGGGCAGAAAAACCCTTCTTTGCACTGATACACGGGGCTGTGTTGCAAAACACCCAAAGAGCCTCAAATCAGTGCTGTGGCTACAGCTGGGAGCCATCAGAGCTGCACCAGATGGAGAAGTGAAGGGGAAGATGGGCTCTGGAGAACAGCAGTGGCACCCACTGCTGGGTGCCACCTCCCTGTCCTGCTCTGGGGGCTCTGCTGCCCCATCCCACACACCAGGACCCCCATGTGCAGCAGCAGGTGCACAGTGGAGCAGGGTGTGTCCTGTGCCCTTCCAGCACCACACCTCACTGCTCCTCCTGTCACTGGAGCAGGGCTGCAGGGTCCAGCCAGCACCACTGTGGGAGCCTGAGACCCTGAGCTACGTCCAGCTGCATCCTCTGTGGGACCCTCAGCTTGCTCCCAGCCTGGAGCAGGGGAGACACACGTGGCCAAGCAAGCCCAAAGGGAAGGCAGGAGTTTGGGACTTCCCCCATACCTGCTATGCAGCCTCCTGCATCTTCTGCTCCTGCCAGGGATGAGCTGCAGCCACCGCTCCTCAATCCAACTGCAAAGACAAAGCAAGCAGCCGTCAGTCTGAGGGGACAGAGGCAAGGACAAGACTCCCTACATGTGCCATCCAGATGGGGTGAACAGCAAGAGGAGCGCAGTATCCCCTAGAGCCCTGGCTGATGGCACAGGGGCTGCAGGGTCCCCTCCTGCACTGCCCTGATCCTTAGCATCACTGCAAGGGCCACGCAGGCTGGGTGCGACCTGCCCAGGCACCTGCAGGGATCCAAGGAACCAGGAGCCCTGGGGCTATGCAATGTGGAAAGCATCCCAGTGAGAGAGCGAAAAAAATTAAAAAGAGTTCAGGAATGAAAGAAATCATAAACCGAAAGTTAACATTAACAAGGGATGTGGCCCAGACCGGCAGCACGGCCGGCAGAGCTGCTCAAAGTTTAGGTGAACTTTGTGTTTTCTGGGAAGATTCTCATGCACATCCTGCAAGGAAAAGCAATGACCCGCCTGCTCGGACGCTCTCCCAGGGAATGCGCACAGCCCGTGTGCTTGGCCCAAGGAGAAACCGCCATGGCCCAGAAGGAAACACAGCTCCTAAACTCATCCCACTCACCACTGGGAGATGGGAGGAGACCCATGGGGCAAAGCCCAGTGGCTTCAGCCGGCCTTGTGCTGGTCATCTATCGGTGGTCACAACCACCTGGCGCTTGTGCAGAGCCCATCACCACAGCAGTCTCATGAGAAGAACGGTGCTGAACAAAAGGGAAACTGAGGCACAGAGGCCAGCACCCGCTCTCCAAATGCACTGCAAGCTCCCAAACTGCAGCCTCACCCCCAGCACCTGCAACAGAGCGAGGAATTGTGCTCAGCTTTCCGGCATCCTCATCCTCTGCTCCAACCACAAAACCAGCCTTCCTCCCCCGGCTGCCTCCCCTCCCACAGCCAGCTCATTTCCTGACATTACAAAATTCAGCCTGAACAAAGCCGAAGCAAGGAGTGTGTGGCTCTGTCCAGGGCTGCACCTTCCTCCCACTCCCGAGGAGCCAAGCGCAGGGGACACCCCTAAAGAGCCGAGGTGCAAGCAGCTTTCCAGCCTCAAAACTCACACCACTTGGGCTGGGGTCCTGGGAATCGACCCATCACCGGGATTCCCTCATCAGGACTGACCGATGAGTCTCTCTTCCGCAACAGGGGAGCAGCGGGGACAAGGATGGGGGGCTCCAGCTACTGCCCCACTTGTACCCATTATGCCCAGATCAACCTGTCACCCCCCAAGGATCACTCCTTTATTTCCCTGAATAAAATAGAGTGTCCTACAGAATGACTGGCCACTTGGGAACAGGGACACGCACAGAAGAAAGCACCACTGTGCAAGTGCTACGCTCCCAGTCAGGACAAGGGAAGGTGGTGTTTTAATACAAAGGGTCTCTCAATGGGTTCCTGAACCTTCTCTCGGTGTCCAAGCTGCTCTCACTGGTCTCAGCACTGCAGTGCCTTGCAGGGCTGGTGGCCGTCGTGGGGACCGGGGACCGCAGGCTAGGCTGAGTGGAGGATGTGGCTGAGGTCTGCGCCCAGGCTGGCTCTGCTTCAGGGAGCTCGGGGTCAGCTCTACAGCCCACTAGGATGCAACAGGGGACATGCGGCCAAGCAAGACCTCATATGTCTGCACACAGAGTTGTTTCCTCTCAGTGGGAGACATCAGTAGACAAGCCAGGAATGTCCATTTCCACAGGCCCCGGGATACCCACAGTGCCATGGGACAGCCAGTACAGCCACACAGTCACCACTCACAGGCTCTTCCACTGACAGAACTGCCCGTGGCTGGTGGTTGGCAGCTGACACATCCCTGGCTCCCACAGCCCACCAGGCCATCAGGACGATGACTTCTGGACAATTCCTGACCCCACACAGCCCCTGACTGTGCCACAGTCCCCAGTGCCTTTGCCGACTCAATCCAGCAGATGAGCTGCCTCTTGTTGGGGCAAGGTGGGGAACTCCAGGGGGAGCAGGATCAGTCCTGGGGTGTTCAGCCTGCAGGCAGCTTGGACATGGCAGGGTTGCAGCCCAGTGTCATCCCAGACAGGGATGAACAGCATGCATGGGGTGACAGTCTGCAGGCCTCAGTGCTCAAGGGCCTGACCCTCTCCAGCCCCACAGCTCCAGGGCTGCTTCACGCCCTGCCCAAGCTGCAGAAGCCACTGCTCTTCGGACCTGGTGATACATCCAGCACCAGCAAACCCCAGTGAACCCTCAAGTCCCCATTTTGCAACATTTTGAGGTGGTGCAAAGGAACAAAGCCCCCACTCACTGGCACTGCCAGCTCCCTTGTCTGTCCACGCACATCCTTTGCCCCATCAGCATTCTGGCACTGCTACCAGAAACTCTGGAGTATTTTGAAAGGTGACCATTCGACCTGCTGCTGCACAGTGAGAGCAGGTCCCAGTGAGGGGCTGGGGCTGGGTCAGGCCACTGGCAGCCCCCAGGGCTCCTCTGCAGTCCCCAGCTCTCACCCCACCACACATCTGCCTTCGAAGCCTCCTTGTTATGAAAAGAGAAATGCTGCCCAGGGAAGGGGGAAAGTATCATGTTTTCAGAATGTTCTGTTATTTTATAAGCGGAAAGGGAAAAAATCACATAGGGGAGGGATGGAGGAGGCAAAGGCAAGTGAATTCCCTTTTCTGAGTGAAAAAAGAAGGGGAGAAAAAGGGGTAAAGACAAATCTTTATGTCCAGCTTTGGGGCAGAAATGCTGAGCAGGTGCTAACACTGTTCCTGTTTGAAAACCAAAGCTTTGGTTTCACCAAGTAACAAACCAAAATTCCTGAGGGCAGGAGAATGAGGGGAACCTCCCGGGACCCCCATTTTTAACTGATGCAGTTAGGCTGGCACAACCTGCCATGCAAAGGCAGCAGATGCTGGAAGCTGTTCCAATGTGCCCATAAGGATCCTGGAGGATATGCAGGAATGGGTTTTGGTGACTTCCCTGGATATCTGCTCAGCTGATGCTCAGCAGCCCCTGTGCCACAGCCGGTCTTTGCTAACACCCTCAAACACATATATATTCCCACATATATAACTCCCCAAAATATATAAATTCCCATACATATAACCCTCTCAAAAATACACACATTCCCATATATTGTAACCCCCCAAATGTGTAGATAAACCCCCAAATACATATTTATTCCCATTTATATAAAACCCCAATATATACAACCCCTGCCTACATCATATATATGTGTAATACCCCCAAATAATAATCCATGGGGACTTCCAAGCACACAGCTGGAAAGTCAAGGGGAGATGGATGGGCAGAACAAGCAGCTCTGGGCCAAGAGGGAGGCGCAGATTGCGGACGGGAAGAGCCGTGACCGCAATCTCTCCTTCCTCTTTTTTCATGTTTCCTCTAGCAACGGGCTCGGGGCTGCAAACATTTGGATGCCAAACCCAAACTTCCCCACCTCAGGCTCCCAAAGCTGCTCACTGCTCCTCTGCCAGGTGCTCATGGACTCCTGCCCCAAACCAGGGAGACCCCAGACCCCATTTGCCAGAGCTGTCCCATGTCAGTCTCAGGGAGTCCCAACAACAGCAAGGAGCAGACAAAATTAAAAAAGGAAAAAGGAAAAAAGGAAAAAAGGAAAAAGGAAAAAGGAAAAAAGGAAAAAGGAAAAAGGAAAAAGGAAAGGAAAGGAAAAGGACTTTCTCCATTTTCTCAATTTTTCTCAATTTTTCTCCATTTTTCTCCATTTTTCTCCATTTCCCCAGCCCACAAAACTAAAGCATCTCAGCTATGGCCCAGCCTTCAGTTTGCACCAGCCACTGGGAATATCCCCAAGGTTTAATTAGACCTATTGAGCCTTTTGCAGTTGACACCAACTTTCCAGTTGCCTTTTCCTCTGCCTTGACACCAAGAGGTGGGAAGGAACAAACTGGGAGAGATCTCACTCCAAGCAAGAGCATCAGGCAGGGCAGGCTGGCAGTTAAACACAGTGCAGGACCACAGCTCACAACCATCCATTGGTGTCAGAGTCACAGCAGCACAGCACCAGGGGCTGTGGAAAGGGGGACAGGTGGGAGCCAGGAGGAGGAAATCCACCTCCAGTGGCATGGGATGCTCAGCTGCCCAGCATGCCAGTGCAGCGGTGAGCAATGACCAAGAACAATGGCACAAGGCAGCTGTGCCAAGGGCACAGATGTCTGCAACATGCAGGGTGTGACCACCCCTCCTGGAGCTCCTCCAAACCCCACACAAGGATGGGGTGAAGGTACCCCCAGATCAAGGCAGGGTAGGAGCCGTGGGGGATCACACCCCTGCTCCACCAGGTCACCTTGCAGAGGCGTTGCCTCACAAGGGTCCCAGCATGGGGCCAAATCCAGCCCCTGGGTTTGGGGAGGGGAGCTGGAAGCCACTCTCCAGGGAAGGTCAGAGCAGCTGAGTGGCACAGCTGTCGCTGCAAGTGTTGCAACAGCGGCTGCTGGCCCTGCCAGGACCTGGGGGACACGAGGGGGTGTCGGGGGGGCGGCGCAAATGCAACCGTTGGAGCCACCAAGTTTCACTCTGGCTGGCTGAGTTCCCCTTGGGCAGCGGAGATGCAGAACTGAAACCTCCAGCTGTATGGACGTGGGGGCGGCTGGAGGTGCAGGAGGGCTGGGGACCGGCACGGCTTTCGGAGCAAAGCCACGCACCACCACACCAGTGACCAAGGGCTGCTGGGGGGACTGGGGGAAGCATAAGATGAGAGACAGGCAAAGGTTTCCTCTGGCTCACAGAGCCCATCTTGCTTCTGCCCTCTCTGCACAGCTGGGCCACTCATCTCCTTGCACCCGGCACAAGTGGTGGGAACAGAAATACCCCTGGGCATGCAGGTACCCACACCTGGGCAGGCTCCAGCTGGCAAGTCCCCACTTTGTGAGCCTGTCCAGGGGCTGGCACTGCTGCAGGACAGTGCAATCCCCAAGTATTGGGCAAGTGCTGGTCAGCAGGACCATGACTGCCTGCATGGAGTGGTCCCAGTACCAGCAGTACCACCTGCATCTCCTGGCACAGGGAAACTGAGGCACAGAGAGGGAAGAGAACAGCAGAGCTGGACACACAAGCATCCCCCAAGCCCCAACTTTCCCCCCCCCAGCAAGCCACTAACCTCCCTCTTTGTCCCAACCTGCTCATGCAGGACAAGGAAGACCCCAAAACCCCCAAAGACATCACAGGGGGTTCCATGAGAGCACAGGGATACCAAGATGTGGGTGCCCCGTACCCCAAGCACCCAGTGTTTCCCCTCACCCCGGTGACAGTGACAGTATTTCAGGCCACATTGCCACCTGCTGGCACCAGCTGTGGGGCCCGAGGGCACTAGCAGCTTCCTTGATGGGGACAGCAAGTGGCTCTGTGCTGGATATCAAGTCCAGGTCCAGATCCAGGTTCGGGTACAACGAGCCACTGCGACATCCAAGTGGAGCAGCCACTGCTCACTTTCCTGAACTAACTCTATCCAACTTCATGGCAACCTGGGACAGTGCGTGTGCAACCCAAACCCATCTCAGAGGTGCCAAGAATGGGCTGCAGCAGCCCCCACCCGGCTCACACCCCCCATACTCTCTGAGGCACCATGTGAAAGGTCCCAGTGCTGCTCCAGGGGTGCAGGAGACTTCACAGCAGCAGTGACAGCTGCTCCAGACCTGCAGTTCCAGCTCCTGCTGGTATTTCCAAGGAGGAGGTAAAGCAGAGACAGTACCATCATCTGTGTTGCCCCCCAGACTCCCTGCAAGCCTTCCTGATGCCCCAACAACCTCTTCTCTCCACTGCTGCCCCTCCCCAGAGGCCATGGATCCAGTTCCCACTTGTTTCTCAGGCCATGCTCTCCCTTCTGCCCCATGGGGGGACGGATCCTCTGCCACTGCTCTGCAGCCATCCATGCATCCAGCCATCCCCATTTCCCATCCACACAAACCCCACATGAGGCATGGGGGAGTGAAAATCCCACCTGCACACGTGCTGACATACACCAGCAATTCATCCCTGACACTCCGTGGCCACCGTCCAACACAACCCATGGGGGAAAATCAACACAGAGCATGGTTCTTCAACACACACACACAGAGCCGCCACTGTCCCCAGAGGGCAGCAGGTCTGGGGGGCCCTGGAAGGAGCTATGGGCACAAGGAGCAGGTGAGTGATGTTGGAAGGGACCCTGTCCACAGTCTTATCCCAGCACACCTGTACATACATCAGCACCAGTCTGGCCACCACCAACGGCCTCGTTGCAGGCAGCGTTCACATGTCTGCAGCACTGACTTGGATCCATGTGAACGGCTCCCAGAAAGCACCAGGAGCTGCTGTTTGTATGAACAGCATGAGCAAAGCACACGAAGCCCTGGCAAGCGGGTGCCAGCTCCCCTCACCACCCGCTTTGGGAAGGATCCTGTGCTGGGCAGGTCTCCAAGGACCCCATGGGAGTTGCCCCAGGCAGACACAGCACTTTTTCCCTTCCAGAGCCTGGGAACCCGGGCGGTCTGCGTGTCTCCACCCCCGCTGCGCAGAGGCCAGCTCAGCCCCAGCCCCAGCTCTGGCTCTGCCACACAGGTCCAAACTCCAGGGCCACCAAGCGAGGTGTGGCCGAGCAGCGCGTGCCAGAGTCGGGTGGGAGGGAGGATGGGAGACGATCACCATCACTAAGAGCAGAGCCCAGGCTCCTCACAGCCTTGCTCTGCCATCACCTGAGTCAGCAACCGCCAGCCATGGGGATCTTCTTCACTGCCTCAGCCTCGGCGGGCGGCTCAGGCTGCCACCGGTCACTCGGCCTGACCTCTCCCCATGGAAACCAAACAAACACCATCACCCATGTCCAAAACTTCCAGCCCATCCATCTCCCTTCTCTGACAGATGGTAGACACCTCTAAGGCACCTCTCAGATGCAACTGGGTGACATGCTGGGCTGGCAGAGGGCTTTCCCAGCGTGGGCTGCTGGATGATCCCCCAAAATCCCTTCCAACACCATTGCAAAGACAGAAGGAGGAGGCATTTGTGAGGTAGGGGGACCAGGCAAACCTCCACCTGCCCCTTGCTGCCATCCCCCACTCCAGGGAACGGGGACAGATCCTGGCCCAACCCTGTGGCCCTTGCTGGAAGCTGAGAGCTTTTTTCAAACCTTTATAAGGGCAACTTGCAAGCAAGAAAGAAAAAGGAGCTCCTTGTGGGGCTCCATGGTCAAATACTGGCACCTGGGAGATTCACACTTAATTCTGGGTTAGGCTACGGCCCCTCCGGTGTGTCCGGAGTAGAGCCAGCCATGGCCAGGGCTGCTGCCTCCAGCACCCTTCAACAACCCCTCCTGGCCCTGCTCCAGCACCCAGCCCACCAGTGCCAGCCATCAACAGCAGCACAAACCCCTGCAAGGGGCTGGAAAACCACCTGGCACCAGATCTGAGCCAGAGCCAGGACTGCTCAGCCTTGGGAAGCAAAAAAGGGTGTTCACTCCACAGCCAGAGTGCAAACCCTGACCCCTCATACAAACTCTGAGTTCCGTGGCTGAGCATGGCTCTTCCCTGGCTGCAAAGGCAGGGCTGCATCCAGAAAAGCAGATGTCACATCCTCATGGAGCAATGCTTTGCTACCCCACTGCTTCTGAAAATCCAGCAGGGGAAAACCCTGAGCTAGACAAAATCATCTTTGGGGTTACCCAAATCTCCCAGTTCAGGCCCCAGCTCCCTTTGCATCCTTGGCAAATCTCTGTGGGGAGGGCGCCTACTCCCCAAACTTCAGATCTACTATTTAAAAAAAACAAAACAAAACAACAACAACAAAAAAAAGATTAAAATATTTCTCCCCAGTGAGATGCACAGAAACACTCACACATTCGGTGCCATTGTCAGCAACTCCTACATCACCCCCTACGTACACCGTTGCAAGGGGGGAGCAGAAGGGGGTTTATAGGCACCTACAGAGAAAAAAGATTTCTGTGTAATTTGGTTAACCAGTCAACCAAACAGCATGAATCCTTAGAAGATGGTCCTGTGCTCCCCAAACACCTCAGTCCCCTGTGGGGCAACAAAATCTCCATGGCCGGTACAAGCATCGCTTCCCTCTAATAGAACCATAGCAATGACCCTCGGAAAAGTTCCAAATCCCAAATGCTACTCCCAGTTGGAACATACTGGCAACAGCAAATGCAAAAATAAAAGGGGTTATCAAGTCTTGGAATCACCAGAAAAATTCGCAGTGCTCTCAAAGGGGACCCAGCAAAAGCCCATGAAACTTGGTGCTTCTTCCCTCAAAACCCTTCAGTCACGAAAGCAAAATTCAGGGGAAGGGAAGGGAAGGGAAGGGAAGGGAAGGGAAGGGAAGGGAAGGGAAGGGAAGGAAGGGAGAATTTCGGGAAAGGAAGGGAAGGGAAGGGAAGGGAAGGGAAGGGAAGGGAAGGGAAGGGAAGGGAAGGGAAGGGAAGGGAAGGGGAAGCAGCTCACTGGCCCAGAAGCCAATTACAACAAATGGAAAGTGTTTTGCTTTTTAATCTCATGATTTTTTTAGCTAATCTCTCCTTTGGAAGGGGACGATCGGCTCAGCAGCAGGATGCTGCCAGGGGGATATAGCACGTGTGGAGTCCCAGCTGGAACAGAAGCTCAAGTCCTTGTTCTCCAATCCTGTTCTTTTTGGGTGGATTTATCCTGGGTTTTTTTCTCAGAATGACAGTATTGGGCAGAGAAACAATAGCAAAACTTTGGGAAACTTCTGAACAGGGGATTTCGCCGTGTTTCTGTCTCTCTTTTCTGAAGAAGGGAGTTTTCTCTTTTCAAAATACTTTTTTCACTTTGAGTTTCTCATCAGTTTACACAGGAGGGATTGGAGGTGGGAAAACCCTCCCCAGCCCCTCAGACCCTTCTGTTTCTGTGGGCTTTGCCCTCCTTGGGAGAAAAGCCATGTCCTATTCCTCACCTGCCTAGTGATCATGTAATCACAATTATTAAATCATTTCAGTTGGAAAAGACCTCTAAGGACATCAAGGTGATGCTTTTCCTGCTGCAAAGAAGTTCCATTCTGGGGAAGTTCGTAAAAATGAGAAGTTTTAGAAGTGAAAAGGACCATGCACACCCAAAAATGGGTTTGTTTCCTTCTCCAGCCCTGGGCAGGAGTTCAGTAAGATCCAGCAGAAGGGGAAAACCAGATCCAGCAGCTCAGGAGAAGACAGGACCCTCCTCACCCACCACCACCGGACAGCACTCTGGAGCTGGGAACCAGTTGGAACCTCTTCTCCAATCCTGACTCTCCCAAGCACGTGAAGAGCCAGAGGAGGGAGGAGGCCATTGGATGCCATCCCCAGAGCCCATAAATTACAGCAGGGAACAGAGTTGCATTTGCCCTATTTCTTATCTGCTTGGAAATTGCGCTGCTTTCCCAGCTGCAAAGGCAGCTCTGTTCCCAAGAATTTCAGCAAAGCCATGACCTCTTTCCAGGATCGTACAGTATATGGTGGCGGGGAGCCAGAGCTAATTATAGGCACAGGAAAAGGGGAGAGAGGCATTTGGAAAAGCTCTACCTTCCCAGCCACGGGGAGCGGGGCAGCACAGCCACAGCCAAGCCCCCAAAGGGAGCACCCCAAAGGGCTGCAAAACCCAGGGAAGGAGAGCGAATCCCAGGGATCCGGTCCTCCTGGACTTCACTATCTTCATTTTCTGGAAAGATGAAAGCCAGCATGAATCTCATCTCACAACACAATTCCAATGTGCCCCGGTGGAGAGGGGAAGCCCCTCGGGGGGAGCAGGACCAGCACTGCCCCGGCGCAGGTCGAGCGGTGGCACAGCACCACCCTGGCCACGGCAAGAACCAGAGTCTGTCAGTCCTACACCCAGAATCTGAGCAGTTTGGGTTCCCTGCAGAGATCCCATCTCCCAAAGGTGAACAATGCCACAAGCACCACACTGTGCTCTCGTGCCCCAGCACTGCCCAAAAGCACAACCTGCAGAGATGCTCCCCAACCTGGAGGCAAATAAACGTGCATTCATTTAAATGCTAGCCAAGGCTCTCAGGCAAAGCCATGTGTGGGCTCAGAGTCGAGTTCATTGTCACTTGCTGAGCAATGTCACAGGAGCCACCTCCCTCCCCCGACCCGCTGCAGAAGTGGACAAGGACATGGTGACACATGTGCCCACGAGACCTTCCGGCAGAGAGGAGGCTGGGCAGGAAAGCACAAAACAGGCAGCAACTCTTTCAGCCAGCAGGCTCCTCTTCAGAGCCACGTTTCTGCACAAAACGAAACCTGGGGAAGGCAAAAATCCCACCTAATGGTTTTTTTGAGGGAGGAAAAAGAAAAGCCAGGAACCTTCTCGCTTGCCGCAATGGTTTTCATTTTCCACCAAATTAACTCGAGTCTCGACTCCGGCTGCTGGCAGATCCCCTCTGTGCCTGCTCGCTGCCGTGAGTGCCTGCGCATGTGGGAATGTGTGGGTGTGTGGGTTTTGTTTTGCTTTCTGCACCGGCTCTGCAGACCATCTCCTGTTCTCGCCGATCGCAGCCTGCAAGGCTCAGCCCCGCTCCATTATCTGGCAGGGTGGACTTCTCACTCCTCTGGCCATAGCCCAATGTGAGGCCACTCTTCCTCCAAGAACTTCTAGAAACACGGCTTGCAGGTGTCCCAGCCCTCTAGGGTGCTGCAGAGCTGTTGCCATTGCCAGTCACTACGAGAAGGTCCCTGGGTGGAGGGGAGGGTGCCAAGGCTGGGTGCTGCAGAATGCGGGCACGGCTGTGCCCCCCGGGACAGGGGACTGGCAGCACCAAGCAGGGCACCAGCGCAGCCTCCCAGCACGAGAGCACCTCTCACTAAAGGAAGGAATCTGCCTGCACATGCCAGGTCCAACTGATGCCCTTTTCTAAGGTTCCTGTGACAGCAGGAAGGGGGTTCAGTGCACACCAAGTTTGCCCTGCTCCTGGTGAGACCCCTGGGATCACGTCCCACCAGCTTCCTGGATAATAACCCCAGCTAAAACCCTGCTCTCGGCACCTGGCCCCGGTGCTGCAGGTGCTCCCAGAAATGCTCCAAAGGCTGACCAAGCCTTGGTACAAACCAAAACCAACACTTTCTACATGACACCCCCCTCCCCACCTCCAACATTCCAGATGGGCACACCAGGGAATGGAGAGGAAGACAAACAGAAACAACTTCCCCACAGTGCTCACCAAAGACCCTGGTACTGCCAACTCCCAGCACCCACCTAGCACCCACCCCACTGCAGCAGCAGGACAGAGCACAGACATCCATCCCTGCAGAGCTGAGCCCACCTTGCTGGCACTGCCAGCACATCCCAGTGGAGCACGTGGCCTCGGCAGGGCCAACACAGCCCCTTCCCACCCAGCTCCGCAGGCGCCGCCACGCACGGCTCAGCCCTAACGGGATAACAAGCTCACAATGAGATCCTAATGAAGGATTAGCGAAATACAGTTTAAAGAGATTAAGGCTGGGTGCAGCACTGAAACTTTTTTATTTATTTAATTTTTTCCTGAGAGCCCAGCAGAGGTGAGACACAGATTACAGCTGACATGGATGCAGCTGGCATTCGCCGCTGGCTCCAGCGACTCAGGATGGTATTTGCATCGCATTCGTGCAAAGAGGGGCCAGGGCTGCAAAAAGGATGGAGGAACACACAAAAAAATGGCTCGTGGCGCCTGCAAGCCCTGCCCAAGGCGCTTCACAGCCAGCCAGAGGCTTCCTTCATCTCTCCCCTCCCACACCAGTCCCTTCCCATCTGCATCCCAGCTGCGCCCGATGCTCTCAGTCCCGTTCATAATGACTGTTGATGTTATCCGCCTCAGCCAGAGCCTTCCAAGGAGCCCCAGGGAAGCAGGTACTCAACTCCCATTCAGGGAAAGTTATTAATAGTCATTTCTTGGCTCTACACAAACAGAGCAAGAAGTCAGCCCTGGCCTGGGAGAGCCTGGCGTGACTGCCAACCCCACGTGCTCTGAAAGGTCAGGAGTCTGGTTCGCCCCCAAATCAAACGAGGATGTTTAAAATAGAAGGCAACACATCTGGGGTTGCTTTTTGGCTTGTTTTGACCACTCATATTTTTTTCTGCAACCACCACCACCACCACAAATTTTCTCCTCCTGAGAGAGGGCAATGTGACTGTCACCCCATCACAGGAATCCAGGAGTAGGAATTTGCTAAACCAGCCCCAAGAGTGCTAGCGCCCGGGAGGAAATGGGCAAGCAAGGCTGGTGCTGGGGGACGGGCTCATCCCATGAGCAGTGGGGCAACTGCTCAAACCCAACCCTCATTTCAGCCAAGTCCTCAAAAGCCATGCGACAAGAGGGAGGTGGGGAGCTGAGAAACATCCCTGTTGAGAGACTACAAAACAAATCAAATGAAGATGTTTGGAGCAGATCCAGATGTTTATTAGTGACGCACACGGAGGTATAAATAATTATCCGGTAGGAATTTTGTTCACAGGCAGCTCTCCCTTATCTAATCAGATCTCAGTGCGACATGGCCCTGGCCTCCCCCCGCTTAAAAAGTCTTGAGAAAACCAGATGCAAAATAAAAAAACCTCACTAGGGGCACCAATTTAATCCCATTAATCACTGGATACTGGGAGTAGAGCTGCCAGCACTCAGATCTCATCCAGGCACAGCTCAAGGGAGGATTTTTTCCTCCAGCAGAAGCATTGGCAGAGGGTCAGATCCTGCACGAGGGTACAGAGAAGGGCCAGGAGCTGAACCCTCGCACCCTGCCCCATGCCCAGCATCAGGCACAGTTAAAGTGGCATCTGTGGAGACAGGAGCCACTGTGGCATTGGCTGGGCCCCTCCACACCAGTGCAAGGAGCTGGGCGAGCTCTCGCCTGTAAGAAACCAACTGCTTAAAATACACTGGCCAACAAACCCCTCCCTTCCAGCTGTGTGGTACCGAACGGCCTCTCCAGCACCCGGACGCTGCAATTACCTAAAAATAAATGGACCACAAACCTCGAGAGGCCAAATGGCTGAGGGGGATGAGGATGGCAGGGAACGTGCTCCAGAAGCACCGAGCCTGGCAAGCTGGAGGCACCAGCAGCCATGAGCGGCTGTCGCGGCACCACCACAAAGCCCAAGCCAAAGAGTTCACATGCAACCAAAAAACAGGTAGAAAAAGGGCTTTAACAGCTCAAAAACACCACCTGAGCTGATTTTTCCTGGCCCTTAGCATCACCTGGCCCATGGGAGGTGCCGGTCCACTGAGCTGCACCATCACCTCCCGCATCTGCAGCCCTCACCCTGCCAACCCCCCACCAGCATTTCTGATGGCTTTCCAAAAATTTAACCAACCCAACCCACCATAGGCGAGGCTGCAGAGGGTTTTGCTGAGGCCAGAGAGGAGCAGTGTTGGAAACTTACTGTAGGAAATTGGCCGCTCGGCTCCAGCTCCTTGTCCCTACTGGTGGGAAAGTCTATAAATCTCTAATAAAGAAAAAAAAATCCCCTCCCATTTTATTCCTTCTCTCTCCCCCCTTCCAAAGGATTGCGAAACTGAGAGGGCAGCCAGGGCTTGGATTCACAGCATTTCTGAGTTCCTACAGAGTCTGGGCTCCCTGCCACCAGCAACAGCGGCTCTGGGGGTGTGGAAAAAGGGAGGAAAAAAAAAATAAAAAGAAGAAGAGGAGTAAGAAAATATATATAAAAAAAAGTCCTGTTTATTTTGGGGGATGAGAGAGAAAGCTTGCACTGCACAAAGCGGGGTGGAGGGGGAGCGAGGCTCTGGCACTCCTGCAGGCACCACGCGTTTGGGAATCAGAAAGGCTTGGTTAAAACACCTCAATTTTGGATAGGAATACTAAGCTTGCAGAGGATGCTCTTTCCCAGAGTGTACAAGTGTACACGGGCAATAAGCAATCTCGTATAGAGGGAGGCAGCACCTCCCAGAGCAGCTGGACCCCCTCGAGGGCACCCATGGGTGCCAGCGGCAGCTCTGCCCTGCCCTGCCCTGACGCGGCCCCGGGAGCTGTAAGGGGAATTACTGAAGACAGGCTGGAAGAAAAGCCTGCTCCAGCCGTGACCCAGATTCCCCTCCAGCCTGATCCCTCACTGAAGTCATAATCCTTGGAGGGCTTCTGGTCTTTTTTTTTTTTTTAAATACATCCCTGAGCGTTGCCATGGTGACGAGGGGGATGCTATAATTTCAGCATTATAGACTTCAGCGTGAGAACAGGAGGGAGAAGGTGGTGGAAATATGGATGAGCTGCACTGGTAATGCATTTAGGGAAAAAAAGAATTAAAAAAAAGAAAGAAAGAACCAAGGCAGCACCTTTGCTTGGGCAGCAGAGGCTGGAGGAGCAAGGCCATGTCACAGCTGAAGGGATGCAGGGGATGGAATCATGGAATGGTTTGGGTTGGAATGGACTATAAAGATGGTCGCATTCCACTCCCTGCCATGGTCAGGGACACCTTCCACTAGACCAGGTTGCTCCAAGCCCCATCCAACCTGGCCCTTGGCACTTCCATGGATGGGGCAACCTAGGCAACCTATGCCAGGCCTTACCACCCTCAGAGGGAGGAAATTCTTCCCAATATCCCACCTAACCCTGCCCTCTGGCAGTGAGAAGCCATTCCCCTCTTGTCCTGTCACTCCAAGCCCTTATCCAAAGTCATCTCCAGCTCTCTTGGAGCCCTTTAGGCACTGGAAAGGGCTCTAAGGTTTACCTGGAGCCTTCTCTTACTTGGAATGGGGACCTGCTCCTGTCCCTTGGCCAGAGTACTCACGTTGAGGCATCATTTGGGCACCAACTTCCCTGGGCATGGATACTCCAGGCCCCGCAGGGCTTTGGGTGATGCAGGCTGACACCCTGCCAGGACAGAGTGACAAAGTCCTAAAATCCCCAGCAAACCCTGTGGAACCCAAGGCAGCCCTGAGCAGGAACACTTTATTTTGGGGTGGCCTTAGCCCAGCCCACCACAGCTCAGCAACCAAGCGATGCCAAAACTTTGCAAAGAAGCAGCTCCAGAAGAGCTGCCCTCTCCTCTTTATTTCCTACCACCTTTCCTTTCCGCCTGCTTTGCCCATAGCAGGTCCCCATCGCGAGCAGGACGTGGGAAAGAGACCCTGTGTTCCTGTCCAGCTCCCAGGTGGAATAAAACCCACCACTGGCTGTGTTTTTGCAAGCGCATGAGGGACCTAGGGGTGTTCTTAACGCCACACTATCTTGGTTCAGCCCTAGAGAGCCCCTGCGCCAGTGCCTGTGAGTTTTCAGGCTGGTAGGTGACATGCGACCCCACAGGAGGGATGAACCAGGAACCTGATGGCTTCAGCCCCCACAAGACCCTAGGGACCTCAAGCTCTCCTGTGGCACAGAAATAGCAAAACTGCACGAACAGAAGCCAAACCAGTTTTAGCCACGTTTCCACCCTGCTCGCACCCCTTCCCGCCCCATTGCCGGGCACTGAACCAGCACCTGCTGTGACGAAAAATTTCCGAAAGACGCACAAATAAAAATAAGATCACACACAAACACCTCTGCCCAAACCCAGACCAATGGCCCATGACCCCATCACAAGAGAGACAGGCTGCCAGGGACTCGTGGGGTCCCAAAGGAAGCCAGACCGCCCCGGGGGATGCCAGGTCCACACCACGCGCGAGTGGGGAGGTGAGAAAAAGCTCCGGTCTGGTGCACGGCACTCAGCACCGCGTCCTCTGGCCATGCTGCCTGCACCCCTCAGCCTCTCTGAGGGGTGAGAGAAAGATCCTCACCACAAAACCCAGGTGGCCAATGTCAGGGGCACTGACACATCACTGTCTCAGTCCTGCACTGGAGCCCTGGTGCCTGGGCACAGCTCAGTGGGGATGCTCGACGGGCAGCAGGGACAGAAGGGTCTCCTGAGCTCTAAATGCCTAAATAAAACAAGAGCACATCACCGCAAAAGTGGGAACTCCAGGTGTGGGGTGGCAGCAGGTGCCAAGGACCCCCCACCAGGACTCAACACGCTTGTTCCTCGCTGCAAAAAGTCTTGTATAACCCCAGTGGAAAAAATATTGTGACTGTTTTGTTTCCGTCCCTGAAGGGGAGCCAAACCCCCAAACTACCACCTTCAGCATCTGACCTGTCAGGCCTTGGGCCATCAGGGTGATTTCAGCAGTGCCCCGAGCTCCAGATTTAGCCTCAAAGGTATTTATCTCTGAGAAGCTAAAACCAAAGCTGCATTTGCATAACAAAAAGACCCCATGCTCCGTGCAAGCGCTGCAAAGCAGCCTCTCTCACCAAGCATAGGCGCTGAAGGTCACCCAGGCAGATGCTGAGCTCATGGTGGCTGGTCCTCTCCACTAGAAAGGACAAGCCAAGAACATCTTCCCATAAGGAAAGCATCTTCCCAACCTTCCCACTTCCACCTCATCCAGTTGGAGCCGCTCTCTATAGCATAAAGGCAGGTGGGAAATCCTGCTTGCTAAAGCACACACATCTGGCCCTAAAGCTGACGGCAACTAACAGGATTTTTCCAAACTCTCTCAATCTGTGTTGAGAGCTGGGCTCACCATTTTCCTGTCCTGGGTGCAAGGACAGACAGCTTCGTCCCCTCAGGAGCAGTGCCCACGGGGAAGCAGGAGGCAAGGAACCCAGCCTTGGCCTTTCCCCAGCATCGCCCGAATGCAGCTCCCACGATCCCTGGGGCCCCCAGGAGCAACCAGGAGCTCACCCCACTGGGACCCCCATCCCTCCCGTGGGAGCAGGCAGAAGGCACAGCAGCGCTGTGCTCAGCTGTCTGACACACCAGGTCAGCACCTGCTGCCACCCATGCCCACAGCTCAACCCAGCACCTGTCCCATTGTTTTGGGACAAAGTCCCTTCAGGAACTGGCGCCACCCAACTCCCTGTCTCCTCCTTATCTCACACCGACCGAATCCCCTCCTGCCCTGCCATCCTCACAGCTCACTCAAAGCTCAACTGTACTAAAACCCCAGGGCGTCACACCAAACCCAATAAAGCATCGCTGTGCCCTAGGCTGCCCCAAGAGCCAGATGTTCACCTCTTCCCCCCCGCAAGGAAACGCCAGCTCTGGGGAGAGGATTGATGGAGAAGCAAGAAGCAGCCACCAGCTGCCGCGGGAAGAGCCTTGGCTGCCTTCGCCACCAGCATCTTGCTCCAACCATTTGTTCTGCTTCTATTTTCGAAAGCGCTGGGGCTCAGTGCTCCGCAGATCCCAGCCTCCCTCCCAGCCTCCCCACCGCCGAGCAAGGCGACAGATTTCTGCTAAGAGGTAACGCCGGCTCCTCTCCCCATCTTGGCAGCGGCATCCACGCAGGACTGGGGATATTTTTGAACGAGCGAGCCGAGAGGTGCTAGTTTTCCCGGCGGCTCGTTGCCGGTGCGTGGGAAGGACGGCCATGCCGAGTCAAGGAAGGTTGAGGATGGATCCGTGATTGACCCCCATGCTCAAAACCCTGGAGATGGGGTGTCGAATCCTCCTAAGTCATGCGAAGTGAGATGTCCAGTGGCACACGGAGCTCCCTGGGAAAGCACTGCCCAAGGGAAGAGGATGGAGGTGAAGCCTGACTTTGGCTGCATCCCAACAACCTCAGCCCTTCCCGGGAGCCCCCACACTGCTCCATGCTCTCAGAGGAGAGCTGGCATGCACACCTTGGCCAAGTGCTGCTCCTCACCGGAATACTAGATGGAAAACTGCCCCAAGCCCACATCCAAGTAAGGCCTGCCTTCACCCAACCCTTCCACATCCTGTTCCAGTTATTGAAATAAATTTGCTGCTATCACAGGGTTTTCCTAGGGGCAGAGACATGTCTCCAGGGAACATGTGGTTTATCCCCTGGTATAAACTCGAGGGTTGGAATAAGCGAGATGATTTTTAAGGTCCCTTCCCATTTAAGCCATTCCATCAGACTGTGATAATCATGCCTGGAGACACCTCCTCACCTCCATGACCGCTCCAGCGGTGCCAGCATCAGAGACGCTTGGTGACACACAAACACTTCGCTTTCCCCCATGGTTCTTTCAGCAAGTTCTGAACCAGTCCAAGCACCGCACGGCAGGCTCTGTGTCCGACAAAGTGAAAGCCAGAGTTCCCTGTAGGGGAATTCTAAAGGCCAAAAATCCTCACATATGTCCCCAGCAGGAGGAGGGTGCTTGTGGCAGAGCCAGGCTCCAGCAACACTAGGATTTTAACAAGTTGTGAGGTCTTCAGCCACTCCAACCTGCCGCCCATCACTGAGCTGAGCGGCACCAGCGTCCCCACCCAGAGGAGGCGTCACGGGTGCCACAGGGTATCACAGCCCAGGATGGACACCATTCCCAGCCACTGGCATTTGCACAAAGCGGGCTGTTCCCCCCAGGGCTGGCAGCTCGCTCGGATGCCAGCAAGAAGCCTGCGGGTACCAGCTCCACAGGGACATTTATCATGATATTTAGACAAAGCATGACAGCTCAGCCCTCACCTACAGTTACACAAACACACAGCCACTCTCTGCCTCTGAATACCCAAAATGGGTGAAAAGCACCCATTTCTTGGCCATCCCAAGCTTGCAGAAGGTCCTTCCCCATAGACACCACCATGGACCAAGAGCAGCCACACCTGGAGCCCAGTCCCCGCCATTCCCTGCCCCTCATCACAGTAGTTTATCTCCTGCTCCCAGCACTGAGCTCAGCAGCTGCGGGGCAGGACAGCCTCGATGAATGTCCATGCAAAATAAAAAAAGACTGGTAATAATTTGTCCACATTCTTTATTGTAATTTTTTTCTTCCCTGCCAGTGGAAACTCCTGCTCTGGCACCATGTCTCAAGGTTACTGCTAGGGGTGGGGGAGGATTTCAGGTTTTACAACTGAAAAATTCCAGACAGAAACCCAGAAACGTTGCCAGTCTTTTACTGAATAGAAGTTCTTTATCCAATTAATTTATTTAACTTATATTTTTTTTTACACTTGATGCAGCAGGTTTAAGCAAACTGGTTTTTTCAGCCCTCCAAATTTTGTCTGCTGTGATAGAAAATTCTCACTGATGCCATGAACATTTCCAATTCTCAATTTCCTTTTTAAGGAAAACCAAACCAAATGAATCTGACCCCACATATTTTCCCCACCTGCACGACATGGGATGTGTTCCTGGGTATGGCGCCCAGCAATTTTCCCCTGAAGTCTTCCAATAATTGGAAAGGAAAAAATTTAAGAGTAAAAAGAAAAATTTCATCTTCAAAATAAGAAAAGAAAAAAGATGCTTTCGAAAAGGATGGAGGAAAGTCACTTTGCTCCAAAAGGCACTTCCATTTAAAAAAGAAGACGAAAACTTCCAAGCAGGGCTATTTATAACCACTGCTCATATCCATCAGTAAAACCTTGCACCTGAAGGTCCACCACATCCTCTGGAGCAGGTACCCCCAGGCCCACAGCCCCAGCATCCCCGGGGCCATGAGCTACATGATACACAGGTGATGCTCCCTATGGCAGGAGAAGGAGAGAGGAGAAGGAAGAATCCCACTAGGAATCCTAAGATGATCCTTTGGCAGCCCTGGGGTGGGCTCAGGTCAGGGACCTGGCCCCACAGGCAGATGCTGCTTCCCAAATCTCGTTGCTACTTTTTGGGGATGGAAAAAAAGGTAAAAAAATAATTCGGGAGTCATGGATTTGTCCTGCCTCCTTCCAAAAAAAAAGGCTGATGCAACAGCAGTGCTGCAGTGGGAGGTCACCCTTCCTCACAGCCCCCAGCCCCCCACCCGTGCCCCAAGCACCCCAGCTGAGGGGGGCTGCAGGCACCTCCTCCTGGAAGCGGTTTGGGGTTTGTGCCGGACGCTTGCAGGAAGCTCTTTGAAGCTCTGGAAAGAGAAACTATTCCTCCTCCTCCTCCTCCTCCTCCTCCTCTTCCTCCCTGCCCAGAAATAGGTCATTTAATTACCCCCTTTCCAACCCAAACCACCACTGACTCAGGACAGGAGATGGGAGCGCTTCCACCCTGCGCCGGCTCATGCCCAGCAGCAGCCCAAAGGCACCGTGCACAGCTTTGACCTTGAGCCATTGTGCCAGCAGGACCGGGCTGTCAGGGCACAGCCAGCACAGATGGCAGGGGCTCAGCTCCCCACCTCTGCATTCCAACTAGTGCTGGTCACTTAAAGCAAGGAGGGTCGGGCCATGGGTGCTGCCAACCCCCTCCACGCGCAGCCACAGGCAGGGCCGTGTGCCGCCTCCGGGAAAACCGAGGGCTAATTGCAAGTTGGGAAATCCTACGTGTCCTGCTCAGCACAGAGTGAAACATGCGGCCCCAGCACGGTCCGGTCCAGCTGCTTCGGGATGGGACACCACGGTGGCTCCTGGGTGGTGGCTGGAGCCTGACACATCCCAGCACAGGCATCATCCTGCCCTTCCAGCTTGTCCTCACCGTGCGCACCCACCCGGCACTGCTCCGGCTGCCTGGGCTTCGCGTTTGGCAGCAAAAGAGCAGCATCACACGCCCGCTCCACTGGGCACTGGAGGGGCACGAAGCTCTTTAAAGTCCCACTGGGCACCATGGCAGCACCCAGCACTGGGAACAGGCCCCAGCAGCTGTTCCAGCATTCCAGCAGTCAACCACAACGAGGACATCTCATTGTGACCAGGCCCCTTCAGGTGACACGGACTGTGGCAGTAAGGACCCCCCATCACTGCATGCACCTCATCTCGCTGCCCCCTTTTATACAGGGGAAGGTGCTCACCTAGAGCTCGGAAGTGGCCTGGGAATCATGGAGCAGCTGCTGTGTCCCCCACAGCCCTGTCATGATCCACCTGAAAACAGGCCAAGTTTCCCCAAAAAACTGTTCCCATGCAGCTCAGAGACCCAGCTCCCCCATCTTTTGAGCCCCCATTTAAGAGAAAGCAAACCTAGACCCCACCCTCCCAAAATAAATCACTCCAAACTGGAGTATTTACCAAACCTTTGCTCTCCACATGGGCACTTCTTTTAGGATTTTTTAAAGGACACAGGCTCTTGTCTGTTTTGCAAGCAGTGGGGAGCTACAGCAGGGAGACACCAAGAGTGAGGGGAAAGGAAAAATTAAAGAACCACAAGCAAAGCAAAGTGGAGTGCAAGATGCAAACCGACAGATCTGGGGAGGCAGAGCTGCTGGCAGGCAGACAGCGAGATCCATCTTGAAAGCAAAAGCAAACTGCTGCTCACACAGGCAGAGGGAAAAACCTAGAGGTCTTCAGCACTGCCTGAGCTCTGATCAAACAAAGTGATTAACAAATCTCAGCTTTTTATTGAAAGCCTCTCTAATTAGAGGAAAAAAGGAAAGGAAAAAACAAAAGCAAACCCCTGAGAGTCACATTGAGTGGTGATGTTCCAGACAGTGTTGGGGGGAGGTGAGGCGGTGATGCACCCCACAGTTCTGCTGGCACAGGGAGGGCAAGCACAGCCAGGGACACGACAGGCACCCAGCACTCACCCCAGGGCACCAGCACGGCCACACATTTCTGTGCCTCCCCAGCCTTCCTCCTCCTCCCCGTCCTCCTCCTCACTTGCTTTCTGCTCACTGCGTCGGGCTCAGCGGCAGAGCTGAACCTTCCCGGGAGCAGGACTGTCATCTACAATAGAGTCACCTCTGAACTCGGGATGGCTCAGCCTCCAGGAACTGCCAAAATAGCGATAAAAATAAGAAAGAGCCCCTGGCCCAAGGAGTTCACCCTCCGAACAGATGGGACGGCGGCGGGGTGAGGCAGGGGGATATTTTTAGCTCTGGTTGCAGATGGGGAAGTCCGGCACAGCATCGACACGGCAGCCCCACGGCCGCCCATGCAGCTCGCCATGGCTTGGGTCACCTCCGTGTGCACTCCCGGGTATTAACGGGATTTAATGGGATGCTGCTGCCTGCTCACTTCCTGAGCCTCAGGCACCACCTTCCAGGCCAGCTCACACCACTACAGCTCCACATGGCATCTCACCACCACTGCCAGGGGCACCCAGCAGGGCAGCAGTGGTCCGGGGGAGCAGAGTCAATGTCAGCAACCCACACCCCTCTCCCTCTTTCCCCTGCATTCCCAAAACAGCCACATCCCTGCAATCCATCACAGAGGAGAGATGCCACGCAGCACTCCATGGCAGGTTCCTCCCAGCACGCTCCAGGCAATGCCAACCTGACCCTGGGAAGCACTCTGGCTTGGAAAAAAAGAGGGAAAAGCAATTTCTGCCCCTCACTACAGATGCTTTTTTAGGTTCGAATTACTCGCCCAGGGTGCCAGATGCAGAGCTTGTAGCTGAGCCCTCCACACCTAGTTGAAGGCCTCCTGTTCCTTCAGGATGTGCCAGGCAGCATCTCCCCCCACCCTCACGTCCATCCTTCCTTCGTGAGCCAGGGCCTGCACCAGCATCGACACCTCCCTGCCAGGCAGCTGCCGGCACCAGCTCCTGGCACATGCCAGCACCATGGCAGCTGGGTCCCGCTCCCGGACTTTTCGTTCGACACTTTCGGCTTTGTTCTCCCTCTCACAAAGCCGCCGTGAGGCTGCCCTGGCAGCACGAAGGGACCTTGAAGTGGATGCAGTTTATGACCATATTTAGGCTCCTTTATGTTGCCAGAGTCACAGTAAAGGGCTGCAGCATTAAATGAGACTCAGACCCCACTTGTTTCACTTGGCAGCCTGGGAAAAATCCGCCCCGGGTGACTCCAGCACCGTCCGTGCCTCCGCCCTGCCCGCTCGGGGACAGCACGAAATAGCAACAGCCCTTTCCAGCTCCACAGTTTGCACTTCCCAAAAGGAGCCAGGAGCCCCATAGTAGTGAGGAGGGGGGAGATTAAACACATTAACCACCCCCCCCCCCCTTACGAGAACAACACCAAACCATGGGGAAGCAAAGGGACATGCCCAAGGTCACCTACTGACAAAGCCAGCACTTCCCAAGGTCCCAAGAGCCCTCCAGCAGGACTGAGCACACACAGGGATGTGACTGATCAGCATGAGGAGCCCCCCGGGCCGGTTTGTGCTGGGGGAGAGCCCGGGCAGGAGTGGAAGCTCCGAGCCACCTGACACAGGAGCTAATGCCCCTTCAACATGAGCACGTTAAATCCCTGCTGTGGCGGAGGCACCAGCGAAACCCGAGCAGTGGCCCCCACTGCTGCGGGGACATTGGCCACCTGCTCCAAGCCGGCACAAGTGCAGATGCCTCAGCTTGGCAAAGCCGTGACAACTGCAGGGGCTGAAGGGCAAGGTGGAGGGGGTGGAAAGGAGAATCCGTGAGGCCCATCCAGAGGTCTGTGACCTTCAGGAGCCCACAGCAGTGATCCTGAGGGCAGGGCAAGCAGCACGCTTCGAGCTCCGAAGGGACAAGGGCAGCTCAGCGCTCTCAGGCCAGGGCCACGAGCACTGAATGAGCCACAGGGAAGGAAAGAACATAACTAAAATAACCCTTACCTACACCCAAAACCTGCACCCCTGGCCTGGTGAGCATCTCCGTTGTGCTGAAGCCATCACAGCTCCTTCCCAGTCAGCAGCAAGATTTCAGGCTGGCTGTCCGGGAACAGTGCTTTGAGAACACCCACCTTGATGAAGCAACACCAGCCCAAAAATCACAAAAAGCAACACAGCCACGCACTGCGGGAGAAGGGGCTTTGGAGGGGCAGGATCAAGCCTTCCTCGGGTAGGGGCAGGCAGAGGTGCTGAGCTGAAGTGCCAGGGAAATTTGCACCAGCACAGGTGTCTCTGTCCCTGCCCAGACCCCTGCCCACAGCAAGGAGTCACCAGCCAAAACTGCGCGGCAGCTCCGACAGTGGTGGAGGATGAAGAGGGAAGAACAGCCCAGCTGGTGGCCGTGCAGAGCTGGGGGTACCATGGGGCTCCACGGGTACAGGGGGAAGAGCTGCGTGTGCAGCACACACACGTGTCTCACTGACTGTGTGCTGCTCTTGTGTGTGAGGAGAGAAAAGGAAAATAAATAAAAAAAATAAAAACCAAGGACAAAGCCAAAGGGGTTTGGGAGCTGCAGGGAAGGGATAAGCTGCGGGCAAACCGGCGTCACAGATGCCGAACAGCCGCAGATGCCGGACGCCCTGTCACCGCATCCCTGCTCAGCATCGCCGGTCCCTCTGGCCAAGGAAGCGCTCGGCACGCCGGGGAGGCCGTGGCAGCAGTGACGCGGTTTGGCCCCACCACGACACCCTGCTCCGGCCGCTGTGGGATGGAGCTGAGGCGCTGAGCCCCCCCGGACAAACAATCCCAGCTGTCGGCTCCGGAGCCGGCGCACGGCCAAGGCACGGACGCTCCGGCACTCGATTTACCACCGGCTCTCCCAAAATCTGCTCTTGCCAATCAAACAGCAGCCCCCATCGGCACCCGGAGCCTCGCCGGCGGGTCCCCCCACAGCCCCCATGTCATCGCCCTATGTCCTGCCACGGAGAGCACCCCCCAGCCCCCGAAATCTACTGGGCCCTGCTTCTCCCTGGGTCCCGCCAGGCCGCAGCGGGTCCCAGTCGGGGGTGGACGCGATGTCGCGGGTGGGCTCATGCCCTGTCACCACGGGGGTCCCGCGGGAATGTTGCCCACCGCCCCGGAGCGGGGTGGGCACCCCCAGTGTCGCCCCCACTCCAGCGGCAGCACCCAGCGGGACCATCCCCGTGTGCTGCACCCGGCACCCGCATCGCCCCCGTGTCCTGCGTCCCCCCGTGTCCCGCATCCCCCCGTGTCCCGCGTCCCTCCGCGTTCCGCGCCGCCCTCACCTGTCCCCGCAGCGCCCAGGCCGAGCCGCCACCTCTTCCCCTTCCTCCCGCTCCCTCCTTCACCTCTGCACCATTTTGGTGACGGTTTGTTTTGAAGCCGAGGGGGGAGGAGGGAGGAGGGGGGCGCGGGGGGAGGATGTGCCGCTGCCGCCGCCGCCGCTGCTCCCGCCCCCGCCCATCCCCGCGCCTCGGGGCGGCTCCGTGCGGCGCGGGGGTCGGGGGGGTCTCTCCGCTCCCCCCACCCCAAACACAGCCGGGCGGAGCGGGGCTCCGCGCCCCCCCTCAGGCCGCCCGGGGAAGGGGGGGGGGGGGGGGGCGTTCTCGGAAGTAGCGCCAGAATCGAGAAACGTTAAAAGAAATCAAAAATAATTAAAAATAACGATTAGAAGGAGGGGGAGAAAAAAAAAAAAAAACCGACAGCGAAGAAGCGCGAGAGCGGGAGGCACCCACCTGAGCGGGGAGCGGACCGGCCGCTGCCGGGGCTGCGGCGGAGCCGGCGGGGAGCGACCATGGCCCGGCCCGGCCCAGCGTCAGGGGCGGCGGCGGCGGCGCGGGCGGCCAATGGCCGCGGCGGGGGGGAGCCAGCGGGCCGGGGGGGACGGGGTGGGACCGGGGCCAAGGGGGGCTGAGCCGGGGGGGAACCGGGGCCTAGCGGGGCTGAGCCGGAGGCCGAGCCAGGCCCGGGGGTGCTCTGAGCCGGGGAGGGGGAATCGGAGCCGGCGCAGGGGTGCGCTGAGCCGGGACCTCCCCTCTCCCACCGTCGGGGTCCGGCCTGGCCCCACTCGTGTTCCCCAGGGTGGGCTGGAGTGTCCAGCCCAGCCCCACAGCCGGAGCAGCCGTCCCGGGGTGATGGGGGCATGGTGGGTTCTGCCCCAGCTTCCATGGGAGGTGGGGCTCAGGAGGGTGGGTCAGTGGGGTCCGAGTGTCCCTAAAGTGACACAGGTGACATCAGCTGCCCGTGAAGGACCCAGTTCTGCTGCCAGGATCCGGCAAGCTGCTGGATCGGGCACTCGGAGGCAGTGGAAGGTCCCAGTTCTGTGTCCAGCAGCAGAGCAGAGCCCCTGTGGGTACGATGCTGTCCGGTGTGCCCGGACACAGCCCAGGGGTTGCTCCTGCCTCTGGCATCCTCACTGCTCTGGGCTCCCGGGGCTCCCAGCCCTTCCCGCAGCGCCAGATGCTCAGCCGAGCACAGGGCAGCAGCGCTGGGCTCCCTGTGCTCCTCGGCAGCACGGCCACAGCATCCAGACCCTGCTCCAAGCCGGGGCTCTACATTTCCAGCTCCTAAAGTAGCTGCAACCCAGAAAAATCGCTCTGTGCAACTCGCGAGAAATCCAAAAGGTCAAACAGTGACTCCCACCTCTGTGCCAGGACAGTTTGGGGCTTTGAATTGGGGCAGGAATCTGATTTTTAAGGGGTTGGGTATCTGGTTCTGTTCCTGTCTCACCACCATCTCCAGTGCCCCTTATCCACAGCCTCAGAGCAGTGTCGGTGGTGGGCACAAAGATCCTTGGGGCTGGGGGGATGCAGAGCACCCACCTACACCCCAGGTCTGCACGGAGTGGCACGGTGGGGGCTGGTGATCCCACTGGGTGAGCTCTCCCACCACTGGGAATGCTGGAGGCGTGCCATATGGCCGGGCTGGGGGTCAGCGTGGGGCACAGGCTTTGCTTTCCCAGGGCCACATGTGGCATGGCAGGCCTGGGCAGGCTCCCACGTGCCACGCAAAGCAGTAAAAATAAAAATCGGGCTGGTGTGAGACTGCTCCTGGCAGAAAAAGACTGGTGCCAGGGGTCAGAGCCTCCACAGTAGATGTTTCATGGGTCCCCCTGACTGGCAGAATTCAGCCCACCTTTCACACTGGTGACGTGGAGCTGGCACAAGTCTGGTGCAACTCCAGTGCCCCATAAGACAGGAATACTGAGTGATGGCTCTGTCACATACAAAGCCACAGTCCCAGCTCAAGGGGGGCTAGGGGGCAGTGACAGGGATGTCCCAGCTCTGTTGGGTCACATTCAGCTGGAGCACTGGGAATATGAGTGCTCCCAGTGTCACTGGAGCACAAAACCAGCACAGGGGAGCTGCCGGGCATGGGAACAGAGTCATTGTGTTGCCCGTAGCCATTAATGCAGCAGCACGTGGTCCCCCTGCACTGGCCTCCACGACACAGGCACTGTACAAGCCCAAAACACCCAATTTCCTTCCCAAAGGCCTGGGGTGACCTGGGATGGGGCTAGGATGTGCTCCCATCACGGCTGTTCGTCATGGCCAGCTCTGCCCTGAGCCCCATCCCAGGCCGGGAGGGCAGGAAGAAGTTCCCCGATGCCAGTGACTCAGCTGAGGGGGTTGTTTTGCAACACGCTGGGTGTGGGAGGCTCCTGGTGTGTGGAAAGTAGGTGGCAAATTATCCAAATTATCCGAGGTGTGTGGTGAGCTCAGGGCCTGGGGGAGGCTGGTGGGCACGGCAAGCCAGGGGGTGATGGACCTGCACCCTGAGCTGGGGTAGGGGTCCCACTCCAGGGCTCTCAGCGCGTGCTTGAGGCTCATCTGGGATGAGCTTCCCCAGGGTCTGGTGCCCATGCACCTTCCTCACATTGATCTGGGACAAAAAGCAAAGGCACAAGGACGAGAGGTGATGACGGTCTCAACAGAGAGGCCGGATCTGACCAAGCACCACTGGTGGCATGGGCACCTCGGCCGTAGCCACCCCTCTGACTCAGTGACACAGTTTCCTGCTGGCTCCTTCCCCCATCCCAATATGTATTTCTAGTGGACTTTTCAGTGTGTTTGGCTTTTTGGGGCTGTTTGTTGTCAGTTAGTTATTTTATTATATTTATTGTTAGAAATAGGGCTATTTTTAGCATGCTGTTGGTTTAGATAGAGATGGGATTAGTCATCTCACCAAGAGCTGTTTGCAGTCTCTCCTCAAGGATTCTCTGGGGTTTGTTTTCCAATCAACTGAGATCATGTATCCAAAGAAATAAAAAATAAAAAGAGTCAGAATAACACGCAGCAGCCACGCTCTGGTGCCTCTCCATGAGTTACAGGATGAAAACGAGGGAAGGATCCAACCCAGGATATTTATGAGACAAAGACAAGAACATTACTATGAACCTCAAAGTATTTTGGAAAGTCAGTTTGAGCTGCTTTTTTTTTTTTTTTCCTTTTTTTTTTTTTTTTTTTGTCTCTTGGGAACCGAATGCTGAGTAACTCCCTTCCCACACCAGGCTGCTGCTTTGTACAGCTGGTGCGCAGCCTCTTGACAGTGGAAACTGCTTTCCCTTGCCCTATGCCAGCAGGAAGGAGGCAGGACTCTTGGGTCCTCCAAGATATGCAGCCACCTACACCCTCAGGCTATTTAAAAAAAAAAAAAAAAAAAAAAAAAAAAAGGCACCCGAAAACCTAAAGTGGGAAAAATATTTGTTCCTTTCCTGCACAGAGCTCAGGGAGGGGAGTGGGGTGAGGGCTGGGGGCAAAGCCAAGAGGCCAAGAGCAGAGTCTTGGGCTGCAGAGCAGCATCTCCAGCCTCCTTGCCACCACGTTTTGTCTCTCTCTGCCAGTCTTCCTCCCTCTGAACCAAGTGGGAGCAGAGTTCCACGCGAGTTTTAGAGACACCAGTTTGGCTCTTAAAGATTAGGGTTGGATGCAGGGAGGAATCAAAGTTCGTGGCGCATCTCATCAGTCACTGGGGTGGAAGTGCTACTGCCAGCTTGTCCCTGGCAGTGCCGGTGCCCTTGGTACGCAGAGCTGGAAGCGAGGGAGGGGGATGGGGGTCCTGTCATGCCACATCAGCCGGACCCTGGCCCGGGGTGCGGGTGATGCCCTCGGCAGCTGCACAGCCCATCTCGGGACAGGGAGAGCAGCGGAGCTGTGCACGGAGATGCACTCACGGGGTCAGTCCCAGCTCTCTGCAGCCCGAGCCGAGGGACAGCCCCGGTCTCTGCCAGCCCTGTTCCTGGGGCACCCGTGATCTCCTGCCAGCGCTGCGGTGCCATGCTCGGGACACTCGCTGCGTGCCCGGCCCGCGCGAGGCCAAGAGTGGCACACGTGTGGTGACAGCGCGGGGGGGCAGGGAGGAAGCGTCGCCTTCACGTGGCCCCTCGGGCCCCCCCGCCGCACAGCCCGGCTTGCTTGGGCGCGGGAGGAGGATTATTTGCCCTCGCAGCTGGCGGAGGCCCCAGCATATGCCGGGGGGCGGGGGGGGGAGGATCATTGCATGGACGGAGCTGCCGGCGATGCTCCCGGGCGACCCTGCAAGGCTGGGTGCGGGGTCCGTCCTGCCCCGGCCGTGCACCCCCGCCGGCCTCCCGCTCCTGCTAGCGCTCCCTTCCTCCCTGCCCCCCTTCCTCTCCAAGTCTAAATTCTCCCACAGCGTCCATTGACGTCCTGCCTGCGTCACCGTCTCCAGCACAACCAGACAGCACGTGGGAGAGGCAGGTTAAAGCGGCAGGGCCCTGGGAGGGCTCCAGCTGCGCACCCCAGCAGCGGGGCCGGGTGGGGAGGGGCCACCCCACTGAACCCCCCGCCCAAACGGGACCCGGGTCCTGGTCCTGGTGCCGCCGGGAGGTGCTTCCTGGCTCGCCCGAGGGGGAGTCAGTGCAGGCTGGGGGAAGATGAGGCTTTTTCTCGCCCATCGCAAGGCTTGCACGGGAGCATGAACACATTTTGCTTCCAGGTCCGTGCCCGCATCCTTCCCGCCGTGCTCCAAACCCATCCCAAATGGGGACCAGGAGCTCTGTTGGCCGGGGAAGGCAGCTTGCATCAGACGTGCGAGCTCCCCGAACCCGCTCCCAAAGCCAGAGCCAGACTCGCGTGTTTTTTTCCCGGCTGCCGGGCCCCCTGCCAGTCCTTGTGCCTTCACATCTGGGCTTTGCCTCTGCCCGAATTACGGTGGAGCTCAGCTGGGTCCTGGGGGCTGGGAACAGGGTTTGCACGCAGAGGAAGTGCCAGAGCTCTGCCAGGGCGTGGGATGCAGCGAGTTTTGCAAGGGCTCAGGTGCGGGGTGCAGTGACTTTTACAAGGGCTCAGGTATCTCCCCTGAAGCCCACTCATCATTTCTGCTCCAGGATATTGTCTGGCAGCCGCAGCACTGCAGGACGTCCCCTTGGCCATGACTCTGGGCGTCGGGGTGGGCGGAAGAGCACCCCTCACCCTGAAGCATAGCCCTGCTTCCTTGCTGTGTCCACGCTGCAACACGGGGGGTTATTTTTGTCCCTTTCCTTCTATTTATTGTGCCAGAGCCGTGTGCGGTTGAAGAAGGCTGTGGTGTTTGCTTTGTGATTGCTTCCTTCCCGCCCATAACCTTTTGCCTTAAAACGGGATTCGCCCTGATCCTGGACCCAAGGCCGGGAAGCCTGGGCAGCGTGCCACGGGCGCTGGCACTGCAAGGCTCTTGGGGGACAGAGATTCCTGGCTCTGACCCTGATTTTGATGCAAAGCTAAGTGCAAACACACTTCCCTTCAGCTCCCCGTGGCACAAACTGCAGCCCTGAATCTCCTCCCCTCGAGCATCCCCAGCCCCCGCCCAGTGCCTCCAGCAGCGCCGGCACTGCCACGCTCGCACCCAGCCTGTGGAATGCTCAGCTACCAAAGGCAGACAGATGGGTGAGTGGGAGCCATTGTAGTGAGCCCTCAAACAGGAGCCACCACGAGAGAGGGGGGAAAAATTAGAATAACTCAAGTTGCAGAAAGCAGCCACCCTCAGTGGGGGCCACCCCTTACAGGCGACAGGCAGAGGCCGCCCTGCACGAGCATCCCCGAGGCCAGCAGCACGCTCACTGGGGATAGAGCATCCTCATCCTCCCTGACACACCACTCAGGGCACCCAGCCAAGGGATGAGTTATCAGTCCTGAGCTGTGCTACCATAGCTGCTTGGCTTGGAGAGCACCTGATAACTTGGAGGCGGTGAGGGAGGACCCCACTGCTATTGCAAAGAATCGGTGTTGCCTTGGCCTGGCCGCTGGTCAGGACTATTTGCCAACAACCCCAGCACGCTGCTGCCTTCACCCCGCTGCAGGGTGTGGGATCTGCTCACCAGGGCTGACACTCTGTGGGGTAACCGCCAGGGCCAAGTTCGGGTGGGAAATGTCCAAAGGAGAAGGACTTGGGGCTGTTAGGGAATGTGACCTGGCAATACAAACTGGCAGCCAATACAGAAAAGTCTGTCCCGCGTATGTGGGGCTCATCCTGCAGCGTGGGCAGCCCCTAAAGAGGGGAGATTCTGCCCTTCTGCTCGGCTCTGGTGAGACCCCATCTGCAGAGCTGCCTCCAGCTCTGGGGCCCCCAGCACAGGAAGGACATGGAGCTGCTGGAGCAAGTCCAGAGGATGAGAGATTTGAAAGAAATTCTTCTCTGAGAGTGGTGAGGCCCTGGCACAGGTTGCCCAGAGAAGCTGTGGCTGCCCCATCCCTGGAAGTGTTCAAGGTCAGAATGGATGGGGCTTGAAGCAACCTGAGATAGTGGAAGGTGTCCCTGCTCATGGCAGGAATGAGACAAGCTTTAAGATCCCTTCCAACCCAAACAAGTCTATAATTCTGTGATTCTGCAGGCAGCAAACCCAGCTGGGGTTTTGCTCAGCCCAAGCCAGCAGCAGCTTTGCTGGTCTGTGTTGGAGGTTTCCAGCTGGGACAGCAGCAGTTCCTGGGGCAGAACGGGCACAGCAGAACCCCCCATCTCCTGCTACTGGGGGTTTATCAGCTAGGTAAGCATCATTTAGCACATTTTAGTACCCGGAGGCTTAAGCCCAGCACAATGCTTATCAGCTAATGGAGACTGGGAACACTTTGGAACACCTTGCAATTTTAAATTAACTTGATCTCTCTTGTTTCTTCCCAGCATAAAACCGCAGCCCCGTTCTGGTGCAGGCAGTGGCTGCAGCAACCAGCGGGTAGAGCTCCAGAAGCTCCCCAAGCAAGTGTATCTCCTCCTTGTGTAGGAGTAGCTGCTGACTGGGAGCAGCCCAATTTCCAAGAACTCCCAAAAGTTACAAGCCTTTACGTCTTGCTGAATCAGTGCAGCTCCACACTCAGCAGCTCAGAGAAAGAAAAGATCCGGGTCTCTGCAGCCAGAACCTCAGTGCTTAACGAGAGTATCTCCATCCCCTCCTCCTCGAGATGCTGTCTGTGATTCCTGCACACACACCTGGCCCTAATGAAAGGGCCCGGCGCCTTCCCCATTGCCCAGCCAGTTAAACCTGCACAAACTGAGCCCATCGCACACAAAAAGCCTCTCCTGGGTGAGTTCCTTATCACCCGTGAGTCAAGGCAGCCTCGCCGCTATGGGTCCGACCCATCCTTGGCACGGATGGGAGGTGCCCGGGGCTCCGCACCGCAGATCTGGCTGCTCTGCTCCGGGAAGGGAGGCTGGATCCCTCCTGGCCGTGGCCCTGGGGAGCGTGACCCTCCGTGAGGCTGCGGCCAGCCTGCCCTCGCTGCTGCTCACTTGATCCCGTCTCCTCCCTGCCTAATCCGCGCTCCCCTCCCGGTATCCTCTGCTCCACTTTAATGCCAAAGTTGGCCGGCAGCCACTCGGCTCCGAGGACGAGGACGCCTTTTTTCCTGGTTATGCAACGCACGGCTGAGCTGTTTGCCTTTCTCTGTGAGGAGTTTTGGGAGGCTGGGCTGTCTACCCTGTCTGGACAACGGGCAGGTCCTGGGGTGCCCCAAATGGGGATCGAGGAGCTGCACTCTGGTTTCCCCCTTCACTCTGCCCCAGGTGCTGCTCTCTGTTCCTAATCCATTCCCCTTCTCCTCTTCCCAGACGTCCCCCAGGGTTCGCCTCACTCCCTTTCTACACGGCTTCTCCATGCTGCAAGAAGAGCCTTCTTCAAGCTCACAGCATGCCTGCCACAGCATCCCAGTGAATCCTGCCACAGCATCCCAGTGAATCCTGCCACAGCATCCCAGTGAACCCTGCCACAGGATCCCAGTGAATCCTGCCACAGCATCCCAGCTAACCCTGCCACAGCATCCCAGTGAATCCTGCCACAGCATCCCAGTGAACCCTGCCACAGGATCCCAGTGAATCCTGCCACAGCATCCCAGTGAACCCTGCCACAGCATCCCAGTGAACCCTGCCACAGCATCCCAGTGAATCCTGCCACAGCATCCCAGTGAATCCTGCCACAGCATCCCAGTGAATCCTGCCACAGCATCCCAGTGAACCCTGCCACAGCATCCCAGTGAATCCTGCCACAGCATCCCAGTGAATCCTGCCACAGCATCCCAGTGAACCCTGCCACAGCATCCCAGTGAATCCTGCCACAGCATCCCAGCTAACCCTGCCACAGCATCCCAGCGAACCCTGCCACAGGATCCCAGTGAATCCTGTCACAGCATCCCAGTGAATCCTGCCACAGCATCCCAGTGAATCCTGTCACAGCATCCCAGTGAACCCTGCCACAGCATCCCAGTGAACCCTGCCACAGCATCCCAGTGAATCCTGCCACAGCATCCCAGCTAACCCTGCCACAGCATCCCAGTGAACCCTGCCACAGGATCCCAGTGAATCCTGTCACAGCATCCCAGTGAATCCTGCCACAGCATCCCAGCTAACCCTGCCACAGCATCCCAGTGAACCCTGGCACAGCATCCTAGTGAACCCTGCCACAGCATTCCAATGAATCCTGCCACAGCATCCCAGCTAACCCTGCCACAGCATCCCAGTGAATCCTGCCACATCATCCCAGCTAACCCTGCCACAGCATCCCAGTGAATCCTGCCACAGCATCCCAGTGAATCCTGCCACAGCATCCCAGCTAACCCTGCTACAGCATCCCAGTGAATCCTGCCACAGGATCCCAGCTAACCCTGGCACAGCATCCTAGTGAACCCTGCCACAGCATCCCACTGAACCCTGCCACATCATCTCAGCTAACCCTGGCACAGCATCCCAGTGAACCCTGCCACAGGATCCCAGTGAATCCTGCCACAGCATCCCAGTGAACCCTGCCACATCATCCCAGCTAACCCTGCCACAGGATCCCAGTGAATCCCGCCACAGCATCCTGGTTAACCTGCCATGGCATCCCAACTAACTCTGCTGTCCCAGTTATCCCTGCCAGCTCCCAGCCGACCCTCAGTGTGGCAGTCCCATTTCACACTGCGGTGCCATGGCACTGCTGACACTGACTCTCATTTTGGTTCTCCACACGAGTCACAGCTCTGCAAGTCCCCTCCAAGGACCACAGGAGACAGCCCCAAATCCTGGCACCCCCCAGGGCCAAGTTCCCCTGGCCCAGGGCCTCACCTCGCTGCCTCTCCCTCAAGCCAAGGCTCCAGCAGCCCCTTTGAAGCAATGGGTTTGTCTGCTCCACCACAGCCCCTCTTCAGTGCTGGGAGCTTTGGAGATGAGCAAGAGCTCAGGAGAGCACAGATTTAAGGCTCCAACCGCTCCAGCTGCTGCTCCCCGGGATGCTGTTCCTGGGCTGCCACACATGGTAGCATTTGCACCATGTCCTGGGTGGTCAACTGTGCCACCAGTTTATTTTGGGGTAGACCTGGGGTGCCTGCTGCCAGTGCCCAAGGTGGGCAAGATGCTTCCAGCCATGGGTGTGGGTCCCAGGCCTTCCTCACTGCAGCCTGGGACCCACAGCTGAGGCTGCCGTGCCCTTCCAGAAACCACCATGGCATAAAAAGCTGCCAAAGAGCCTCTTCCAGGGAATGAAACATCCCCAAACCTGGCTGCTTTGGAAGGTGGAAGCCACCTGCCACCAGACCCTGGGGCTCCCAACATCCAGCAGCCTCCCTGCACTCATCAGGAGCCCACTAAGGCTGGGGGGTGGGGAGTTTGGGACACTGAGGGCACTTTTTTCCCTGCTGTCCCCTGAAATTATTCTGCCACCTATAATAGATATTGGTGCTATTTTTAGGCCTTGCTTGTTAAATTATTGAAAGATTTTGAAGGATCTCTTGAAGGCAAGGAAACAAGCGCCCGGGGTGCTCACTGGATTTCCCTTCCTGAAGCACTGGGCAGAGAGCAGGGCCCCAGCAGTTGCCACCTCCCCTTTGCCACAGGAATCCTCTGACACCAGCTCCAGCCTGCTCAGTGTTTGCCTGCAAGGCTGGATGCGGGGATGGAGGGAGTGGGTCTGGGCTTTGGAACCTCTGGGTGATCGTGAGGAGAGTGGCTCAGGAGCCGAAACAAAGGACAAACCCCATTCCCAAACCAACACTTGTTGCCTCTCTCACAAGAGACTGCAGCTAACAAAAACCAGTGCAAACCCAGCACCAGTTTCCATTAGGAACGAATGTGGCCCAGAACTCAACATTTTTATTTTTAACTGAATGGACACTTTTCTTGCTGAAAAATGACCTTATTCTCAGCTTGCCAAGCAGAATTGCAATGGCAGGATTTTTTTTTAAAACCAGTTCCTTTCGTGTTTCCACCTACAAAAAGCCAGAGAATGGCCTTTATTTGAGATTAAAGGGGTTTGGTCAACTTGAAATCCGCTGAGATTTCAGCAAAACGGTATATAATGAAGCAAGAGCCAAATCCTCAACTGGTGTCCTTTGCCCTGGCTTCAGCAGCTTCGGCTTTCCAATACCTCTTTGTACCTGTCAGCAACCTGGCCCAGGATTTCAAGGGAAACATTGATTTACCTCAGCTGCCAGGCTCAGCCAGCTGGGATTAACTTCCCCCAGCTGAGGATAGCTGGGGTATCTGTGATCTGTGCAGGAATATATGTGTGTATAGTCATGTATTTGATCTGTTCATCCTCCCCCTCTCAATCGTATTAGGTACAAAGGTAAAGATATTAATTTTAACCGTGCAGATACTGAGGTGCTACATGTTGCATGAAAATAATTATCCTTCACGACAGACCCTGTGCTGACCCTGGGGAAGGACAATGGGATTAACCCTGACTCCATCCCAGACATCAGCCACACCATAGCAGGAATGGCCCAACAGAAGCATCACTGGTTCAAACCCCCCAAAGTCACCTCTGCCACAGCCCCCCACCTGCATCTGGCCCCTGGTCATTCCTGGGGAGGGCACCAAGTGATGCCACACTGCTGGGATGCTCCAAGGACTGGCCTGAAGGAATTACTGCACTCCCACATGGTGGGATGAAGCTGGGTCTGGGGTGGGGACCTCGTGGCAGAGCCAGGGTGCTCTGGCAGCACAGGCAAGGGGGGCAAGTTGTCAGCCCCTGCTCCTTAACACCCTGACAAGCTTATAACTATTTCATTTGTTACACTGCGAACCTTTTTAAATTAATGAGCATAAGGTTGTCACGGTTGCTGTGGCGACGACACGTTGCCGGGGCAACGGCAGCGATGCAGAGCCTGTGGAGTGTAATCAGGGGTCAGGCTGACGATGGAGCTGGGATGTGTGGGGGCTGCAGGAAGGGGCAGCCAGCCCCAGTGCTCCCACCAGCGCACAGCCCCATGCCGCTCCCCAGCTCCCAAACCAGCAACAACAGGTGGGAAAGCCACCAGAGGTGGGAAAGCCACCTCTGCAGCGCTTCCCTGCCACAGCCCCCCTGACCCGGGGAGCAGCACTGCCTCAACACCTCGGTGTGTGCACGGCCCAAGGATGTGCTGTGCTCTGTGCAAGCCTGACCCACGGATGGGACAGCTCACAGAACCCACCCCACGAGCTCACCACCTCCCCTCTGCAACTTTCCCATCCTCCCTCGGTCTGTCTGAGTCTCTGATCCCTCACCCCACCACGGCGTCCACCCAAACCAAGGGTGGCTCAGGCAGAATAGATATGGCTGTGGGGCAAAAACTGCACCTCCTGCACCACCTCTCCCAAAGGGACATGAGGACACCAAAGTGGTTCTCAGGTGGTTTGAGATCATCTGCTTTGCTTTTTCCACCAGGCAGGGGCTGGGGCCAGGGATGGAGGCAACTCATCCCACTGCTGCAGCCCTACCCCAGCATCTCTCCACCCTGGCAGTTCTGGGGCTGTGTGTAATCCAGAGGTTTTACAGCTGCAAAACTCTTTAAGAGCATTTATTTTCCCCCACCACCAGCAACAAGTTCGAAAAGGGAGGGAAGGGAGGGGGCAACCAAACAGCTCTGCAGGGAAACTCCCCAAAATTCAAGCAGGAAAATGGCTTTGCAAGATCTCTGGGCACAGGGGTCTTGTGCTCCTCTTCCTAAGTCCAAGTAAGAGGATGGATAGGACAAGGGGGAGCATTTTAAAACTAGAAGAGGTTGATCTAGGTTTGATATAAGGAAGAAGTGCTTTACAATGAGAGTGGTGGAGCCCTGGCACAGGTTGCCCAGAGCAGCTGCCCCATCCCTGGAAGTGTTCAAGGCCAGGTTGGACGGGGCTTGGAGGAACCTGGGATAATGGAAGGTCTAGTGGCAGGGGGGTGGAATGAGATGAGATTTAAGGGCCTTGCAAGCCGAACTATTCCATGATTCTATGATTTTATATCCTCCAGCCCTACTCAGTCCCCCAGGAGCAGCTCAGCAGCCCCATCAACCCGGTTCTGCAGAGCTGTCCTGTGCATGTGGCATCCACATCCGGGGAGCTGGGAACCCAGCAGGGAGAGCAGTGGGTCAGGGGCCAGCCTGGGAAGGCACAGCCCCACTGGGTGTGGAAGGAGGCTCTGTACCCCCTTGGAATGAGGCAGAGCAATGGGGTGAAGCCTGAAGAGCTGGGACAAAGGGAGTGGGGTGCAGGATGGGGACTGTCACCTCCCCAGCGCAGGGTGCGGTGGCCACACTCTGCTCAGGACAACGCAGATGACATGTCCCTGACATCAAAACCTGAGGGTGTGAGCAGCAGAAAAATGGGGTGGAGAAGGCAGATTATGGGGCTGGGGATTTCTCTGCCTCCTGGAAAGGGAGGTCTGGGCCCATCCCAGAGCCATCTGCACAGAGGAGAGTAGCTCTGTTCCTCACTGGCCTGCCCAAGGTCCTCACAGCATTCTGTAGCTCCAGATGGGCTTTTCACTGGCCCTTTCAAGGTACATCTGGGCCAGACACCTTCTGATGGGAAAATGGGGGGGCTGGTATGGACCACAAACACCAACCCCCTCTCCAGCCCTGACAGATGCACAACGTAATGCAAAATACATATTTGTAATACATATACTTATTTAATACAAAACTCCTACTATAGTGAGGTTTAATATGCTATGTAGTATTTTAATATATGTAGTATTTTAATATACTACATGTATTTTTGTGTACACAAGATTTATATGTGTGTGTGTATATATATACACATATGTATATAGACATACACACACACCAGAAACCTCCCCAAAACCAGCTCAAACCCATCTTCTTGTCCAGATTTTGAAGGCAGCTTGGGGCTGGGCTGATGGCAAGAGGAGTGACCTGTGGGATGAGCGCTGACACTTCACCCTGTGGGTCTCATGCTGCCAAGGATGCTGCGTCCCCCAGCCTGATTCTTTGTGCTGAGCTTTCATCAGCACACGTGAAAGTTGCTGTACCACAGCTCTTCCAGCTCTGCTGCCTGTCAGGGAAATGTCTAAATATTTCTATTTTCCCCAAATACATTTTTCATAAGAATTGGAAAGGGGAAAAAAAATTTTAAAGCCATGAAAACACTGAAATCCACATTCGGGCTCGAACAAAAGACACGTCTGAGCATTGGGAGGAGGACACACCCACGGGCCCCAGGGACAGATCCCCGTGCCTCTGGGGCTTTGCTGGGCTCTGGTGCTCTGTAAATCCCGTTTCCATCCTGTGATGGGAGGTGAAGCATATAGAGTCCCAGGGGGACAATTTGCCATGCTATCTCCCGAGGATATCCGCACCAGCCAAGGAACGGGGACCAAAGTGGAGCCTGGCTCTGCTGTGTCCCAGATAACGCTGTCAACCCACAGAAACCAGGCTCATCCCAGCGAGCTCAGCAGAGGCCAAGGGGTGAAGGAGATATGTCAGAGCCACCCTCCCGCTGGGAAAAGCAGGGCTGTGACGCCCAGGAGGGATGAGTGTCCATGAGACCTTCCCTGGATGGCCCCGGCACTGTTCTCTGTCACTCATCAGCAGCCACTGGGAGCTGTGGCAAAACCCCATGAGTGCAAATTGGGAGGAAAAGCACTAAATTAAAAATGAAAATAAATAATTTTTTAAAATCTGACAATCCTCCATGACCTCCACAGGTGCTTGGTTTAACCTGGGGCTTGTTTCCCAGGTGCTGAGCATTGCTACTCATGAGGTCCCTCACTCCCACTCTCACTCCAGCCACCCACCACCACCACTGCCACATTTCCCTGGGGCTGCTGAGCCCCTGCCCAAGCTTGGCAAGATGCTGCTTCCCTTTCCAAGAGGGTCATTTCCAGAGGCCAAGCTGTGACCTGGCAGCCAAACCACAGCTTCCCCTTCCCACAGTACCAGAGTCAGCATCATGTGCCTCAGTGATGCTGCTCCCTCTCTGCGCTGCCTTTTCTGTCTGCAAGGATGGAAGAAAAGAAAATGGCAAAGAAGGAAAAAGGAGCCTGACCTCACTGAACCTTGCAACTTCAAGCCAGGGCCAGCCTCAGAGAGGAAAGGACCAGCAAAATCTGCTCTAGCAGCCGTCAAGGCTAATTAAAGAGCAAATGCAGCCATTCCCAAAGGATTCAGCACTCTCCAGCCGCAGCTGCCGCTGACCCATGGCGCAACCTTGGGCTGCAGCTGACCATTGTCACCTCTCTCACAGTAGCTCAGCACCTCAAAACCTGGGGTAAAGCTCCATGCTTGTGGTCACCCCAGTTTGCCCCAGTGCCTGCCAGCCCCCATCCCCCCTTGGCTCAGTCGGGGACCGCTGGGTGCCACAGGGCACAGCCCAGGGCTCATCCCAGGGGCTGCTCGCCCCATGCTCATCCCTGATCACGCTCCCACCCTGCAGGTCCTCTGTCCTGAAGTCAAAGTCACTCGTGCAGAAAGACTCTGCTGGTTCTCAACTTTGCTGGGCACGAGGGACTAATCCCGTTTTACAGATTAAGGAAGCATCCTGCCACGCGCTGGGCTGGAAATAGTGCCCAGCTCCCTTCTACACTCCAACCCACGGCCCTTCCAACTGCCAGCACCTCTGTTTTACTTTGTTTGTTAGCTCTAATCCTCAGATTTTGGTCCTCCTGTTCCTCAGGTGCAGGGCTCAGTTTCTCCTACTCAGTCCCACAGAGAACCTGCCCCCTCACTCCTCACTCCCTCTTTCCCAGCACCAGGCATCTGCTGCACACCCACCTCTGCTCCTTAATCCTCCTCATCCTCATCTCTGCCTCTGCCTCAGAAAGCCCTTATCGAGCTCGCTTGTCTAACTCAGGGGCAGAGATAACTCACCATCTCCCACCCCAATCTCTTCCATAGTGTATTTTCTTCCTGCCCAGAGTTGATTTCCCTCACCTAATTGCCCAGAAAGCTCTTTTCCCTTCCTCTAATCAGTCTGGAGCAGACTTTCTCTAGATAATTGTGCTGAGACCTGATCACCCTTCTCATCTCCATCTCTCCAACACTCCCATTTCTTCACTAAACTCATCTGCTGGAGCTGCATTCCTTGGTCTAATTATTTCAAGGCTCCGTTGAGTTACTTAATTGCTTATTTGTCTGGGACCCGTATCTGGGAACTCCCAGAGCATCTGATACAGGGCATGGGGCTGAGTTATCCTGGTATAAATGCCATTCCAGAGGATAAAATTGCTCCAGGTGTGTGACAGTGTGAGCCCAGAGCAAAACCTGCTCAAAAAAAAGAGAAATTTTCTGAAATTCACTTGCTCAGGTTTCCCAGAGGAGCTGTGGCTGCCCCATCCCTGGGAGTGTCCAAGGCCAGGTTGGATGGGGCTTGGAGCAACCTGTGGAAGGTGTCCCTGCCCGTGGCAGGGGCATTGGAAGTAGATGAACTCTAAGGCCCCTTCCAAGCCAAACCATTCCATGATTCCAAGATTCTTTGAAATGCAGAATTTTCTGCTTCTCTTGATGGGAGGAGCAGCTGCCTGGTGATGCTCCACTGCAGCCCACGAGGAGCTGTGTGAGGCTCACAGCAGCCACAGCCAACAGTAAACTCATCTTTAGGCCAGGTGTGAATTCACCTGTGCTAAGGCCAAACTGAAATAGCCCACCAATCTCATCCCAGCATCCCAGGTGCCCATGGCCCTTGGAGGCTCCAGCTGGGACCATTTTCCCTCTTTCCACCCCTTTCCTGCTGCTCCACCAGCGCCACACTCAAAGCTATAGGGGTTGTTTTGACTGGCCCCACTGCCCTATTCCCATTATCACCCAGCCACCTCCTTTTTCCCAGGCTAATTGATCCACTGTTGTGTTTTCTTATCAAATTGCTCTCAGCCTCTGATGCTCCTTTAATCAATGCTCGGCCCTATCAGTTCCACAGACTGCTGGGAGACCTCCTCTTGCAGCCACCTCTGTGTCTAATCGCTTGGGGACTTTACCTAATTGGTGTAAAACCTGATTTCTTTCTCTAATCGCTCCGAGGCCCTGATTCACTTATCTAATCGCTCCAAAGCCCAGGCCTTGCACACCTCTCTCCAGCGCCAGCATATCCTTCTCCTTCGGAGGTTTTTCCCTCCCCCGCAGGTGGCCCGGCTCTCTTGACTCCCTAATCCCTCAGCTGCTTGATCTCTTTAACTAATCCAGCCAAGATTCAGCACCCTGGCTGGCTGCTCCCCTAACCCAGTGCCGGGAGGAGTGACCCCCCCATGGAGCCCTTTTCCCCAGCTTCCATGCACCCCACAAAGCAATGATCCACCATGGAGGGGCTTTGCCTGCTCCTCCGCTCCAAGGGGCCCTTGGGAAGGGTGATGCATGTCCCCAGCACTCAGCCACCTCAGGGTGTGGTGGCCACCCTGGTGACAAAGGCACAGCCCCCCAAGGATCACCCCCCCCCCCCCCGCCAGAGGAATCTCCCCTCTCTGCCAGGACGGGGTGCACCGGCTCAACCAGTTCCCCCTCTGCTGCACCCACTGGGCAGGGCACAGGGAGGGGACAGCGATGGGACAAGGGGAATGTCAGCCCTGAGCGTGGCTCCTGCAGGGAGGGGGACTGGGATGCTGCTCTCGTGGTGTGCAGTGGCACCGGCCCGTGGTACCCGCGGGGCTGCGGACGGAGCAGCTCAGCCGAGCCCTCTCTTCCCTCCTGGTGAGTCACGTCCGCTGATTCAAGCGAAAGAAGCTGATAGGGGAAAACATTCACAAGCGCCAGCCTGGAAGGATCCCAAGGCTGAGGACAGGGTGGCAGGAGCAGAGGGGAGATTTATCTGTTTTTCCCTGATGTTTCATGGAAAGTGAGTCCCATCCCGGGGTGGCTCACGGATGCCGCTCACCAAGCCCCGGAATAGTCGGGAGTGCCCAAACCCTGCTCCCTGCCCCAGCAGGTCCTGATGCTCTCCCTGCACAGAAGGGGCAGACCCCAGACCCTCCCTGCCCTCTCGTCCATTGCTCTGGTCCTCTCTAGCCAGCGGTTTCAGCCCCAGAGCTCATTCTTTCCTCTGGAGCATCCGGCCTGAGCAAAAGCTTCCCTTTCCCGCGGCTGGCGGGGCCACGGCCTCAGCCCACGCTGGCTCAGCAGCACAAGGTCACTCCTGCCTTGGCAGCAGCTGCACAGGGTGACTCACGCTGGCTCCAGCTTCTGCTCAGCCCCGCGTGGAGAGGTTTTTGGGGCGGAAAGCACTGCCCTCCCCTCACCCTCTCATCCTGGGATATGGATTCAAGTCCCAGCTCCAACCTCGTATTTCTTCAGTTTTTCTTTGCTCCCAAGACCGGGGCTTGGGCTGAAGCTGCACCCAGAGATGCTGCAACCAGGGCTGAAAGCAAAGAAATGGGAATTGGATCTTGCCTGATAGCTACAGCTGGGGCCTGATTCTTGCTCTCTCCTTTTCAAAGAGGGAGCAGGGCAGCAAACCTCTGCACTTTGGGATTTTCCAGACCCCCACCAGTGCTAAAGTTGTGCTTTCCCCCACCCCAGACAGCTCCAGGTGCCACCAAAACCCCCCTTTTCCAAGGATGGGAGGATGCAGTGGGAGGCAGGCAGACACCCAGCCCCTTCCTGGGTCCCTGCCCTCCGTGCAGGGCCAGGAGCACATTCCCAGAACCCAGCAGTGGGAATTTGGTGTGTTTATTTGCAATCCAACAATGACCCCGGTACTGCGAGGAGAATGAGTCAGCTTCCAGTTCAGGGCAGGATTCCTCATCAGGCTTCTCAGTTAAAAAAATCACCATTTGGAGATGTGGCAATTAAACAAATTCATTAAACTGGCACTTCTGACCAGTGACAGGCTGAAACCTTTCCATGCTGGCACTTTTTGTGCCAGATGGGATGGGAAGCAGCAGAGCCCTCAAATCATAATCTCACAGGAATCTCTACCCAAACCCCGGGATCTGCAGGCTCCGGGCGGGTGACGGTGCCCGCAGCCCTGAGGAGCTCAGTCCTCCCACTGCAGCCCCCAAAGAGTTAACACACATCTCTGGAGCTGCACAGAATGTTCCTGGCTCCCAGGGGCACAGCCTTCACCCACCCCCTGACTGCTCTGCCCTGGGGATGCCGCGGGGCACACAGGCTCCTGCTCTGACGGATGTCAGTTCGCACAGCTCGCGGGGCTGTGGGAGGGAGAGAGGGGCTCTGGGAGCACCACCATCCTCCCCGAGCTGCCCTTGGCCCTGTCCCCTCCTCTGCCAGGCTCCTCTGCCCTGGTCTCCCCAGTGCCACGCTGCCCCTCGGGACCATCCCACGCAGAGAGCAGCCCCCTCTACCCAGACCTACAGGAGACAGAAAGCAGCGTGAGCCTCCCCACGCTGGGCCACAGCTCCAGTACCAGAGGAATGGCTCCAGTCCTGGACGGATGCAAAAGCCCCCACAGCCCCATCAGCATTGCCTGACACTCTCACAGCCCCTCTGGTGAGCGCTGTGTGATAGCAGCTGCCTCTCCATGACATCACTGTTTCACTCTCTTTCCTCTAGAGAAGAAGAGAGAGGATGAGCCCAGATACTCCCAGCTCCTGGGGAATAGCAGGGCTGGCTGCTGTCCCCAGAGACCCTTCAGCCAGTCTTCCTTTGCTCAGCTCCAAGCCAGGTCCCTCTCAGAGGGCCCATGGGATGCAAAGCAAGCGCCCACCCCAGGCTCACATGGGAGGGCAGTAGCTGAGCTGGGCCACAAACGTGACCCCATCAATGCCCTGCCTGAAGCCTCCCATCCCCACCGGGGGCTGCCACCGGGCCAGCAGTTCGTCCCTATGGAGCAGAGCCCCGGTTTGTCACCACCCCGCGCTGGTACCCGCCATGCTACAGCCTGGCATGTCTTCCCAGGGTTGCCAAAGCAACCACAGAAACACAACAAACAGCAACAACACACAGCAGACAGTCGGCAAACATTCCCCTCTTATTTTCTCCCCAGTTCAGTTTGTGCTTTTTCCCCTCTCCCACAAGGAAGCTGCTGCCATCAGAAGGGGACAACAATATTATTCCTCAGTGCAGCCTGTGCCATCCCAGCAGGAGTCGAGGTGCAGAGCCCCCGTCATTGCCAGGGAAGCTGCTGCTCCTGGGGAGGAGCCTGGCAAGGCTGAGATGAACCCTGGCTCTGCCACGGTCAGGTTGAGCTGCTCACCTTCCTCCTCGGTGCTGCCAGCAAGGGCATTGTGCTGAGTGCCCAGGGCTGTGCTGAAGCCAGGTTGGCCAAGCAGGTGAATCCCTCCTCCTGGGCAGTGAGGTGCTCCCAGGCACTGCTGGGATGTAGCTGGAGGCGCAGCCCAGCCTCGATCCAGTGTGTCTTGTGGGGGTGTCCAGGACTCAGGACCGTTTCGCACAGAGCGGGAAGCACCTGAGCATCCTCGGGCCTGGAGCAGGAACAGGAACAGGCAGAGGATGTGGGCACGTCCAGGTGTGCCTGTGGAGAGGAGCTGGGTGCAGGGACAGCCCGGCTCTTGCCGAGGCAGCAGCGCAGCCCGAGCCCCAAGGCCGTGGCACCGGGGGGGATTAGCGGGCACAGCTTGGGGCGCGGGCTTTCAAAATGGGATTAGCAACACTGTGGCACGTGACAGTGGGGACAGTGGCTCTGCAGGAGCACTGCCTTCGGGCTGGCCTGTCCAGTGCCCAGCATCCAACACCCAGAACCAGCACCCAACACCCAGAACCAGCACCAGCTCCCAACAGCTTCTCCACCAGGCCAGGCAGCCCTGAGCTGGTGGGATCAGGACTTGCAGCAGCACCTTTCTGAGCCCAGTTTACCCATTTTTCATCCCTTTTGGGATGTGTGTGGATTCCCATGAGCAGGCTGGAGTGGAACAGGGACAGCGAGCTCCCAGCTGTGAACCTCCCAATGCTCCTCCATTCTTGCTCGCCTCTCCCTCACAAAGTTTGGGAGACACCAGCAGCCCCTTTCCCACCCTGGACCAGGGCAGCAGCCCCAGTGTGGGGCACCTTTCTCCACAGATTACACTTTCCTACACATGCCGAGAGCCGCAGGGCTTGCACCAAACCAGCCTGGTGAGATGTGAAATGCTGAATGTGTGTCCGGTACCCTGGTGCCATTTTTCTCACACCTCTATACACATGCACATACTTATACACATAGTTTTCTTAACCCTCCCTCATTCCATGTTTTTGCCTTATTTTTTTCCAAAGTCCACCCACCTGGCAGCTCATTTATGCTCCTGGAGGCAATTATGGCAGTAGGTGAGGAGGGGCCATATGGGCCCTGGGGATGTGGCACCTCCAGCAGCACCCACTGGCACAGCCAGCAGCACTGGGGATGCTGTATCACAGCTGAGCGTGTAGGTGCAGAGGGAGAAGTCAGTGAGGGGGCTTAATGCAAGCACGATGATTCCCTGTGCCATGCAGGGAATGCTGGTGGGCCAGGAATGGTGCCTGGGTGCTGAGAGCTGGACAGGACGTGCTGGAGCTGGTCAAAGTAAAATAACACCTCCCTGGACCTAAAGAGTGACAGGACAAGGAGGAATGGCTTCTCACTGCCAGGGGACAGGGTTACATGGGATATTGGGAGGAAATTCTTCCCTGTGAGGGTGGTGAGGCTCTGGCACAGGGTGCCCAGAGAAGCTGTGGCATCCCTGGAAGTGTCCAAGGCCAGGTTGAACAGGGCTGGGATAGTGGAAGGCATCCCTGCCCATGGCAGGAGGTGGGACTGGACGATCTTTAAGGTCCCTTCCAACCAAACCATTGTAGGATTCTCTGATAGAAAATACGAACCTCAGAGGGAGCCCAAATTTCCCTTTTTCTGCCCCTCCCCAAATAACACTTCTCAGGACGGTCTTACGGACAGATTGGGGCAGGACCTGATTTTCCTCCCTGGTCCCTTTCACTGTCCCAGCCTGGGCAGGCACCACTCGGGCCCCAGTGAGCCCAGTGCTCCAGGGGAAGCCCGCAGTGCTGAGGAGAGGCTGCGCTGCAAGGACGAGTCCCTGTCACCTGCGAGCTTCAGCCTCGCTTTGTCCACACTGGGACGGGCTGGGATTGCTGCGGTGGATCCACCCTTGGAGCTGGAGCACCAGAGGAGCCCAGGCAGGGCTGAACTCGCCGAGCACTCACGGCTGGTGCCCGTGGCCGCGGCCACTCGAGCGCTTATCCCCAGCTTGCAATGACATCTAGTGGAGCTGTCTCGGGAGGAGCTCAGCGAGCCAGCGCCAGGCCTCCTCCAGCACTTCCAGGGCCTCATTTTCCCCTCCGACCTCCTCTCCAAAACGTGTGGGCAGGAGGCAAGAGGTGGCACCCCATTTCTGAGTCATGGTTGGCCGCAGCACAACTGCCCAGGAGCCAAAAAAATCACCTTTCCCACAGCAACACTGAGTCCCCTCCAGCCCATGCTGCAACGGTGCTCAGTGAATGGTTGGGACTGTTGTCATTAGGTGGCGTTCTTTACCTCAGGCTTCCCCTCCATCCCCAAAACACCCCAAAAAAAAAGTGGTTTCAGCGTGCCAAATGCTGCTGGTGCAAAGCCAAAGGCTGCTCAGCTGCTGGGGGAGGTGGCTGGCAGCAACAAACCACACTGAGCCACAGCCAGAGACGGGCTGGATCCTCCTCTGAAAGCAAGGAAGGAAAAAAATAAACAAATATGGTAACCAGAAGATAAAAACCCCAACGTGGTAACGGGTAATGTGTAGCAGCAACTTCCCAGCATCCTGTCCCTGCAGATGGTGCAGCATCCAACAGGTTAATGGCAGCCCAGTCCTATTTTAAACACGGAAGAGTGCTGCAGCTTGATCCCACTTCATTCCTGTAGAGATATAATCATAGTCTTTAGGAGATGTAATCATAGTATTTATTTAAGAATTAAGTGTGCCTGAAAGTGGCCTAAATTCCCCGTGCAAGAGCTGAGTTGGTGCCTCAGCACCTGACTCAGCACCTCTGCGAGGAGCCAGCCCCTGGTGTCCCTGGGCAGAACCCGAGGGGACACCTTGCTTTGGGAACAGGGGGCTGCAGGAATGGCACCAGCCTGAGAGACCCTGGTAAGCAAGGGGCCAGGCAGGTGAGGAGCACAGGGAAATGATCATCCAGAGCAACTCTGCATTCTCTGATACATCTTTATTTAGAGTAAACAAGCAGAGGCAGCACAGCAGGAATCCAGCACGGATGGAATAAGCACCGTTTGAGGCATTTATATAAGAGAAGGGAAAGAAAAAAACACATAAAAACCTCACAGACAAACATCACTTTCCAAAGCCTGAGATGCCAATAGATCAGGACCTCAAGGTCCCACAGCAGTTACTGAGCAGCAAGGGAGATTCCTGTTCCAATCCCCCAAAAAACTTCCTTTGCAGAGCAGGTTTGGGACCTGTGCTGCTCCCATGCCTGAAGGAGATGGGGTTGGAGGAGGTTGGGACCACCAGCAGCTCCCTTCCCAGCCCATGGAAGGGGCTGGAGAAGGAGCTCACATGGAGAGAAAGTGCTTTAAATGCAGCTGTGGCCAAACACAGTCATTGTCCCACATCTGAAAACCAATTAGGCACCAGAGCAAATCAAGAGGGAACAGAGACACCACCATCCCTACTCAGATGGTGCTGTGGGGTTGTTCCATAGCAGATGCCAGGCACCAACATGGTCCCTTGCTCCAGTCCCTCACAGCATCCATGGGACAGCAGTGACACTGAGCCTCTCTCTTGTATTTCTGCCCCCAGCCTAGCTGAAGAGCAGTGAAATTCATCTTTGAAAACCAAAATAATTCTATTGCACCTCAATGTACCAGACAAAAGCTCATGGGTGTCTTCACAAGCAGCTATTGCCTCTCTCTCCTGGCCACTCCCCACCCCTCCATATAAAGACTGATTCTGACATTTCCCCAGCCTTAGTGTGAGAAAAATATATTTACATACAGATATATAGATACAGATAGATAGATATGTATATAGATATATTAGAATACCTTTATTACATCAGTAAAACCTGTGTAGTGTCCAGAAATAGTGTCTTTGGGCAGCTGGCAACACAGGAATTAAACAGTCAAAATACCCAGATAAAAAATAGATTTTAAAAGCAACACATGCTGCAAAAGCTTTGGCAGCTGCATCCTCCTGCAGGGAGGTCAGGCACTGGTTTAGTACCAAGCTCATGGTGCCCAGGGCTGGGGCTGAGCCCTGTGTTCCCCAGTCAGGCACCGCTGACTGACGATGCTCAAGCACACTGCATGCATGCAGGAAAGCTCCATGGCCAGCAGCAGCTTCCCTGCCCTGGGCCCATCGACCCCGGGGTCTCTTGGCAGGTTTACATTGTCCCCCTTCCCTGTAGCCCCAACCCCCAGCCGTTACTTCTTGAAGAACTTCTTGTTGAGGAGGAAAATGAGCAGGTTGACGTTGACCTTGGCCTTATCGAACATCTTCATGACTGCTACACCCTCGTACTGCAGCTGCAGCAGGTCCTGTGGGAGAGGGGACTGAGTGCCACCAGAGCTGTGCCCAGCCAGGAAAGCCCTCCTTGCTGTCCAGCCCAGGGACAGGGAGCTGGCTTTGCAGTGGGAGATGCACAGCGAGGCTGCTCCCACGGCTCCACGTGGGCTCCAAGGCCCCACAAGAGATGCAGGTGTGGGGACACCACCCAGCCCCTACATTCCCCAGCTGCCCTCATCCCTCTGGCCCCCAGCAGCTGCAGGACAGGCTCCACACCTGGTAGTGCAGTTGGAAGCATTCCATGTCGATCCCCATGAATTTGGCTTTCACCTGGAACCTGCCTGGTTCCTCACAGGGGATGATGTCAAAAATCACATTCTTGAGCCTGAGAAGACAGAGACACTCATTCCCAAAAGGGGCTTCACAGCTTTAACACAATCAAGGAGCACATCACCCACCCAGTGCACACCCCCTCAGCACAGCAGCCAGACCCACAGCCCAAACCCCACTGCAAATCCCAACTTTCCTGAATTCTCCTACGCAAAACAACTTGCCCCATCCATGGCAGAACAGTGGCCCATGTGCATCCTCCTCCTCAGTTATTTTCCACTACCTGCCCAAGTTTTCATAAAGTCATGGAATATTCTGAGTCAGAAGGGACCTACAAGGATCGCTGAGTCCATCTAGTCCAACTCCTGACCTTGCACTGAATAACCCCAAGCAAGAGCTCCTCCCCTGGAGCAAGGTTACTCACTGGCTGGGCGGCAGGTCCTGGATCTCCAGCAGCACCCCCTTCTCCCACAGCTGGGCTGCCGTGTAGTGCAGCGATGGCAGCTTCTTGCTCTTCCCACTGACCCTGGAAGAGAAGGGACCACATGCTGAGAACTCACCTCCAGCCATCCGTGACCCCTCAGATTCCCAGCACCTCCAGGACTCAAAACAACCAGAGAGCAATGAAAACAAATAATGTTTTTTTTTTAAAATGACTGATTTTTGGTAAGGAACCGCACTTGTTGCTGGCTGCCAGGTTGTCAAGGCAGGTCTTGATGTACTGGTTGTAATAATCAATTTGTTCCTCATAAAACAGAGTCTTGGCATCGAGGCCCTCCAGGGTCTGCCTGAGCTTCAGGAGCTCCCTGCGGCGCTGCTGCCGGTGACGCCGCTGGTTCCGGATGTCCTGGTGGAAACGGAGCAGTGCCAGAAAGCCAACATTTGTCATGATGAGCTTTACCAGAGCAGGACCTCATGGGGGTTTAGGGGTGACCCCCAACTCAGCGTCCCCCAGCACACCTTGGCCAGCTCATCAACGAGCTCCTGGTACTGGTTGGCAGAGTCCAGCAGCCCCAGGCTCTCCAAGCGCCGCAGGTTGCGGATGACCTTGCGCTTCTTCTCCTCCAAGGAGAGCTGGCCGTTGGCAGCCAGGGAGTGATGGCGCTTCAGCTGGGCAGAGGCCTGGGCATCCCTCAGGGCGCGCCTGTGCACAAGGTGCTCGTGGGCAGCTTCCTAGGGATGAGAAGGGGTCTAACAGAGCTGGAATGGGATACAGAGATGGAACAACCAAACTCCTTCACCTATGCTCTGATGTGGGTATCTCCTGACCCAGAACATGTGATTTTTCTGAAAACCAGAGTCCAGTCACTGCTGGATCACAAGAGCAGTGGCCAAACCTCTGAGAGGAGCAAGGCAGCTTTTTACTGAGAACTTTGTTGCTGTTTGCCCATGAAGTTTTTCAGTTCATCCCCAGCAGCAGCCTCACACATCCCACCTCATGCTCTGAGGCTGGTGTCCACAGGATTTCCGGGAGGGAATCTCCTGGCTGGGACTGGATCAAATCCACCAGCATCTGCTTCGTGCTAGAAACCAAAGGGAGGTGTCAGGCATCTGCTCCAGACCATCACCCTCCACACAATATTCAGTTGCTTCCCCAAGGGTTTCTTGCCCACCTTGAGCATCCCAGGCCCCAGTACCCTTCCAACACCCCCAGTACCCTCCTGATGCCTGCAGAACCCATCCTCACCTCAGCAGCAGGCTCCTCGTGTCACTCTCCTCACTGCTGGCCACCGGCACCAGCTTGTTGGTGAGGGTGAGGGAGATCTCTGTTCTGCTGAGCTGGGAGAGCGCCTGCTCAGCACCACTGTCTCCCAGGCTGGCAACACTCTCCCCTGCAAGGGCAGAGAGAGCCCTGCTAGCTGTGTTGGGCTCTAGAGGGCTGGCTTCCCATGCCCAAAGTAATCCAGCTCCAGCTTGGTGCAAGGAAAGTGTGCCCACATCCACCTTCCTCCTGTCAGGGTGGGTGGTGGGTCCCAGAGTTCAACGTACCAACAAGAGACTGGACTGTAGGAAGCTCATCAAGGTCCTCCAGGAGCTCATGCAGGGGGTCACTGTGGTGTGGCGCGATGGAGTCCTGGTGCTCAAGCAGGAGCTGGACAGTGCAAGGGATGAATCAGTGGCAAAGGGAGATGCAAAGGGAGAGTGAGGGAGGACCAGCAAGGAGCCATGGAACACCCTTTGCACCCAAGAGAAGATATGAGGTTTGCAAAGGGACAAACCTGCACAATCTAGTTTATTTCCTTGCTTAGAAGAGAAAAAAAGGGTCAGGAAGAGGGGAGCTGTGCCAGGGGTGGGATACAGAAGAATGGAAGGAAATGCAGCAGAAAGTTCAGGAGGTGGGAGCACAGGAAACAGCTTGCCATGAGCTTTATGCCCTGACCTTGTGTGTGTTGGTGAGCTCCTCCACAGTGATGTAGATGACTGGTTTGGCCACTGCCACCATCTCTGAGTACTCATCCATGTTAAACCTCTCTTCAGGCTCAGGGACGCAGCAGGCAGCAGAGATGAACCTCCTGCAGGGAGAGACCCCTTTGGTCAGCCCCAAACCCCTGCCATGGGCTCCCATCCCATCGCCATCCTGGGGCCCACCTGAACTTGTTGTGGGTGTCCTCCAGGTACTGGTTGAGCCTGCAGAGGTGGGCACTGTCCCCCTGGAAGGCCTTGTGGGCAGCGGCGTGCTGCAGCACCTTGGCGATGGAGCCCAGGCTGCGGCGCTGCTCGGGGTGCAGCGCTGCCCCGGCCGACACGTCCACGATGTCAAAGGCATCAGGAGCCACCACTGCTGGGTTCATGAAGCGGTAGTAGAGCAGGTTCCCCACGATCTAGGACATGAGAAAGGCGGGGGATTGGGGAGCAGATGGGTTGGGGCCCACAGAGGTGATAGCTCAGCAGGGAAGGATGTTTCATCCTTGTGCTGCATGGTAGGACCCTCCTGGAAGAGACGGCAGGGCAGGGAAAAGCCCACTCTTGGCATTTCCTTAAGTGGCTCAAGGAAAATGTTGACTCTGAGATGTTTTTAAGTCAAGAGGACCTGACCTTCTGTGTAGGAATATTGACCTTTCATGTACAGACACAGCTGGACCCCACCAAACTGTGCAGACGTCCCAGCCCCACGGTACCTTATCAACCTCCTCTGCTGGGGCCTTGGGGAATTTCTCAACCAAGGACATCCTCAGGATTTTGGCCATGTAGCGCATCCCATAGCTGAGGAGAGGTAGGGAGAGGACCATCAGCATGTGGTTCCACCCTGATGACCCAGTCCTACTGCCCATCATCCATGAAGCAGCAAGCCCCCAGAGAAGCCCACAAGGTAGGATTGGCAGCCGCAGCATCCCCCAGCTCCTTCTCCCACCCTGCTGCCAGCCCAGGCATCTCTAGAGGAAGTCTTCATCCTCTGAGATGATCACAAAGCTCAGATTCTTCCTGGCAGACATCTCAATGTCAGCAGTAAACTGCCCAGAAACATTGCAGAAAAACAAGCCAGCCCATGAGGTGCTGCTGATATTTGGGGTTCCCCTTGCTGACAGTGCAGTAACTCAGTCCTGCAGCAGCAAAGGGGGCCAGGAAGCCCCCCCATAACCCAACCTCCTTCCTAAGGCCTTGTTGGAAACACCTTAGAGCCAACAGTACTGCCGGGGTGTGCACAGAAACCACTGGGATACTTACGGGATCTTGTCAACAGAAGAGGTGATGGCAGAGACAAACTTGTCTGTTATTGCCAGGAGATTACGGATAGAAATATCCAGCCGCCTTTGGACCTCGGGGTGGCTGAGAGCCTGCTCAGGGCTGACCTCATACGGGAGCTTGCTGTGAAGGAAAAACAAGATCACATCAGCATTCCTGTGCCCATCACCCTGTGGCCAAACCAAGCCTTCTCACCCAGGGTCTGACCTTCTATGCCCACTCTGCGACTCAGTCTGGTTGATCCACGCCTTGTAGATGTCCACAGGGTCCGTGCGGATGCTGAGGGTCTTGTCCTGCAGGACCTCCTGCACCGGGCCAGCCAGGATGTGCCGCAGGGCGTTCTGCCCACGCACGTTGCGGTAGAAGCTGACCACCAGCCGGATCACTGTGGCATTCCCCGTCAGGATGTCATGAACATGGTCCACCTTGGACCTGGGGACAGAGATGGGGCAGATGAAATGAGGGGATGGACCAGCATGTGTGTGTTCTCCAAGCAGGAAGCAGCAGACAGAAGAGATAACGGCACCCAAACTGGTGCGGTTCAGCCTTGCCCTGGGCCTGTCCCCACACCAGGGCACCCACGGACACCCACCTGATCTCCTCCTGCAGCGCCACCTTGAAGAGCTGGAGCAGCAGATAAGCCTCCCGTGGGTTGGATGCGTAGTTGTAAAGCGTAAAGATCACCGACTCCATGAATTTGGTGGACTTGTTCTGCGGCATCTGGAAGATCAGCCTGGCCAAGTACACTGGCTGTGTCTGCAGGGAGGAGGGACACAAAACTAACCCAAGTGTCATGGGGTGGCCAGGGGCCAGGTGCCTGCACTGCCCCCCCAGCTGTGGGGGACACAGCAGAGCCCCCCAGCCCCACCTGCAGCAGGTAGAAGAGGTGCTGATAGGCCTCCAGCTTCTGCCGCTTCTCCTTGCTGAGCGACTTGAGCCCCTTCTGCCTGTCCACGGACATCATCTCCGAGAGCTGCTCCTTGTTCTTCTTGGTCAGCTTCTTGCAGTGGGAGACCACCTCCTGCGGCCACACAGGCAGGGAGAGAAGCACTGGGGTCTGCCCAAGGCTCCAGCATTCTGACCAGTTTCTGGGAGAGCCAGAGGCACCCCAGTGCTCCCCAACCCATCCCTGACTCCTCCAACTGCTTAAAAAGTGAAGCAGAGACAAGTCCAAGCTGCAATGCCATGGAGGGCAGGACTGCATGAGGCAACCAAGCCCTCCCCACTCTCCCCACCTGCAGTGTGATCCTGTTCTTGACCAGCAGCCCGATCTTGATGTCCATGAGGTCCAGGTCGCTCTCCAGCTGCCGGCTGGCCCGGATCCTCTTCACCACCTCGTCCTGCAGCCGCAGCACCTCTGACTCCTCCCAGAAGTCGTGCTGGCTCTGCTCCAGCAGGTGGATGAAGCGCCGGACGATGCCCAAGGGCGGACTCTTGGTGTGGACTGCAGCAAGGCACAGCAATGCCGTGACTATCTGCAGGAGGATGAAGTGGCCACCCCCACTGCAGACCCTCAGACCCCCAGCAATCACCCAGACACCCCATCCTCCTCCCCAAAAAGCATCTTCTTGCAGCACCAGGACATGGGACAGTGCATGGCCGAGCTCCAGGAAGCTTTTGGGGCCAGAGAGGCAGCCCCAGGGCTGATGACCAAGGACCACCAAGGCTCTGTCACTCCTGTCCTTGCCAAGGGGCCACCAGTGGCCTGCCCACAACTGCTTCCCCACTGTGCAGGGTCAGCAAGGGGAGAGGCAGAGTCCCCTTCCCAATTAGCCATCACACTTCAGAGCAGCAATGAGCAGGCACTTACCCAGCATCCTGTAATCCCCACGGGCCTTGTTCGCTCGCACAAAAGCCTGGATTTTAATTACAGCTTTAATCTGCCAAGACAAACAAGGGGGTGGGAGATGTTTTTCCATAGTGTCCCTAACACACATGGGGAGTGAAGGAGCTGGACAAGCACATCGCTGCCTGGTCCCACTGCCAGGAATACATCAAGGCCTGGGATGAGGGTCTCTACAACGCAGGAGAGATTTTGGGATTCTACCCTTCTCAGTGGTCATTCCCCTCCACTCACTGTATATCAGAAGATGCAGCAACTCCAGGGGTGCAACTTCACTTCCCACAGCTGAACTGCCCCCCTTTTCCCAAAAAAAATCCTTCTCTTAATGGGCATCTTGAAGTCTTTGCTGTTTTTTGATGGAACTGGAGAGTATTTTCTCTCCTCACATTTTACAAAACATGAGAGTTTGGCTTCCAGACCCACCAGGTACCTATTCCTTCCCATCTGTGCCCCTGCCAGGATGAATCAGTTCTCCTTCCAGCTGCACTGTGAGCACTTGGGAACAGGGATCCAACAGTGTGCTCTGGATCATCCCCCTACATCCCCACCAACACAGTCCTGGGAGTTGTTTCACTCCCATCCCGTCACTTACATTTTGCCTGAAGTAGCACAGCCTCTCCTGGTACTTCCTCTGTGCCTGCCACATCCTCACAGCTGCCTGGATCTGGGGGAGATGTTCAAACATTTGGATTCTGGAAGGACTTGCTTGGCCAAAGTGAATGGGCAAAGGGGGAAAATCATGAGGACTTCTAGGGGAGGTTTAGGTTGGATATTAAGGAAAATTTCTTCACAGAAGGGGTGGTCAGGCATTGGCACAGGCTGTCCAGCAAAGTGGTGGGTTCACCATCCTGGGAGGGATTTAACACCCATAGGGATGTGGCACCTGGGGACATGGTTAGTGTAGCCTTGGCAGTGCTAGGGAACAGTTGGACTCAGTGATCTTCAAGGGCTTTTCCAGCCTCAACGAGCCCATGGTAACAATTCTATTCTATGATTTTTTTCTCCCCTGTCCACTCACATCCTGCCCTGGCCCAGCTGCCACAATCCCCCCTGGCTCCTCTGTGCTGGGCAGGGGCAGGTGCCACACTCACAAGCTGAACAAGCAGGCAACAATGCCCAACATGGGAATAAAGGCCGAAGAAAGTATCTTCCAAACCTTGATTGCAGCCTCTGTGTTGGATTTCAGGTAGTGCAGCCTCTCCAGGTAAGCTTTGCGTTGCCTGTACCCCCTCCAACAAGCCTGGGCACAAGAAGACACCAGGTAGAGAGACCTGCGTGAGGTCACTGTCACTCCATTGGTTTTTCAGGGATCACATGAAGAAAGAGAATAACACAGCATGGGGACAGAGGAAACCAGTACCCAAAGCAGCTACTGTGAGAGAAACAAGCCCTGCCCTACTCTCTGCAGCACCTTGGGGGTCCCAGCAGTAAAACTACAGAGAAGCAAGCACTGGCACTCCCTGGACCTGCCAGAACACCTTCTGGCAGAAGAGCAGCTGCCCTTGGTTTGTGTTGCCGTGTTCAGAGGAGGGATTCTGGCTGTGTCACCTGGATCCTGATGGCAGCTGGCCTCTGCTCCCGCAGGATGTGCCGTTGTGCCGCGAACTGCCGGCGAACCAGGAAGCCGCGGAGCCGCGCCTGCAGCCGCACCACCAGGGCAGCGTTGGCCGCCCACAGGCACTGCCGGTCGTGCGCCGCCGTCACTCGGGTGATGACCGACTGCAAGGACACGAGGCACCAGCTCAGCCCCAGCGATGCCACCGGTGCCCACCCAGCCCCATCCTGCCCATACCTGGATCTCCTCCCGGCTCAGGTGTGTGGTGTTGAAGCTGCCGTTGCGTGGGCACTGCCAGCTGCCCTCCAAGGTCTGCAGGTTCAGGTAGTACTCAGCACCGTCCAGCAGCCTGTGCCGGATCCAGACTGGCTTCACGCTCCCTGCATGCCAGGATGGATGGGAGGTTCTGGAGGGTGCTGCTCCCCTCATAAACCCTGGCCAGGGGTGCACCCCAGGCTCCCAGGGTGGGGGAGGTTTTGCAGCCCCCAGGGTTTTACCCGCTGGTCTCTTGGTGGCCATCAGAGCCGCCAGCTGCTCCTGGTAGGCGCCAGCACAGGCATTCACCACCCCACGCAGGGCCACGTCAGGGTTGCACAGCACCCGCAGTGTCTGTGACGCCTTCCCTTCCTTGATGGCCTGATTGATGGCAGCTGTGCCCAGAGCCACTGTGGGAGCAGAGGGGCTCACATCAGCCCCTTCTTTTCCCCCAGCCTCCCCACCACATAGGGAGAGTACTCACTGCTTCTGGCTGCCACTGTGTCCTGGTTGGCCTGGCAGACCCCTTCCTGGATCTCTTCCCACCAAAGCACAGCTCCATTGTCCTCCGTGGCCTGTGAGATGGGGGAGATGGGGTCTAGTGAGCTGGGCAGCCTCCTTTGAGCACCTCCTTCTCTGCAGATGCTGCATTGCAGGCGTGGGGGATTACTTCACAGTCTTGTGACCAAGGCAGGGTACCCTGCATCCATGGGGATACTCCACAGCTGATGACCCCCACCCCACCTGGACTTTCTGCCTCCGTGCCCTGGCCAGGACACTGTGGTAGCGCGGGGCAGTTGGAAGGGCAATGTCCGGCAGGGCGGGCGCCAGGAGCAGCAATGCCGCCAGGGTCCTCTCAGGGTCCGCCTGCAGCAGCGCCTCGTTGATCAGCCGGAGCGCGTGCACTCCTGTGTGCGAGGGAAGGGACACGCCTTTCAGCCCCTCCAGTGCTCTGGGCACCCAAGGGAGTCATAGCCCAGGGTGATGCAAGATTCTCCAGGGGCTGGAATCCCAATGCAACGTCCCTCCCAGGATATCTACAGACCTGCCTGCATGCCCAAACCTTGTGTGGGTAGGACTCACTGTCATTTTCATCCTGCACTGATGAATTGGTGCTGTTGACACTGTCCTGAATGTCATTCCAGCTCAGGAACTCAGCTCCTGCTTTCCTCGACTGGCCTTTCAGCTGCAACAAGTCATCAAAGTACCTGCAGGAGAGACATAGGGCAATGACTTGCTGCATTCCAAGCAGGGCTCAGTGCATTCTGAGGGCTTGGTGCATTCCAAGCAGGAGGGGCACCTGCCAGAGCCAGCTGCCCAGCTCTTCAGAGGGGAGAGGCAAGGCACAGGACGGGGAAGCTGCTGGAACAAGCCCACCAAAAAGCCCAGGCCCCCTGACCAGCCCCTTCCGAAAGATTTTTTCACACTAACCCCCAACACAGAGACCAACTCACCTCTGTGCATTTGCATCCTCAACTCCTGAGAGGCCCAGGGCAGGGCTGACCAGGTTGCTCCAGAGCCTGTTGGGGTCCCTGGCATCCAGGGACTGGTTAACCAGTGCGACAGCCGAGAGCATCTCCACAGCCACAAACAGCTCCTCCTGTGCCAACTCACCCTGCATGGGGCAGGCAGAGACACTGAACCCCCATAACCTCACCCTCCAGTCCCAGCTTCCCTGGGAAAGCAACAGCAGAAGCACCCCAGTCCTAGCAGGGGGACCAACCCACGCACCATCAAGGGGACCCATCGCCCGTCCCTGGGGGTCCCTCACCCGCGGGTGCTGGCGCTGCAGCAGGGCCAGCTGGTGCTGGTACAGGGGGGCAGCAGGGCCATGCACATCAGGCAGTTGCGCTGCAGGGTCCATCAGCGCTTCCAAGGTTTCTGCTGGCATCCCTCGGCGGACAGCAGCATTGATCCGGCTGACAGCCTGCAGCACTGAGGGACAGACAGGGGAGCTGGCACAGCGGGGCTGCAGGAGGTGGCCATGCCCTGTCTCAGGGCCAGGCTGCCAGCAGGCCCACCAGCTCCTGGGGATGCACCGGGCAGCAGAACCTGCAACAAGCGTTCGCCCAGGCACTCACTGGCTCGCTCCTTCATGTCCCTCCGGTTTGCTGTGAGGATCCCTGCCTGCACCTCCTCCTGCTCCAGCAGCTCCAGGTAGCCCAGTTCCTGCAACAGCCAGAGGGGGGTGTCAGGTCTCACAGCTCATCGTGCGTGTGCTGACACAGCAGCCATGCTGAAACCCCTGGCAGAAAGCTGCCAACTCCCCAGCCCAGGGGACCCCCCTCTTCCTGGGGACCATGGGGTGACCCCAGCACAAGCACCCTGCACTGCAGGCTCCTGCCAGCCCCTACCAACGCCTTCTCCTCCCGGTCCGTGCTGAGCTGCTCCAAGTAGAGCTCGAGGTTGTCGCGCTGGAGGCAGCGCAGGGCCAGGGTGGGGTCCTGCAGGGCACGGTGCAGTGCCAGCACATCCTGTCTCTCCAGGGCATTGTCCACCTCTTCCAGGGCCCCACGCACTACAAGAGGCCAGTTCACCACAGAGGTGAGCAGGTAAACCATCCCACAGCTCCAGGGAGCAAAGGCAGCTATGGCTGTAGCCCACACACCCATCACTTTAATTTCTCCTTGGAAATGTACACCCAGCCCTTCTGCCTGAGCAGACTCCTTTCTGATATGCCCACCACTCTCCCCATGCCCTGGGCTACCATGGTTCCACCATAAGCCGTGGAGAACCCCCAGAGGGAAGCCCCAGCTTTGCTCACCATTCACTTTGTTGATGTTCCCTTGGATTTCAGTCTGGGTCAGACACCAGTCGTAGACATCCTCTCCCTCGGAGATCACCTGCGGGTACTGGAGAGGAACTCCCCAGCCTGAGCTTTCTGCCCAAGCACACCCCACCATGCGCAGTGGAGGCCCCTGCAGATGCCTGGGCTCACTTCCCAACCACAAGCCCTGGGTGAACCAGCCCCCAAAGAGGAATCACTTCCCCCATCTTCTGCTCAGCACAAGGGCCCCCAGGCCGTGTTTCACCCAGCAACCACCGTACGGTCTCTGGCCAAGGGACCCCTCTGGCTAGAAGCACCCACCTGCCCATCAGCAAAGGGGCTGCTCCTCTCCCAGCCACCCCGGAGCACCCTGTGCCCTCCTCACCCTGTTTTTGGCATTGCTGCCCTTCTCCAGCTTGGCCTGGTGCAGCACCTCCTGGTAGGCACCTGCCAGCTCCTCGCGCAGTCCCACCAGCATCGCGTGGGGGTTCTGGAGGGTCTCCATGGTCTGGGCCACCACCCCCCGATCCAGCGCTTCATTGATGGCCAACACCGCGGCGTGGACTGGAGGTGAGGCGGGGAGGAGGTGGGTGAGATGGGACACAGAGGGGAAAGATGGACCATCCCCTTTAGCCCTGCATGCAGTGGGACAAGACATTCCACGGGCAATGGTGGGAACCCGCCCTGTTCAAAAGGCAAGCTGCAGTCTCCAGCTCCCGGGAAGTCTGTGCCTCACAGCAAGCGCAGGGAATGCAGAACCCCAGATGCTGCTGGCTGGGAAAGGGCTGTGCCAGCACCTGCAGCCTTGTGCCGGGCTGAAAGAGAACAACCAGGCGCCTCCCACTGCATCCCAGACCACTATCACCTCCCAGAGCACCCTCTCCCAGTTTGCCGGCCCCAGATTTGGCATTCAGGGGCTAAGCCAAGATCCTGCTACGGGCTGACATCCAGCCCCGCTCCCGTCACCTGCTGCTTCATCCACTGAGAGCTCGTTGGCCAAAATGCCGCCAATCTTGCTGAAGGCAGGCAGCTGCAGCCCATACTTCTCCAGCTCCCGTTTCATGTTGTTGATCTCCTCCTCTGGAGCAGAGCAGAGGCAGCACTACTCAGCACCAGCCCCATAGCCCAGTACTGGAGCAGGGGCAGCCAGCAGAGCCCCCAGTTCCCTGCCAGACTAAGAGGGGTGCAGAAAACCCCCACACTGGGGTGAGCATCCCTGAGGCAGCATTGGTAAAACTCATCCAAGACTTTCACTCCCCACATCCCTCCTGCCACGGGATCCCAGGGCATTGGTGGCAAACCATAACCCTCCCAGCCCAGGTCTCCCTGCACGTCACCATACCTGTGAAATCCACTTTCCCATACAAGTCCTGGATTGGAGGAGCCAGCCCCAGCTTGAAGAGGTAAAAGCTGAAATACAAACCCACACTATGACCCTGCTTCTCCCTTCTGATGCTTGTGTGTCACCTGAGGCTGACGGGTGACACCACCAAAGGGCTCATGAGCATGAACACGTTCCATGACAGCCAGGCCAGGGCACCCACCTGAGAGCATGAATGCAGTAGACCACTCGGGGCATGTTCTTCTTGTCATAGATATCAGTGGTCTCTGGGTAGAAGATCTGCCAGCAAGACAAGAGACGCCTCAGGGGGCAATGGCATCAAGATGGTCCCCAGGTCAGCTGGTGTCAAAGAGTGGGGGGCAGAGACAAAGCCCCCCCTGCCATACCAGCACCCCCCCAGTTCTGCCACAAAGCAAAGACCAGTGTGTCCCTTGGCTGGGGACAGCAGAAGGGAGATGTTACCGAGGGAAGCCCCACGTGGCTCAGGGCATCGCGCCAGTAGTTGATGTTATCCGTGTGCCGAAAGTGAAGCCCAGCTGCCTGGAAGAGAGGAGCTGAGGTCAGGCTGAACCCCACTTTCTCCCATCCCTAGGGTCCCCCTTGTCCCCAGACCAACCCAGCCAGGGCAGCACAGCTCAGGGACCCCATTGCAGCCACCTGCTACAAAACAGTCCCTCAGTGACTGCTGTCAGCGAGTCCCTCCTCACTCTGCACTCACCTGCAAGGGAAAGGTTTGGGGGTACACCCTAAGGGGTACTACACCTTCCCTCTGGTGCCACAGCCTTACCTTGTACCGTGTCTGTTCAGGGTCATAGATCTTCTTCAGTGGGACGACAGCAGGGGCAAAGCAGTGGCCCAGCTTGGCCAGGAGGACCCCGTTGCGCAGGGTCTCCTCCAGCTCTGTGGGTGGGGGCAGCCCCTCACCCAGACAGGCCTCCATCCAGCTGGCAGGGCAGAGACAGGGCATGTCATGGATCCTCAGCACCCCACCCAGCAGAAAAGCACCCAAAGGACATCCCTCCCCAAACCCCATTCCAATAAATCCTTCCTAGCAGGGAAGCTCAGCCCTCAGGCTTTTGCTGCTGGGTGGTTTTCAATTTGGATGTAGGGCTGAGTGTACCCTCCACAAAAAAAAAACCTCCCAGCCACCTCTGAAGAGTCACAAAGCCCCAGGACCCAGGCAGCATTCTGCAGCAGTACAGCCAGTCCCCACCCATTCCCCCTGTCCCTCCCCTTAACACCCCTTTTTCCCCCCAAATCTGAGCTCAAGGATCTCCCCAAGTGCAGCCCCACCGTTTGGCTTCCTCCAGGTGACACAGGTACTGGTAGGCAACGTTCTGCCTCCTCTGCTCATCCATCTCATCTGCAGTCAGGCGCTCACCTGGGCAGAAAGGAGCCTCCCATCAGAGCCCCCTGCTCAGGAGGGCTTTTTGAAGCCCCCATGGCCACTGAAACTAAGATTTGGGAAAGGAAGCCAGGCTTTGGGTGTAGTAGCCTCCCACAGCCCTCGTGGGAGTGGCACCAGCGTCTCAGTGCCACCAGCCAGGCCCTTCTGGCAGTGGGAGGAAAGTTTCCAGTTTCCCTTTTTCCCAAATAACGGCCGTCAGAGCTGGCACTCGAGTGGGGGAGGGCCCAGAGCGAGCACCCGGAGAGGAGGTGGGGAACAAAGCCACAGATTTGGGGTCCTTTGACACTGCTGGTGCTGGAGGCACTCATGACTTCTAGGGGGGCACCCGACCGCCCCCCAACAAACCATTCCTCAAAATACATCCCCCCCAGTTTGTCCCCAGGTGCCCGGCACCTTGTCACCAGCATCCCTCTACCCACACCCAAACCTGCCTGTCCCCCCTCAACCCCCTGCACCCCTAGACCGGACTGTACCTCACATCCCTCTGCACACCCAGAGGGCCCTGTCCCCACAGCCCCCTGCCCCCCCGATTTACCTGTCCCCTCACATTCCCCTGCACCCCAGGCCTGCCTGTTCCCCCACCCCCGCACCCCCAGATCTATCTCTCTTCCCCCGCCTCGCTGCACCCCAGACTTGTCCCCTCTCGTCCCCCCGCACCCAGGGCGTGCCTGCTCCTTTAATCCTCCTGCACCCCCAGACCTGCCCGCACACGCCATCACCCCCGTTTGCCGGTGCCGGTCACTCACAGCGCCCCGGCCCCGCTCCCTCCATGGCCGCGGTGGCTCCGGTGGCTCCGCCCGCCGTTTGAATCTCCCGCCGCACACGTGGCTCCGCGCGGGGGCTGCCGGGCGCTGCCCGGGACCCCGGGACACCGGGACACCGGGATCATCGGGATCATCGGGACCCCGGAATCATCAGGACACCGGGATCATCAGGACACCGGGACACCGGGATCATCGGGACACCGGGATCATCGGGACCCCGAGACACCGGGATCATCGGGACACCGGGACCCCGGGACACCGGGATCATCGGGACACCGGGACACCGGGATCATCGGGACACCGGGATCATCGGGACACCGGGACCCCGGGACACCGGGATCATCGGAACCCCGGGATCATCGGGACCCCGGGATCATCGGGACACCGGGACACCGGGACCCCGGGACACCGGGATCATCGGAACCCCGGGATCATCGGGACCCCGGGATCATCGGGACACCGGGATCATCGGGACCCCGGGATCATCGGGACCCCGGGACACCGGGATCATCGGGACCCCGGGATCATCGGGACCCCGGGACACCGGGATCATCGGGACACCGGGACCCCGGGACACCGGAATCATCGGCACACCGGTACACAGGCACACCGGCACGCCAGGCACCAGGACATCGGGACACCGGCACACCGGACACTGGGACACTGGCACACCAGGACTCCGGGACACCGTCACACTAGGACTCCAGGACACCGGGACCCCGGCACACCGTCACACCGGGATCCCGGCACACTGGGGCTCCGGGACACCGGGACTCCAGCACACCGGCACACCGTCATACCGTCATACTGCGGCTCCAGGACACCGGCACACCGAGACTCCAGCACACCGGGACACTGGGACACCGGGTGAAGCCCCGGGGGAGGGGGAGCGGGACACACACTGGGGAGCTTAGGGAGCGCCGAGGGTGACACAGACCGAGAGAGTGAAGCGACACACACCGAGGGAGCGAGGGGAGCCTCGGGTCGCAGGGGGTGCAGGGGCTGGCCACACACCGGGCTGCAGGGGCAGCTCATGGGTGAAGGGCCAAGCGAGGGCTGCTGGGGCACTCCACAGGCTGTGTCAAGGGGGCAGCGCTGTGCCAGACCAAGGACATGCCACCCAGCCCCGGGGTGCCCTGTACGCTCACTGCTCTGAGCCCACCCATCAACCTGCTCCAAAGCACGAACCTGCCCCTGCACAGAACAAGCCCCCAGCACCTGCCACAAGCTGTTGAGACGGCAAGGAGACATTACATGGCTGTCCTGTCCATCACACAGTATTCCCATCCATCCATCCATCCATCCATCCATCCATCCATCCCAGGTCTCACACTGACACTGCTGCACTGAGTTGCCATGGCACTGCACACCACACTGGTGACAGGGATGAAACTGGAGCCAGTGTGGCCATTGCGGGATGTGCTTTCCCAGGAACAGGCCTGGCTTTGTCCCAGCCTGTGCCACCGCCTGCCACGTCCTTGTCTCTCAGATCCCAGCCGTGCTCCAGCACTAGGCACAAGCATCCATCACCAGGGGCTGCGACCCGCTCCAGGCAACTTTCCAGGCAACCCAAGCGTGGAGGCGCCTCAGACACCCTCCCTCCCCGCATCAGAGAGCCGTGGCTTGTGGCAGCAGCGTGGCTGCAGCGGCGGGGATGCCTTCTCCCTCCGCTCCCTGCTCTCGGCACCCTTTGCACCTGAAGAGCGAACAGTAAGTGTGTGCAACCGGTTATTCTGCCTCCCAAAAAGGCACCCCTGGAACATCCCACTCCATGCTGTGGTGTCCCTCCTCCTCCCCCATGACCTCTTTCCTGTCTGGCAGCCACCATGGAAAGGCCTTTTTCCTTCCTGAAACTTAATAGCAAACAGGCTGCAAGATAATCCCGAATTTTTCATAAACAATATAAAATAATGCCGCTCATTTGAAGTGCTCCCTGGCAGGACCGTGCTGACTTGGTTGCTTAAGCATCTCTCTCTCTTGCAGGCAGGTTGCTGGCCCTGCCCATGGATTCAGAAGAGACTGCTGACCTGGGAGTGCAGCCCACCACCCCCACACACCCCACTGCCCCCTCTGCCCCCACCATCACCACCCCTGCAGCCCCCGCAGCCCCCGCAGCCCCCACAGCCCCCACCAGCTGCAAGAAGAGCCGGAAGAAAAAGAAGGAGAAGGCTGAGGCCAGGGAAGCTGCTGGCGAGGGAGGGGATGAGGCGGCAGGGAGGGTGGCTGCAATCGAGGGCCTCACATGCACCGGGCACCAGGCGCTGGCACTGGGCGCCCGGCGGGAGGCAGTGGGGTGCTTCAGGAAGGCCCTGCTCCTCTCCAGGGACACGGTGAGCCCCCAGCTCCACAGGGCTTGTGCCTTCAACCTGGGGGCTGCCTACGTGGAGGCTGGGAAACCCAAAAAGGGCCTTGAGTTCCTCCTCCAGTCCCAGCCCTCAGAGGCGGAGAGCAGGGACCTCTTGGGGAGCCTTTATTTCAACGTCAGGGCGGCTCATGAAGGGCTCCAGGATTTTCCAAAGGCTCTGGAGTGTTTTGAGAAAGTCGCTGACCACGACGGTGCTGCGCAGGGCGGCGGCCGAGCAGGGACCAGCGTGCAGATGGGCTGCTGCTACCTGGGGATGCGGCAGCCGGCCCGAGCCGCGCGCTGCTTCCTGGACGCGGCGCAGAGCTACGCGGCGGCGGAGAGCCCCGAGGCCGAGGCCGTGGCTCTGAGCAGGGCGAGCGGCTCCATGCTGCAGAGCCGGCGGTTCCGGGCAGCAGAGATCGCCAAGGTCCTCACCCGGTGCCGTTCACTCTGCGAGAGCATCCCCGACCCGGCCCTGCGAGGTATCGCTGCGCCCCACCCTTCACTCTCATGGCCCTGGGGAGCAGCTCCCACGCCTGCTTTTCCTCTCTGCCCCCAGGGAAACTCTACAACGACATCGGCATCGGCTACTCCCAGCTCCACATCTTCTCCCTGGCTGCCGAGAGCTTTGAGCGGGCCCTGGGGCTGTGCTGTGGGGAGCCGGAGCGGGACCGGCGCCGGGAGGCTGCACTGCTGCAGAATTTGGGTGCTGCTCACAACGCCCTGCGCAGCTTCGGCTCGGCGCTGGGCTGGCACCGGCGTGCGGCCGCGCTGCACGGTGAGCCACACCGCCATCTCCGGCTCTTGGCTTTGCCACATGTGCCAGCTCGGGATGGAGCCCTGTATTCCAAATTCCAGGTGCTCTGGGGAACCGGAGGGCTCAGGGGCAATGCTTTGGGAACCTGGCGTATGCCTGCAGCCAGCTCGGGAACCACGGGGCTGCCGCGGAGAGCTACCTGCACGCCCTGCAAGCCTTCCGGGACTCGGGTGAGCGGAGGCACAGGCACCCCCTTGGGAGGAGTCCGCAGCATCTGGGTGGACTCAAGCTGGGTGATGCTGCCTGCCGGGGATCTCGGCTGGGACCAATGCAGCCCTTTGCCTCCCAGGGGACTTGCAGGGGCAGTGGCAAGCGTGCGAGGGGCTGGGTGCAGCGTGCTTCCACCTGGGAGACCCCCAGAAAGCCATCGGGCACTATCAGGAGGCCCTGATTTTGCTTTCCCACTGTCAGGTAAGGCATGATGGGGCACCCCCAGGATCAGGCCCTCCCACACATCATGGGGCACTGGCCTCAGCCCTGGGGCACACCTGCTCAGCCCATCATACCTATGTGCTCTCTCCTCCACAGGACAGCTCCAGAGCTGCCCACAAACGGGTCGTGCACAAGCTCACGGATGCCATTCAGCACCGACTCCGCCTCAGTCACCTCTCCTACCAGGGGGGCTGGGCACCCACCCCAGCCCTGGTGAGCATCACCCAGGGCATGGGACCCTCTGGCGGGCTGGGAACTGGGACCCCAATAGGGGTTGTGGCAGGAGGTGGCCGAGTTTGCTGGGCAGAGGGACACACTTGTTAATCCCATCAGGAGCCCAGCCAGCTGCGGTTTTGCTCCACGCTGCCCCATGCCGGTAGGACACGGCTCCAGGGGAGCGAGGTGTGAGTAGGAAAGCTGCCATCCTCTCTCTCCTTCCTCTGGAATGAGTTTCCAGCATCACACAGGAGACAAACTTTCCTTCCTTCACTCTGTGTCCTTCAGGGGGAAAACCCAGGCTGGGGACAAGCTGTACATGTGTATGCCAGGAGCACGTCCCAGGCATTCAGGTGAGAGGGTGCAAACTAAACATGGGATTGAGCCATCCAGGCAATCCCTGATGGAGCTGAGGCTTTGGCACAGTCTGATACTGTCTTCTTGCCTGTTTGTCCTTCCTTCCTGGAGATGCAAGAGTGGCCCTGACTGGTGGTCTCGCACTGGAGCCCTGCAACCCACGTGGCCTCCTGGGCACCTCTGGGGAGGATGATGATGGTCCCAGCTCAGCCCCAGGGTATCACAGTGAGCCCCAGGCTAACAGGTGAGTGGGTGAGAGGGAGGCACCTCAATACAGCCTGTGGCTGCCAAATACCTCTGCAGCACAAGGGACTTCTCCTGTTTAACGGTGAAAATCCAGAGATTTTTAAAGATACATAATTCTGAGGAGTGCATCTGGGGTAATTCCAGCTGGATGCTAGGGAGGGTTCAGTCATGATGTGATAGGGGAGAGTGTGTCAGAGATGCTGTCCAGAACCCCCATGTGAGGTTGTCTCCCAGTGTGACCACCAGCCCCCTGCAGCCGGCCAAGCTGCCCCACGCCAGCCTCCAGCTACGTGAGTACCACACACAGCCAGAACATCGCTTCGCCAGCGAGCCCAGGCCTGGGGGTCTCACCCTGCATTCCACAGGGCATCAAAAACGCCAAACCCTCCGTCCAAGGCCTCCAGAGCGGTAAGTGATGCCTTGGGGGAGTGGGCAAGGGAGCAGATGGGAGGTTTGGGCTCCGGAGTGTCCTCTGAGGGGAGGGTTCACGGGTGGAGACCCCAGCAGGGCTTGGGACACTCCTGTTTCTTGGAATGGAAAGTCACAGGGGGTGGAGATTTTGGCACCTTTCAACCAACACCAAAACAACACCCTATGGATGGGGCAGCAGATCTGAGGGTGGTTTCCAGGACCTTGCTATGAACCTCCTGCCTATTCCTGGCTTCCAGTGCTTAAAAGGGCTACAGCAGAGCTAGAGAGGGACTTTGGACAAGGGCCTGGAGTGACAAAACACGGGGCAATGGCTTCTCACTGCCAGAGGGCAGGGTTAGGTGGGATATTGGGAAGGAATTCTTGGCTGTGAGGGTGCACAGGTTGCCCAGAGAAGCTGTGGTTGCCCCATCCCTGGAAGTGTTCAGGGCTGGGTTGGACAGGGCTTGGAGCAACCTGGCATAGTAGAAGGGTGTCCCTGCTCATGGCAAGAGGGTAGGACAAGACGGGCTTTAAGATCCCTTCCCACCCAAAACAGCCTGTGATCCTGTAATTTCATTATTCCATTTTGCATATTGCTGGACACCCTCACTCCCCACGCTGCCTCCGTGACCTTGCAGCCTTGACGATGACCCCACTGCCACCACTGCTGGCTGCTGGTCCCGCCGGGGACCTCGCACGGGGACCAGGACTCTGTCCCTCGTCTGCAGCCTCGTGTGACCAGGAGGACACCGGGGAACCGCCGTTCCTTGGGGTGCTTGGGCAGGCCCAAACCGCAGTGGGGGGCGGGGGGCCGCTGAGCCAACACGGTTTTGACCCCGCTGCGTTTCCGCCATCCTTTGTAATTCGGGGTGCCGGGGAGGAAATGAAGGGGCTGCGGGGACCGCGGGGCCCCGGCCAGGCCCGGAGAGGCCGCGGGGCCCCGGCCAGGCCCGGAGAGGCCGCGGGGCCCCGGCCCGGCCCGGAGAGGCCGCGGGGCCCCGGCCAGGCCCGGAGAGGCCGCGGGGCCCCGGCCAGGCCCGGAGAGGCCGCGGGGCCCCGGCCAGGCCCGGAGAGGCCGCGGGGCCCCGGCCAGGCCCGGAGAGGCCGCGGGGCCCCGGCCAGGCCCGGAGAGGCCGCGGGGCCCCGGCCAGGCCCGGAGAGGCCGCGGCCTCTGCGCGGCTCCGCCCCGGCCCCGCCGCGCGGTGAAGGGCGCTCCGCCCCGGGCCGTTCCCGCGCCTGCTCCGTGGCGCTCCGGGGGCCGTGCCGGGCTGTACCGGGCCGTGCCGGGCTATACCGGGCCGTGCCGGGCCCTGCCCGCCGCATGCCGGGCCCGCGCACCCTGCTGGGGCTGGGGCTGCTGGTGGCGGCGGCGCGGGCGGGCGGGCGGTGCCGGGACCGGGGCTGGGGCTGGCACTGGGACCGGGAGCGGTGCCGGTGCCTTCCCCGCCGCGCCATGCACGTCCCCAGCGCGGGGTCCGGCCCGACGGGGCTCCGCTTCCTGGGGTAGGGCCGGGGGCAAGGAGGGGGCTGGGAGAGCAGGCGGGCGGTGCAGGGCGTTCGCGGAGGGGGCACGGGGTGGGGTCGGGCAGGGCAGGGTACGGCGGGTGAGGGGTGCGGGGGAGTCGGGCACGACGCGGGCTTGGGAAGCACATGGACACGGGGGCTCAGCTGGACCCTGTGTGTGTCCCCTCCCCGACTCATGCAAAGTCGAGGGGATCATAGCAGCCGCCGGGCTGGGCCTGGCCGGGTTTTGGGGTACCCAGGGGTGCCATCTTCCACCCTAGGCAGGAGGAGGCCCAGGCCATCGACCAGGAGCTCTTCACTGAGTACAAGTTCAGCGTGGACCAGCTGATGGAGCTGGCAGGGCTGAGCTGTGCCACTGCCATTGCCAAGGTGGGGGTCCTGGCACTGTGGGCTGAGCTGTGCCACTGCCAGGGTGGGTGCCCAGGAGGTGGGTGGAGGTTTTGGGGGTGAGTTCCAGCACTACAGGCTGAGTGCTGTCACCACCATTAAGGTGGAGGGCAAGGGAGGGTCCTGGGGGTTCTAGCATTGTGTACCAAGCTGTGCTACCACCAAGGTGGGCACCAGGGAGGCAGGTGGTGATCCTGGGAATGGTCCCAGTCCCATGGGCATGCCAGTCACAAGGTGGGGGTCTTGGGGAACCCTGGCCCCATGGCATGGGCCCACTTCTCCATCATAATGCTGTGCCTCTTGCCCCCCCATCAGGCCTACCCACCCAGCTCCTTCACCACGAGCCAGCCCGCTGTGCTGGTGGTCTGTGGGCCAGGGAACAACGGCGGTGATGGGCTGGTCTGCGCCCGGCACCTGAAGATGTTTGTGAGTCTCGCACAGGCAGCCGCAGGGTCCCCGCGAGGGTGCTGGTCCCTGTGCACCTCTGTACCTGTGGGCTCCCGGGTCCCACTCCTCTGGCTGCTCCTGGTGCCAGAGTGGGATTAGTTCAGGTCCCTTCTGCTCTGGCAGGGCTACCAGCCAACCGTGTATTACCCCAAGCGCCCCAGCAAGCCCCTCTTTGAAGGTTTGACCACCCAGTGCAAGAAGATGGATATTCCCTTCCTCCTTGAGTTCCCAACTGAGGTGAGAAGCAGCCCGCAGCTTGGGAGCACCTGCCCCTGGAGCTGTGGCCAGGACTGCCCTTCACCTGCTGCTGTCCCTGCCGCAGGCTCCGTTCATTGACGAGCTCTACGGCCTGGTGGTGGATGCGATTTTCGGCTTCAGCTTCAAGGGAGCGGTGCGGGAGCCCTTCGGCAGCATCCTCAGCACCCTGGAGCGCGTCACGGTGCCCATCGCCAGCATCGACATCCCCTCAGGTGAGTAACAGCTGCACCTGCCGGAGGAAGGTGCCCGGCCAGCGTGCTCCCAGCTCCAGCCTGGCCATGGGGCTCGTTGCAGGCTGGGATGTGGAGAAGGGGAAGGCAGATGGCCTCCAGCCCGACATGCTCATCTCCCTCACGGCACCCAAGAAGGCAGCGATGCATTTCACCGGCCGGTACCACTTCCTGGGGGGCAGGTTTGTGCCCCCTGCGCTCCAGGAGAAATACGCTCTGAACCTGCCAGCGTACCCCGGCACAGACTGTGTCCTGCAGCTCACCTAGAGCTGGGGCCAGAGGGGCGGGGGGGCCAGGCTCGGCTTCAGCACTGCACACCAGGGCCAAACTCTGCCCAAGCCTCTCCTAGGAGGCTGCTCAGCACCTCACTGCACTTCAGTGTGAGCCAGCAGGATCAAAGCCACTGCAGACAGAAGGCCCAGGAGGTGACAGTGGTGAGTGGCTGCAGGGGGAGCTCTGTTTGGGGGTGCTGCCTAATCCAAGTCCTACAGCTGTAAAGGTGATCTGGGATCCCGGGCTCTGCCACTCACGGCACCACTCATGCTTCAGGCTAGTCTGATTGCAATAAAGATTTATTCATGCCCTTGAAAAAATATTTCAGTACTCTGCAGAGTTTGTCCTTGTGTCCCTCTGTGACAGGCCTCTGTGGCAAATGGGTCCCTGCTCCAGGGCCTGGGGGGAACCAGGGTCATCCCTGAAGGTTCAGCTGATGAAGTAAAGCTTGATCCAGCTCCAGAGCAACTTGTCCTAGCCCAGCATCCCCAGGCAGCTGGGCCACAGTGCTGGATTCCATCTGGAATGAGCACAGAGCACCCTATGGCACCCACCAGCACCAGGATCAGGACCCTTCCAGCCAGGTGGGACTGGCAGCTGCACAGCAGCCATGTCACTTGCTCACTCTGGCTCCCTCTTCCTCTTCTTCTTCCTCTTCTTTGTAAGGCTGTGTCCCAGTTTTACCTCATCTGTGTCTTCTAGAGGTACATCTGTTTCAGCTGGCTCTTCTTTGTCCTCCTCTTCCTGCTTCTTCTTCTTTCTCCTCTTTGCAGCCTTCCCCTCTTCTTCTACCACCTCCTCTTCTGTGCTTAGCTCTGGCTTCTTCTTCTTCTTCTTCTTCCTCCTCTTTGCAGCCTTCCCCTCTTCTTCTACCACCTCCTCTTCTGTGCTTAGCTCTGGCTTCTTCTTCTTCTTCCTCCTCTTCATGACCTTCTCCTCCTCTCCTGATACCTCTTCTTCACATGGCTCCATGACCACCTTCTTCTTCCTCATGACCTCTTCCTCTCCTGTCAGCTCCTCTTCTCTGCTTGGCTTCTGGTTCTTCTTCTTCCCCTTCACAACCTTTTCTTCTTCCAACACCTCCTCCTGTTCTCTGTTTTGCTTCTGGCTCTGTGGCACCTGGGGGTTGGCTCCATCCCTGGACTGTTTGCTTTTCTTCTTTTTGCCCTGGCTGCTCTCCGGAGGCTCCTGCTGCCGCTCCTTTTGCCGGTATGTGGCCAGGAAGGCTCGTTCCTGCTCCTCCAGGCGTGCCAGCTTGGCACTCATGGTCAGGCCATGACGGGCACCCCTGCAATGACCACGGGCAGTGAGGACTGGCACCTCCCCAGCAGGGAGCAGCAGCCCAGGCTGCTCAGCAGCCCCTGCAAGGAGGGGGCAGCCCAGCTGTGCAACCCCCCAGCCACTCACTTGTGTGCTGTGCGGCCCCCGCACGCCTGCACCAGCTCCTCATCCGTCAGCCTGCGGGACACAGACAGGACCTGTCACCCCCAGCATCTGTGTGGGGGGAACACGAGGGCTCCACCTCGCTGCCCTCGTGTCTCCCCATCAAGGGATGGGGCCCAGCCTCACTTCCTGACTGAGGACAGGTCCAGCTTCTCCTCTTCCTCCTCGCTGCTCTCAGAGCTGGCAGGCAGTGTCACAGACTCCTCCCCACAGGCTGTGAGCATGGCTGACTGCAGCACAGAGACAGAGGGACTGTGAGAAAGGGGAACACGGAAAACTGGGCTCTGGGCAGCAATGAGCTGGGGGCCATGCAGCCCCTGGGCTCCTGGGGGTGGGTACCTTCACGAAGCGGCCGTACAGCAGGTTCCCACTGTTGCCAGCCTTGCGTGGCTTCTTATTGCTGATCCTGCCTTCCTGCTCAGAAAGTGCCTTCACAGAGATGCCATCCTGGGTGAGAAAAGGCAAAAGGCTTGGGAATGATCTGTCCAGTGCTTTGCCCCTCCAGCAGCACTTCTCCACCACCACAGTCCCTGTGCAAGGTGCTGCTTGCTGACAGGGGCTGGAGGAACACAGTGGCAGTACAGGAGCCACCGAAGGAACCGCAACACCCTCCCCTGCCTTCAACCCCATCCCAGTCCAACCAGGGTGCCCCTGCCACCCCCCAGGCCTCCAACCTGCCCGGCTTCCACAGCGATGTTGGCAGCTGCCTTGTTGAAGACGTGGTCCCACCAGTGGAAGGTGAAGGGCTCCGCCGCGTCGTGTCCCACCTGCGGGGTGCAGAGGAGCCGCCGGAATGGCTGCGCTGGGCAGCGGGCACTGGGCCAGGGCCGGGAGGGGATCTGCACTCACCCCGGCCGTGTCGCACTTCACCTTCACCCGGATGGCCTCGGCGATGCCGTCCTCCCGCCTGCCCAGCCCCCGCCCTGCACACAAGAATCCGTCACCCCTGCACGGCCGGGGGCACCGGGGGCTGCAGGACCCCGAGGGTAGGGGGTGAGGTCGAGACCAGGTCCTGCACGAAGGAGGGGGGTGGCTCTGGGGACCACTGGGGTCTGGGGTGGGGACCTCGGGGCTTGGGGGCAGCTGGGTCCTGGAGGGAGCTGGGGTCTGCTGGAGGAAGATGGGCCTGGGGCGGGCACGGGGGGAGACGGGGCCTGGGAGGGGAAGCCGGGACTTCGCGGGGCATCGGAGTCAGGGGGGAACCGGGGGCGCTCAGGGAAGGCCAAGGTGGGGCGGGACAGGCCGGGGATCGCGGTCCGGAGCCTCCGCCCGGCCCCACCTCGGCGCCAGCCGTGCCGCCTCAGCTGCGTCTCGGCGAACAGCATCCCGCGGCCCGGCGGCTCCGCGGCGCTCATGGCCCAGGGGTCCCGGGGGTCCCGGCGGTCCCGCTGTGTCCTGAGGGATCCTGGAGGGTCCCGGGGGTCCCGCTGTGTCCCGGGGATCCCGGAGGGTCCCGGGGCTCCCGCTGTGTCCCGGGGGTCCCGCTGTGTCCTGAGGGATCCTGGAGGGTCCCGGGGGTCCCGCTGTGTCCCGGGGATCCCGGAGGGTCCCGGGGTCCCGCTCTGTCCCGAGGGTCCCGCTCTGTCCCGCGGGTCCCGCTCTGTCCCGGGGGTCCCGGAGGGTCCCGCTCTGTCCCGGAGGGTCCCGCTCTGTCCCGGGGGTCCCGCTCTGTCCCGGAGGGTCCCGCTCTGTCCCGGGGGTCCCGCTCTGTCCCGGAGGGTCCCGCTCTGTCCCGGGGGTCCCGCTCTGTCCCGGGCACCGCCGCACGAGGCCGGGGCACGGAAGGAGCTGTGCGCGTGCGCGAGGGGCGGGGCCGAGAGTGCGCCGAGTGCGGGGGCGGGGCACGAGAACGGTGGCACGGGGGGGACGGGGACACGGGGACATGGGGAAATAGGGGATAGGGACATGGGGGGACGGGAACACGGGGACATGGGGGATAGGGGATAGGGACATGGGGGGACGGGGACACGGGCGTGGCGGATACACGGACACGGGGACATAGGGGATGCGGACATGGGGATGTGTGATACACGAACACGGGGACATAGGGGACATGGAGACATGGGACATGAACATGGAGACGGGGGACACGGGGTCACACAGACATGGGGACACAGGACATGAACACGGCAGCAGGAGCATGCACAGACATGAGAGACACGGGCGCGGGAACATGGACACAGGTGTGCACACACGCACAAAACCACGCGTGCACATACCCACACCTGCACCCGTGCTCACACGCACGTATCACGTGGGCATCACCCACAGGCACATACGTGTACATGCACATACGTGTACATGCTCACACACACGAATGTGTGCACATGCACACACACGGGTGCACACGCAGACACTCGTGTGTGTGAACGTGGCACACACCCCTCCTCAGCTGCTGAGCGATGCACACACCCCTGCTGGGTGTGCCACAGGCACCCGCACACGCACAGAGCTGACTGCCCCATACACGCACACACACACACTGACCCTCCCAGTTACCTCCACTGCGGGCAGTGTCAGCTCTGATACAGCCAACCCTTTAAGCTGGAAACACCCAAGCACCCACAGCAAACTCTGGTGATCGTGACCAGCACCAGCCAGGCAGCGACAGGAAACCAGGTGTCAGCTTGCTGGTGGAATTAAAAATAAACCATGTCAGAGAAATGTGAATATGGCCCTAAATGTGCCATGGTTGGATCCCGCAGCAGGGAGCTGTCAGGGTTAGCCATGGCCCAACCATGCTGTAAATCATGGTTTTCTGCCCTTAAATGCTGCAGAATTCAGCAGAGAGGCTGAGGAGCATCATTCAGCCCTTCCTCATGGCTCCTGTGGCTGAGCAAAGGTGCTGCAGCAGTTCCACACACACACACACATAGATATTTTCCAATCTGTCCTACTCCATGACCTCCTAACCCCACGATATTTCCCTACTGACCCTCAATTGAGTCACTTTGAACTTGCCCCTCCCTAGTCAGGGCTGTGGCCACAGGAAACCACCCACACCATGGATCTGGGTAACCAAAAAAATGGTTTCTTGAAAGGAATGTAGATGTTGGTTTCCTGCCATCTTTCTCTCTGCCACATTTTAGAGGTTTGATTTCAAAGTTGAAAGTGTTACACTGGGATTTTGGGGGGAAAGGCTGCAGATCCCCTCCAGGAAAAGGGGGAGGAATAAAATGGAAGTATATCCTTGACAGCAGAAATCTCTCCCAGTCAATCAGCCAGATTTGCCACTACTTGCTGCAGAAATTGCTTCTTTCCTTACGTTTTAAAAGAATTAATTCTATTTATCTGAGTAAAATGAGAGGAAACATTCAGTGAGAACACCTTTGGGCAATTCCTTGGGGAAGGAGAGATATGGGAGCGAGAAAGTGCAGTCGTTCCTTTGGAAGTGGGCCTTTGAACAGCACATTACCAGGGATTAGGGAAAGCTCTGGAGGGGATTAAGTTTTCACTAAAAGACTCCTTCTCACCAGCCTTCAAAGTGCCTTTTTCTCCAGAGCCTGGGAAAGCTGGATCTGCATCCCCTGTGGGTACCAAAGACCAGACCCAGCTGCATCCACCTCCCAGCTCTCTCCCGGTGATCCCAGCCTCGCTGTGTCCGACCCTCCCGCCTCTCCTTCCCAGTACAAGAGCAGCACGGCAAAGCCCCCGGGAGCAGCGTGGGATGGGCAGTTTTGCCAGACTGCTGGGGGAGGCTGGAGAACTGGGAGGTGGCATCAGATGGACACAAGAGCCTGCAGGCTGCCCTGTGTCTCTTTTAAACATCTTGGCTGGTGGGCTGGCAGCAGGGGAGGAGTGATCCCAAAGCGGCACAAGAGCAGATGCTACAATGTGGAGAGACAGGAGAAATGTGTTTTCCCTCTTAAAAAAGGGCTGGACGGCCTGTGAGGGCTCATTGAGGCCTTTGACGAGTTAAAGAGAACTTGTGAAAATGATGGACAAAGTCTTTTTATATGGACAGATAATGATGACTCAAGGGGAAATGGTTTTAAACCAAAAGAGGGAAGACTTATGCTGGATATTGGGAAGAATTTGTTCCCTGTGAGGCTGATGAGGCCCTGGCACAGGTTGCCCAGAGCTGTGGCTCCTCCATCCCTGGACGTGTTCAAGGCCAGGTTGGATGGGGCTTGGCAGCAGCCTGGGATAGTGGAAAGTGTCCCTGTCCATGACAGGGGTGAGGAATGAGATGAGCTATGAGGTCTCTTCCCACCCAAACCATTCTGGGATTCTCAAACTCCTGTGGACTCTCCTCAGTGGTTCACAGCCATCTGCACACACTGCAGCAGGATTCCTCCACCATGCAGGGATTTATTTCCAGTCAGCTTTGGCATCACCAAACTGCTCCATCCCTCCAAATCCGTGTGCCAACACAGATCCCCTCACACACACAGATCCCTTGCACTGTGGTGACTGACACCACCATGTCACACTTTGCTGACACACTGAGGGGGTGGAAGGACAATTTATCCCTGGCCAGAAACAACATGGTTGGGAGTGATTTTTCTCCTCAGAGGTTCAAACTCACCTTGGGGGTATATCCCCACTCCCTGTGACCCGGTGCACCCCCTCTGCTCCCTCCCTTCCCTGCTTGCACCATCCATCCTCCCACGAGCACATTCCTTGCAAGAGCTGGCTTGTGCAGGGACACAGACCTCAGTGCCAGCAAGGGACACTGAAGAGATCCCCAGGCTCACCCAGGTCTTTTCAGGAACCTGTTTGGGCTGCAAAGGGGCCAATCAGTAACATTTGGGAAGAGCTCTGACCCCGCCAGTGCCATCGGGACCTCCAGTCCCATCCCTACTCAGCTCTGTGCAAACTTCCCACATCTGAGAAGAGGTTGCACAAAGCAATCCACACGTTTGTGCACAGCCTCCAGAAGAGGTTAAAGCTGCCTTCTAAATCCTCCTCCAAGGAGACTGCGGTCTCATTAGGATGCACACACAGAGGCAAGAGTGTTTCCAGCCCCATGTTTCCTCCACCACCACCTACACTCTCAGCAACACAAACACCCATCAATCCCAGCTCCAGCTACAGAGCCAGCTGAGTGCAGCAGGTTTTACAGGTATGCAGCAAACCTCCTGTCCCCTCTCTGCCCAATCCTCCCACACTGAAAGAAACTTAAAACTATCAAATAACACTGACTCCCAGCTCTCAACAGTTCCAAGAGTTGGTAATTGCCAATTCCAATTCCAAGGAAGCTTCCAAAGTGGCACTTTAGGACCAGTGTTTGGGAAGCTACAGCAGCATTCCTCAAGTGTCAAAGGTTTCCTGGCCTCGAGGGAAAGCAGCTGGGCCAGGTGGGGAGGGAGCATGACACCCCCAAACCTACGCTGAGCATGGGGATCAGGACAGGAGGGATTAATCCCAAGGAACTGGGAACTGGCCCAGCTGAGCCGAGGCAGGCAAGGATGAGACAGGGATGCAGGGAGACAGATGGTTGTGCGCATTTATTTTCCTTTGATAAAAATGGTGTATGCAAATTACACAGCCATGGAGGCTCCTGGGAAATACCACCCTGCTGGTCCTGGGGAGTCTCTTGGACAGTCGGAACATTCAAACACACCAGAATGGAAGGGGGCTGGAGGATGGATCTAAACTGGGAAGAACATGAACTTCAACATTTTTCAGTGAAGCGAAAAGACCATTAGCTTATTTTTCCATTTCCTTTTTAGTTTTCACACTTGTAGAAATGAGCCCACTGAGCACAGGGGTCAATGCCCCTGACCCCTCCAACCAGGAACACATGGCTTGAGCAGAAACACACCTTCCAAACACCTTCCTCTGCACAGCACCTTCAACTCAAGCTCAAGAACAGCACACGTGGCCGCTGCACACCCCCGGGCTCCCTTACCACCCCCAGAGTGTAAAGAGGCCACACTTCAAAATGCAGGTTTCACACCCATTAACCCTCTACCAGGAGATCGGAGGCACCTGTGAGTGAGGGACACGGGCTCGGTTCATCCCAGGAAACATTAAGACAAATGACATCAGAAATTCTCAGTTAATTTCAATTTTTCTTTTGATCCATTCCCAATAAGATGCTGAGAGAAATAACCAATCCCCAAACTTGGCTCAATTTTTTTAAATATTTGCCTGAAAGGAGGGCTAGGGGAAGGAATCGTGTACAGTTAAAATCAAGCTACTCAAAACACAATCATTCAGGTAAGTAACTAGAAGTATCGCCTCTACCGTCTAGAGAGAGAGAGAAGAGTGTCTGAGACAGGGCATATTTAGGAAAAAATACACATCTGAAGTCTCTGTGGCCACGATGAGAACTGGAATCCACATACAAGCCAGTTAAAGAGCATTTCAACATGAAATCTTAACTTAGTAGGAAGGTCAGGGGTTAAGCTGTATCTTTTTTGTTTTAAATACATGGACAGCTGTCAGATATGAAAATGATGGCGGGCTTTCCGGAAAGATCCCCTGTGCATGTGTATGGATGCATGTGCTGACATCTGTGGGGCAGCAGGACAGAGTTTAGGAAGGCTGGGAGCCCAGCAGTCTCTCGATAGCTGCGTTGATGTCCCCACCGGTGGCGATGAGCGCCTGGAGATTGGCCTCACGGTTGATGAAGCCCATGGCATTCAGCTGCTCCAGCTGCTGTTGGAATCGCACTTCGGGACTCTGCGCCTGTGAGGTAAAGAACAGAGACCCTGGAGTCAGAGAGCACAGACAGCATCCAACACAGGCAGTGCCAGCAGCTATGGCTGTGCAGGAACCCTGAGCTCAGCTTCAGGCTCGAGTGGGGATGGTCTCCACATCCCCCTGGGTTGTGGCACAGCAGCCACACCAGAGTCACTCCTGGTTCGGTACTGACGGTGGCAGCAGTGCAGGGAGAAGGATCCCCAGAACACTGAGCTTAAACCTCTCAAAGGGTCCAACACCTCAAAGAGCCAGCCAGACCCCAACACCAAACCTGGCCTAGAGCACCAGAGCCACAAGAGACTGTTGGGGACCACATCCCCTGAGTGGGGTGCGGACCCTCCTGGAGACCTCCCTGCCCGCAGCAGCACCCGCTGGGCGTTACGTACTTGAGAGCTTCCTCCGGCCAGCAGCTGGATCATCTGCTGCATGAGCTGCTGTTGAGGGTTACCACCCCCAGCTGGAGAGGCACTGGCCGGCGTCGAAGCAGAGGGAACGGGGTTCTCCGGGATTGTGCTTCCTCCTGTGGAGGACGGGGGCATCCGGGGCATGCCGAAGGAGCCGAGGCTGCAGAGGAAGGCAGGGCATGCTCAGAGTGACACTAGCATTCTGAGCATCCCCCAGAGCAGGGCAGTGGGGCAGCCAGCAGGCTCAACCAGGCTGCCCCTCACTGAGGCCCTGCTACAGGGCAGCTCTGAAAACTGAACTGGCTGCATGCATCCATGTTCTGGTCACACATGGCACTGGGAGTGAGCAGAGCTAACAGAAGCCTGCAGAGAACTGCTGCAATGGAGCATGACCCGTGGTGACAGTGAGCAGAGAGCTGAGGGCTGCCAGTAGACCAGTCTGCCCCAGGACACCCACCCAGCCTTGTGTCTGTTCTCCAGAGATAAAGTTCTTGAGTTCAGTCCACACCAAATGCACCAAAAAAAAGGATGGGGGATGGATCAAGTGCATTCCAAACCTTTTCTCCAAAAACAAAGGGTCAAGAACTTCTCAGTGAAACACAAGCAAGCAGCAAGTGCTAATTAGCTTGCAGAGAGAGGCCTGCAGGCACACCCACACACAAGTCCCTGTGACAGAGAGCCCTAAGCAGGTCTCCTGGATGAATCCACAGCCAGTTCTGCCTGCTGGTACTGGGCACGGCAGTTCTGTCTGCATGGCCCCACTCTGGAGCGCTCCGTACCTTGGCACTAGTCCGGGGGCCTCCGTCTGCAGCGTCTGGAGTCCCTGCTGGATCTGGAGCAGGGCCTGCATGGCGCGGGGGTTGGTGAGGATGGACAGGGAGTCTGGGTTCTGCATCTGGGGACCAAGGCAGAGAGACACCACGGTACCAACCAGCGAGAGCTCAGGCAGCCAGAGCTCCGCCACTGTCACACCCGAGCCAGCGCCAAGCTGCGCCTCTTGCCTGTGGCCAGCACTGGCCTTCATGTCTGGATCCTCCTCCGAGGCTCCAGACTGCAGGGCTCACCTGCAGGGACACTCACAGAGCTCACATCAGGTTTCCTAAATGAACTGGGTGAATCAGATTAGAACTGGGGGCACATGCCTTTGGACCTGAGAACCAGCCGCTCTAGCACAATTAGCTGTGTAATTTTTGTAAACTCAACACAGTGAGAGACTATCTACACGGGGATTCCAAGTAGCTTAAGAAGCCTAATCTGGAGTCCATCTTTCAGTAATTCAGATGAGTAATTCAGACTATCTTGTCTAACCAAGTTCTTCCTCTTTGTCTCCCCTGTGCAACCCCCTTCCTTCCCCCCAAGCCCACATGCTTCCTAGTGCAGACGACCAAGCAGCTGAGATCCTGCCTGTCCCACAGTGGGGGGAGAAGCTCTGGAGCCAGGGGCCGAGGGCAGCACAGGGCCAGCCAGAGGCCTTTACCTGCTGCAAGAAGACAGGGAGCTGAAGGCGGAGCTGTTCTTGAAGCTGTGGATTCCCAGCAAAGAGGGGGACATTTACCATGATCTAGCAAGAGACAGCACATGTAGGTAGGGTCAGAGGGTTGCTGCCACTTGCTGTTAAACCCTCCACAACTAAGCCATGAAGAAAGGTCAGTTATGCCCCTGACTCCCTCCCTGGGCTTTCAACATGCTCCCCTGCTAAGGGGGACCAAAACAGGATAGCTCAATTCCTGACAGCAGTGTTGAACACGGGCCACTTGGCCACAAGCAAAGAGAAGGGCCATTCCCATGTCCCTCTGAGAGCCACTTTTTGTGTTAGGGGCTCTGCAAACACACAGAGCTCAGTGCTGGGGCTGCCTTCAGGTTATTGAAAAATACAACCAAACTGTGTATTCACTCTGCTCCAGTGTCTGCAGAAGGAACCAGTCTGACCCCAGCAGCAGACTGACCTCACACTGAGCTCATGGCCTGCCTGGCAACAGTAGACAACTGCAACACTTTTACCTGTGCTGCAAAGTCCGGGTTCTGGGCAAGAGTTTGCATCATGCTCCGCATGTAGGGGGCAGAGATCATATTCTGCATCAACTGAGGGTTTTCAGAAATCTGCTGCAGGAGTCCTTGCATCTCTGGGCTGTTGAACATGCCTGCAAGGGGAAGGGAAGACAAAGGAAAACCCCTGATGAACGTGAACACTACTGCACTGCCTGAAATACAATGTGGCAGGTGACAGCACTGCCAGTACTCCATCCCCTGGCCAGCAGCGAACATGGCTGTGGGCAGCCATGGCAATGCTCTGCTGGCCACTCTCCTACTCTTGAGAGCTTCAGGGACAACGGAGTTCCCAAAGGAACCATCGAACAAGAGCATCAGAATAATTCATTTGTGTCTGCAAATAGGCTAGACCCATTCCCCTGGAGAACAGCCAGAGACAGGGCTCAAATGCCAGAGGGACTGGCCCTCCAAGGAAGCCTGGGTGACCTGCTCAGCCAGCAGCACTCTCGGGCTCCTCCCTTACGTACCAGCGCCGATGCTGGCAGCATTCAGCCCGAAGGGGTTGGATACAGTCGGGGTGCCCTGGGTGGTTGCTGAGCCCGTGCTCCCTTCACTGCTGGGTGCCTGACTCTGGGAAGCAGGGGGTGTGGGGCTCCAGGGGTTTGGCAATGGCTCTCTGTTCTCTGTCCGCAAAGGCTGAGAGCTCGAGCTGTCAGAATTCCCCGTCAAGGAAGAGAAAGGATTGTTGCCAAACTAGGGAGAAAAAAAAAAGAAACAGATGGAATCAGTTAGTCCCAGCAGACCAACCCCAGCACTGAGCGAGCCAGGGAACAGCCGATCATATTCAGCCAAGTCCAGAATTTGCTAAACACGTGCCATGATCCGCCTCCTGAGAAATCTGCAATCCACAACACACCTCACTCAGAAAAAGACCAGGCTCAGGAGTGGCCACGGCCCCAAATTTAGCTCCCAGATGCAGGACTTTAAAACGCCCCTGTACAACCAACACCCGGACATACCAGTAGGTAATGCTGGACTGGAGTATGTCTGCACAGCCCTCTGCAGCCAGACCTGTGCTCCATCCTCCTGCACTACCAGCCAACTGGATCTGAGCCAGCTCCGTTCCAAAGGCGTCAGGCTCCAGCTAATCCAGGGAGCAGAGGGTTGTGCTAACAGTGACAGGGCGGGCCTATCAGTCAGGGCTGGCTTCCAGCCTGCTGGGGGACTGGAGGTCTCTCCTCCAACACCTCAACCCATGTCATGAGAGGCACTGCACCATGTTCCCTGGCCAGTGCCTGCACTGGAGTGAAGGGATGAAAAGCCACGCTCTAAAAAAACTGCCCCGCCAGCACCGGGGACAGGGAAAGACCCCTTTCCCACACTATATCCCACTCACAGGAACACAGCCAATACCTGCTCCCTGGCCGCACTAAACATGGGCTCCTGGATGTCCGTGTACATCCGGCGCAGGGCATTGTATCCTCCTGGAATGCTCTCGAGGTTACTCAAAGCACGGTCCTGGTTCCGCATCATCTCCTGCATCATGGCAGGGTTACGAGCCAATTCCATCGTCTGGAGAAGGAGGAAAAGGTGGAAAGCTCAGGCTCACGTGCACTGTGAAAGGTCAGAGTGGATCAAGAGCCTGGTCAGCAGCCAAGCCCTGAAAGAGTTAAATCTCAGCTCCCAGGAGAAAGGATAATCAAACTTTATCCACAGGTAGAGAGCAGAGAGATCATTTATCCAAGCAAAGAGAGCCCAGAGATCCAGGCTCCTCCCCAGCCTTGCTCAGCTCTCTTCCTTCTCAGCCTCCGTTCAGCTCGATCAGACTGTTCTGTTCCTAAGCAGTATCGGGACATCCAAACATCCGACACCCATATGTTCCCACTCACACTGGATGGACTACATACAACAGCCAGGAAGGTCGATCCTTCCACCCTCTCCAGACTTTTGTTGGGTCTCCCCTGCACAAAGAATATCCAGGTCTCATTTGAGGAACTGCTTAAGTACAGATTATTCACAGTTTAGTCCTGCATGTATGGCCAACACAGCTGAAAGCAGAATAACCGAGAAGCAGATGGAAACTAGGCCCATTCAGCACAACCCTCCTGACAAGCCTTCCCAGGAAACAGCAGAGTCCTGTCAACAGCTATTAACACCCAGACTCTCACTGATCCCTTAGGCTTCCCTTCCCATGAACCTTTGGTCTTCCAGACAGCCAGTCCTTTTGGACACAGGTCCTCTCTGTTCTGGGAAGAATGAGAGGCCTCTGGGATCTCAGACTACACTAGCGCTCCCCACTGGCTCAGGTAGTGGAACACTCACTGTACAGCTCTGGAGTCTCTATGTAATATGTCAAGAGAACTAGAGAGAAACAGAGCTTCTGCAGTAGCTTCACTTCTCCAGCACTGTTTTTACTCCCATTACTGAATCACAACACAGTAGCCTTGTAGTCAGCATGCTAGGAAAATCCCAGCATCCTTTTTTTTCCCAACACACCACAGATTCAATAGCTCTGAAAGGGAGATAAGAGTTTCAAGGATGTGGGTTGAGTAATCAGTATTCACATAACTCAAGACCACCATCTGTTTGTGGGGAGCTCACAGCAGGAAGGAAGAGAACTCCAAAACCACTGCTCTGGCATTCCCACTCCTCCTCTGCAGTGCAGACACTGATGTTGGTCCACAATGACTCTCCTCAACACTCTTTACTGAGCCCTGGTGTGACTCACCTGCCTCATGAGCTCTGGGTTATTGAGCATGTGGCTTATCTCTGGATTTCGCTCCATGAGCTGCTGCATCTGGGGATTGGCCATGATCATCTGCCTCATGAGGTCAGGGTTAGACATCATGTTCTGCACCAAGGGATTCTCCATGATCTGGGAAAGCATCTCTGGGTTGGACATCAGCTGCCGCTGCATCTGCTGCTGGAGCTCCATGAAGTTGGCAGAGCCCATCCCAAGGTTGCCCAGCCCAGCGATGCCACCGAAGCCAGCTGGAGAGGGAACAACAAACGGCAAGAGAGGCGTGAGTCAGTAACTGTCAGCAACTGCAAAAGGAGGACAGGCACATCAGCTGAACTGCATCCCCACAAATCCAGGGATATCCTGTATTCCTATGGCAGCCAGCTCTGAAGAAGGACATCCCTACACACATACTTCACTAAGGGCTGTCACATTACCTTGAGTGGGGACACAGAGGTGTGCCACGGGAATGACTCATGCAAAGCCCACGGCAAGCAGAGACAACAACAGGGGTCAAGAACCTCAACTCCTTGGTCTAATCCCAGAAAATTCTTCATTCTCACAGCCCCCACTTACACAGGATGGATGCAGCACTGTTGGGGCCTCCGTCTCCAGGGCCTCCCACGGTCCCTGACCCACTGCTCCGTCTGCTGCCACTCCCCGCGTCCGGACCAGCACTGCTGGATGTAGAGGGCTGAGATGGGGCAGCAGGAGAAGAGGGGGTTGCAGTGGGGGCAGAAGCAGCATTGGGGGCAGAAGCAGCAGATGTTGAATCTTGGACCCTGTAAAGGATGAAAAGTGTTAAAACTCCTGGTATCGGGGAAGGGCAAGGGGAATCCTCTGCAGGGACACAGGATGTGCACCGCACGATGACCGGGCTCCCAGAACACCAGTCACCCCCACAGCAGCCACCCCAGCTTCCATCCCATCTCTGCCTGCACTGATCCACAGCTGTGCTCCCAGGTGCCTTCCATCTCCTGGAATCTGTCTCTCATCCTGATGCACTGCAGCCCCTGACATGTCATCCTGGCCCACACAGAGCAGCTGGATGGGTCTTACCCCGAGTTGTATCCAGCTCTTCCTTGAATCCCACTGAACTATTTACTGCAGCCGTATCCTTGAGCAATGAGTGTGCTCCAAACAGGAAAATCCTTCTGCTGCTCCCACAGAAACCACAGGAGGTTACAGCAGGGCTGGCACACGGGGTAAACAACAATGTGCACTCCTGAATATTCCTATCAGTGCTTCTGGGGCAAAAAGAAGCATCAGCATTACTGTACAAAGAGGGAAACTGAGGCACCAGGTAGACAGCACCTGTCTCACAAAGCTATGGAATGTTTCTGGCCAGCTTGGCTCCAAATTCCCAGCTCTGCCACTGGCTGTACCTTGATGCAAGGCTCCTGCTCCACCACAAGTTGTCTGGAGCTTTTTTTAACACACCTACACAGACACTGTGCTGTAAGCCACCATGCAGCAGGTGCTGGACATCAGCTTTGCTGAATACATTGACCCACGTTAGTACCTTGCCACCACAGGTACTCCTCAAGAGTGTTACAGGAATTTGAAAGAAACATTTAAAGATTTTCTAAAGCCTCTTCAGTCATGACAGTGAGTCCTGGACTAGTGTTGAAAAGCTTTCATTAAATTAGACCACAAAATTCACTTTACTTACCTCAAATAATGCTATTACATCTCTGACAATAAAAACAATGATTTCCTGATTTTTTTTCCCAAACCAATAATTGCTCCTTGTCTCTATCTCCCTTTCCTTTTTCACTCTTCTAGAACTTGAAAAATCAACCCTGAAGGTCCCTGTCAACTGCCCAGACTAACCCAACTGCTGCTGAAAATCAGTGGCCACTGAGAGAGGCAAAGAGTGGAGAACCAAAGGAAATGGAAAGCTGAACAAAAAAGGAAAAAGGAAGCTAGAGAAAGGGCACTTAGTTTCTGTCAGCCTCTGCTCACAGGAAGAGGCTGTAATGTCTTCAGTAAGCACTTATCTAGGACTATTAGCAGGAGAAAAATGAGCAGCCCAGGACAGCTCTGATTCACCCTTTGAAACAGTTCACCAATACATTTGTAGTGAAGACAGCAGAAGCAGCATGAGGCTCTCAGGCTACCTGGAGAAGCACAATCCAAGGAAAGGCTCCTGCAGAACCTAACAGTACACTTCGTTGTGTTTGTAAAAAAACAGGTGGGAAAAAAAAACGGGGAAAAAACCATCTTGATTAATGCAGCACTCCCAGGGGACAGCAGAACTGCACAGAGACATAGCCCTGGAGCTCCCCAGGAGCTGAGGCACACTGCAGCAGGAGCCCGAGGCACGGCTGTGGATCAATGAAATGTGGCTGCAACTAAAGCTCAGTAGCTGTTCCCAAAATCCTTCCATGCCCACCACCCGTGTGGAAAGTGCTGGGAAGAGCTAAACCTGCAGGACCCTGCGGTCAGTCCTGTGTCCTGTTGTCAGGCTGAGGTCTGTGGTGCTCATGAGCCATATTCCCACTGGGAACTGCCCCGGGGTGCACCCACAGCAGCACGTGAGCGAACCCCCACACTGCCCCAGGTCCGTGGTTGCACAGCCCAAGCCTCTGCACACTCCTGACGTGGAGCACGCGCTGTCTGCACCGGCCTGTGCAGCTGCGCCTCCAGGGGCCACACAGGTGCCCCACAGGGCTCCACATGTGCCTCCTGTGGCACCTTGGAGAGCCTGAGCACGGGCTCAGAGCTGAGCACGTAGCAGGAGGTGACAGAAAACCCAGGTATTGGCTTCCACAGCAACACAAATTCACTGGGAAAGTAACTTCTTTTACCAGCAACTTTTGCTAGAATTTTTGCTGGTTTGCTAGAACCAGTACCCATTTCTGACGGGTTCTTCCAAGACAGACTCACGAGTCATGTTAAAGGACCAGCCTCTCCAGGTACCTGCCATACATGATCAGAGCTGTGTCATTCATAGACAGGTCACTGGCAAACCCCATTGGTGCATGGCACAGCAGGGGCAGGGAAAGCTCACCAGGATTATCACAGTCAGTTATTCCCAGCCCTCATTTGACCCCAGTCCCCCAAGACCAAACTCTTACTTCTGCGGAGTCTTAATGACCAAGTGAACAGTGAGCCCATCTTTGATCCCATGTTGATTCAACGTGTCTCCATCCTTCAGGATCTTCCCAGCAAAGATCAGAACCAGCTGATCCTGTTTGGCTTTAAACCGTCTAGAAATCTCTTCTTTGAACTGAAAAACAAACAGCATTTTTCAGGCAAAGGATTGATACCAGTAACATAAAGCTCCAGGGATCACATCCACTCTGGGAATAGCACAAGGAACCGACAAGCTCTCCGAGCTCATGAAGGTACCACACAGTCACCGGTTGCTGACGATGTCTGAGGTGTTAATGAAAACCAAAACAAAGCAAAGACAAGCTCTGAAATCACAAACTATGGAGCAAATCTCAGAAAAAAAAGAGCCATCCCCTGAGAAGAGCTGAAGGCTTCCAAAGCCAGACCAATTGTGCTTCAGGCCTAATCCAAACACACCGTTTATCCTGAATGACTGAACTGGTTTCATCTGCTCATTTGAGTTTTTTTTCTAAGGAAAGCCAAACTCTGATTTAATACAGGACAGAGCTCTATGGAAAAGGGAATAATCCTTTATCAGCCAATGGAAATAAACTAGGTCTTCTCCAATTCCTATTTCTGCAACTGAATTCCCTGTGAGCGTGCCACAGAGCATGGACACCTCTTCCTTACTGTGTGTTACACCTGCAAGCAAGACTCTCACTGCTGGTCCTGCCGGGGCATTCCCAAATTGATTTGGAGGAAATAAAGCCTTGCACTTGGAAAACACAAACTATAGGGAATTCAGAGGCGAAGGCCAGGATGGAGAGCGAAACATATGCCTGTTCCAGAGCTCTCAGCCTGCTCCCTGCACCAGAACTCTAAAATCAAGGCTGGGCACAGCACAGCCCTGGCCGCAGATCACCCTGTCTGTCTCTCTCCCGACACAGCTTCGTGTCCCTCCCCACACAGCTCTGTGTCCCCCCTGCCCAGCTCCATGCCCCCCACCCAGCTCCATGTTCCCCCTGTCCAGCCCCATGTCCCCCATACAGCTCCCCTGCACCAGAGGGCTCCCGAAGCAGACCGGAAAGGAGCAGGAGGGCCGGATATACACAGTCCCTGCCCACGGCATGAACTGCTGCCCAGAGATCCCTTCACACGCCGACCTCGTGCCCTGTGCCCGACCAAAGCACGCAGCCAGCCCAGCACAGAGCCCATGACACCTTGTCCCAGTGGCCATTGCCACTTCCACAGTGCCAGGACCAGCCCTAGAGCCAGCCCCCGCCAATCCTAGCCTTTGCTAATCCCAGCTCTTGCCAATCCCAGCCCTCTCCCGCTCCCTAGCAGGTGCAGAGCCCCCCCAGCACACGCGTGGAAGGGCTGATGTTTCATTTCCTCCACCTCATCCAACGTTGGCCCGAAACATCTGCCTGGCTCCTCTCCCCTCGCCCGGGGAATCTGCCCCCAGAGAAGTCCAGACCTACCCCAAGACCCCCAGATGCCCCCGGCAGCCCCCTTCCCCCCCCCACGTACCTGTGGGGCTCTGCCCACAATCCCAACACCTTTCCCACACCTCCGCTCAGGGAACACTCTCCCACGCAGCCCAGCCCACGGGCCAAGCCCCCAGACCCCACCCCGGTCCTTCACACCCCTCCCACTGCCACCACCCCCAAAGCCGCTCTCCGAGTCCCTCAACTGCTGTGGTTTCGACACCTCCAACCCCTCCCACAGGTGAGCCCCCCGGACCACCTCCCGCCCTCGGGACTGTTTCCCTTTCAAGCTCTCCAGCACCTGCCCTCCTTCAGGTCTCCTCGCTCCCTCCTACCCTGGCTCCAGCAAGGCCCAAAGGCCCGGGGTGCCCCCGAAGCCAGCCCCAGCCCTGATCCGGGTCTCCGAGAGGCCCCCGGACCCTCTGACCGCCCCCCAGCCCAGAGCCCCCTTTCCCCGCTCCTCACCGCCCGAAATTCCTCCCCGGCCCCAAACTCAGGTCCCTCCCCAAAAACCCTTCACCCCACTCCTCGATCTCGCAGTCTCTCCAGAGCAGCCGCCCTCGCCCCTCAACACCCGCGACAGCCCCCCCCAGGCCTCTCCGCCCCCCCGGCCTGCCCCCGCCCCCACCTCGCGCACGGAGGCGCCGTCCGCGATGACGATCTCCTCCTTGTCCTTGGGGGTCTTCACGGTAACGCGGATGAGCGTCCCGCCGGGCCCTGCCTGGCCGTCCCCGCCGGGCCCGGGGCCGGGGCCGCCGCCGCCGCCGCCGCCACTCGGCTCCGCCATCTTCGCCGCCCGCCGCCAGCCCGGGCCACCTCCACCACAGAGAGCCGGGAGCGGCGCCACAGCACCGCCTTTCCCTGCCACAGCGCCCCCCGGCGGCCCGGAGGCACAGCGGCCGCGCGGGGGCGGGGGGGACAGAGCGGGGCGGGGGCTCCCAGGGACGGGGGAGGCAGAACGGGGGCGTCAAGAGGGGGCCAGAGCCTGGGGAGGGCGGAACGGGGGACGAGTGCTGCCCGTAGGGCCCCACCGGTGCCCCCAAAGACCCCCCTTTAACTGGCTCCATCCCGAATCCCCGCGGTCACCGAGGGCCCACGCCTGCCCCGTGCCCCCTTCTGCTGCCGAGGCCCCTCTGGAGTCCCGGCGCTGCCGGGCCCCTGTCCCACGGGGACACCGGCTGGGCCCGGGCGGGACTACAGCCCCCGGGATGCTCCGGGCCCGGCGCGGTCCCGTGACGGCCCCGCCCGGCCCGGCCCCACCCCCGGCCCGCTGTCCCGGCGGCGGCCATGCTGCGGCCCAAGGCCCTGACGCAGGTGCTGAGCCAGGCCAACACCGGCGGCGTCCAGAGCACGCTGTGAGTGCGGGAGCCCGGGCGGGGGGCGGCTGTCCCCGGGCGGGCACCGGGCGGGCCCTGATGCGGGGTAACGCCACTGCGGGGAGATGCTTTCCCTGCCCGGGGATGTTTCCCTTGTACCTACCCCGGCAGATGCTGCCCCTGTGCCTGCCTCAGGGAATGCTGCCTGCACCGGGGGATGCTGCCCCTGCCCGGAGATGCTGCCTACCATTTCCCCGTCCCTGCCCCAGCCCTTGCTCCTGCCCCAGACTGTGTCTCTGCTCCTGCCCACGTCCCTGCAGCTGCCTCGGGCATGCTGCCCCTGTAGCTGCCCCAGGGATGCTGCCTGGCCCCGTCCCTGCACCGGGGGATGCTCCCTGCTCCTGCCCACGTCCCTGCAGCTGCCTCGGGCATGCTGCCCCTGTCGCTGCCCCAGGGATGCTGCCTGGCCCCGTCCCTGCACCGGGGGATGCTCCCTGCTCCTGCCCAGGGAATGCTGCCCCTGCCCAAGGATGCTGCCTGCCTTAGCCCTGCCCCTAGCCCCTGCTCCTGCTCCTGCCCCTGCCCAGGGATGGTCCCCGTCCCTGCCCGGGGAAGGCAAGGGGCCCTTCCAGGGCCAGGTGTGGGACTGAGGCCACACACTCTGCATGGTGCTGGGCTACAGACGGTGCTGGGGCTGTGCACAGTGTGTGGGGCTGGGGCCTTGCACCGCTCCTGATGCCCACTGCTGGGATGCCTTGTGCACAGTGCAAGGGCCATGCACAGAGCTGAAGCCATGCACAGAGTTGGGGCTGTACACAGTGCTTGTCCCCCAGGCTCATGGCCAGCCTTTGGCAGGTCCCACTGCTTCAACCGACACAGCTACCACTGCCCTGCTCGGGCCTAGGGCCACCCCGGAGCTTTCTGGCTTTGAATCCCACCCCACCCCCTGCCAAAATCCCTGCAGAGTGGGGGTGTCTTGGGAGCAGTGCTCAGAACAGGATAGGGGGGTTTGCTCTACCCCTGGTACTGAATAGGGGTCTGGTGTTAAAAGTATCAATTTGCCCTACCGTGCCCTTCCCAGGCTGCTGAACAACGAGGGATCCTTGCTCGCTTACTCAGGCTACGGGGACACTGATGCCAGGGTCACCGCGGCCATCGCCAGCAACATCTGGGTGGCCTATGACAAGAATGGGCACCAGGCATTCAATGAGGACAATCTCAAATTTATCCTCATGGACTGTATGGTACGTAGGGCTGGGGCCTGCCCTGCCCTCCCTGGGGACCTGGCTGTGGTGCTGGGGGTCCAGGCCAAGCTGGGGTGCAACAGGTTCTGTTTGTCCCTGGGCAGGAGGGGCGAGTGGCCATCACACGGGTGGCAAACCTGCTGCTCTGCATGTACGCCAAGGAGACTGTCGGATTTGGGATGCTGAAAGCCAAGGTAATGCTGGTGGGGAGGTGGCCAGGGGATCTTCAGGGCTGCATCCCTGCTTTGGTGTGGAAAAGAGCTGTTGACAAGGACTGGGATGGAAGGGCTGGAGGAAGCTGCCTGGGATACTCTTTGCAACTTGCAGAGACTCCTCTGTCCCCCGTGCCTGCCCAGGGACCACATCACTCCTTTCTAAGATTCTAAACTGAAATATAAATTACAGTTATGCAAGTGGGCAGTGGGCACACAGGTTACAAAACCCACCTGAGTGTGGCTCATGCCATTCTCTGCTTGCAGGCACAGGCGCTGGTCCAGTACCTGGAGGAGCCGCTCACGCAGGTGGCCGCATCGTGAGCAGGCAGTGGAGGGCTCCGAGCTGCTACTGGGCTCCAACACCATCAGCATCACTGGCATGGGTTGGGCATGAGTGGCCTCATGGGCATCCCGGAGCTGTAGTGTGGTCTTAAAAATAAGGTGGGGGGAATACAGAAGCTGGGGGGAATAAAAATGTGTTTGATGCTTGTGTCCATTGTGTCTGTTGCTGGGGGAGCTGAGGGGTAACACAGCCCGTCTGGGCTGGGGGTGCCTGGGCAGTATTTGGGAGGTGCCTCTTGCTCTGGGGAAAGACAAGAGGTTGCAAGGGGCTGTTGTCAAAGGAGAGGGCTTACAACAGAGCCGAGTCTCTGCACAGCCCTGCTGGTCTCACTGGGATAGCTGGGGGTTGTGGTGAGGGCTCCTTCCCGTCCCAGTTTCCCTGACTTTCACACGATGGCAGCAGAGGCGAGAGAACGTTCACAGCGGCCGGAGCCGGGCTGAGCAGGGGTTCTGCTCCTGGCACGGTTGCCCTCGCTGCCATCACACCCCACAGTGTACTCATCTACCCGTGCTGCCCCGGTCTGCCTTTGCTGCCGTCGCACCACACACTGCCCTGCCCTGCCCTGCCCTTGCTGTCCCAGTCTGCCATCGCTGCCCTCTGTGCCATGGAACCCCTTCACTCCCCTCGCCGCTCACGCTGCCCTCACGGCCCGTGCCACCCTCCCTGCGCACACTGCTCGTGTTGCCCTCACTGTTGTGTCCGCGCTGCCCCAGCCTGAGCACGCTGCCCTCACACCCCACAGTGCTCTCGCACCCCTCCCTGCCCACGTTGTCCACACTGTTCGTGCTGTTCCCACTGCCCCAGCCTGCCCCGCACTCAGGATCAGGCCCTGGCTCCTCCTCCAGCCACCCCGTGACGGTCCCAGGGGTGACACTACCTGCCCAACCTGCGCTGCGACACCCAGTCCCACCCCTTGAGTCAACCAGCCGCGCTGTCGCCAGCCCGGCCTCTCTCGCCGCCGCTGCCCCGGACCCTCCGCGCTCCCCTGGACCCCCTTGGCTCCCGCTCGCTCCCGGACAGAGAGGAACCTTTGGTCGCTCCGTCTCCTCCCTCGGCGCCTCCGGGAGCCCGGCCCGCCCCGCCGTCTGCTCGAGGCTTGGCAGCGGGAAGGAGGAAACCCAGGGCGGCCCTGCCAGGGCAGGCGGCAGCCGGGGCGACATGGGCAGCGCCGAGGAGGATTATAACTTTGTCTTCAAGGGTGAGTCCTGCGCTCGATGCGACCCCCCGCTTCCCCAAAAGGGGTGGAGCAGAGAGCCAGGAGCTGCGGGGAGGGAGCTAGGGTGCCCTTTCCCCAGAGCGGCCGTGTCCCGAGCTGGGACATTGTGGGCTATCCCTGCAGCGGTGATGGGCACCGGGAGCCACGAAGGGTCACGGGACTGGGGAGCAGGCACCGACCACTGACAGCACTGAGGCCAGGGCTGGTGAGCGGCGCCAGGGTCCACAGAGACCCGGGGAGATCCACACTCACCCCAAGGCTGCAGGTGTGCAGTGCCAGGCAAATTGCTGTTGTGGGATGGGGGGGCTGTGAGAGCTGGGGCTGAGTGTGTGAGGCACAAATGCCACGAGAGCCTGTAAAAAGTCATTTGCTGCGGTGACGTGGGCAGCGGCACATGCAGAGGACATGGGGGTCAAACCTGAGCTGGAGAAATGGGGGCACAGCTTCACACCTCCCATCCTGAGCTCCTTGGGCCCACCTGGTCTCTGCTAGGTACTATTGGCTGGACTCTGCTGGAGCTCTGTGCTCCCTTTAGGCAAGTGGAGACAGACAGGCTCAGGTGTGCCACCCATCCTGGGTGCCCACTGCAGCAGGGTGACCCAGGGCTCACCAACATCCTTGCCCTGCTCCTGCTGCCCAGATCCCGGTAGCCGTGACCCCCCTGAACAGCTCTGGGGCTGCACCAGCACCAGGGAGCACAGTTGGGCTGCCACAGGGACCCCCATTTGCTGAAGGAGCGACCACACCAGGGGTTAAGCCCACACAGCTGCCTAGCCTCTGTGACCTATCGGGTCATCGGACAGCGAGCGATGCCCATGCAACCAGCGCTGGTAGCTGGGGCAGTCCAGTCGGATTTCTCCTTCCTTCCACAGTTGTCCTGATCGGGGAGTCTGGCGTGGGAAAAACAAACCTGCTCTCTCGTTTTACCCGCAACGAGTTCAACCATGACAGCCGCACCACCATCGGTGTGGAGTTCTCCACCCGCACAATCCTGGTGGGAGACGCTGTGGTGAAGGCTCAGATCTGGGACACTGCCGGGCTGGAGCGGTACCGCGCCATCACCTCAGCGTAAGGATGGGAAATCCGTGTTTCTCCTGGGACTTGGGTTCAGCCCCATGGGTGAGGATGCTGGGGGAGGATCTGGAGCGTGGAATGATGATGGGGTTCTGTCACAGGTATTACCGGGGGGCTGTGGGTGCCCTGGTTGTGTTTGACATCACCAAGCACCAGACATACGATGTGGTGGACCGCTGGCTGAAAGAGCTGTACGACCATGCCGAGGCCAGCATCGTTGTCATGCTGGTGGGGAACAAGACCGACCTCGCACAGGCTCGGGAGGTGCCCATGGAGGAGGCGAAAATGTTTGCAGGTACAGGCTGGCACCCCGCCACAGGGCTGGGGGCTTGAGAACCTCCCCAACAGCGTGGACCTGCACCAGTGCAGGCACCTGAGCATCTCTAAAGGTGCTCCAGATTGGAGCCGTGTCCTCGCTGGTGTCTGCATCATCTCAGGGGGCTCTTCTCCTTGCAGACAACAATGGGCTGCTGTTCGTTGAGACCTCGGCGCTGGACTCCACCAATGTTGAGGAAGCATTCGAGACCATTCTGAAGGGTACAGGCACTGGCACCCTGCTGCAGCGAGGTCCCAGGGCATCACAGGGTCCCTTCCCAGGGGCGCAGGGCTGGGCAGATGATGTGCAGTGCTTCTCTCCCTGCTCCACTTGAGCTGTTTGGGGCTAGTTTCATGAGGCCTTTTGGTGTTGTCTTTCTGGCTGGTTTGGTTTTCAGCCTTTGGTGCTGGGCGTCTCGCTCCCCACACCCGCAGCTTTGTTCTCACGGCCCCTGGGCATCCCTGAAGCCCCAGGGGCTGCTTCTCACCCATAATCTCCAGTCTCCTTCCTGTTGTCCTGGGCTCATGACTTGATGTCTCCAGCATCCTGCCAAACCAGCCATGGGGACCTGGGGGGACAGGGATGGAGTCCAAGAGCAGCTCTCCAGGAATGGCAGCAGCATCCGGGCAGTGAGGTGTGCCATGCCGTGCTGAGCCATGCCAAGCTGTGCAGTGCTATTCCATGCCATGCTGTGCCATGCAGAGCTGTGCTGAACCAGCCTGGCCCAGTGAGCTGCCAGCCCCAGCACAGGGTGAAGCACTAATCCCAGGTTGGGCAAGAGGAAATTGCCCAAGCACAGGGTGTTCCCCAGGCGTCTCAGGGATGCAACCCATGGGAGCTGCTCCCTTGTCACCCCTCGAGTCACCTGTCTGCTGCGTAGAGGGGAAGGAGAGCCACCAGCATGCCGAGCTATGGGCGAGCAGTGGGGGCTGCAGGCTTGAAGCTGTCCCTACATCCCCAGGGGGCCTTGACTGACACACAGACCCCCTGGCACTTCTTCTTTTGCAGAAATCTTCTACAAAGTGCAGAAGCAGAAGCAGAGGAGCAGCCAAAGCAACACGGTGTCACTTGCCAGCGAGAACCCTGCAAGCATGGCCCCAGCGCAGGCAGAGAGGCGCCCGTGCTGCGTGGCCCTCTGAGCCCACTGGGCACCCCGGGGAGCCCCTGGGGAGCCCCTCAGCCCTGGGACACACCAGTGGCCACCAGCACAGCCTGGTGTCACCCTGCCTGCAGTGCCACCCCTGTCCTGGTGCAGTGGGGACCAGCAGCCTGGACAGGAGCCAAATTCGGCCATAAACAGTGAGAAGCACCAGTTCCAGGAGCTCTTCTCTCTGTTTCATTTTTGCTGGGCCCTGATTAGCATCACCACTGTCACGCACCTTATCAGCCCTCCTGGACCTGCAGGGCAAAGGACCAGGACACCCCTGAGGCACCTCTGGGGTAGAAGCCAGGAGGTTCTGGGCAGGATCATGCCAGCAACGGGAGCCTCTCTGATTGCCTCTGGCCCTGGGGTTGCTTCTGTAGGGCCACCCTGTGCCACGCACTGAGGATGTGCCTGACCAACAGGTGTCTGTCCCACCAGGGACTGCTCTGGAGTCAAGCCAAGCCCTGAGGAGTGAAGTGGCAGCACTCAGCCCTTGGCTGTCTCATCCCTAGGCATCTGTCCCATCCCTAGACATGGGGCACATGTGACAAGCAAAGGTGCCTGCTGTCTGCATGGCAGGACAGGGCTCGGCACGGGCCCGGTGCCATGGGGCCGGGAGCAGCTCTGTGTCCAACATGGGCGTGACGCAATCATTAAAGGACTTGTGAAATGCAGGTTTACTGAGCTGGAATTCCTTCGTGTTTGTGGTCGACGCCCTGGGTCCCCACCTTCATAATGTGCTGAAGATCATGGCCTCCAAAGCAGCCCAGCTGGATGCCATGGCTTCCCTGTGCCCCCTCCCACCCCGATGCCATGGCCCCCCTGGGCTCCCTCCTACCCTGAAGCTAGGCTCATCCTGCACCCTCTCCCACCCTGATGCCATGTTCCCTCTGTGCCCATTCCCACCCTGATGCCGTGTTCCCTCTGTACCCATTCCCACCCTGATGCCATGCTCCCCCTGTGCCCCCTCCCCATGCAGCCTTTCTCAGTTTACATCCCCTGTTTGAACTTTATCAGTTCAAACGATGACGCAGCCTCTGCCAGTCATCTGAAACCCCTCAGAAACGGGAGAACTCCTGCTGGATTCTCTGTGCCTTCACTCGCTTTCCCTTTGCACCACGCCAGATGTGCCAGCCCAGCTCCGTGTCACACCCACGGTTCTGCGTGGGGCGCGTGGCCGTCACTGTCCCCACACACAGGTGACGGCCTGTCCCTGCCGCCATGCAGCATCCCCGCCCCCCTTACCTGGCCTAGGTGAGCACACCTGAGTGCTGACGGGCAGCCCCGGCCGCCAATGGGTGTGGAGCAGGAAAGGCTGTGGCCACCAATGGGTGGCGGGGGACAGCCCCTGCCAGGGCTGGAGAAGGCCCGGAAATCCCAGTTGGCCCAGTGGGAGTGGGGCTGCGGTGCTGGGCGAGATGCGGGGCAAGGACGATGAGTACGATTATCTCTTCAAAGGTGGGTCTGCTGCCCGGCCTGCGCTGGCCATGCCCGCAGTCACCGTGCCTGTGCCCGCTCTCAGCTGCTGCCGTCGGGTCTGGCTCCGCGCAGCACCCCCGGCGTGGGACTGGAAACTGGGGCTTGTACTGGGCTATAACACTCAGTTCTCGGTTCCCAGTTCTCGGGACGGGGAGGGGGAGGCTTGTTGTGGTGTTCCGCTGTGCTGGGAAGGAGGGTGGATACTGGTGGGGCTGGGGTTGAAGTGCTTCCGTGGTCGGAGGGTTTGCTAGAGCTGCTCTGATGGTCTGTGGTCCCGATGCTGATTCCAGCAGCTCTTCACTGCTGCGGGAGGAGGCTGGAGCCCTGACCCTGAGTGCGCAGCGTCCTGGAGGGGTGGCTGTGGCCATGGCAGGATGCTGGTCCCGGGGGTGGTGGGGAGGGCTGGTCCGTGGGACTCTGTGGGTGCCGTGTCGGCTCCTGAGCACCCGTGGGTGCTCTGCTCTACGGCACGGGGTGAGGAGAGCACATCTGGGAGCTGAGTAATCCACCCTAGGAGAGAAAGCCGTGCTGCTCCCCAGCTGCAGTGGGGGAAAGGATCCAGGGATCCGGGCTTGTCCTTCCTGGTGCTGGTCATGCTCTGACCTCACCGCAGTGCACGGGGTGAGTGGGGGAGTGGGACAGGCTCTTGGAGACACAATGTTGGCGTTTCTGGCCGTGGGAGCCCAGCATCCTCATGAAGCACCTTTGTCCCTGTGCATGCCAGGCTTCCCTGCGGTCTGCTGTGGCCAAAGCAGGTGCTGGGGAAGCAAAGGGACATCTTGGCAATGCCACAGCCTCCTGAGCCATGAAATCCAGGGTGTGAGCTCACCAGTGGGTGGCTGTGAGTCAGCCTACCCACACAGACCTGCCCGCAAGGCCCCGAGTAATTCTAGCCACCGACACGACGTAATTCCAGCCAGCAACATGCTGGTAGCCCCTGGCTCCTTGCACACCTCCCCTGGCTGCTGCCCAGGAAAGTCCTCCTCCCTGGAGTTATTCTGGCACGTGGTGTGGGGGAAACTCTGATGCTGAGTGGTACCTTGAGTACGATGCCCAGGCAGGAGCTCTCCCACTGCTTTGTTTTGAGTTTTCCTCCTGGTGCTGTGCCAGCAGCATGGCTCTGAGGGGGCTTTGGCACAGGGTCCTCCAGTGTCTGTCCATCCCCTGTCATCCTGCAGGAGCCAGGGCTGGGAGCAGCTAGCTCACCATAGGATCTTCATTTCCCTCCTGGGTCTCATGGTGGTCTCTGGAGTTCTTAAAAAATAGGAGAATTCAGTTTTCAATGCAAGGGCATTGAAAAGGCAGCTCATCCCTCCCGAAGCAGGAGCAAAGTCAAAGGGGAATGCAGTGTCCAGGGGTATGGAGCTGGGCTAGTGCTCCCAGGGTCCAACTGCTCTGCAAGCTCAGCCTCTCCCCTGAGAAAGGGGAGATTGTCACAGCTGGAAGCAGCATTATCTGGAGCATCAGTTGTTACAAAGCACAATGCACATTCCAGCTGTGCAAGGCCCCATTACTGCTGGAGGGGCTCCGTATGGGTGAGGAACAGCTCTGGGCATGACTGCTCCTGGGACCCTTCCTTGGAGCCCTGTGTGGAGCACCAGGCTGTTTCCATCCCTGCAGTGAGACACGGTGTGCTGAGGATGTTCACCAGTGCTTGCAGGATGTGTATTTGGAGGCAGTGAGGACAGAATGTGTCAAATGCTTTTGTGCCTGGGGTGTGGGGTGCTGCTCCAGCTCCTCAAGCCATTCAAGCTCAGGGACATGGGTCTCATCACCCCCACAGGCTGCAAGACCCTGCACCCCCCACCTGGTGTGGTGCAAAGCCCTCTGGAGCCTGCCATGGAGCACGGCACTGCGAGGATGGGGATTGTGGCAGTTGAGCTGGGGAAGCAGCAATTTCCTGTTGTTGGTAAAAAACCGAGCTCACATCAAAACTTCAAGGCTCAGAAAGGGATAATGAGCCTGGCTTGCCACTGGCCTGTGTTTCCTACTGTCTGGTCCAGGGTAGTCTGGGCTGTTATGGTCCTCTCAGACCTCTGTGTAGTGGCCAGCAGCTGAGAAGTTTCCCCAGCAGCCGAGCAAAGGGGGGGGATTCTGCCCCTCTGCTCCACTCTGGTGAGATCCCCCTGCAGAGCTGCCTTGAGCTCAGGGGCCCCCCAGCACAGGAAGGATGTGGAGCTCCTGGAAGAAGTCAGGGAGGCCACAGAGATGGTCCAAGGGCTGGAGGCAGGCTGGGAGAGCTGGGGATATTCAGCCTGTAGAAGAAAAGGCCTGGGGGATACCTCAGAGCCCCTTCCAGTGCCTAAAGGGGCTTCAAGGGAGCTGAAGAGGGACTTTGGACAAAGGCTCAAAGAGACAGGACAAGGGGAATGGCTTCCTGCTGCCAGAGGGCAGGGTTGGATGGGATATTGGGAAGGAATTCTTGGCTGTGAGGGAGGTGAGACCCTGGCACAGGCTGCCCAGAGAAGCTGTGGCTGGAACTGTTCAAGGCCAGGTTGGACAGAGCTTGGAGCAACCTGGTCTAGTGGAACCAAGGGATGGAACAAGATGGGCTTTATGGTCCCACCCACCCAAACCATTCTGTGATGCTGTGGAGGAGCTGCCCTTCCCTCATTCACTGGCTGTCATGACACAGCTATGCTCTGGTGCCTTCCATCTTCCCTCAGAGATCCCAGGGAGCTGTTCCACATTCTGCTGAGCTTCCTGGGCTAGGCTGTTTGTTGGCTGCCCTACACTGAGGGTTTTGTCAATGGGGTGGCTGCACTGTTGGAGGCTTTGCACTATGCAAGAGAGCCGTGTCTACGAGCTGGAGCTGGTGGGAAGGGGCTATCCACCACATGGAGTGGCATCTGTGCAGAGTGGTGGCTGCTGAGCCTTGGCTGCGTGTATCTGTGCCTTGCTGTAGCTCCTGCAGTGTGTGCCATCCCAGTGACCCCTACTGGTGCTGCTGTTCCTGTGTCCTCCCCACCATGGTCACTGGACGGTTGTGACCTCAGCCCTGCTGTTGTCTAACCCTGGTGGGGAGACGTCCCACAGGTGAGCAAAGTGAAGTGCCTGAGTACACCTGGGGAATGAACAGGATTGGCACTGAGGGAATTAAAAATAACTTAAATAAAACCAAAAACCAATTGAGTCATAAACTCAACAAACTTGATTGGGGAGGTGTGTGATAAAGCTCCCCAGAGCCTGTTTCACCAGGTTTTACAGGAACCAGCCAGATCTGGGACAGGCAGAAAATGCATTTAGCCCACACCCAGGGACTTCCCAGCTCATGGGCTGGACCAGCAGCAGCAGAGGAGGAGGAGGAGGATGCTTCCTTTCAAACCATCTTTGAGTCCTCCTGTGTGCCCTCAGGGTTGAAGGGCACACAGGGCTGGCAGGAGAAGCTCCAGCTCTGCCTGGCCTCTGGCCTGGCTCTCCCCACACAGGTCTTAACCCTGGTTTTCTGCCCATTTTGGGTACATCAGTTCATATGGTGCTTTCCCATCCCCAGGGACAGAAACTCCTGGCAACTTTCCAGTGATGGCAGGGATTTTCTCAAGGGGTATTTATAGGCAGCAGTGATGCTGCTGGGAGGAGTGGAGGCAGCTGGTCCTGCTCTGCTTCACCCCTCATTTGTCAGCTTCTCCTGGATGAGATGGAGGTGGGGTCTGGATGGGGGGGCAGATGGGGAGATTCCCATCCCTGCCAGGCTGTGGGATGGGCAGCTTTCCTGGGTGGTTGGGGGAGCTGACTCTGTGTTTGTACCCCCCAGTTGTGCTCATCGGGGACTCAGGGGTGGGGAAGAGCAACCTGCTCTCACGCTTCACCCGCAATGAGTTCAACCTGGAGAGCAAGAGCACCATCGGGGTGGAGTTTGCCACGAGGAGCATCCAGGTGGACAACAAGACAGTGAAGGCTCAGATCTGGGACACGGCCGGGCAGGAGCGGTACCGGGCCATCACCTCGGCGTGAGTTTCCTTGCTCCCAACCTGTGACCCTTGCCTGGGGCTCTGCTGTGACCCTCTCCCCTCACTGTCCCCCAGGTACTACCGGGGTGCAGTGGGAGCTCTGCTCGTCTATGACATCGCCAAGTACCTGACGTACGAGAACGCGGAGCGCTGGCTGAAGGAGCTGCAGGACCACGCTGATGCCAACATTGTCATCATGCTGGTGGGCAACAAAAGTGACCTGCGGCACCTACGGGCTGTGCCCACCGATGAGGCCAGGAGCTTTGCAGGTATCTTCCTCCATCCTGCCCAGTCCCATCCCATCTGGCTGGAGTTCATGGCACCCACCTGAGCTCATACTGTTCTTGCAGAGAAGAACGGGCTGTCCTTCCTTGAGACGTCTGCTCTGGACTCCACCAATGTGGAGACAGCTTTCCACAACATCCTTTCAGGTAAGGGGCAGCCAGGAAAGGAAAGGACAGGAATAGAGATGGCTTTGGACATTGTGTCCTCCCAGGACACCCCTGAGGGCCTGGCCCTACTGGGGGGGATCTGGGCTGGAATCCTGCTCCCCTGGATGGGGAGAGGTGGGCATTTGCACCCCTAGAGCTGTGTGTTTGTGGAGGGAGCAGATCCCCCACTGCAATACTTACCTAAACAATTTTTTCACTTCCCCTCTCTCTCTGCTGGCAGAGATCTACCGCATCGTGTCGCAGAGGCAGATCGCTGGGCAGCCGGAGTCGGAGTTTGGCCCCTCCACCACCATCGAGCCCATCCGGGTGCTGCCCACGCAGCAGGAGGGCCGGCAGGCGCCCTGCTGCCAGAACATCTGAGCCCCTGGGGTGCCCCCACCTTGACCCCCCACCACCCAGCACATGGTGGCATCATGTCTCACCCTCTAGCTCTGCCTGTTGCAGCTCCCTGAGCGGTACAGGCTGGTGGCTGCTTTTGTGTGCACCACCATCCTGCCTGTGTGCTGCTCAGCCTGTTTGTGTAGGACCAACAAAAACAGCGGGAGGCAAAGCATCAGGGTGTCTCCCCTCTCTCCCCAAGGCTGGGTGCATGCTGTCCCCTGTGTCCCTGCTCCCTTTAGCCCTGCAGGCACGGTTGCTGGGTGACTGGGTGGCACTGAACAAGCCCGGACACGGTGAGTCCCTGTTTGGTGACGCCCTGTGTGCAGCCCCGTGGGGTGGGTGGGGAGGGGGGCACTGGGTGCACCCTTCTCCTGCCTGGTGAAACCAGCAGTGATGCGGCCGGTCGTGCCCAGCCCTGTCCCTGCAGCACTGAGAGCTGGGAGTGCCTCTGGGTGCTGCTGGGGCCGTCCAGGGTGGGGTGTGACACTGTTTTTGTGTTGTGACCTCCTCCCCCCTCCACAGCATGACCCCAGCAAAAGGAAAAGCTGTGACTCCTCCATGGAAAGAGATGGGAGCAGGGGCTGAGGGGCCTTGGCCTTTGGGAAGCCCCGAGGAGGGGACAGTGGGGGACCAGGAATTTGGGGGGCTGAGGGTGAGGGCAGGGATGAGGTGCTGAGGGTGTTCCCTCACGTGTTCCCTCAGCACAGCTCCCTGTGTGGGAGCCAGTATCAGCACTGGGGACACCTCAGCTCCAACTGTGAGGGCCCCCTGGCATGGCTTGGCCCTTCCCTGCTCGAGTGTTTGGCCACTGGCTGGTGGCTGCATGGCCCATCTTGGGGACATGCCACCACTGGATGGAATGTCTGCTGTATCGGTGGGATGACAGTGGCCTTGTCCCCTGCCTGGGGGACAGTGGCCACCCCCCAGGGTGAGCACCACCCGAGATGCTAGGACAGACTCTGCTGAGCCCAGTGCTGCTGTCAGGGGTGATGGGCAGGTGTCAATCAAGAGGGATGCAGGTGGGAAAGCCTGCCCCACTCACCCAGGGCTGGGAGCGTGGCCCCTGTCGCAGTGTGGGGTTTTGGGGGGTCTCTTTCTCTCCACAGCTGCCCCCAGTCACTGTATCTCACTTGGCTGTGCCAGTAGGAGCTGGACCAGGGTTTCCCCTTGGGCCATGATTTGTCAATGAAACAGAAATTGAGGCAAAATCCCCAAATAAAGCGGCTGTTGAGGCTTTTTCTCTCTCTGCCAGGTCTTTCCTTGAGGCAAGAGCACTGCCAGCCCCACATGGGGCAGCTGGGAAGCAAGGCACAGGCAAAGAAGGGTGAGGAGGAGGAGGATTGGGAGGAAGGTATGACTGTAGCCTGGGCAAGGGAGCGTCCTATTGAGAGGCCAGGGTGGGGAGCTTGAAATTCGGGATTAGAAGAACAGGTGGGATCCTGCTCCCACAGGGGCAGTGGGGGGATGCACAAACAGGGTGCAGAAGCAGTCTCACCATATGGGTGCCCCTTTTTGTCCACCCCAGCCCTGGCATAACCTTAACCTTGGCTCCAGCCCCCTGGCACTGTGTCCCTACACCATGGCACTGCCCCCTCCAGAGGCAGCCTCATCCCTGAGCTGGCCAGCCCCATCCTCTGTCATACCCTGGGTCTGACGACAGCTGGGGGCTGTCCCCAGGTAAATGGTGGCCACTGCCCCACGGGCTGCGCTTTACCCCATGCCCAGCTCAGCTGGCAAAGCCCTGGCAACCTGCAGACCAGCTGGAGCTGCCGAGCACCACCTCCTCCCACGCCATCTGCCCACACCAAAACACAGTGCCAAGAGGTGATGTCAGCCCCACCGGCTGGAGAGGTGGGCGTGCGGGGTCTGGATGCTGCTCCAAAGGGCTCCACAAAGGGACAGGGCTGAGCCAAGTGTCCCTTGGGGCTCACTGCCATTGGACGTGCCATCAGCCAGGCACTGCCGTGGACACACGGCATGATAAGTTCATTTAGACTCATGGAGGCACTTTTGGCCTGGGCAACTCAGTTTTTGTTCCAGGCTTTACAGATTTTAGATGTTTTCTGCTGGGATAAAGAAGTGGGAATGGTGAAATGTGGCACAGGGTGGCTCATGGACCTGGGACCCACTAGCACCAGGACTGGGAGAAGCAGCTGCCTCAGGAGACTCAGCATCTCACAAGTGCTTTAATGCACCCTGAGAAGTGCTGCCAAAAACATGGGACTGGTGGGAGATGCAGGAGGGGTGGCAGAGGGAGGTCCAGCCCCACTGCCCTGGAACTCAGCCCAGCAGGGCCTTGTTCCCAACCACTGCTCCTGGCCCGTCCTGAAGTGTGAACAGACACAAACCAAGAGCAGATACCAAGTTTCTTAAGTAATAATACTTTAATAAAATTAAGTTCTTAATGTAATTTAGCACATTTAATACATTAACCCTTTCCCTTCTTTGTTTTCTACAAGTTGTGCAACATCATTATTTTAATTTTATTTTATTTTAATTTTTTTCCTTCTCCCATTATACTATATGCCTCAAAACTCAGACAACAAGCCTAACTCTACTTCTATGTTCGGTTATATCTCTCTCTCAGGCCTTTATTTTTGCGTAATGCCAGAGAGATGGAAATACCTGGATGGAACATGTGATTGGTTTCCAATAGTAACAATCCCGACTACAGGTTTCCTATGATGTTAAAAGAAAAGAGGAGAAAAAAAAAAGCAAACACAAAGTAATAGGGAATGGACTTTCAACGGAAGGGCCACACAGTCGGCGTGGCCGGCAGTGGCTGGGTGGCTCGGTGGCCAGCTGGCTCAGCACGAGGTGGGAGTGCCGTGGAGCAGGACTGTGCCACAGCGCCCGGAGCCAAGGGAAAGCGGATACACACAAACTTGTACATTACTCTGAAGTGAGAATGAGAGGAAGCCAACGTGATGCCGTGCAAGCAAAGCCATGAAGGGTAGGGGAGGGCTGTGCTACCCTGGGGGAGTATCGGTGAGATCAGCTGCTGTGGGGACCCCGTGGCTTGGGTTTCGTTTTAGCACCTCTCACGTGGGAAACCCCACTGGAGCTGCTCTGCCAGAGTCCCAACAGCAGCAAGCTAGAGCCTGGATCTCTTTGATATCAGGGCAGAGCCGGAGGAAATCCTCTGCAGCCCCACAGGCTCCCAGCTGCACAGTCGGATGCCCGGGGGCTGCTCTGGGCATCCCTGGGGATTTCCTTGGCTTGCCTGAGGCTGAGATCAGAGCCGGCTCTGCAGCGGCTGCCAGACCTGCCAGTCCGGGATCCGCCCGCCCTCGTGCCCACTGCCTTTCATGTTTGCTTAACACTGCTTTCCAACCCAGGAGCAAATCCCATACTGCAGAACAGAACAGGATCCAGCCCCTGGTCTTCCCCGCTCCCCCACCCCCCCACCCCCCCCTTTTTTTTTTTTTCCATGATTATCTTGAACAGAATTCATAAAGAAAAAGGAAAAAAGAATGCTGATGGTTTCACAGATAAGCAAAACAGCCGTGACCGTGTCTTGTGTCCCAGCTCCTGGGAGCCAAGAGCAGATCTCAATGGCCACACCACACTGCTACGTCTCACCGCTCCGATTCTCTGCAAGTTGTTTCAAAAGCATCATCATAAGCCCAGAAAGCACATCCTGCTGTCAGCAACCTGGTGCCACCATTGGAGGGGGACTTCTTTTTCACACAGACAGTAGTGGAACTACTCGAGATTTTACATTAGTGTCACTTTACTGGTGGTGACTTTCAATTTGCTCCATTAGCAGCCCTGAAGCAATGCTGGAGCAGATCCAGCAGGGATGCCGCAGCCTGCCAGGGCTGCAGTGACTCCAGATTCCAGTAGAGTAACCCACTGGAACAGGGCAGCTACATGGGAGGGAGGCAGGAGCTGCCCAACCTCTGCTGTCTCCTGCTGGCACGGCACAGGCAAACCAAAGTCTGCCTAGCACAATTCCAACTGAATTTTTCACTGGGTCAACTGACAGCAGAACGTGACTTCAAGTTTCTACAGGATGTGAAACCCCACACTAAAACACAGAGATTGCTCCCTAACATCCTAGAAAGGGTTTTGGAAGAACCAGCCCACACTGGCTCTGCTGCCACCAAGGACACCTTGCTGGGGCTCGGCAGAGGTGGGATGGGACCCACTGTCCATACACAAGTGACAATAAAGTGCATCCACTCTCCAGTCCAGGGCACCACTGTACAATGTCCATCACTGACGCTTCTTCAAGTATCAAATCAAAAAAATGAGGTAAAACAAAACTGAAAGAGCAAACAGGCCCGGCAGGGAAGGACCAGGCGCTTGATTCCACCAAGCCTGAACCCCCCCGGAAGTGCAGGAGACATCGTGCCCTGCTTCCCGAAATGCCCCAGCGTGCCAGGAGGGTCCTGGGGAGGGATCTCAGATTCACAGTGCTATTTATACGCAGAAACTGAATGAGAACTGTCTTCATTCCTGTCCTGACCTATTGCATGGCTTTGCTGAGTGATGAATGCTGGTAAAGGCTACCCCAGCCCACCGAGGCAGGCACCGTCAGGGAGCAAGGGGCGGCCACCGCCCTTCTCGAAGGCATCTGTGTGGATGCTCCCAAGCTGCAGGAGATCCATGGGTTTGCTACGGCTGAGCCACAACACAGAGGAGAGGAGCAAAGGCTAAACCCAGAGGGAACCAACTTCCAAGGGTGTTTGCAGCACTTGGCTTTGCTAATGACAACGCTGCTCTCAGATTTTTCTGAGTTCTCTCCTTTAAGCAGAGATTTTGGTGCAGTGAAAAGCATCACCAGTACTCCAGAGAGAAGTGCTGGCCTGTCTCTGGAATGAATGGACAGCTGGCAGGGGCATGGGCCATGTCCTGCCCCAGCACTGGTGCCAGGGCTGTGTCGCCCTGCCCTGCAGTGCTCAGAGCAGCTCTGCCATCGCAGCACCCACTGTGTGCTGCTGGCTCAAGGAGCCACTGCTCCTGCTCTGGGCACTGCAGGGACTCGGGATCTATGCAGAGCACAATATGCTGTGCCAGTTAAGAACGGCCTTCAGCCTCCTCCATGCTCCTGCAGCCAAAAACCAGGCATGTGCCACCAGTGTGACTCTCCCGTGAGCAGGGCAGTGTCGGGGCAGCTGTCGGGAAGCAAAGCTGTGGGCTCAGGGATGTCACAGCCCATACAGCTGTGAGAAGGCCCTCTCGGGCCAGCAGGGACTTTTCCAAAGATCTCACCCACAGCTCCAATGCTCCAAACTGAAGGTTGGAGGCCAAGCAAAGAAACACCCAACAAACCAAATCTCCTAGAAGATGCCACATGCTAAGCAAGTGAGCTCATCCCGAGGTGCATGGCATCTCCCAGTGCAACGCAACCGGGGTGAGAGAGAACCAAGAAAAAGAAAGAAAACAAACAAAGAGGGAACAAACCAACCCTAATGCCCTGACACTGCCCAGTGCGAGGGCAGAGCCTCCACCCGGCACCTCGCTGCCTTCGAGCTCTGTCTGTCACCTTACAGAGGGGAGATCACCCAATCTTCCTTTCCTTCTCCTTCCCACCTGGGATGGTCCCACCTGCCCATCCCGGGATCTTCCCACACCTTTGGTGCTTGGAGAAGTTCAAAAACCAAGAACAGCCCAAGGAAAGTAACAGCAACTTTGAACATTTTTCTGCAATTTTCTGCTCCAAGCCCAAGGCTGGAAGTCAGAATAAGGCAAAAATTAATGGCCTAAAACTTCCTTATTTTGTTCCATGACTAGCCAAATCTGTCTATTTTTATTAAAAAAGCAACATAAACCCCCAAACATATCTTTTTAAAAAAATACATACTATTAGATCCCTTTTTTTTTTGTTTTTTTTCCCCCCTCTATAAAAATAACTTCAGGACTTTGATTGACAGAAGGTACCAGTTGGTGGCCATTATTTTGTTAGGCTTTCGGTCATTTATTTGTTTGCTTCAGAAAAATAGTACCAAAAAAAGATGGAATTCCTGGGGAAGTTAACAATGATCATGTTCACAAGTTTATTTTACATTCTGCTCTGTCTGGGATCACTTGGATCTACTATAGATTAAACAATATGGATAGCATCTACTATTTGAACTAGTTAATTCTTTTTTTAATCTTTACTCTAGGATTATATGAAATAAATTTGAGTGTTTATTATTATTAACATTTTTTTAATACCCATCAATGCAAACCTTTTTTCTTCTTCTCATTTTTGGTTAAAAACAAACAAACAGAAAAAAAAAATTTCTTATTTTAAAATGCTTCTTTGAAAGGCAACAGAGCAGAAGCATCACCCCATCTTCCTGCTGCTTTGGGAGGGGGAGTGGGACACGGGCAGGATTCGGGGTGTGAGGGGGACAGGCTACCCCCCACTCCCCAGCCCACAGCGAGGTCATGGCTGCTCAGCACATCCCTAAAGCAGCCCCTGGGACAAGATCCTGTGAAACACTCCAGGATGTGCTGGAGCCAAGCGCATGCTGAAGTGCTTCCCTGGATTAAAGGAAGCTTGGAACCCAGCCGGGGCACTCCCATTGCTCTGGCTGCCCCTGCAGTCCATGTCAAGCCCACACTGGCTTGGAGGAGCAGACAGGGTGACCTGTTCCCATCTAGGATGGGCTGGAGCTGGATGGGAGCTCTGTGGAAGCTCAGTCCCTGGCTGGTCAAAGCACCAGGACAAGCCCACAGCTCTGGTCTGCCACAAGCTCCAAAGGAATGACCATGGATGTTCTCAAGGTCATGCCTGGCCTGAACACTGGGACCAAACCCTCCTGTCCCTGCAACCTGCCCAGCGCAGGAAGAGACGGAGCCAAAGCCTAAAGGGAGGCAACAGACAGTGACCACCCTCCAGGTCCACAGAGCCCCCCACGAGCGTGTCCAGCCGGGTGTCCGTGCCAGCAGCAGCTGTCAGTCCCTCCCAGCAAGGCTGTAGAAAGGACCATAAATCCTCGCTCTCTGGGCTCTCTGGAACCAGATCAAGGACAAAACTCCTCTGGCTCCCTGGCATGGGATCAGGCTGGCAGTGCTGGCAACGAGGAGGAGGGCAGGGAGGTGGGCAGTGCCAGCTCTGCCTTCTGAGCACCCAGCTCTCCACAAACCCCTGTCCCAGGGAACCACAGCTGGAGCAAACTCTGTTCCCCAGCGCCCGCCCAGGGGTGGGTCGGGTCGGGATGGACCCTGGGATGCTCAGGGTGCCCAGGAAAGGCTGTGCCACAGCAGGGCCAGGGCTCGCCAGGGCTTGCACGGGGTGATGCTGCCCAAAAACTGCCCCAGAGCCAGCCCAGAGCCAAAGCCCACCCAGACCTCCACCCTTTCCAAGGGAATTCCCAGATGGAGCAGCCACAAGATGGGGGCACAGGCTTGGGTTTGTAGTGGTTTTTCTCTTCTACTTTTCTGCTTTTAATTACCTTTTTTTTTCTCTTTTTTTTTCGTTTAAATACATCCAACTGTGTTAATTATTTATTTGTGGAAAGGGCTATCTGCACCATAACTATCACCTTTACATACACACGCACACACGAAAAAGGAAACATATATTAAAAACACTTTTTAAGCAATACTCTGGATACAAATGTATTTTTTAACCTACATATATTCTAAACCTTCTAAACTTTTAAGGATCACTTTATCATAAAATAAAATATCCTTTTTTCTTATAATAAATTACCTAATAAAAAGTATTTTTATTAGCCCAGTTCCTTGCTACATTTACATGTAATAAATGCATTTATTAAAATAGAATATTAAATTATAAAGAAATGTTCTAATTTTAAAATCTTAATCTTTTTTTCCCTCCTCTCTCTCTCTTTAAAAAACACCAGGAAATGCATCAAAATAAACCCTTCAAACACCAAACAAAACAGGTTGGAGTATTTTGATTTCAGAGGTTAACAATATTAACAGTCTGAGCCTTTGTATGTATGAAGATTATTATTTTTTTAAGAAAGAAAGAAAAGAGAAAAAAATAATAGATATCCCTCCAGCTGAAAAATACTTTTGCAAATGGGAATTAGGACAAGATATTTTTATAGTATCTCCTCATTAACTATAAATCCAATTTTGGTTCTTTTTTTTTTCTTTCTTCTGTTATGTATTACAATACACACTATTCTCTATATAATTTATGTCGATGAGGATGACATCACAGCATGATATTACTTTATCCCTCCGTTTCCCTTTGTTACGTTTTGTCACCCGCTCCCCCGCACCGTCCCTTGTCCGGGAGCCGCTGTCCCCGCCGCGGCAGTTCGCACACACCGCCCGAGGACGCAGTTTTGGGGGGCGCGGCACCATCCCGACGCCCCGCGGCCCCGGCCACATCCCTGCCGTGCCGGGACCGGGGAGCCCCCGCTCGCACAGCCCTGGCACGGCTCGGCTCGCCCGGGAGGCCACGTCCACAAGGAAAGGTCGCAGGATGAGTCCCAAACCCAGCACAGCCCCAAACTCCCGCCCCGTCTTTGCAGCAAGCGCCGAAGTCGGGGCAGTTGGGCAAAGCCCGCGTGGAAATCCCAGCGCTGAGCCGGGCGGGCACCGCGCTCCGGCCCCTCCGTCCTCCTGCGGGGCTGATCCTGCCTGCACCTGGACCTGCACCTGGACCTGGACCTGCACCTGCACCTGGACACGTCCTGCCAGCAGCTCAGCGCCTTCCAGCGCAGCTCTGCTATCTCTGCTCCCAGCCCCGGCTTTTGGGCACCTGCCCTCGGTGCCGCTGCTTGTGCCCTCGTGTCGCTGCCTCGCGAAAGACCAGCCCCGGCATTCACGCGGCACGGCAAGGCACGGCACGGCACGGCACGGGTCACCTCTGTCCCCATCCTGGCTCCACCGGCCCCACGGGCTGATGCAAACCACAGCGAACAACCCCATTCCCCAGCCGGGTCGAGGGGAAACCAGCGGCGCCCGCTGGCACCGGCTCCCCTCGGGGATGCTCGTGTCCTGTCATCGCTCCCAGGAACCGACCCCGCTTTGGTGGGACGTGATTTTACAGGATGAAGGTCTCACGGACCAGGCTTCCCACAAGGGCCTTGCTGCTCCTAATCCAGAGGGAGGAAGACCCCGCTTGGTGTGTGGGATCCCAGTTCCACCTGCCTCCCTCCAGCCCAGGCACAAGTGGGGTGTCCCCATCACTTCAGCACTCCGATGGGTTTATCCCAAAAGCCGGGTCGTGGGGGCAGCTGAAGCCAGCGAGGTTCAGTCCAGCTGGTTCACACTGCAAGAAGGGGTCACCAAGGGCATCCTCGTGGTTGGAGGGAAGGGGAGAAGGGCAAGGACCCGGCTCGGTGGGCGCTGCAGAAAAGAGACGGGTGCAGGAGGAGAGGGCTGTCTTTAGTTATCGTTATTGCTGGTGAAATTAGACCAACAAGCCATTTTTAGTCACCTATCAAGGAAGATACAAGTCAGAGCAAATAGTTAAGGTCATGGGCATTTTTCTTGTTTTTTGTTTTTATTTTTTTTTTTTAAGATTTTTATATATATACATATATTTAAAAAGAGAGAAAAAAAAATTACGCAAATTTGTAGTTTAAGCCCCGCAACCGGGCTCCCCATGGATGCCAACAGGCAGGGCCCAGGCTGCCCCTCTCCAAGTGCCCCATGGGGCCAGGGAGAGGCCCGAGCCCCCCGAGTTCCCTGCAGCCCCCGCTCGAGGCAGAGGTAGCTCTCGGTGCATTTACAGCGCCTGTTTTTCCTTTCTTCCAAAGTTGCTACATCAAAATATGGAGTCGGTGGGGGGTACAGTGGGACGAAGGGGACAGGGAAAAAACAAAATAAAACAGGGGCCAAAATACTTCTATTAATTTTAAACTAGAACTGCTACATCAAGCTTTTTTAATATATATGTATATGTATATATATATGTGTATATATATATATATATATATAAAGGTTATTGGAACTGAAGATTTTATTAAAGGCCAACTTGGAGACTTGAGTAGGAACCTCATCTACAGAGAGGGGCAGCCCCCCCGGGACAACCCCACTCTGGTTCCCATCAGCAAGCATTGGACGTTTGTTTGGGTCATGATTATTTTTTTTTTCCCTTCTTTTTTTTTGAAAAGAAAGGGGTTTTGTTTTTTTCTCTAACATTTTTCAGCATGCAGGAGGCTTTTACATCGTTTTCGCTTGTTAAGGTGAGGGAGGAGGTACAAGGAGCAGACGTGAGCCCCCTGTACCTTCCCCATTCCCCACTCCCTACAGTCAGTGCTAGAACAGGTCCCCCCACCCCAGGTCCCCAACACAGGGGTCTCCTTCCCCCCTCCCCACTCCCACCCACCTCTTCACAACCTGGCATCAAATAAAGACATTGATCAAGAACTTGCTCACATTACCACGAACAGACTCCACTCAGCCAAGAACGACTACTCACTCACTAACACAGCGGCGCGGGGCTGCGGCCACCGCCGCGTCCAGCTCAGCCCCTCCAGCACCAACACCAACATTTCTGAATGCCCCTCTGAAGGGTGGTCGATCCCCCCCGCCCGCCCCCCACCCCCCAGCTCGTGCTCCAACCACTCTCTCTACATCAGCAGGAGAATTTTGCGCAATGAACGGATAAAATACAACCCTGGGGTGGGGGAGGCAGGACATGATGGAGAAGGTGGCACTGGGGAGGGGAGAGGTACCCAGAGAACAGGAATGTCCCCCTCTCCCTTCCCTTCCCTTCCTGGGACCAAACTGAGGCCAGATTTTGAATGAGAACTGGGTCAGTTTTAGGAAGGATATGACCAGTGCTGGCCTTTGCCGAGGCCATGGTGCCACGGGGAGGGACGGCTGCCACGGCTGTGCCCCAGGACAGCCCCAGGGCATGGGAGTTCTGGGAATTCATCCAGAGCACCCCAGCCCTCCATCACCCTACAGCCCCCACACCAGTGGGTCCAAAACACGGCACCTTCCCCCAGGAAGTCCTCACATGCCAACCTGGTCCTGGTGTGAACCGCTGTGCATGCCACAGGGCTGGGACAACCATAGGGCCAGGGATTTATTTCTTAGAGCTTTGGGGAGGAGGGGAGTACCAATTCTGCCTGACAATGTCCCGTTAGCACGGCATTTTTACTTTTGTCTTTACTTTTACCAAAACATCAGCATCTACTACAGCCTGGGAACATTGTCCACCCCTCCAATCTACCTCTTGCCCCTACAGAATATATTACTGCTGATGCAAAACAGTGGAGGCATCCCACCATCCCACCATCTTTTCACACCCTCCAACTGGTATCTGAAGATCAAAAGTGGATCTTTATCAGCACACAGCACCAGCACCACCAGCCCCAGCACAGTGAGCTCAGCCCCTTCAGTGACCACAGCTGGCCTGAGCCCGCCATGCAACTGGGAGCAAGCAGCAGCAAACAGAGCACAAGAGAGGATGTTCCCAGGAACATTATTACGATGAAAATAAAGTCTCCTGTAACTGAAGGGAATAAAAAATCTCAGGTGATTTTTTGTTTGCTTTTTTTTTTTTTTTTTTTTTTTTTTTTTCTGTTAGAACTGTCTCTGCCAAGTTGTGAAACTTGTTGGTTCAGTTCTAAATCAGGGTCCAGGATCTGTGAGCAGAAGGTGAGGGGTAGGAAATGGGGAAGTGGTGGTAGTGGGAGAAAAATTATATATATGGGTTTATATACACACATATATATATATATAGGTGCTTGATTAATTAAGTGCCTATATATATATATACACACATATATTTATAGCTGGGTGTACTGGTACTCAATAGGTCAATCCAACACATTTTTACCATCACAGCATTTTGGCATCCACAGACCAACTGAACAAACCTGATGGAGTGAAGGTGCTGGCCTGCACCTTGCATGCATTGGCACGGGAGCCAGATCTGAAGCCCATCCTCTCCCACTTCCCAATGGTTTCAAAGTATCTCATTTAACAAAACCAGGAGTCTTGAAATGATTAAAGGATATGTTCAACAAGGCAATTTTTTTTCTGTTTTGTTTCGTTCTGAAAAAAATATAATATATAAAAGTGGCCAACCTCAGGAAGATCCAGGAAAAGGACAGCTGAAGAGGTTTTGGTCCATAAAGAAATACTTTTTCTTCTTTTTGTTTTTTTTTCCCCCACTTGGTTTGGGTAACAAAAGTTTTGGTCCAGTTTAAAAACGACGACAACAAAATTATCTCTATAAACTCAGGGTTTTTTTTGCTCTCTGTTGGGATGTATGTTGGTTTCATATGGGCTCATTGCCTGTATTGCATGATCGTCTCTCTTAGGTTTTGGTGCAATAGGTATATTTTTTAAGAAAAGAAAAGCACAATGTTGTGTGTGTGTGTGTGTGGTGTGTATAGCTGCAGCTGGCATCACTTGGAGAAAAGAATGAAGAGTGACCTACAGAAACGTGGAAGTCGATGCACTCCCCCCATGGATGGGAACTCGGGACTGCTTTGGAAATACCCTGTTAGTGACTCCTGATTGGACTGATGAACAAATCCCTGCTTGGATAAGGAAAAAAGAACAAAGTTCCAGACTCCACGGTGGCTCAGAATAACAAAATAAACGCTCGTCGCCTGGTGTGATCCCAATAGGTTCTTCTAAACCTTCTTCAGTTTCACTGGCGTAATTTTTATTTCTTCACCTTCTTTTTTTTTATTTTCTTTTTTTTTTTGTTTGCTTTTTTTTTAGAAAAAAAGGAAAACAATAAAAGTTCTTTAGCTGTGATTTTTTTGTTTAAATCTTTGAGGTAATACAGTTGTGCCCTCGTTCTAACAGGTTCCCAGAGGTTGATGGTTTCTTTCTTGTTCTTCTAAATCCCTGTCATCCGTTTTCCTTTCTTTCTGTTGTTTCTTTCTGAGCTCCCAGTTGGGTCGACAACCCTAGGGGGAGGAGAGTGGGGGCTTCAGGCCAAGACAACAGTGGAACGTGGCTGGAGAAAGGCTGGCAGGGCCCTCCCTGCATCCCTGCTCCCTCCCCGGTCGATCCAGGTGGCCTGGCTTGGTCATCACCAAGAAGTCCCAATCTCACCACCAAAAAAACTGAACTAAACCGCTTTGCTTGCGAGATCCGAGTGTGCGTTCTGAGTACTTGGTTTACAAAAGACATTGCAGGCTGGAGAATTGTTCGCCCTTCAAAATTTCTGGCTTTGCTATTCATTTTAATTTTATTATTCACTTATTTTTTTTTTAAAAAATAACATACATTGCTTGTAAAATAATTTCTTTTCTTTTCTTCTTCTTCTTCTTCTTCTTTAAATTAATTTATTCTTTCATTCATTTTTTTGTTCTTCAGATGTCATTATTATTATTATTATCATTATTATTATTATTATTATTATTATCATCATCACTTTTCTTTCATGGACCCCCCCCACTCTCCCTTCCTACCCCCACCCCCCTAATGCCCTGCTCTGTCTCTTTAGGAAAATATTCTAATGGCCTGAGTGGCTGCCGCGTGGCAAACGGGGCACTCGGGATCAGTCCTCTCGCAGATCCTCACGGCACACTCCATGCAGAAGAGGTTGTGGCCGCACGGCACCAGCGCGGCCGTGACCTCGCTTTCAAAGCACACCATGCACTCGCGGCTGCTGGCCACGGATGTCCGGGCAGCAGCGGGCGTTCCCAGCTTGGAAAACCCCTGGAGCGGCTCCCCCTGCGACCGCCTGGGCAGCCCAGAGAGGCTGGGCTCGGGGATGGAGGAGGACGGGGAGCGATGGGAGTTGGGATGGATGGTGCCGGTGCTGCTAGAGCGCTGCTGCTTCGAGAAGAGCACCGAGACAGGGTTGGTGTTCTCCTGCCCAGCCCACATCGGGGCTCCTGACTCTGGCACCCCATAGTACAGATCCTGCTTGTTCACACCGTAGTTGGGGAAGAGGTAACCGTAATTGAAGTCATTTTGGTCATTCAGCCGGGGGGTCTCATACACGGGGTCAACGGAGCAGTCGCCGATGCAGCCCAGGCTGTTCTGTCGGAAGGTGGAGAGGGGCTTGCAGCCCGGCGCCGGCGTGTGGACCCGCCAAGCCTCTGAGTAGCGGTTCTCCATGCCGGAGTCAGGGCTGCTGGAGAGGAAGTCATTCTCGTTGTTGTACTCCAGAATCTTGCCTGTCCTCACCGCAATGTGTGTCTCAATCTCCTCCCGGGCACGTTCCACGTTGCCCGGTGCACCAGTGATCTCAAAGACGGGGTCCCGGTCTCGGCTCGGCGTGATGATGTAGGTGTTGGTCTGCTGCTGGATCCGCTTGATGGTGGCTCCCTTGGGGCCCACCACCAGCCCCACCACGCGGTAGGGCACGCGCACGCGGATGGTGACCTGCCCCGGCAGGGTGGGCGCGCTGCCGAAGGTGGTGCCCGCCTTGTTGCGGGAGGCCCTGATCATGGAGAAGTGCTCGGCTGCTGAGATGATCTCGCGCCGGGCCATGGCCACGTCCTCCCGCCGCCCTGTCACCATGAAGACCGGCTCCTCCCCCCGCACCGGGGTCTTGATGTAGGTGTTGGTCTTTGCCCGCAGGGCTTTGATCTTGCAGCCTTGGGGAGAGAGAGAAGAAGGTGTGGCAGTTAACGAGGCTGTCCCACCGCTGGCCCTACACTGCAAGACACCAGGCTGAGTGGCCATAATCACCTGTGCCACATGGCAGCCACTGCGCAGGACATGGAACAAGGGAAGGCCCTATCCCCCAACCCTGAGGGGAAATGCCAGAGGGAGGTGTTCACCCTCACCATTCCCCGAGACTCCCTCCCTCAGGAGTGCCACACTCCCCCATCCCCCAAAATGGGGATCACCATTTTGTGTGCTGCCCCTCACCACACCATCCCCACCGACTGCCTTCCCTCAGCAGTCATCCCTAAGATCTCCCTGCCACACACCCCAACACCACGGAGTAATAGGGGATCCAAGTCACCCCCAAGGGTCAGTGGTCACTGAGAGGAAGCCTGTCCCCAGAGCCCCAGGGTGGCCCCCCAGAGACAATGGTCATCCTCGGGCTCTGGGGACAGGGCTGATGCATGGGGCAGCCTGGAAGTCAGGAGAGAACAGGGGGATGCTGGTCCCACAGCCTGCATGGCCAATGTGGAACCCCTTGGCCACCCTGTGCCACCTCCCAAGGGGAGTCACTTGCCATGACTCCAAAGAGCCAAAGCCCTCCATGAGGACTTTGGTACTACAGAGGAGGTTTTGGGGTGAATGTGGTGAACTTCAGGGGGCCAAGCTTGGAGGGGAGTTGCAGAGATGCAGTAGTTTGGGCCTCTCCGCTGTAGATATTGCTGGACTCCAAATGCCAGCAGAGCTTGATGGCCAAGGGTAGCAGGAGGTCAGAATTTGCTTTGGGGCTGAAACAGCAAGAAATGGGGCAGGGCTGCCCTCCAGTGAGCCCCACAACAGGCTGGGCAAAGACTCCTGCTCCGGGTGCTCAGATCCTCTCCTGAGATCACTGGCCAAGTGGTCCTTTTGTGTAGCAGTATCCATGTCCCACTGAGCCCACTCCCCAGCTCGTAGAACTCACCAAGCCCATTCCCCAGCCCTTCACATCTCAGAAACAGCCTTCTGCTTTCCCAGAAAGGGCAAAAGACTTGGCTTCCAAACGATATTTTGGAGGGTCTTGATCGAGCTTGACGTTCCCAGATGACGCCAGGATGCCATCAAGCAACTACGTGTTTTTACAGATGTGGTACAGTTCTCTAAACTACTCCTGGACCCCTCCCTGCTGCTGTCCTGCCCCTCAGACCCCTCTCTCAAAAAGCCTCCCTTGGTGCCCCAAGGCATTTCTGAAGCCTGGCACTGAGTTCCTGTGCAGGCTGGGGGCTCCTCTGCAGGAGGTGTACTCTGAGCTCAGATCTCAAAGAAAAGTTAAAACCTGTGATTCTCCAGCGCAGATGAAGCAAGGTGAGCACTTTGCTGTGGTTTCCTGAGGATTTGGGTGTCTGACTCAGGGCTCACAGAATCAGAGGATGAGGACACAGCATTGGGACCTCTGTGAGATCCCCCAGCACCTCCTACCCCACCTTCCCTGCCCAGAAAAGACTCTCCTGTACTTCCTCTGACTACCTGACACCAGCAGCTTTTCCTCCACACACTTCAACACACAAGGACCTGCAAACGATGCCTCTGCAACCACGAAATGCAGATTCCTCGGCTCCCGGGCTGTAACATTATTATTTATACAGATCCTAATAAATAACAGCATCTCTCAGGCTGGGAGCTCAGGGCTGCCACTCATCCACAGCTCCTCTCGTGAGACATGGGCTGGTGACATCAGGGTGTTCACTGGAACGCAGCGATCCCAGCACCCCTTATCATTGGCAAGAACTGAAGCCCGCACCTGTGGTGATGGAAACAGCCTGATGCCATTCCAGCTGACAGGAACGGCTCCCTGGGCTCGCAGGCACTGCAGCAGCCGCTGCATCCAGCAGTGCCCGGCGTGGAGCACGCTCAGCCCAGCCTGTTGCACTCGCAGCGCCGGCACCGTACAGGCACCGGGCACAGCCCCCAGGCACACACAGCCCTCAGGCACACACAGCCCCAGGCATTGGGCACAGCCCCCAGGCACACACAGCCCTGGACACTGGGCACAGCCCCCAGGCACACACAGCCCCCAGGCACACACAGCCCCCAGGGACACACAGCCCCAGGCACTAGGCACAGCCCCGGACACCGGGCACAGCCCTGGGCACACAAAGCTCCGGGCTCTGGGCACAGCCCCCAGGCACACACAGCCCTGGGCACACACAGTCCCGGGCTCTGGGCACAGCCCCCAGGCACACACAGCCCTGGGCACACACAGCCGGGCTCAGGGCACTGGGCAACCAGCCCCCAGGCACACACAGCCCTGGGCACACACAGCCCTGGGCACTGGGCACAGCCCCCAGGCACACACAGCCCCCAGGCACACACAGCCCAGCAAGCACACACAGCCCCGGGCACCGGGCACAGCCCCAGGCACACACAGCCCCCAGGTACAGCCCAGCAAGCACACACAGCCCCGAGCACTGGGCACAGCCCCAGACACCAGGCACAGCCCCCAGGCACACACAGCCCCCAGGCACACACACCCCTGGGCACTGGGCACAGCCCCCAGGCACACACAGCCCCGGGCACCAGGCACATCCCTGGGCACCGGGCACAGCCCCGGGCACCGGGCACAGCCCCCAGGTACACACAGCCCCCAGGCACACACAGCCCCCAGGCACACACAGCCCCCAGGCACAGCCACTGCCCCTCAGAGGGTCTTGGCAGCAGTGTGGGACACGTGCCAGTAAATCAGAACTTCGCTGTTGACTCCCGGTGTGACTTCTAACTCCTCAGAGCTACTTCAGCTCCTGGAGCCTCATTCCCCATTTCTGGAGCAGGAATAGCTATCTCCTGCCTTGTGCTCCTGCAAAATTTCCTCTTAACACTCCACATCACAGTACTGATGCACTAAACCCATCTTTGAGACAGGAATTTCATGTTCCTGGGGAATGGAAATGCCAGATCTGGCACAAAGAACGATCCGGGCAAATCCCCAAATCTAAACCAAATCCACCCCCTGCCAAATCCAGTGTAGCCACAGGTTACTCCCCACAGTTTGCACCATGGGGTACATTTGGAATGCTTTGCTGAGTAAAGTTTCCACACAGCCCATGTGGACCAATGGTCACCAAGTGGTGTGCTCTTAGTTCCCAGGAAACTCAAAGGACAGGACCTCATGGAGCCAGGCATGCCTCAACTGCAGGATAAACCCATGCAGGCAAAATCCATAATAAATGTTCATCCCAAGGAGAGCTGGATAAAACTGTGAGAGGTCACCTGTGCCCTCTGGCACCCCTGGGCAGGGTGGGCTGTCCATGACCCACCCCTGGCAGACATTTCCCTGCCCTGCTCCCGTGCCGCTCACTCCAAAGAGGGAGATTCCATCTTAGGAAGATTAACCGAGATGCCACCATTTCCCCAGGGATATCACCGGAGCATCACATGGAAAGACAGGGGTTTTCACAGCAAGCACCAAGCTGAAAATGCCTCCCTGTGCATCACCCCAGGCTGCAGGAGATCCGTGGAATTCCGCAGTGACCCGCGCTCTCCCTCTGGAGAGCAAGGCTTGCTCTCCTGTGCAGAAAGACCTCAGGCAGGCGTGTGGCACGGCTGGGATTGGGCTCCGTGCTGCTCTGAGCCGCGGGACAATGACGGCGTGCGGGGGAGAGGGATCTGAGCCCTGCACGACAGGAAACAATCACGGAGCCGACAGGGAGGGTCAGGCAGGCAGAGCAGTGACAAAGGACAGGGGCTCCATGCTGGGGACAGATGGAAGGGAACAGTGGCAAGGAATACACATGAATGAGGGCAAGTGTAAGCACGTTACACGAGCTGGAGGAGTGGGAGGGAGTTAGGGATGGAGCAAAGGTGATGGAAATTGAGGGGCACACCCTGATGCCTCCAAGGAAGGAGGAGAATGAGGGGTGTGGAGGCAAAGCCAAGATGCCCCAAAACGGCAAAAGGAAGATGGGCAGCGAGAGAGCACGGCGAGAGGGAGGGGAAGGAGGATCTGGAACGGACAAAAGGACGCGTGGTGCAGTCGCTGGTGTGAGAAGGGGGGGAGGGAGGGTCTCTGTGCAGGCCTGCAGACGGGAAAGCCAGCTTTGTGGAGACAGACAGATGGGGATCCTGTGCTTAAAAACAGGAGAAAATCACCTCCTAGGAAATTAGACCAACTCCAGCAAGCCTAGCAGCCCAGTGGGCTCAGTGGCCCTGACCTCCAGCAGCTCTAAACTGGCACAGACAATGGCCAAACCATCAGCAGCCCAAATCCAGAGAACTCCACAACTTCCAGGAGCACTGCACTGGTTTACATCAGCTAAAACCAGGCTGGACTTAAATGTGATTTGCTCACTTAGTGCCAAGGCTCCGGGCCCATCTCAGCCCCATCCCTGACTCTGCTTTGCACACTGAAAAGGAGCTGAGCTTCCTTTGAAATCACCCTGTTTCTGGTGGAGCACAGCTGGATCAGGATGTGGCCACGACATCCCAGCCAGACGGGCAGCACACCCCGGTGTGCTTATTCCAAACAAAATTTGTCCTGCATGAGGTGTTTTTTTGACACTTTCTTCGTGCATAACTGAAATTTGAAAACACCACGTAACAAAGCATTTTACTCGGGATTGTTCAAAGGGGAGGGAGGTGGAAGGGAGGGAGTTGCCTAGCAGGTGGTGTCAAAATGAAGCTAAGGGAAGGAAAGGACCCATGAAAGCTGTACTAATACATAACTTGGTGTCTGTTCTCGTTACAATAGCACACAGACATCAGTGTGTCAATCTCTGGCAGACCCCTGTCACTTAGATTTTTATATTAAACAGAGAATTAAGCCCTTTTTCATTGTGTTCCCACAGCCTACCTTCTATTATCCTGGTTTTCGTCAATAATGCAGATCCCAAAGCATTTCATGAAGGAGGTTGTAAGTTCAGTTCCTCCCCTCATCCTTTTTTCTCTTTAATTTCACTGATTACCAATTGACTCAAAGTAAATGTGTTTGCAAATTACCTGAGTACATCACAAACATTCCCACACAGGACCAAACCCTGGAGGAGTGGAGAGCCTCTGGTGCCCAGGCCAGTCAGCTAACTGGAATTAATCTGCAGAGCAGCCATCTCTGGCTGAAAACATATAAGTAAATTGAGTCTAGACATTTCCAAGATGGGTGGCGAGGGTCAGGGGGAGATCTGGATGCACAGCCACCTCCTCCTCTCTGCTTACCCCTGCATCAGGGCAACAAATCCTTCAAAACTAATGGAGAAAGCTCCAGGAGCTTGGTCCACCTCTCCAGCAAAGGCAGCTGCTCACAAGGGACACGAGGGTGCTGGATGCATCTGATCTGACTCTCATTTCCTTGGCATGAACCCATCCCAAATGTTCTCACTCTGAGCAGCCCAAAAATGATGTGTTTTCACAGGACCTCAGCAGGCTTTACACCAAGGCTGCTCCATCAGCAGGAAGAGGACAGAGCAGGGCATGGAATGGATGTGCCCAGCACACCACCATGGTGACACTGCCATCAGGACAGTGCAATGGCACATGCAGCTGTGCCTGGGGAGTAGATCCCTCAAATAAATTCACTTTGGTGTAAATTCAGAGTTAAACCTGCTGATGACCTTCTCCTCGGTGCTGCCACAAGGCCAGATCCTGCACAGGTACATTCTGCTACTGATGCAGTCTAGAGACTCTCACCTGGCACCAACTGGCACTTCCAGCCCAGGACCAAGACCCTGGCCCTGGAAGCACCAGAGGAGCTGCACCAGCCACAGCAAACAGCTCCAGAGCCAACCCTGAGGTGGGTCTTCTTGTTTTGTTGATTGTGTTGTGGTTTTATTTTGGAAAACACACCCCACAAATCACTCCAGGTCCTGATATTTCTTGTTTTCATCAGATACAAAATAATCTCTACAGACAAAAGCTTTTAAGCCCTCTTCTCATTTATCCCGAGGCACCATTCCACTGCACAGATACAAATTACACCTGTAAATACCCCACACAGTCCACTCTGACAGTGCTGGTGGGGTGCAAGGGGGTCTAAGGGCAAATTAGAACTTGGTCTTTTTTTCTATTGTAGTCATAAAATTGAAGAGGATCATAAAATAAACAACCCTCAGCTACCTCGGGTAAGGTGGGGCATTCTTTTCCCCGTTAACATGAAAGCCTTGTTAAAGGACAAGCACACAAAGAACCTCACAAATAAACCCTCCTGACGGCCTGTGGAGTAAGGTTTTACTGCATTGAAAACCTGATGAAAGTGGTGTCAAAAAACACAAATGCACACAAAAGGACCACAACCAACCAACTAAATCTCTTTGCACCGAGGGTTTATTGTCCTGATGATGCAAGTTGTGTTTACAAGAAGGGGAAAAACACCACCCAACAAACCATGCCAGGAAAATTAGTGACTGCCTTGTTCTAGTGCGGCGATTTTACGCTTTTTCACATTGTGATGAAAGTTGTTTATGAAAAAAAAAAAAAAAAAAGGGAAAAAAAGCTCACCACAACACCCAACAGAAACAGCCCCAGTGCCACAGACAATCACTGCCTTGTGCGGTGGAGGAAAGTTGGGAAGTGGAAGCCCCCAGCCCCGGCAGCGATGCGCGGCGTGGAGTGCAGTGCAGTGGGTGTGCCCGTGGCCCCCGCACGGCACGATCCTGCGCGGCCCCGGCACACGCGCGGCGCTGGAGCCGAGCCGGAGCCGGGCAGTGCGCGGGGGAAGCGGGGCATGGCAAGGGAGGGAGGGGGCTGCCAGACAAAGGCGGGGGCCCCCACCCAACCACAGCACGCTTTCCCACTGCCCTAGATTCCGGGCGGCTGCGCTGCGGCGCGGTTCACTCGGTCAGCGCGGCATCCAGCCCGAGCCGATGCGCGGGGGAGCGTGCGTGTCTCCCTAGAAAATTCCCTTTGTCTCTCTCCCAGACCCGTTTTCTCCTCCCACCTCCAGTTCAAACAGCACAAAGTCGATCCCGTTCCGCACTTTTCCCTTGTGTAAATTCAGACCAATTCTCATTAACACTTTGTAACAACCCGACACCGACTGCAATATCTCTCTCCCTTTAAGGCCCATCCCGAGCTGCCAGAGCAGGGTACCGAGGTTGTCTTCAGACCCCAGCAGATCGGGTGGCTTTCGCTCCAAGATTTCGGTGAAGCAAGGAGACAAGAAGATCTGCCCCCCTCGCTGCTCCTCGGATGCTGTACATACATCCACCTCCATAGGGTGGGTGGGGGAGCTGCCATCATCAGACTTCCTCAATGGAAAAGGCTTCCTTGGACTATTTTTAAATGCTGAAAGCATTGGAGCATGTTTGGAGCTACACAAAGAGTCCAATCACCTGGGTTTAGTGGGGCCTCTTGTTATTTGACTTCAGCTTGCCAAGAAAGAGCAATTTATGTTAAGATCCTCTCTCACATAATCTCATTCCTGGTGACAACAGGATGGTTGGAGCAGGCTGGGAGATGCTGCATCAAAGGGTGTCTGTGAGTACAGGTGACAATGGATGCTATTACTGTGATGAGACCAAGAACCCTTAGGAGGACCAAAAATCCTTAGAGAGTCCAAAAATCCTTACAGGGAAGATCTCATCTGGGAGTGGGCGCAGCAGGAAAGCAAACCAACCCCACACCTTCTCCCAACACCTGCACACACCAGGCACACAAAGAACCAGCACCACGTCTCCCTAAGCACAACATCTGGCCTTAAATGTGCCCTGTGGCCCCTTCCCTGGCTGCACCAACAGCAGCCCAGTTTGTCTGTGGGAGCGGGCAGAAAAGCGGGACACGAATCTTGATCTGGCCGATCCACACCCACCTCAGGTCACTTCTAGGGAAGAACCTGGACACCGCAGTGGCTGAGGATTTCTGCCCCTTTCTAATTTCACAGTCCGCACAACCAAAACATGATGCCCTCAAGACACTCTCCATTCCTCCCAGCACCTCTCCCATCTCAACCCACAGCCCCCAATGTCTCACCATCTCCTCAAAACCTACTGCAAACCCCTCCAGTGCTTTGTCTTTACAATTTCATCGGCACGGCCATGAGAGCCACCACAGTCATGGACAGCCTACTGCAGGCAGGACACCCACAACACGAGCTGCCGGCAGAAATACAAGAGCCACCAAGCACCCTGATGTGCCACACAGGCCCAGACTGGCTCCAGAACCAGGGAGCACTGTCCGTGCCATGGCACATGCCAGGAGGTTTGGTGACCCAACTCAGCACAGCTGGAGTTCACACACACGCCAAGGGAAGGGGGGATGACCTGCAAGAGCCGTGACTTAGGCAGAGGCTCACCCCTGCCCCTCACTCTCGCAGCCACAGGAGGACAGGCATGGAGGTCATGGCTCCACCTCCAGCCAGGGAAGGGGTGTCACTGCCAACCATGCCCAAGGATCGTAGGCACCAGTTAGAGGGACTCTTATGACCTCATCCCCTCATTCTACCTTTTCCAGCTTCCTGTCCTCCAGTTTGCAAAGCAGCCCTTGGCACATCCCGCCAGCTACCCAGCTCTTTGCCATGGATCCTGGGACACCATTGTCTGGCCAGTTCCCACCAAGTCCCCCTTTCCACAGCCCACCATCTCATCCCAGTCAGGCCCCCAATCCACCCGGCTCGTGGCCGCGCTGCTCAAATTCAGCGCACAAAGCAGCCCCAGTGCAAAGCGGAGCGAGGTTTCCAGCAGGCGATTGGCTCCACGAGGGCACGTTCACAGCTCCTGGGGAAAGCAGGAGCTGTCAAGCTCAGGTTGAGTTCCTGCAGCATCTCTTGCTTGGAGTGGAGCCACCCCCTCTACCACAATTAAACCTCTACACAAACCACCCTTACAGACATTCCAGTAAAAAATATATTGGGCTTAAGCTTTATTTACACTTAAGTGTCTTTTCACTCTTTTGGCAAAGTGAGGGGTGGCCTGATGGCAGGTGGAATTCCCATGGCCAAGTGTGTGCCCCTATGCCCAGATCCTATCTGGCCCCTATGCCCAGATCCAAGCCTCTCACATCCATGCCTGCCTGTGAGGAACACTTTCACAGATGGTTGATATTATTATAAAATAATCTGAAGGGATAGTGTGTTTCTTCAGAAAACAGTAAGTTGAAGAAAAAGCTAAACGCCAATACCAAGTAAAGCCTTGAAATAATTTTTATTTCATTATTACTTTTTTCCCCCTCCCTTTTTCAAGATGTTCATCACCCTGTTCACAGGTACCTATAAAACAGTTGTTTTACAAGAAAACCATCCGCCACACGAGCAGTACTACCAAGGGGTGACAATCTGCAGTTTCCAGGATTCCTGGTCAGGCATCCATGAGAGTCCAGGATTCAATCCCCCTGGGAGCCCCACACCCAGCTCCAGACCCTCTTAATCTGGCCTTCTACACAAAAACAAGGCACAGGAGACAGTGGAGACATTGCTACAGGCCTTTAGAAACAAGTGCGGGCCATGAACTCTGCTGGAGTAAAGAGCCGTAACTACAGGGACCGTGCCGAAGGAATCCTGGCTTCTCTCAGCACAGGATCCATCCTACCCACCTCCATGATGGGGCACAGGCTACACCATCTGCCCCACTGGTGGATGGAGCACAGCCACAGCCGCATCCCCACGGCTCCAGCACAGATACTTCAGCTTCCCAGATGTGAGGGAAAACCCTCACACACACAAAAAATGGTGGAAAAAATCCAGGTCTCCACGTTCCTCTCCATCGCTCTGGACACAACAGGCACGTGCTGCGTTCTGAACACATTGGAACACACCCCCTTCTCAGGAGTCTGGAGCAGCAGTGAGATCCTGGAAGAAAACAGCCCTGGCACATTTCCCCTCGGTTCCGCATGCCGAATCCTCTTTCCCAACTTTATTAAACAAAGGGGGCCTGATTCTCTATGGCCTCACACCCACCAGTGCAGAGTTGGTGCTGAGCCCCACCGTGTCTGCCCGCACGCCACTCCCGGCAATGTAAAGGCATGACAGTGAGGATCAGGATCAGGGCCAGTGGGATCTCCTGAGCCAGACCTTCACCCCTTCCTGCCTGTCCCCCTGGATCCCCAGTGAGGGGCCCCCATCCCAAGCGTGGTGGATGCCAGAGCAAGGGCTGTTCCCTCGGCTGCAGCTGCCCCAAGTTTTGGGGAGGTCAGCACCCCCCGGACTCCTGCCCCCTCTCCATCCCAGCGTGGGAACCAGACCCTTGCTCCACGGGTGGGAGCAAGCGGAGCCTCCGAAGGCCCCATTGTTCCAACCGCACGCCCTAGCGTCAGAGATGCCCAGCAAGGAGCCATTTGTGTCCCTCTCCCCGTGGCCTCCCCTCGCCCACCTCAGCCCTTCTCAAGGCACTGGGGGTCATCACCCGCCGGGTCCCACCACAAACCCCCTGTTCAGGGGCGTGCCATCCCAGCCCACAGGGGAGCATCTGCCCATGGAGCTGCAGGCTCTGCTCATCGCACTTCCAGAGCGTCAAGTTACTTGTTCAGAGAAAGAAAGCAAAAAAAAAACCCAACACTTAGCCGCACTATTATTATTTTTTTCTTTGTAGCGACACAAAACTTCTCTCGGCAGCGCCGTGCCCCGGCTCCCGCAGTGCCCACGGGCGGCGCGGGGCCCCGCACCGCACACCCGGGAGTGGTGGGGGTGGGCGAGGGGTGACTTAAGAGTGGGTGTGGTATGGAGATATATATATTTATATATATATATATATAATTTTTTTTTAAGCCCTCCTCCATTCCACCTCGCTCCAAACGGAGCCGTGAGAAGAACAAAAGCATCACTGTGGCGGCGCGCGGGCAGCGGCTGCGGGGGGCCCACGCGGGACGGCGGGTCCCGCTCCGGGGTCCCCCCGCTCCCAGGGGCGGCGGGAGGAGCTCGGCTCCCACCCGCGCACCGGCCGCTCGGACCGAGCCCGGCACCACCACACCCCCTCCGCCCGGCCAACAAAGGGGGACTCCGAGGCGCGGGGCCGGGCTCAGCCTGCACCCCCCGCCCTTCCCCCGCCTTATTCCCAGTTTTTTTCTTAAGGAGAGCGCGGTCGAGATCGGCTCTTTGGCAGAAGCGGAGAGCAGCGCGCGGGGCTCCGGTGCCGGCAGCCGGACAAGCCCCCGCAGCATTCCCACAGACTCCCCATCCCACCCTTCCCGAAAATCCCCGTGCTCGGAGCGCAGCCACCCGCCCACAGCCCGGGAGCCCCGGGCTTTGTCCCCGGCGGGGCCGAGCGGCCCCGGCCCCGAACAATGGGCGGGAGGGAGCGGCGGGGGCGGCAGCGGGGCCCCCCGGCCGCGGGGGAGTGTCCCGGGGCCGGCGACCGGCAACACCGAGGGGGATCGGGGGTACCGGGGGCCCGGCGCTCACCTTGCCGTCCCACGATCTCGGCCACGTGTTCGGAGCTGGGCACCGGGACGCACTCGGTGGTGTTGGAGCTGCTCTTGAGCCGCAGCTCGGCCTCCTTGTAGAGCGCGCACAACTTGGGCTCCGCCGCCCCGGCGCTGGGCGCCGCCGAGCCCTTCGGGGCCGCCGGGGGCGGCGGCGGCGGCGGCGGCGGCGGCTGCTGCGGCGGCGGCGGCGGCGGCGGGGGCTGCTGCGGCGGCGGCGGCGGCGGGTTATTGTTGTTGTTGTTGCTGTCCTCCACTAGCACCACGGCCGAGGAGGAGGAGGAGGAGGAAGGCTCGCCTAGCCCCAGCAGGCAGAGCTGGTCCAGGGCGAGCTGCAGCGCCCGGTCATCCTCAAGCAGCGCTCTGTCTTTGCCGCTCCCACCGAAACAGCCTAAATCGCCGAAACCCCCGTTCCTTTCCATTATCCCTGGGACTACCAGGCTAGGCATGGCTAACAAAGGCTTGGGAGGGGGCTGGGGGCTGGGGGGGGGGGGGCGAGAGGAGGGGAGGGGGGGACACAAAGAGCTCGGGAGGGAGAAGGGAAAAAAAAAGGCAGAGGGAGAGAACGAGAGAGAGAAAAGGACCCTCCGCCCCCCGCCCCCCGCCTGGCCAAGCCCCTTTCCCGTGTAACCCGAGCCCCGCGCCCGCCGCCTCCACCGCGGTCCCCCCGCCGACGCCCCCGCCCCCGGCCGCCGCCGCCGGGGGGTGCGGGGGGTGCGGGGGGCGCGGAGCGGAGCGCGGCCCCGCGGGGGGAAACTCTTTTGTTTGAAGGCGGCTGGGCGCTGCGGGAGCGGCCCGGCCCGCGGGCTGATGGGGGATGTAGTCCGGCCGCGGCACACCCCCGCCCGCGGCGCCGGGGACCGAGGCGGCGGGACCGGGGCGCCGGGGACCGGGGCAGCGGGGGCCGGAGGTCGCGGGGGCCGGCGATATGGGGAGGGGGACCCGCTGTGGGACGGGGAGGGGATGTGGGGACCCACGGTGACACGGGTGGATGTGGGATGTGAGGGGACCGGCTGTGAGACGGTGAGGGGGCTACAGGGGACCCGCCGTGACACGGGTGGAGAGGCTGCACGGGCACCCACGGTGACACGGGTAGAGTGTGATGTGGGGGACCGCCTGGGACGGGGAGGGGGGGTAGGTATGGGGAGACACATTGTGCAGTGGGTGGAGGGGCTGCAGGGGGACCACGCGGTGCCACCAGTGGAGGGGGATGCAGGAGGATCCACCATGTCACCGGTGGAGAGGCTGCGGAGGGACATGCCAAGACATGGGGGTGGGGGGTACGTGCTGTGACACGGGTTAGGGAGGTGCAAGGGGACCAGCTGTGCAGTGAGTGGCTGGAGGGGACTGCGTGGGGAGCCACTGTGACACGGCCGGAGGGAGGATCGTGCAAGGGGATCAGCCATGCCATGGGTGGAAGGGACTGTGGTGGGACACATTGTGCAATGGGTGGACGAGGCTGCAGTGGGATTTCCTGTGTCACATGTAGAGGGGGCTCCTTGGGGACTCACCATGCAAGGGGTGGGTGAAGGGAGCTGCCTGGGGACCCACTGAGACACAGCTGTAGGGGCTGCATGGGGACCCACTCTGGGTTCCATGAGTGACACTGTGCACACCCCTGGCACAGAGGGATCACAGGAAAGAGGAGTCTGTGTGGGGACCCACTGGGTGCACCCAGCATGGAGGGGTCACGAGTGGAAGGGGTCGGTCTATGTGATGGCTCACCATGTGCCCCCACTGTGGAGGGGTCTTGGGTGAAGGAAGGTTTGTGGGCACCTGTTGCTGCCCGCCCGTGAGGGGTGCTGCAGAGGTGTCCAGGGTTGGGATCCATACAGAGACCCACAGGGATAGCAGGGACCCCTGGGAGTAGTGGTGGCTCGGCAGGGACACCTCGGCATGGAACTACTTGAGCACAGGCTAGCAGGGCACCAGGGCCAGTGGGGTGAATGGTGAAACAGTGGGACAGGAACCCCGCTTCCCAAGGACAAGGAGCTCACTGCTTCATCCTTGTGAAGGAGGACATGGCTTTCCAAAAGGGCTTTCCACAAACATGTGGACTTCAGTCTTGCAATGGGAAGACCCCCAACTACAGCCACAAGCATTTGAGGGACAATTTGTCCACCAGGCCTGGGAATTATGGAAAACAAGAAGGAGGATCCCCCCAACCCCCCAAGGCCTTGTAGTGGCTCCAGGCGCAGCAAGGCTTGGCAAGGCTGCTGGGGCTCAGCTCCCCGCCCTTGGCTCCGTGCCCCAGCAAAGCCCCCTTCTGCAGACTGGGAATGGTGGGGGGGGCCATGGGACAGCCCTGCTCCCTGGGCTGGCCTTTCTCATTGAAATGAGGAGGATTCAGCGTGGAGGGAAGCATTTACAATCGCTCCCCAGCTCCCAGCCAGCCGGGCTGGGCGGTGAGTGTGTGAGCGCGCGGTTCTCCCCTCGCCCCTTTCTTCCCTTTGAATCAAACCAGATGTCTCCCATGAAATGAGATTGCCGGAGCTCACTCTGGAGAGGGACAGTGCGAAAGGATGCAAGGCTCCCGCCGAGCCACATCCATCGTGCTGCAGCTCTGGCAAAGGCAACGGCTGCGGCAAGGGCTGGGGGGTGGTGGCACTGGTGGCTTGTCACCAGGGCTGGACCTTTCTACCCCCCACTGTATGCTGTATGATTTGCTCTCCCTGGCTTTGGGATCCTTACAGGAAGGCTTTTTTCTTTCCCCCCCCCCCCATCTCCTTTCTGGGTCTACCAGCAGAAGATCTCAGTTGCGGCTAAACTCGGCAGATGGGGCACCCAGCACAAGGAGATGGCTCATCCACTGACTCAGCCGGTAAGGTGCAGCTAGAGCTTTCCCTGTGAGTTTGCCCAGGCACTTTGGGAAGGGAAATTTTTGCTTTCAGTTTGGTTTTGGCATCCAGGTTTCCTGATGTGTAGTGCAAACTCAGGGAGATGCTGGGACACCAGCCGGAGGAGCTGCTGCTGGCAGGTCCCCTCTGCAGCAGGACCTGGCATGGAGCGGCTGTGGGTTAGAGCTTGTGGTCATTGTGCTGTAGGTGTGCACAAAAAAGAGGGAAAAAGGTAAAGCTGAGGGCAGGAGAACCCACCCACTGCTGTGTTTCATGCAGCTCTTTTTGGTCATGGTTGTAGAACAGTGTCCTGAATTAGGCTTTATTTGTTTTTTCACCTTTGTGTGGTGATGTTACTCCTGAGAGTGGCAGTTCAGGATGTTTTCCTTCGTGGCAGTTTGGGATATTCCTTCCCAATGGGAAGTGATGTGATGTGATGTGGATGTGATGAATGGTGGCTCCATAGGGCACATACACATCACACAGCAAGTTTTAACACAGGCACTTGGCCGGGTGTGCCCCGTTAAATGGCCAAAAATGTGCATTTAGTGCACATGGACATTCACACACACACTGCTGGTTACCTTGCACACACCTGCTGGCTGTGGCTTACTCCACGCTTACAACCAGGTGAAACCCTTATGTGTGTCTGTGTAAGAACATGCCACAGGTGCAAGCATGTACAATTATGTGCATTGAAATATGTGCATAAACCACACACGTTTGTATAGGAGGTGTTTGTATGCACTCACGTCTCCCTGCAGGGGCGTTCCCAGTGTGGGCGAGGGTCATGTGTGTGCCCATGTGCTGGAACACACATGGTGGTGGTGGGAACTATGGTGTTCTGCTCTGTAAATTACGGAGTTTTGACTTGTCCAAGTTGTGGACAAGTTGTGGATCTCCTGTGTGAGGCTGATAGCAAAGCCTGCTCTGGAGGCAGCACGTCATTTTAGGGACAGGGTTTTGCTGACACCTCCATTTTAAGTTCTGTCACTGAAGTCTCAGGAGAAGAAAGTGCCCCTGGAAATCAGAAAGTGAAAGGGAAAAAGGGAAAAACTATGGAGCTCCAGCTCTGAGCATTCCAGCAGGACGAGCCAGGCCCAGAAATCACCAAACTGACTAAAATGTTTGTGTGACTCCAAAAAAAAAAAATTGAAAACTGAGTTTCTTTTCATTTGCCTTCTCCTGGGGCTGTCGGATTTCACTCTGGTTACATCACCTTGCTTTTCTGCACAGCCACAAGGTCTAGAAACTTACTTCAAAAAACAAAAATTCATACTCGCGCAGATTCACATGACTCACAGAGCTGGGAATTTAAGGCAACCAGGAACGCTCGTAGAAAAATCACAGGAATTGGCAACATGGGCAGTGACTAATCCTGATGGGTCCCTGATAGCAGCATCTCTCAGTTCATACAATATTTTGGGGGCGTAGCTGGGCTACAACCAAGACTTTGATCCTCTTCCCAGTGATAGCAGCTGCTTGGGAATGATCTTACCTCCCGTCTGGCATCGCTGCCTCTGGGGAAGCTGGATTTCAGGAGTAATTCAGGTTAAAGTTAGCTCTGCCAGGTGGCTTGAACCAGGTCGATGAGCTGGAGTAGGTCATAGGGACTCATGTCATGGGGCTGTTGGGGGCTGGATCATTTCCAACTCCCTGGATAGAGGGGTAAAAGGTTATTTTTGGGAGCAGGTAGTGCTGGATTGTGAGGATTTCACCGTGGGTGTAGTCTCTGCACAGCTACATCCACTCAGCGAGCACCCCTGCCGAGGTTTTGGCAGATACATAGTGTTTCTAGTTAAAAAGCGGGTATTTCCAAATGTTTTAAAATCCACATCCCCGAATTACTGTCAGGGAGGGGAAAAAAGTATTAATTAAAGCCAGGGACGGCGGCAGAATCCTCCGAGCGGAGAGGTCGGGATCAGGCAGCGGGATCACGTGCTCCATCCCGAGGCAGGAGGTTGCAGAACGATCAAAGAAAAGGGAGAAAACTGCAAACTGCAGCTGCTGCCGGTGCCAGAGCCTTCGGGGAGGGGTGGCCGGGCACCATGGCTGGTGACAGAAAGTTCTGTGGGAGGCAGGAATAAAGCTGACATTGACTGAGGAGGTGCCAGCAGCCTGTCCTTAGGCAAAACAGCGACTTAGAGTCACCATCAAGAGCTAACACAGAGAGAAACTTTCTGGATGAATTTGTGTCATCAATGTGAAGCCGAATTTGGCTCTTCCCAGTGCTGCGCCCAACATGACCCAAGTCTGGGGCAAAGGTGGCAGCTGCTAGGAAAGGTTTAATGCTGTGGAAGCATCCCACATCCCATAGACTGAGGTGATGAGCTGATGGTGGGGAAGACAGGGAGCAAACACCTGCTTGGAAGCAGGACACCTTTCTTAGGCTTTTTTTCATTTTCATCTTGCATAGAATCATAGAATATACCAAGTTAGAAAGCTCAAGCTGGGATACCATCCCTAGACCGCTCATTTCAAGAACCGCTCAGCTGCACGTGAAACAAACATATCCCAAATGCTGGAAAGCTGGAAGGGCTCCCCTGCACTCTGAGCACTCTGAGCCCACAGCCCTACGTGCACACAGTTCAGGGGTGACTCTGGGCTCGTGGTGGCCGATCTGCCCAGGATGTCCCTCCATCCCTGTCTGTGGCCACCACTGTCCCTACAATTCATCTGCTGCCTGTTGACGTTAAACCTCTTTGCTTTTGTCAATGGGACCGGCAGCAAGAGGAGTCTCACTGTCCGTGCAGGGATCCTAAAGTGCTTTGCAAACATTTGTTAATTAAGCTCTTCTATGAGATAAGTAAATTAGCGCAAAGCCTGATCCAAAGCTCCTTGAAGTCCATTGGTTTTGGTGAGCCCAGGTCCATGGGATCAGGCCCGGGAGACCAGATTTTAAAACCCCTCAATTTTGTTAAGAGCTCAGCATATTGGCTGCAGATGGGTGCTAAGCCACAGGGACAATCTGGCACTGGGATCGCGGGTGCCGCACCCTTGGCAGACTTGGTTGCGTTCGTAACATCGAGGGTTTGGTCACGAGGGGTTTTTTTAAAAACTGCACTAAGGTTGCTGAAGAAACTTCGGTTGAAATCTGGATAGTTTTAGGTCTGGGATCAAAAGGGGGTGTTCAGTTTCAAGGTTGCACTTTCCCCTTATTCCTGCTGCTTATACATGTAGTTCATTTTCCCAGGAGCACGTTTTCCTCCCATTGGAATCCCATCTTCTGCAAGCAGACAATTCCCGATTTCAATTTCTAGAACATCAGAATTACCATGTGTTCCCTTGGGCATGCCCTCTTTTGAATTTTGTCCAGGGGCACACTGGGGTTTTGGCACTTGCCTGTGTCAGAATCTCCATGAGCCCAGAACCCCCAGCGCAGCCACAGATCAGCTCAGAGAGCATCACACCCACCTCCACCGCCGTGCCAGTGGGGCTGGTTCCCTGCATGTGTTCCCACTGGCTGCCTGGTCAGATCCTCCATCAGTCAGATGCTTCCTGGGCATGTCAAGCCTGAGGTCCATGTGTTGGCCAGATGGTCCATGTGTGCCCAGCAAATCCAAGGCGTCCAGGATATGTTGGATTCGCTGCACGTTCATTGTCAAGCTGTGCAGCGCATGTGCACATATTTCTGTCCAGGAAATCTTGAAGGGAAATACAGCAGCTTCATCCAAGGGACTTACCTGTGTCCTGTTATCCTGACAAACAAGCCCTGTCTGTAAGGGTCCACCTGGAGAGAGGGGGATGGGCCATATTCCAAGGACACGGGGATAAGGTTTCAAACCAAAAAGAGGGGAGATTTACATTAGGTATTAGGAGGAAACTCTTCCCTGTGAGGGAAGTAAGGCACTGGCACAGGTTGCCCAGAGAAGTTGTGGCTGCCCCATCCCTGGAAGTGTTCAAGGCCAGGCTGGATGGGGCTTGGAGCAACCTGGCATAGTGGAAGGTTTCCCTGCCCATGGCAGGGGGGATGGAACTTGATCAGCTTTAAGGTCCTATCCAACAGTAATCATCCCCTAATTCTATGATTCTACAATTTCCAGTTTCAAGCCAAGGATGTGAATCATAGAGTCAAACCATAGGTGCAACCAGAGTGGCACTGGCATTTCCGTGAGCTACACACGAGCTCCCTCAGCACAGTCACATCTTCCCGCTTGGAGGCTCAGTGCACCCAGTTTTAATGTTCTTTCCAGTTATGAGTTATTTTAAATGAAAACAGGGCAAGTTTATAGGAGGGGCAATGCCTGATGAAATCCCATTCTTTCAGGAACGTGGATGTGGGTGGTGTTGGTTATTTTTAGCCAAAGAAGGCCAACAAAGAGCTTTGAAGCATGGATTTGGATATCTGTGGATGGAGTGAAGGATCGATGCCTCTTCTCCACGGCCTGAGCTGGAGAAGAGTGACACTGATTATTCACACTCACAACACATACAGTTAAATACATGTAAAAGAGATTTTTTTACCTTTTATCTGGGTGTCTTCTTGCTGTTTATAAGTCTCAGGTGAAGTTGGCATGCATGATCCTTAGGTCTTTTGTGTCTTTCTAAGCAATTTGATCAAAGTCACGCAGCAGGTCCAGGGCATAGTCCAGCAGAGCCAGCATCCTGGTTTTTCTCCTCTGGACAAGTGCTATCACTCCAATTTTGTGTGGAAGCACCTTCCCCTGTCTCACTGCCTCGCTTTTCCCCATCATATTCCACAATGGTTGTTGCACATTTTGACAGAGATGAGGAAAGTCATTACGTTGCAGGTGATGCCTCCTTTCCAGGGAGGCTCTAATCATCCTGTCGTGCTCCAGAGCTCTTCCTGTCGGTGCTAATTTTAGTCTCGTGGTGGAAGTTGCTGCCGGGTGCTCGGGATGGGATGGAGGCTGAGCCACGCAGGTGTGTTGCAATCCTAATGCTGCTCCAGCATCCTGCACGGCCCAGCAGTCTGGATGTCAGACCTTGTTGGGAAAAGTCTAAAGAACCCATCTCAGTGCTTTTTTAGCTGTTTTGCACTTGCTTATGCCAGTCCAGGGATGGTTGATGCCTCTCCAGAGGCGCAGCAGGGACAGTGGGGACCTGCTTGTCCAAATAGTTCAGTCTCATGCAGGCACCTAAACCAGGGCCAGGTTTTCCCAGGCATTCACCTCCTGGCTCTGCCTGTCTGGGCAGGCTCCTGCGGGAGTGCTTAGCGATTCTGAGCAAGCAGGTCCTTGCTCTGCTGTCCAGAGAAGACCTTGTCAGCAAAGGGACTTTGGGCACAAACAAGTGGATGACACTGTCAGGTCTTTGCCTTTATTTTCTCTCTGCAATTCCAGATCCTTTTGGAAGCAACACACAGCTTGAAAAGAGGGTGTTTTATCATGGCTCTGGGCTCAGCCTTGCACTGCTCTGCTCTGGACACTGCTTTTGGTGGTGTAGGTTGATGAGTGGGACACAAGGACCGGATGTGTGAGAGACAGAGCAGAGGGACTCAGAGAAGCTGTGGCTGCCCCATCCCTTTGGCTGTAACCAAGTTCCAAAGGAACTTAAAGCTCATCCAGTCCCAGCCCCTGCCATGGGCAGGGACATCTTCCACTATCCCAGGTCACTCCAAGCCCCGTCCAACCTGGCCTTGGACACTTCCAGGGACGGGGCATCCACAGCTTCTCTGGGCACCCTGTGCCAGGGCCTCACCTCCCTCACAGGAAACAATCTCCTCCCAATATCCCATCTAACCCTGCCCTCTGGCAGTGGGAAGCCATTCCCCCTTGTCCTGTCCCTTCAGACCCTTGTCCAAAGTCCCTCTCCGGCTCTCTTGGAGCCCCTTCAGGCACTGCAAGCAGCTCTAAGGTCTCCCTGGAGACTTCTCTTATCCAGGCTGAATTTGAGTACATTAAAAGTTTCTTAGAGTTCTCTTCACCTCTGCCTCCCAGGGGTTAACAGTCCTAGAAGTACTCTGGTTTCTAGGTTTAAAAAACAGGAAGAACAAAATCTTTGTCCAGCCTGGTGTAGACTCCTGGTCTCAACCCAGCTCTGTCTTGCCCGGGCACCACAGTGTGCTGCTGTGCCAAGCACACAGCAAGGCAGAATCAGGCCCTGAGCCAATTTGCCCCTTCTTCTTATCAGTCTAGACATCCTCATTATCCAGATAAAAGTCTGATCCCTCACTGAATCCCACTAAGCTCCTGCCTGTACGGTACTGAAGGCAGAGGGCACTCGCCCTCACCCAGGACTCCCCTGCGGGTGGGAGATGCTGCCCCCAGCTCCAGTTCCTGCTCTGGGAGCAGGTCGTGGGGTGAGCGTGTATTATTCCGAGTGCTTTACCAATTACAAGTCATTACTAATGCTTTTATTGCCATTATTTAATAGATCGTGTTAATTATTATTATTAATTTGCTTTAAAAGCAGTGTTTCCATAGCAACAGGGAGATGTGTGCTGCTTTTCAGGCACATCGAGTGGACACATTCCCATCTCTTCCCCAACGGGCTGGCAGCCCACCACAGGGCCAGGTGATGGAGGGGGCTGTGCTTTGGTCCCTGTGGGGGTGGTGCCAGCAGGGCCATCCAGGAAAGATGAGAGCACCATCTCTGTCACTGGAGGGTCCCTTGTGCCATTAGAAAGTTCCTGTGGGATGCAGACTTTGTGCCTAAATGCTGCAGATGCCCCAGGAGAGCAGAGCAGGTGCGGTAATGTTTGTAGCTCTGTGTGACCCAGGAGTGAAGGCACTACTGTTAATTCCCACATTGCTGATTCCCTGGACTCCAGCACTCCCTCAGAAAGTGCCTTGTCTCCTTCTATGTTTTCCAGTCAGCCGCAGAAGGACCAGGACTTGGAAGTCAGGCTGAAGTCCAGCAGATGTGGTATTCCCTGGCTGTGGGATGCCAAATGCCAAAGAGCTCTGCAATGAGCTGGGGGCTGTGGCTGGCATGCAAGGAACCTCTGAGCCTTGGCAGATGCCTCAATAGTTCCAGGGCTGAAGAGCCATCCGGGATGCTCAGGTGGCGCTTCCCAGTCTCAGGCTGTGCACAGGTATCCCTGTGGTGAGAGGGAAACGCAGGGATTGGTGCCAACTCTTCTGGGGTGTGTTCAAGGCTTTGCCAAGGCTGGGAAGGTAACATGTGCACACTGCTTTGGAGATGGGGTTTAAACACTGAGCCCGCGTTTAAAGCTGGTGTCTGACCCATCGTGTCCCTCTCACGCTGTGCCCAGCTGGCCTTTGCCCCACACTGTCATGGTCACTCCTCCCAGGAGGGATGAGTCTCAGGCACAGCTTCTGTGGGGCTGAGGGGCTGGGGCTGTTATTTGCAGGGGACCATGTACCCCGTCGGTGATGGAGCATGTCAGGCTGTGCCCTTGGGAGAGAAGTTTACAGCAGAGGAGATGCAAGAGGCCAAGGTCAAGCTCAGCCAGGAGCAGTGGGTCAGGACATGTTCTGACCCCCAGCACTGCTCAGGGAGAGCCTGTACCCAGCAATCACTCCGAAACAAGCTGGGACACTAATTGCAGGCAGCCAGAACACAGGGTGCAGCACTGGAGAGCCCGTGGGGACCACGGCTCCATCTGCCCAACCTAAAGGAGTCCCTGGAGGTATGGAGCCAGACACGCTGTCACCTTATCCCTGCTCTCCCCAAGGGTTGCACCAGGAGCAGACACACATCCCCACGCCGGCTGGGTGCCCTGCCTCTGCCTCCTGCTGGCAGGTCATCACCAATTCATTTGCCCACTGCTTTCCGTGTTGTCAGAGCAGTGGAAATCCATAGTCTTTATGAAGGTTCCAGCTAAAGCCTCGATCCAGCAGCTCCACAGCGGAGGTTTGGAAGCTGCAGTCTTAAGGAGCACCAGCAGTGACACCCGGGCAAGCAGCAGCGCTCAAGGCACTTGCTGTAAAGCTAAAAGCACTTGCTCCACAGCAGCACATCCCACATCATTCCAGTCCACCCTGCTCTCCTGGGGCAGTGGGTTCTCTGGGGCTGGGAGAGGGGATTACACTGCTCAGCCCTGCATGTCCCTGGGGAGAGCTGCTCCCGGCAGCGTTTCGGCTGCTTGGGGTCAGAAGTGGGGGTGGCAGGTGGCTGGGACAAAGCCTCGTGTCACTGTCACTCCCCGTGCCAGCTGTGGCATTGCCAGGGCTCGGGGGGTTCTGGCTGCCCTGATGTGGGTAGGTGGGGTGCAGGTATGTCTAGGTGGGACCCACCGGGAGCGCGGTGGCACTGCGGTCCTGCGGGGACAACCATGCAGCCAGCTCCGCGCTGCACAAAGCTGCCGAACGCGCCCGCGCCTCCCCCTGCTCCTCGAGAAGTGGAGAAACACAAAAGAGAGAGGCAGGAGAGCTGGGAGCGGTGGAAGAGAGAGAGGGAGGGAGGGAGGGAGGAAGGGAGAATCCCCCATGCCCGGAGTTAATCCCAGCTCCTCTAGGAGAGGGATCTCGAATAACAACCGTCCGTGGTCGAGGCCAGATGGATTTGATTTAATAACAAAGCAGGGGGGCTTGGGATCATTTCGGAGCCTGCCAAAGGGCCGGATCCTCGGCAAGCAGCAAAGGGCCGTCCAAATGGTGTAAATCCAAGCGTGAGCAGCAGACTGCTTGCACACTTCCCAAAATGCCGGGATTGCCTCGGCTGTGGGAACATATTCTCCTTCTCGGGAGCTCCCTGAGTCCCGGCCACCCGTGGGGCACAGGGCAGCGCCAAATGTACAGGGACCCTGGGTTTGTCACGCGGACACAGCCAGGAGGGAGAGGGGAAGGGGATTGGGAGGCAATTCCTGAGGCTTCCACAGTCCCAACTGTGGTGTCTCACCACTCAGCACTGCCGTGGGCTCAGACCCCTTTATGGAGCACAGGGCAGCCGCTGGTCCCACTTTTGCAAATCCAGGAGACCTCCACTGCAGCCCACAGTGACTGAAGCCTCCCGCTCCTTAGTTTCAGCATGTCGGAGGCAGGGAGGTGGCTCAGGACAGTGTCATCCTGTCCCTGTGCCATGCCAAAGGAGGAGGCTGTGGGTTAGGAGCGGGGATAGCACCCAGGGCAGCAACGCTGATACCACCATGTTTTACCCTGCTCCTGCCTCAAATTCCACCCTGAGTTTGCCTTGGAGAGGGTGGGTGAATGCAGGAAGGAGTTTCCTGTTCATGGCAAGAATTCAGCATTTGCACAAAGCCCCCCCCAAGCTGTCTGAGCTCCCTCCTGCCCTTCCAGGACACATGGGGCCCTATTCCTGACCCCGTTGTCAGGAGATGCAGTGGGCACCTTGGGCCATGGATGCTGGGGACCAGGCCGGCTGAAGCAACACCAAAATCCCTGTATTCATTCCTGTCCCCCATGGTCCTTTGGGGTGTTCAAAAGGCGACAGTCCTGTGACAGGCAGGGTCATGGCACAGCAGAGCAGCACCTCGCTGCCAGGCCGTCCCCACCGCCTTGCTTGCCACGTCTGCCAGTTGGTGCTTGGGCCAGCAGCCTCCCTGGAGATCCTGTTTCTGGAAACCGGAGCAGCCTTGGCGCTGCCCTGCCAGCTCCCCGAGCAGTGGGAGGTGCTGCCGTCAGCCCAACACCTGCAGCTCAGCCTGCGACTGTTCCCATCCGGATCGCCTGGCGCTCTGCCGTGGGAGCAATGAGATCCCGGCGCCAGAGATGTGCCGGCAAGAGCAAGAGGGGTGTTTTCTGCTCGGGGGAGGATGGCAGGGCTGTGCAGCTGGGCTGGAAGGGCACCAGGAGGCAGGAAGAACTGTGAGTCCATCCCAGAAGCAGGGAGCTGGCTGTGTGTCCGGCATGTTCTGGCAGAGAGGCCGGGATGCAGGAGCTATCGCTTGCATCCCATGTCTCCGATGGACTGTGTGTCCTGCTCCGGTGATCTCCTGCTCAGGGCACTCTGCTCATCTCCATCCTCGTCCCATCTGCTCTTTGGTGGCACCACATTTGCTCGCTCTGGTTTCTGATTCCCGCTTCCACCCAGCAATGCTGTTGGCAGCATGTCCCGTCTCCTGGCTGGTTCACCGGGACTATCAGCTGCCCGGGAGCCCTTTCCCCCTCTCTTTGCTGTTGGCAAAAAGCCCGGAGGGAGAGCCCCGTCAGTGTGGGGTGGTTGCGGGAGACACAAACTGCCACTGCTCTTCCACTGCTGGCTCAGGACATGGTTGCTCCTCCCCACGCCGGCTCAAGGGGATTCTCCCCCCAACACTGGGTGTTCAGTGCTTCAGGGACAAGTGCTGCCGGCAGTGTCAGACCCCGGCGAGGGATGTCTTCTCTCCTCATCCCCTTGGGAAGACGCCAGCCTGGTATGGAGCTCGGGACCATTTACTCCCAGCTCTGCTTCCCTAATGAGAAGCAGTCTCTCAGCCTTGGCCCCGTGCCTGTAAAAATGAATCTGTGCTTGTGCTTTCGGTGCCACGTGCTCTGCGGCCGGAGCAGGGGGTCTGTGCAGAGGGGTGGCACGGGGCAGCGAGGGGGTGGCATCCCCGCGGGCGAGCAGCCCTGGACTGCTGGGAGCCTGAGGGCTCTGGGTGGCAGCCGGACGATCCCCACGCCACTCCGAGTCTCCGGGCTGGGACTTCGCAGAGCCGAGTGACACCTCTGTACCGAGTCCCAGCCTCCTTCAGGAGCCACAGGGTGAGGCTGGCCGTGGGTTAGGGCAGCCCCCGAGCCCACCGGCCGGGACTCGGGGCGAGGAGCCGCCGTGGCCAGCGCTGTCCCGGGGCTGGGCTCCCCGCTCTGTACTGCGGGCGTCAGACACGAGATGGAGCTGCCGATCCCTCCTGTGCCCTGCCGGGACTCGGGCTGTGCTCAGCTGAGCCTTGGCCCCTGGCCGGCCGGGCCACCCAGCTGCAGAGCACAGGCGGAGTGACCTTGGCATCACCTCCGGGGACTGGAGGCGCCCCTTGGCCGCGCGTCTGGGGCTGCGGGCAGGCGGGGGCAGGGTCTGGGGGTGCGAGTCCGCGGGTGAGAGAGGCTTTGGTGCTGTGTCTTTGCTGATGCAGAGTCCCATGGGGACTGTGCCTGGGCTGGCCTCTCACTTGCCCAGGTGAGAGGAACCAGGATGGGCCCGGCTGTGTGTCACAGCAAAGCCAAGACTGGTCAGACCCAGAATCACAGAGTGGTTGGGGCTGGAAGATGCTTTAAAGTCCATCTCCTTCCACCATGCTACCATGGGGAGAGACACCTTCCACTCTCCCAGGTTATTCCAAGCCCTGTCCAACCTGGCCTTGAAGAATTCCAGGGATGGGGCATCCACAGTTTCTCTGGGCAGCCTGTGTCAGAACCTCACCACCCTCCTCCTTTTATCCTTTGACAGAGCAGAGGGTTGTGCAGAGCCTGCAGTGTGGGTGATGCTGTATAATCATTAATAATACATGGCTTTATTTGCATTATGGTAATTTCCAGCATCCTCATAGGAGAGCAGGGCTTGGCTTTGCAAGGGGCCATGTATGGAAGTCCTACCAGAGAGGATCTGTCACTGGAACTGGAGATCACCAGCACAAGTGAGATCATCAGCAACATCAAGATTGGAGGCAGCCGGGACTGCAGTGACCATGCACCAGTGGAGTTCACAGCCCTGAGGGATGTGGGACAGCCAAAGATTCAAGTTAGGACAGGACCCTGAATTTTAGAAAAGCAAACTGCAAGCTGTTCAAGGAGTTGGTCAAAGAGACCCCTAAGAAACTGCCCTTAGGGACAAAGGGGCAGAACGGAGTTAGCAGGTCTTTAAGGACTCTTTCCATAGAGTGCAAGAACTCTCAATCCACACGAGCAAGAAATCAGGAAAGGAATACAAGAGACTGGCATGGCTGAGTGGAGACCTGCTGGTCAGCTGGAAGGGGAAGAAGAAAATGGACAGTAGGAGCAGGGATCATGGAAAGAGGACAAATGGCAACAGCTTTAAACTTTAAAAGAGTACGTTTAGATTAGATATTAGGAAGGAATTCTTCCCCATGAGGGTGGTGAGGCCCCAGCACAGGTTGCCCAGAGAAGCTGTGGCTGCCCCATCCCTGGAAGTGTTCAAGGTTGGATGGGGCTTGGAGCAACCTGGTCTAGTGGAAGGTGTCCCTGCACATGGCAGGGGAGTAGAAGGAGACGGGCTTTAAGGTTCCTTCCACCCCAATCCAGTCTGTGATTCTGAGATTCTATATGCTTGAAGAAACCATCTCCATGCAGACAAACCCTCAGGTGTTAAGACAGTAAAAGAAGAATGGAAAAATGGAAGAATGCTGGACCCAGCCTGGCAAATGGAGAGACCGAGGCACGATCCTCTGCATCATTGACAGACGAGCTTTGAAGACTCCGTACCTCACTGGAGGGTGGAGGGGATGTTTTAGCACTTGGGCTGAGCACTGCAGACCAGGCAGATCTGACCAGTGAGTGGGGCCAGGCTTTGCACAGAGAAGGGCAAAAGCTGGAAGTGGAGGCTGTGGTAAGAGGAACTCCCCTCCAGCATGGATCAGGAGGGCAGTTTGGTGCTCTCTGTCTTTGTTATTGGAGTCAAGGGTGTTTTCTGATTGTCCATGAGTCATTCCCAGTGAAGTCTGTCCTCCAGCCCCCTGGTATAGTGGTTCTCGGGGCTGGTGTGTGTCACAGGACCCTCTGCTTCTGCTGCCACTGGCCCCCACAGCCTCCATTCTACTGCTCTCTTCAGCAATTGGGGTCTCCAGCTAGCACAGCCCCCTTTCCTGGTACCACAAGCTCCATCCTGCCCAGTCCAACCCCACCCTGTGGTCTCAGCTCTGCCCTCAGATCACAGCAGGGAACCCCCAGCTTCCCCATCCCAAACCCTCTTGAAAGAGTGGCTGAACCACAGGGCTCAGAGATCCCAACCCACAGCCACAGTGCCCTTGGCAACAGGCAAACAAACAGCCTGGCTTTGTCACCAGCGTGATTCATGGTGAGGCTGGGAGGGCCTGCTTGGCCACTCGGCCTCTCCTGCCTGGGACAAACTGGGATGAAGCACTTTTTTATCATATTTTTCCTTTGATGTTAATCTGCTCATCTCCAGCCTCTACTGCCTTTTACGTCCAAACCCAATTAAGAAAACTCGCACTGCTCCTCCGCCCACTGGCCTGGGGATGCTGCAGGAGCAGCTCCAAAGAGCAGCACAGGGGAGCCATGGGGCTGCTCTGGCTTTGCCCGTGCTGGCAGCCCCAGATTCCCCCTGCAAACCACAACCCGGGGTCTCCCTGAGGACATTCTGGGGCCCCAGGCACTTCCCTGGAGCCAATATCCAGAGTTTTCCCCACGGGGCAGATTTGTGCACCTTGCTTTGGGAAAAGACTTCTACCTCCCAGCTTGGACAAGAGCAGCCTCAGGGCTGTTCTACCTGTGCAGGGGTGACTGTGAGTCCCACACCCCCCACTGCACCATGCTCTGACTCCAGCTTTGTGCAATGTCCTGCTGTAATTTCTACAACTGAAACCGCTTTTGTTTTCTCCTTTAATCTGAGGGACTCCCCCAGTGCTTAGGTTTTGTACTAATTTGAGTCTTCTTTTTTTTTTTTAATTTGGCATTTTGGATCACTAAATGTGGTAAAGCCAACCAGCCCCATCCTACTGCCCTCCACCCCAGTGGGAACACTGAGGGGGCCAGGGGAGAGAAGTGTAGTGAACAGCAGGAAAACAGCCCTGTTGCAGAAAGTACTGTGGAGGGAAGTGAATGGAAGTGGCTGTGGACACACCTATCAGGACAGGCAGGGTTTGCCCCATGCAGCTTTTCCTGCTGATGGAATACGGGCAGCAATGGTGCATCTCCAGGAAACACAGAGTGTGGAGAGGGGCTAAGGTGCTCAGCAGCCCCTACAGCCCATGCCCTGAGCTGGTGTCCATCAGTGCCTGGCAGTGCAGGTTCCCTCCCCAGAGGCTGCAGCCCCAGGGCTGAGATCTGGCTGCTCTGAGCAGCTCTGCTGCTGAGGAGGAGCCAGGGGATGCTCAACGTGCTGACTGCATAGGGACAGGGAGATAATTCCCCAAGGGAACAGCTGCTGTGCCAGGGAAGGGTTAGGCTGGATATTAGGGAAAGGTTCTTCCCCCAGAGGGTGGTCAGGCACTGAACAGGCTCCCAAGGGAATGGGCACAGCCCTGAAGCTGCCAGAGCTCCAGGAGCATTTCAACAATGCTCCGAGGCACAGGGTGGGATTGTTGGGGTGTCCTGTGCAGGGCCAGGAGTTGGACTCATGATGCCTGTGGGTCCAACTCAGGATATTCCATAATTCTATGGTTTTTCCCATGGAATCCTGCTCTCTGAGCTTGTTAATATTGCTTGGAGTTGCGTCCGCAGCAGCAAAGGTGGCAGATTTGGAAGGAAAGAACGGAAGAATGGAGACTTCTATGTCCCTGTCATTCTGAGCTGAAATAAGCTAACACCATATTTTATAAGAGAAAATGTCTCTTTCTGGCAGGATGTGCTGACACTGAGGTGTTCATTGCTGTCAAATATGGGTGGCCAAAGGACAAACAGGGATAAGATGCTGGGCTTGGAGGAGCAGTGAGTTTATCAAACATCTCTGGCATAAGAAGATCTCAAGATGCTGATAGTTGGATTTGCTGGGGCTTGATTTCCTTCTGCCAGTATGGAATGGTCCATCTGCTCTGCTCCCAGGTGGTCACGGACATCTGCAGACATGGCCCCTTCCCTGAGGAGCTCCCAAGGACAGAGAAGGTGGCACCACCTGAGGTACTGGAACAGCATGGAAATGCTGGGGACATGGGATGCTGTTTGGAAACATGGAGTGTGTCTGCTCTGTCCCCTCTGCACCAAGGATCCCAGGACAGACATGCCAAGGCCTCTCCCCCTTTCTGCCTTCTAAAGGCAGTGAAAAGGGATGTGAATGTCTGCACAGCCAATGTGGGGCCCCAGGTGTTTGTCCCAGCTCATGTGCCTTGTCCCTGTCCCCATCCCTTCCCCAGGGCAGCAGGAATGCGGGAGTCAGGCCTGGGGGCTGCTCTCCACTACAGCCCCCAGTTGAAGGTGAGCTTTAATCCCTGCAACTGGAGCAGAGGGGCAGAGCTGGACATAGAGCACATGGACAAAGTGTAGAAGAAGAAGATGTCACTCTAGAGGTGGGAATAATTAATCCTGAAGCCGTTCCTGGAGATTATTTTTCTTGTGGGATCCTTAAAGCCCCAAGCAGTGAAGACCCCTGAGCATGAGGATGTTTTGCAGCAGGAGCAGCAGCAGCTCCGGGCTGCAGTTCTCACATCAGAAGACACCCATCCTGGGGCTTCCCCGGGATAGAGTGAAGGTGCTGGGAGCCCTGCCAACCCAGGGACTTGAGCCCTCAGGCCAGATTTGGGGCTGGGCTGGCATCCTGGAGGATGCTGGGCAAGTTCAGCAGGGCTGTGGTGAGCCCTGGAGGCAGGATGGCTTTTATCCACCTTCAGCGTGGCACTGGGGAGGGCTGGGCCCTGCCAATGGCCTGGATCCTCTCCAACTCCATTCTGCACAAACATCCCCTCGGCACCTCCACTGCCCTGCAAGGAAACCGAGGAGCTGCCGCCCCGCTGACAGCCGGGGATTCCTCTGGCCCGGGATGAGGGCGGGCAGGTCTGCATCCTGTCCGTGGTGCTGGCTGCCAGACCTGCTGGGGCTCGGCAGCTCTGCTGTTCTGCATGCCAGGGTGAGCTGGCACGGACTGCAGGAGGAAAACCTTCACTGCCCTGCAAACCACATCCCTGTCCTGGCATCCCTGGCTGTGCCACAGGCTGGAGAGGCAATGCCACAGGACTGGCTGGGCAGCTCCAGAGGGGTTCCCAGGCCCCGTGTTGACCAGCTCATCCCTACCTGGGAGTATCCCAAAGGACATCCCATCCCTGCCTGGCAATTTCCTAAGGGACATCCCTGCTTTAGACCTTTTCTAGCACAAACGGTGAGGGTGGGCAGGAATCACTGCAGGCAGCTCTGCTGGTTTATTTGTGAAGCCCCCAGTCCCTGCTCTGCCTCGAGGCACCATGTGCCCACCAAGAGCACCAACTGCTGCAGATCCCTGGCTCTCTCCATGGCTGAGGCGACTCTGCTGCTGCAGTGTGGGAAGCAAAAACTAATTTCCAGCTGTGCTGAAGTTCCCCTAATTTGCCCCAGGTGTCTGGGCAAAGCGTAAAGGGATTTTTTAACTCCTTTGAGTCCCCCCTCAGGATTGGTGGGGGTGAGCCAGGGTACCACCAGTCACTGCAGGTTTGGGGGCTGTTCCAAGGTGGCATTTAATGGGGCACATCCCAGGCTGGTGTCTGTGTGTGTGAGCCCCCATCCCTCTGCCCCACGCTGGCCTGGTCTCGTGCCAGCCCATTGTCTTTTGGCTTTTCCTGCAGGCGCCAAGCTCACTGCTTTGGGAAAACTGGTCATGAGAATGTGAGTGTGACCCCAACCCCACAGCGCTGGGGCTATGGGGAGCAGGAAACTAGCTTGTTTGGGATCTTATATTCAGAAACACTTCTTTCAGTGAAATGGGATATTTTGAGCAGATGTTTGTGTGGTCTACTGACTTTATGGGGAATAGGCTGATCCTGCTCGATAGAAGGATGAGCAAAGCTGGAAAAGGGGCAGGAGGGCTCATCATCTCATCCCTGATCCCTCGTGTACTTAACCCGTGAACTGAATAACGGAGCCACAAAGAACAGCTTTTCCTTTAAAGCCCTCCCCTTGGGAGGGCTCATGGGAAGCCATGAGATGCATTTTCCATTGGGTCACTTCTTGCCACTTGGCAGTCTGACTGCAGCACCCGTGCTCGGGGTTTGGGAGGGTTTGGGAGAGCTTGGAGCAGGCTGCACACCCCAGAGTACACTCCCCTCTGCCTGGCACTGTGGGTGGGCTTCCATCTCTGCTATCGCACCCATGGGTCCCTGCACCCATGGGTCCCTGCTATCTTCTAAAGAGAGATTCAGACACTGGATTATGGGGATGGTTTTTCTCCTGAAAGCGAAGCACGGGAATGTGGGGAGACATGGGCGTCTCCACAGCTGTTGCTGTGGGCAGACATCTGCCCCAGCACCTGCAGACAGAGCTGCTCCCATCTCAGGATCTCCAGCAGAGCAGAGGTGACTTGTGCCAGTGTCCCCAAGGGACACGCCAGGGACTCCATGAGCCTGAGCCTGCACCTGCAGAGCCTCATCTTCTCATTTGGCCTGTCTGTCTGTCCATCTGCTCTGCCTGGCTGCTGGTCGTGGGGCAGTTTGCTGGTGTTGGTGGTTCTCAGATTGTCCTGCGTGGAGGGGCAGGATCCATGGCAGAGAGGCTTGGTGGCTGCTTTCCTTCCCTCTTGGAGATCAGAGCAGAGCCACCAGCACTGCCCTGGCTGCTGCACGCTGCCAGTTGCAGCTCCTCAATAAATACAACTGGTAAATATATTAATTTTACAACTCTAATTGATGTATTGCTGTAATTACCTTTTATAACAAGGCAATTAAACCCTATTAAAGATTATTAGCTAATTAAAACTCCTCTATGCACACACCCCAACCCCCTTATGTGCACAGATTGTTGGATGGGGGGAACTGGAAGCCCATTGCAGCTGGGTCTTGAGGTCAGCACGATGCACAGCATGATGTGATGGGTCAGGATGCTGGATGGGGAGATCACGGAATCACAGGCTCGTTTGAATTTTAAGCTCATCTCATTCCACCCCCTGCCAAGGGCAGGGACACTGTCCACTATCCCAGGTTGCTCCAAGCCCTGTCCAACCTAGTCTTGGACACTTTCAGGGATGGCGCAGCCACAGCTCCTTGGGTAACCAGTGCTGATGCCTCACCACACTCACAGGGAACAATTTCTTCCCAACATCTCCTCTAAACCTTCTCTTTTTCAGTTTAAAGCCATTCACCCTTCTCCCTGTCCCATTCCTGGCTGTACCACCGTCTGTCTCTTCATATTTAGATGTGTCACTTAGCCTGGCCTATAAGGGATCAGGACTGCTGCGTGCATCCAACCCAGGAAATTACAGCTTTCTGGGATCAGGTGGGAAAACATTTTGAGGTTAGGATCTTCTCCTCCTGTAGTGAGGTGGGTTGGGATGTAGGGCTAAGGATGCTATGTCTTCTTGGCCAGAAGAATGGGTTTAAAAGGGAAAACCCTCACTTGGAGATGGAGCATGTCTGCCCTGGAAAGGAGAAATGGCCCTGTGTTGGGAGCAGGACTGAGGCGAGTACATTGGCTGGGGAGAGAGCTTGGAAGGTGTCTGGGAGACCGGGGTGGCTCAGCCCTGGATTGCTCTGCACCTACAAAAGCAGGTGCCAAAAGCTGTGCAGTCTAGGAAGTGAACCCCAGGGCTCTTGTGAAGAACCTAAAAAACCAAAAAAGCCAACAGAAAAGTAGCCCACAGGGGTCCCCCCAAGGACACTACCTGACCCCATGGCCCTTCCTGTGCCCCTCCATGAGGAGCAGTAAGGGAGTGGGGGGTCCCTGGAGTTGCAGCTCCTCTTGTTGCTCCCAAATCCAGCTTCATCTCTTCCCACGTGTCATTTGTATTGCCATGTTTACAGGCCCAAAAACTGGGCTTTTTTTGGAGACTAAACAGCTGGAAGTGCATCAAAATTCCTGGGATGTGGCTGCTTTCTGCCTTCTGAGTCTCGTGAGTAAGATATAGCCTCTGCTGAGAGCCTCTCCTCAAGCCCCAGCCTCCTGTCCGTGTCTTGTCCCTCACGTGTCCATTGCTCTGCTGCAGCGTTCTGCACCCCGAGTTCCCTCGGTGCCCACAGAACCTGGAGAAATCCATGTGAGGGGGTTGAAGCACAGCGCCGAGCCTGTGCCAGAGCTGTGGAGCACAGCCAGTCCTCCTGGCTCATCTGGTTTGAGTTAAGCCCTCCTGCCTTGCGCAAGTGCCTCTTTGCCAGACCCAGTGACCAGCCCAGGGCTGTGGGAGCGGTGGGCTCCACGTGCCCGTGTTGGGCTGGGATGCTCCTGCCCCTGGGGGCTGGTGAGGAAGAGGAGCAGCATGGGGCTGTCTGTGTCCAGGAGAAAGGGGTTCGCAGAGGAGCAGCGTGAGGACAGCACTGTCCACTCCGAGCTGTGTGTGGAGCAGCTACAGCAAAGGAGCTGAAGTCTGACCCTCCCTGGGGGCTTTTCACTCCAGGCTGCCAACAACCCCTGTGGGCTCCAGAGCAAGCAGGCTTCCCCAGGTGCCCTGTCCTGTCCTGTTCACCCAGCCCGAGGGAGCCCTCGTGTTTGATCCCCTGAGCAGTGAAGTGTGGGATACTGAGCCAGGGTCCCGTTCACAGCAGGACCTTTGTGGGAAGCTTGAGGAGCCAGGAGTACCAGATCAGGGACCGGCCGTGCCAGTGACCCTTAGCTGTGATTTCCAGCTGTTGCCCAAGCTGGTCCCTCCCTGCCTTTACCCTAGATGCTGTTTCCCACATTAAGGCAAGGAAGCTTTAGCCCCGCTGTTCGTGACCCTGGAACTGCTCTGCTGTGTCCCCGTGGATGCCCTGGACCTTGGCAGCACCTCCTGCTGAGGGAGCACCCTCGGGCGAGAAGCCCTTTGGCTCTCCCTCCCTGCCAGGGTCAGCGTTTGAAAGAAAACAGCGGCGGGCAGGTCCCACAGTGCCCCGCGCCCCGGCAGCGCCGCCGGGACCGCCCTCCCGGCCAGGGCTCCATCCTTCCCTGCCCCTTCCCTGCCTATTCCCTGCCTATTCCCTGCCCAACCCGCGCTGCCGAGCCGTGCGGGGCCGGGCCAGGGCTCCATCCTTCCCTGCCCCTTCCCTGCCTGTTCCCTGCCTCACGGCCGGCCCGCAGGCTCCCCTGTGCTCTCGCCTGCCTTGCTGTGTGACACGCATGGGCGTTCCCAGGGCCGTGGTGTCCCCCCTCCCCGCCGGGGAAGGGGCTGTGCGCATGGGGGGAGGAAGGAAAGACGTGGGTAAGGAAAGACAGCCTGAGACAGGCAAGGAGGAATTTGTGTGGGACTGAAGGGTGGGGTGAAGGAGCGCAGCCCCCCCTGGAGACACAGGGAGACCAGTGCTGGGTGGATGGTGGGCACAGTAACCCCCTGCCTACAGCACTCGTGCATGGGGCTTCTCCATGCAGAGAGGGTTCCCCTGCGAGCCAGGGTGGGGAAGGGGCTGTAGGAAGCCAGGGGGAGGGGGAAGGAGGGGAGCCCCAACCCCCTCCGCGTGGCAGTGCCAGGAGGGCTGTGCCCCGCTGACACCCCCCTCAACCCCCCCTTTTCCCCCCTTTCCCCACCCGTCTTTGACGTGGCGCTGGGGCAGATTTCCGGCATCGAACTGTTGCTTTTTGAAAATTTGACCCTGGATCGTTGCCGAGGTCCCTTCCCTACCCCGCCACCGTGCACCGGCAGCCGGGACGGAGCGGCTGCCAGCGGGTTAATCATTGACGGAGAGGGCGCACACACGTGTGTCCTGTGTGTGCTCTGCGTGTTTGCGTGTGTTGCTCCGTTGCTGTGTGAGTCATTCTCAGCCTGCCTGGGGCTCTGCTGCGCTCCCGGAGCTCAGGAGCAAATTCAGCTCGGATTGCAGCACGGACGGGAGGACTCCGGCGGCCGTGGCTCGGGAGGCGGCTCGAGTTGGCTATGCCCTTGACCTTGGACCCCTCTGTTCGCAGGGAGAGGTTGTGCTTTAGGGTGCTCCGGCTCTCGCCTGTGTCCCCAGCTGCGAGGTGCTTTCCAGCTTTCCTTGCTGCAGAGCCCAGCTTTCCAAACAGGAGCTCATAAGGAGGAAGCTGGAGCCCCCAGGACGCCCGCCCCCCCCTCATTTCTAGGGTGTAAAAGGGTTGCTTTTCCATTCCCATTGTCATTTAATTCCCATTTCTCACACGCGGGAGGTTTGGGTCCACAGCACAACGCAGGGAGGGGGATGAAGTCCAAGGAGGGGACACCCTCTCTGTGGCACTGGAAGTGCCTGGAAGCATTTGGCAGATCTGGAAATCACGAGTCTTGGCCGAGTCTTGGCAGCACTTCGAGGGAGACAGAGAACCCTGCACCCACTGGAGGACTGGGAATCCTCCCTGCTGGGAGCTGGCGATACTGGAAAGGTGGTTGAGTGGGACTGGGAAGGGCTGGAAGTGGGAGGCAGAAGAACAAGAAACAGTTAATGCAGGGAATTGGTGCTCAGAATTTGGGGAGTTACAAACTGGCACAGCTCCTGAGGGGAGCTGGGAAACAGGGGACAACCGGTTCTGAGAGAACTGGGCAAAACCAGTGCAGGGAAGTGGGTAGGGGCATTCTTTGGTGCCCCATAGCTCTTTGTGCGGGATGCCTCAGGATTCAGGGGAACCCAGACCAGGGTGTTTTGGGTGACCTGGGACTGTATTTGGGTCCCTGGACACCAGAGTTTCAGGTACCCCAGCCTGTTGCTCCTGGATTCAGGGTGTGCCAGGACCCCCCACACCCTGGGGTCAGCTGCTGAGATGCTGCCTGCCCTGTCCTGTGGGACAGCAATGTCCTGGAGGTGCCTGGCTGCAGCCCCTCTCAGGTTCACTTTTCCCTGGCCAAGTCCCCCCTGTCTGCAATCCAGCCTCTGTCGGGGAAATCACCCTAGAAAAGGGTGTGGAAGGGGTTTACCCCGGACTGTGCCCCCGGAGACGCTCTCCCAAGGCCCCTTTACCCAGGGATATTTTCCTAGCCTTTCCTAAGGAAAGGCTGGGACTGATGCGAGTTGTCTCCACCCAGGTTTTGGAAAACTCCACCCGCCGGCGCCTCGCAGCTCCTCCTCCCAGTGAACAGCCCAGCTGGGATATAAGCAAGTCACTCAGACAGCAGGAGCTGCCGCGACAGCTGGGCGGGTGGCGTGGGACATCGCGCTGTGACCTGTGCCGTGTCCTTTGCCTCGACGCCGGACCCCATGGCGACGCCTTCGCAGAAAAGGAGCACCCGCAGCGGGGCTTCGGGGACCCCCTTGTCCCCCACACGTATCACCCGCCTGCAGGAGAAGGAGGACCTGCAGGAGCTCAATGACCGCTTGGCCGTCTACATCGACAAGGTGCGCTCCCTGGAGCTGGAGAACGCCGGCCTGCGGCTCCGCATCACGGAGTCCGAGGAGGTGGTGAGCCGCGAGGTCTCGGGAATCAAGGCTGCCTACGAGTCGGAGCTGGCGGATGCCCGCAAGACCTTGGATTCGGTGGCCAAGGAGAGAGCTCGGCTACAGCTAGAGCTCAGTAAAGTCCGGGAGGAGCACAAGGAGCTGAAAGCCCGGTGAGTGCCATGGGGGTGGGGGGGATGCCGCGGGACGGGTGCTGTCGTCATGCTTGGCAGGGAGCCGGGAGAGAGGAAGGAGCGACCTGGAGGAGGTAGGGAGAGAGAGGAAAAATCCGTGGCCTGGCCGGGGCAGGAATGTCTGTGGTAAGGACCGAAAGAGGAGAGAAGCTCTCTCGTCATTCCCACTCTCTCTCCAAGCGCCATCTTTGGCCGGGATGCCCTTGGAGCAGGGATTTGGGAGCAAAGCTGGGGACGCTTGGGGCTGGGGCTAAGCAGACATGCCCTGGGCCCCCGGAAGGGTCCGTGTTATGTGGGCCACAAGCGCCGGGCTGGCGGCCCCTCTGCCTTCGTCATGCTGGAGCTATTCCTAAACACGCTCCGGCACAGCCCGGGAAGCGGTGCCAGCCAGCTGGCTCTGTCCTGCCTACAGATTTCGCCTGCTCGTCCTATTTTCCTTTGCTGTCTTTGGCACCGGTTAAAGAACCTGCTCCAGGTTTTGTTTGCCTTAACCCTCCCTGTGCCAAACTGCTCCCACTGTGGGGAGTCCTGGCTTTGGGGGAAGCACCCATGTCCCCCTCCCATCAGCTGTCACTGGGTGATGTGCTCTCAGTCCGCATTGAGGCACGAATTCCTCCTCCCTTCGGGTTCATTTCTTTCCCTCCCTGTCATCAGAAATGTCCCCCTCGTGGACCCCTCCCTGCTGCCACTGGGTACCTCTGCCCTCCCTAGGGCTGTCACCGGTTACTAGCACAGGTCCTCTGAGGACACGGGGCTCCCTGGCCAGTGTCACTGCTGGCCAAGCAGGGGCTGGCACTGGGCTTCCCCGGGGCTCTGCCGGCCTGTGCAGCGTCGGGACACGTCCCTGTTGCGCTCAGTTCCCCGAATCCCGCTCCACAGAAGGAGCGAGCGGATCCCTTTCCGTCATCAACTTTGGCTCGCAGCCGGATCCGGGCTGGCCAGTGGCGGGACAACCCCCTCTTACTCCATTTGATCTTTTGCCTTTTATTCTGGACGTCTCGTTTTGAGCCTGTACCAAATGACGCTAAAATTAACTTCCTTGGTAGATGCCATAAATATTCTACCTGGGAGGGAGGAACTGTGTTGCCTGTTACAGCCGCCTCCGAAAGCCATGTGGGGTTATATTTAGCTTTTTCTATTTCCCGTGCGCTGCTGCAGCTCCGGCCTCGGATAAGGCGGTTTGCTGCTCGCCAGATCCCTGCTCCCGGATCCCAAGGATCCGGATGCTGGTGAGAGGAGGAGCTGAGCTGTCTAAAGGCTTTTTCTGCCTTATGCAAACCCAGAACTATCTTGGCCGCGATCTTTCTAGGGTTGGAAAAAACGCCCGGCCCGCAGCCGTGGCTGGAGGGAAGCTGGGAGCTGGCTGCGCTGTGGAGCCGGCCGTGTGGAAAACGGATGTGGAATTTTTCCCTGCGATGGGCTGCGCTCCGGGAGCTTCTGTGCTTGTTCCCGGGCGCTGACAAATCCCCTGAAAAGGTGCTGTGACTCGCGGGGGTTCCCAAAGAGCAGCCTGTGCTTGAGAGACGGGTTTCGGTGGGTGTTGGAGAGCAGTTGGTGCGCGGGGCTCTGGGGGACAGGGGTGTTTCCGTGTTGAGTCATCTCTGAGTCACGATCGGTGAGATGGAAGAGCGGAGATGCGGGGGAAGCCAGTGCTGTTCATTCCTGCCTCTGGCTTGTCTCCTCTTCCTAGGGCGCGGTATGAGAGCTGCTCCCTAAGCCCCAAAACCCTTGCAAGGACGCTGCAGCTCATCTTGCGTCCCTGGGGGCCTGCTCGATGTGGCAGGGCTGCTCGGAGAGCAGCACAATCGGCTGCTGAGCTGCGATGCTGCTTCTTGGGCTCAGTTTCACTGGGGTGTCCCGAATCTTTGGGACATGAGGGAATGGGGCAACCACGAGCCCAGCCCTGCGGAGGGGTCAGAACTGTTGGCGGGGTGACCTGTTCAGACGTTGTTCTGCTCCCTGTCATCCCTCTGTGAAGGGATGTGCCTGCTCTGCCGGCTCTCCCCGCCCACCCTGAGCCCTTGGGTCAGCGCCTGGTCTGGGACCGCTTCGCTGCCCTTCACACCGTGAGACTTTGGCTAATTAGTAACTGGCAGCCCTCTGCACCTTTCGCTGTGCCCGTCAGCCCTGGGGAAGCAGCGGGTATCTCCCGCAGGGCAGGCGCCCGGGGCTGCGTTATCAGCACCCACAGCATCGCCACTGCCCGATGAAGGGGTTGTCTCGCCAGCACAGAGGGAGGGTGGGGGGCCGGGATGCCAAGGCATGATGTGTCTGGATGTGACACGGTGCTCTGTCTGGGGTGAGGAAAGAGGTGCTGACTGGAGGGGGACAAGGTGTGCAAACAGGAGACCAGTCTAACCAGTAGCAACGCACAAGTGCAAGAGCTGCATGGGTGGAGGAGGGTCTGAGCAGAGCTGGACTGCCTGCCCTCTGCCTCCTGCCACCCCTCTGTCCCTGGTCAACTGCTCTTCCCTTTGGGGAAGTTCCCAGTGGAATCTTCCCACTGCTTCCAGTGGTGATCCAGGAGGGGTTTCCCAAAGTGCCCACCTGGGTCTTTGCACGGGGACCCTCAGCCGTGTGCAGCCTGATATTGGTTGTGCCTCGGGACAAGGGACCCCTCTGGACAATCCTGCCTGTCCCAATGCCACATGTGTCCCCAGCTCTGGATAGCCTCTGGCTGTGCTGTAGCCATGCTCCAAGCAAAGCAGAGGGTGTGGTAAGGGTGGCTGGTGACTCAGGGGTGCTGGTAACACCGGCATCATCCCCTCCCAGGCCATGGGTAGAGATAGGACTAGTCTGAAATGCCCCTGTCCCTGGTGTCCTCAAGCTTCTGTCCCCCTCCTTGGAGGACACCTGGATTCCAGTGTGGCACCAGAGGTTGGAAATATGCTGTGCTTGGTCCTGGTCCTTGTGTTGCCCCCTCTCCTTAAGCTGGCCTCTGACTCACAGGGTGAACAGGAGCCACAGCCCTTGCCTTGCTCCATGAGAATTCATCCCATCCCACAAGTGGGAGACATTTGTCAGTGCAAACCCCAGTCTGGGGGAGCAGGGGTGTAGAATACAGGCCTTGGGCACCTTCAGTCCCAGGAGAGGCCCCGTGAGGAATTCAGTGCCCAGTCCATGGGTGAGGAGTGGCCATGTGGTGGCCATACAGTGGCCAGCTCCCTTCTCCAAGGCAGGAACCAGCCCTTGTTTGTACCACGGCTGATGAGCAATGCCTTCCTGAATTGCAGCCCCTAACCTGATTAAGCCAGTGCCTTGGCAGCGCCTCTTCCTCCCGGGGCCCAGATCTCATCCCTGGCCCTAATGAGGACAAATCTCCTATTTCCCAAACGTTGTTGTGGAGGGAGGAAGCTCATGCAAGGGCAGAGCAAGGGAGGCAGCAGTGGGGTGCCAGGAGGTGAGCCCCACAACCCTTCCCCAGCCCAGGGAGCTTTTGCCCCATGCTTTGTTCAGCAATGACCCTCCAGGCAGGAGCAGGTAAACGAAACCCATTTAGCTGAGGAACAAAGAATTAAGGTTCAGTGCTGCTGTGGGGGGGGCTGGCACTTCAGCAGCGATGAGTTGTGCTGGAATATTTTGCGTGGGGTGAAACCTCAGGCTCCGGGGCTGCTCCCCCGTCTGCCTCATGGAATCCCTGCCAGGGAGGGAATGCTTTGGCTGGGAGGAGGCTTTGCCCTTTCGGAGCAAACAAAGAGCAGCTTGTGCAGCTGGGGATACTTTGGGGAGTCAGCAACACAGAGCTGGGCTGGTCCAGACCCTTGGGACCCTCTGGGACCCTCTTAAACATGCCACCCTGAATGTCTAGCCCTGTGGACACATTGGTTGTCCCTTGAAATCTGCAGCCAGCAGCTTGGGATGGCTGGGTGTGCTGGCCCTCCTGGCACGCTGCAGGGCTGGAGGGCTCCGTGGCAAAACGTTTCTTCGAGGCAAAGGTTTTCATTAGCTGTTCCCAGCAGAGAGGAATTCTTGCCCGTGAAAACATCCAGCCCCTCTTTTTCCAAGAAAAATTGTGGCAAACATGCTCCAGCACTTTTGGTTTGTGACCTCGCTCCCATTGCTGTGTTTGCCAGTGTCTTCCAGCCAAGGCTCATCTCCTCACTTTTCCCAGGAATGAGGAGAGTGAGAGGAAATCCTGTTGCCTTATATATATTTAAGATGATAGGATCAACTCTGGTAAATTAAGGACCTTATCCTTGGAGCTGGGGATTATGGAGAAGCCATTGCAAAGAGAATCAGGGCTGTGTTTGGTGTGGGAAGGGATCCATCCCTGACAGCCCATCCCAGCCTGCCCTGGTCCCACATGCTGCCACAAGTGTTTTTCAGCCTTGCACGTGTCACTTCACTTGTCTGAATCCCATCAACACTCAGACTCCAGAGCCCAGAGGACGGGGAGTTGTTCCCAGTGTGGTGCTCAGGGGTGCAGACAGAGGGTGGCACAGCCAGGGTAGGACATGTGGGGTGGCTGCCAGCTCCATATTCTGCTGAATTCGTGCCCTTTGGGAGGTGTAGTTTCCTTTCATGCTGCTGGCAACCAGGAAAGAAGGAAGTCACCAGAGTTCTCCCTCTGGTCCTGGGGCAAAATTAGGGCTGGCATGGAGGATTCCTCAGAAAGTGTCAGCCCAGTGGGTTCAGGATGAGCTAGGAATCACCTTCCACTGTCCTGCCACTGGCTGCATTACCTGTTTTGCCATCCTGCTCTTTGTGAGGTTCTTTGCTGAGCTTGTTCCTTTGGGACCAGCTCAGCATGTTCCCAAACAGCTGAGGCTGGTGCCATGTAAAACCTGTCTCTGTCAACAGCTGCCATCAGACAGCAGGGTCAGGGCTGGGTGCCCACCTGCCTCTGCTCCCTTCCCCTCCCCTCCCTGCCCAGGGTTGAATATCCCCAGTGTGAAGCTGAACAACTGTGGGGGCTGGTGTAGCCCCCCAGCCCCAGCTGGTGCAGTGGCAGCTGCAGCCCTGACTGCAGAGACATCTGTGTGACAGCCAGGTTCTCAGCTACTCAGGAGAAGCCGTGTCCTTCCAGCTCCTCTGAGCAAGTTATGCCAGGGCCTCACCACCTTCACAGGGAAGAGTTTCTTCCTAACACCTCGTCTAAATCTGCCCTCTCACTTTAAAGCCAGTCGCTCCACCTTGATAAGAGTATAATACACGTTTTTCCTTGTTCCTGTATGTGAAGGATGTTGCAGCATGTCCATGAACCATGGTGTGATCCAGGGCTGTGGGTGCTGGGGAAAGCCAAAGGGTGTGGAAGTTGGTTAATGAAGTGCAATGAACTCAGCCCGCAGAGATACCACAAAACCCCGTTGGGGTTGGGACACCTCCGTTCCTGGCGAGGCTGAGTCAACATTTCACGTTCTCTATCATAAACCAATTACCTCTTCCCGAAGGTGAAGGTGCCCTTGGCTTGGGGTGTCCTCCAAGCTGCAGACAATGTTCTCTTCCTGCCTTTCATGGTTAGTAGAGCTAGCAATTGCAACAGCAACAGGGACAAAGTTCCCCAGCACAACGGGTGGAAGGTGGGTGCTGCCCTGCCTGCACTGTACCTTCCTCAATTATAGGGTTGCACCGTTGCAGGCGTTGGCGCCGTGTCCCTGTGAAGTGGCAGAGCCAGGGTAAAAGCAAACACGGGCTCTCCTGAAGCTGTTGAATTTTTGTGTCGGGGCTGTGAGTGGCTCAGAAGCACCTCTACAGGAGTAAGGTTCTGATAGCAGAAGTCTCTCCTCCCTTTTGTACAAAAGCCGTGTCCAGCCACTTGCTCTGGCTGCTGCTTTCCTCACTCACATCCTCCTGCTATCCAGTCCAGTGCCACCATCCTGCTCAGGCAGAGCTTGGCATCTCCATGCTGCAGTCCTCAACTGGAGCTCAGAACTTCCAGTTTGTTGGGATTTTTATTTATTAACAGCTTAAGGACACAGTTTCTTCCTAAAACCCCATCTGAGTCATGTGAGCCCAAACAAACATCCAGGCTCTTGGTGTGGATGTTCAACATGGGCTTCAAAAGGGGGTGTGAACCCAAAGGAAACTTGGCCCCAACGCCCAGGGGTGGCCAGTTGCCCCACTGCAGCTCCCAGTCCCCCTCTCCTTGCAGTGTGGTGGGCTCACTGTGGCTGTGGAAGGCCTCTGGATCAGCCCTGGCAGAGCAGGGGGATGAGTCATACTCAGCCATGTGTCTCTGGGCTGGAGCAGGGTGTGGCACCGCGGGGCCGTGCTTTGGGGGGCCCCCGCCAGTCCGGCAGTCACGCTCTGCCCCTTCCTTCCTGGCGTGGCAGCAGATAACCCAGTCCCCAGCAGCATCTGTGGGGTGTGAGGATGCTCCCCCATGGGGCACCAGGCTACACTGGGAGAAACTGGGGGAGTTTTCTAAGTTGTGCCTCCATGCTGTGGGCTTTAGTGGGGAAGGGGAGTACTGAGCAGAGCAGCCTCACCCCAGGGGCATCATGCTTTGCTATTTGGGTGGCTGCCAGGCCCCCATTTCAGGGCAGAGATGCTGCTTTGTGCAACCCAGCCTCAGCTCTGCAGTTCCAGTGCAAAAAGCCACTGGACTGGGGTTTGCCTAGTGGTGAGTGTGTTGTGGGCACGTGAGGCTGAGCGGGAGGGAGGTGATGGGGAGGCTGGAGTTTCTCAGGGTGGTCCTGTTCACAGGCAGTTCTGTGCAAGCAGCAATTTGGGCTAAATCGCGCTTTCTAGGGATGCCACATCTGCAGTCCTCGCTCTGGGGAAGTGCTTATTTCCTGCCCACGTGCCAAGCAGGTCTGGGCTCCATCCCGGCACAGTACAGGCTGGCAGGGAAAGCGGGCAGAGGTGTGCTGGCAGCTCTGCACATGGCACAGCACAGCAACACATACGCATTCACCTTGGATGCTGCTCATCCCCGCGCCTTTTCCCAATGGCATCCTATCCATCCCCATCCCCACAGCCACCCCAGCAGCAGCTGGAGCTCCCGGTGCCGGCAGTGACTCAACATCGCGGTCGGAGCGCACAAACAGGCGGCCCCGGAGCAGCCCGCGCCAGCCTCGCTGCCACCGCCACACGCAAACAGACCTTGTGGCAATGTAAACACCTTGTCTGCCTTTATCTGCACTGCTGGAGCCGGGATAGCAAAGCCTTTTGTTCCCAGGGGCATGTGTGGCATCTGGATCCAACAATCCCCTGCTTTGTTTCTTAGGCAAATGTTGCTGGCCGGAAGCTTTGCGTACCCAATTTATGAAAAACGGGTCGAGCTGCTGTTGCTTCTGGAGAGAAAAAGGAGGCCTTGAACTTGTCCCGTTTTGCCTCTCTTGGCTCCTTTCTGCCTTGTTCCACCTTGCACAGGGACCTGTTTTCCATTGTGAATGAGGATGCAGCAGGTACAGAGCAACCTCCTCATCCCTTCCCATACCCCATCTGGGCTCAGGAACTGCATGTGTGAACAGTGGAAAGGGGAGTTACAGCCATAGCTGCATGGTGGCAGCATGTTCCCTTGCTCCTGCAGCTGGGATTGCATCCCTGCTCCTTCTCCACTGCTCCACATCCTGGCTGTGTCGCCAGCTCCTAGGAAAACACGAGCTTACGGCCGTTTTCCCCCAGTGCTCCTGGTCCTGAAGACATGACTAATACAAGTGACTCAGCTCCCTGTTTTTAACTGTCTTTGTAAGGCTCCTGCCATGCCCAATCTCCCAGGGAAACACCGGGAATCTCCGCTTTGTCTTCATCCTTTGATGTAGTGGTTTATGGGCTTAGCATTTCTCGTTCATCCGGAGAAGGATGTATTGAAGTGAATGGAATGTTGTGAGGTTTCCATGGAGGGGCAACACTCGGAGCTGCTCTAGGTGGAAAAAAACCCCCAAACCCACAACTTTCCCATTAAGTTTTAGCCCAGTTAGTCAAAAACTGGCTTTTTCTGTGTTGGAGTAAGATAGTCAAGGCTGGGCAAAACTCCTTAAATTTCCTTCAGTCCAAAACTTAATTGTTAATTTGTTATTACATTACATATAATTTAACTATATTAATGATACAAAACTGACTTGTTACTGTGGTGAGTGTTCAGAGTACTGCCATGAAGACTTGGAATTTCCTTCTTCCCTCCTCTTCCCAAAGGCTTTGGCTTTAGTCAGCAATGGACAACGCTGCAAACTCTTGGCAGATTCTGGATTGGGAAAAGAAGCTGACAACGGCCTCAAGCCCATGGTGGGATTTTTGGGGCTGTCCTGTACAGGAGTTGGAATTGATGATCCTTGTGGGTCCCTTCCAACTCAGGATATTCCATGATCTCACAGCTTTTTTCTCGTGTCTCTCCTACTGAAATCTTGCCCTCAGAAGGAGGAATTGAGCAGTGTGGAAGGTGGTGTATTGACATATTTGAGTTGTGTCTAAAAGAATTCTCTTTCCAGCACAATTCCAATTTTTAGCAAGTTTCTTTTTCTTGATAAAGGGTGTTATTGCTTTAATCTATATTTAGGATGGTTTGATTCCAGGCCATCAAGTGTCTTTTAGATAACCCAATTCAAGATTTCATGGGAAGCTAGAAAAAGGCAGGCTGGCATGTTTGGAATGGATGGGTTTGGGTTGTGCTGAGTCTGGGCTGTGAGAGGGGTTGACCAGTGTTTTATTGTGGTGTTCCAAGCAGTTGAGATGTTCAGGTTTATAAAGAGATAGAATCACATCATAGTTCAGGTTGGAAAAGCCCTCCAAGATCGTTGAATTCCTCCAGCCCTGACAAGGCCACCACTAAGCTATGTCCCCTACATGTCTTAAATCTCTCCAGGAAGGGCAACTCCACCACTGCCCTGGGGAGTCTGTTCAAGTGTTAGGTGACTTTTTTCAGTGGAAAATGCACTTTTTTAAAGTGCTTAAAAAAAGGAAAATTCCTTTTTTTAAGCAAGGAACTGGCCTCCCTCTGGAAACCCTGGGCTCAACCCATCCCCTCAGGACCTGCACAGACACTGGCCATGTTTTCCCAGTGCCGTGCAGACAACTCCTGAGCTCTTCAGGAGCAGCTCTGTTAACAGACCTGGGACTGGGCCAGGTTTGCTAAATCAAGTTTCAACTGGTAGCACTTTGCATGTCACCCCAGCCTGGAGGCTTGTTCCAGGTAAGCCAGGGTTTGGTGGTAGACATTCCCCATAGGGAAATCCTGCCCTCATTTTGCTCAGCCATCAGCAGTGCTGGGCTCCGTGTGCTCCCAGCACTGGGGACTACACTGGCTGATCCTCCTTGCACTTTGCATCTTCTTTGCATCTGTCTCCTGGGGCTTGCTGCACCCTGGAAAAGCTACAAGCAGCTGGGAAAAGGAGTTCTGTGGGTAACAGGGGGCGTCCTACAGGCAGCAAATGGGGTCCCACGGGTGGCAGGGGGTGTCCCAGGCAGCCAGGCACTGGCAGACATGCTGAAGTGTTGTGATGCATACTCCAAGCTGGGACACTTATCCATGGAGAATAAATCCTGCCCTTTGTCTGTGCAGACACACAGATTTGTGCCTGATACAAACCTCCCCCAAAAATAAAGGGGTTTCCAAAACCCTCTTGGGTTGTGGAAAACCAAGTCCTTCCCATTCCCCTGATGACTCCCATGTGGCAAAAGGGCAAAAGCCCCTTTTCCAGCTCTGAAACCCCTCTGGTAATGCCATCCACCCTCCATAACCACGGGCCGTCCTGTTACTATGGGGGACTCAGCCCAAACAGCAGCGTCAGTTGGTGACTTGGGATTTCCATTCCGAGCTGCTGGTGGAGGCTGGGATGAGTCACCAGCTGGCGTGACAGCCCGGACAGGGAGTGAGCAGCACTGGGGCTCCCCAGGCAGCACAGAGCTGCAACATTGTTAATTCTAAACAATTAATACACTATCTATTCTCAGAAATGTCCTTTGAGCTCTTAAGCAGCGCATGGCTGTTGGTCCATGCTGCAGCCACCTACCTCAGTTGGTTGTGATGCTGCTGAAGCTGAAGTGCTCCTCCCATGGTGAGAGGGGAGGCTGAAGGGTGTCACGTCTTTGCTCTGGTGCATCCGGGAGAAGGAAAAAAGCTCCTTCAAACCTTCAGAGGGGATGTGTGTGGCTGATTCCTGAAGGTATCAGTGTAGTCAGCTTCCATCCCACTCGTGTTTGTGTGCACCCACAGCTCCCAGCAGTGTTCCTGGTGGTGGGAGCTGTGGAGGGACAGAAACATCTTGGATTTGGAGAATCCTAGATGTGGGGGAGTCCATTTACCTCCCCATGAAAGGCTTTTTCCTGGCTCCCAATGAAGCAGCAGTTTTGGTTCATTTTAAGGGTGCAAAGGAAGGCCAGATCCCAATTCCAGGAGAGGAAGCCCAGCTCGTGGGAGATGCCAGTGAGCTGTTTTTGCTCCACTGGGGCCACATGGAGCTGGCCAAGCCCCTCAGCCCCATGGATGAGCATGTCAGGAGTGTGTGGCAGGGCCGGCACTGACCCTGGCACCAGCGAGGGTCTTTGGCACCGCTGCTGCCAGAGGGTGGAAGCTGTTTCCGTGCATCCATGAGCCCAGCCAGTGCTGGCATCCCCCGCTGCCTTTGTTGGGGGTCTGGTGCCCAACAGGATGCCGGCTCCGTGCAGATGTTGTCCTCTCCATACATCACGCTGGCTATTTCCAGCTCCCCTGCTAGGAGACCGGCCCATGTTTATCCTGGTGATTTGGCAGAGGCGCTGCGGCACGGATGAGTCAGAAGCTGGGAGAAGCTGCTTTGCCACATTCCCATTGCCACACTCCAGAGGTTTTCCAGGGCCGCCTCTCCTCGTGCTGTCCTTGCTGCCTGTCCTGTGGGGCCCTGGTCCCTGGGTTGGGGGAACAATTCTTGATGGAGGAACAATCCCTGGGGTTGGGGAACAATTCCTGCACTGGATCCCTGGGATACGTATGGTGATCCTGGGACAGACCCCTGGCACTGGAGGCAGCACCATGGAGAACAGCCTGCCCAAAATGGGGCAAAGCTGGTTTTCTGGGTCCTCCCAGCAATTAGAGACTTCCATGGGCACACGCTGCCACTCCTGCCTCACATTCCCAAGCTGTAAACATGTTAAGGCCTTTTCTGGAATAGCGTTCTGAGCCTGCGTGGCCAGGAGCAGGCGGCTGTGGCCCCTGGCAGCCAGGTGGGACTGAGACCTGCAGTCCTGGAGGATTTGTAGATGTCTGTAAGGATTTAGGGATGAGGCAGGAGCTGGCGAGTTCCCTGAGCTGGCACCTTTTCCAGGGTGGGGCAGCTGCAATTTGGAGGCAGGGAAGGAGGGGAACGCCTGCACCTCCACAAGCTGCATCCCACTCATTGGTCCTCTTCCAGTGTGTGAAGCCCTGTGCTGCCCAAGCTTCAGGAACACTTGTGGGGATTAATAGTGGAGAGGGAAACCAAAGAATGTTTCCTAAAAATGCATTGAGTGGGCTCTGGCGTCTCGGTGAGGGCTGGCATTTTTCCAGCAGCCTGATGGGCTCATGCCTGGAGCTGTTCCAACGAGCTCTGATGACTCTGTCCTGTCTTGACTTTTCCAGAGGGAGAGCCCAGACCTGCCAGGTTTTCTGGCTGGGATTTTGGGGCAGAGTGGGGGGGAGCAGTAGCAGATGCTGCTCTGCGGGGCCGTCCCTGAGCCCTCTCTGAATCCGTCGCGTCAACTTCGCAGCCTCGCGTCTGTCTGTGCTGAGCACAGCCAGAGCAGATCCAACTTTCCATTAACATTTGGATTTTCTGGCAGCTCAGCTGCAGTTTTCAAACTTTTTTTTTTCCTTCTTCCTGCTTTTAAAAGCTAAAAATAAAGTGTCTTGAGGCCCCTTTTCCCTCCATCTTTTCTCTTGAGACATTTGTTTCTTGAGGATTTGAGGCCTCTGTTGTTTTTTCTCCTCTTGGATTGTTTTTACCCGTGGCTCTCCCAGCACAGGGGATCAAATCCTGTGGGATTTGGAGGCACCTAGCCCTCCAGAATGAGTCTCTGCTTCCCTTTTCACTGGGAAATTTGGGATCTTGTAGACTCTAGCAGGCAGGATGGAGAGGCCAGTGAAACGCTCTGGAGAGGAGGAGGAAGGTCTGTCTTCGTCCTCCTCTCCAGGGAAGTGGGAGTGACACAGCTGCCATGAAGTTTTTATTTTTAGCCCAGCGCCAGCTGGAGCCTGTGAGGCTTCCAGGGAATAAAAGCAGGACCTGAGGGCAGGAGAAGGGAAAACTCAAGCCATGGCTGGCTGTAGTGGGGATCAGCAGGGCTGGTGTGAAGCTCTGGGCTGGGGCTCCCCAAGGCCAGAGGGGACTCACCTGTGTGCTGATACCTCATCCAGAGGCTGCTGCCACCTTCAGGGTCAGGGTGTGTTTGGAAGGGACATGGGGGGAAATGCCCAGATCCCAGGGAGCCAGATTCTGCAGGCCACTGGAGCTACCGGAGCAGGGGACAGGAGAGGATTTGTCTCACCCCTCTCCCTCTGGCAGAACTACCCCCAGCTCAGCCCCATAGCTGGTGAGCTCCGAGCTTCTGGTTCTGCTCCTCAGGGTGGAATCCAGAGTTGAGCACAGGAGGCTTCTAAGGGAAAGGGATTTGTCCTTGAGTCATTTGGGATTTATTATGGGGCTTTCCAGGCATTGATGCCCAAAGCCCTGGATCCCTCTGGTCCCTGGAGAGGCCGAATCTGCTGCACACACAAGTGTAACCATCAGCATTTTTCCTTCCTTTTGTAACTTATCAATGGAACTGCTGTCCCTTGAAAGAGTCATACGATTCAGATCCCAAAGAGCTGGTGTCCTCCAGCTGTACCCAAACCTCCACAGCCGACACGGCAAGCGAAGAGTAGCAGCAAAACACCAGGGATGAGCTCCTCCTGGAGTCACATGGCAGTTCACTCCATCAGGAATGACAGGACTGGACCCCACTGGCAGTGCTGGAGTGGCCGTGCTGGCTGCAGGGATGAGCCAGGGCCAGATGGGAAAACTCAAACGCTGGTTGCAGTGAGCCTTGGAGCCTCAGATCTGTTCCCAGTTGGCATTCTTGTCCTATGAGTCACTGGCACGAAAGGAGTGGGTTGAACAGGAAAGACCCAGCATGGAGCTCCAGCAGCAGCTCCAGCAAACGAGACTGTGGTTCCCTGGAAAAGGGGGAGCAGTGGCATTTCTTGGTCAGTTATTCCACTGTGGGCTAAATTCCAAATTCTCTAGACTGCTTAAATGCTATTTAGACATAAAAGAGGCTATTTTATAGAATTTATGGACTATGAAATCATACTGTATGCATATCATTGGGACCCTCTTACCTGAGAGCCCCAAACATTAAAATATGAAAATGTGACCACAGAAACATTCTAGAATTCATTACAGATCTAACATGTTATACTGAGCCCTTTACACCACAATAAAGAGTGTTCTGGGCTGGGAAAGGAGCTTTCAGAAATTGAAAGAAAGGCAGAAGATAGATCTTCACTCACTTTCAAGAAAAAGTCTGCAAGCTGCTCCTGGATTCCCAGAGGCTCTTAGGCTCTGCTTTTCCTGACAGCATCACTTTAAGTGGTTCTGAATTTCATTACTGTACATGTAGGAACTGTTATTTTTTTAAACTGTCCTTAAGTGGAATTCCCGCTCTTTTAACATGGAATATCCTGGGATTTGAAGTGAGGTTTGCACTTGAAAACAGTAGCCTGGAATTTTGAAACCTTTGCTTTAGTCTGCAAAGTAGCAGAATAACTTCGTGCTGGCTCGCGTCAGGAAACAGAAATGCAGGAAAATCTGCTGCTGGCCAGTCCAGGAGCTTCCGACATCCCGCGCCTGCGAGTCCGGGAGCGCCGTCCCTGCTGGTGCTGGGTCCCGTCCCTGGTGGTCTGGATGCTGCCCTGGGCTGGACTGGGTGCCGGCGGTGTCGCAGCCGCTCCCCGGTGTTTGTGCCCCGCGTTGTCGCGGCGCGGGCGCGTCCCCTCGCCCCAGGATTGCGCTGCGCTGCTCGCCCGCGGCCGAGGGGCTCCGCGGCCGCTCCTCGGGCTCGTTCCACCCCCGCCGGTCCCACACCCCATTTAGAGGGAGGTGGGGTGACAATCCCACCCCGGGGTTGGCGGCTGCTGGGGGGCTGTTGGATCTTTTCTTTTAATAGGACCTACGGAAATAGCTCCAGGCTGTGTTTTGGTGGTGCAGTCAGATCAGATTCCCTGGTCACACGGCGGGTCTGTGAGGAATGGCTTTGACCTGCTGTCAGAGGGCTGGAAAAGACAGGGGGGCAGTGGGGGCCAGGAGGGTGCAGGAGTGTGGATGGTGTTGCCAGAGGTTGGACGGGGGGGCAGAGGCATCACAGCTCTGCATCCACCGAGCAACAGCTGAGCTCAGGGTGAGCGCAGCAGCGCGGCCCCCAGCCCCCACTCATCACCTGGTGCTCCCTGCCCACTCCAGGAGAAGCATCGAACTCTTGGCACTGGCAAGGTGCCACACACTCCCCTGCCTGGCCACCTCAGGTGGCTACGGGGCAGTTCCAGCTCCTCCCCAGCTGCTGCTCCGCCATCCAGCCCCCTGTCACACGATGCCACACCGTGCTGAGCCACGCTACACCACATCTGACTGTATCGTGCCGTGGTGGGCTCTGCCACAGCACACAGTGCTGCTCTGTACCACACTGTGCCACACCACAGCATGCTCCGGTGTCCCACCACACTGCCCTGTGTCCCCCCGTGCCACACGGTGCCACTGCAGCTCCAGCCTCATCAGCACTGCTCTCTCATTGTGCAGCCATGCTGTGGGTGTGCATATTGCACATGGGTGCTCCACCCTGAGACTCCTCCTGCTCCGCCAGTCATTCCCTGCCCTTCCTGCTTTCCAGTATCCCAGCTAGGGCTGGGTGTGCCGGGTGGCTGGGGTGTGCTGGTCCCCTTGGTGGGTGGTTGTTAGGTACAGTGGTGCAGCTCTTTTGGGAGTGACCAGAGGGGGACAGGTGTGATGTGACACTCTGTGCTTGGGGTACAATGCACAGGCTTTTCTGAGGAGAAGAACTTGCAGGTGTTGGTGGATGAGAAGCTTGACAAGACCTTAGAGTCCCTTCCAGTACCTAAAGGGACTCCAGAATTTTGAGAGGGTCTTTGGGCAAGGGCCTGGAGTGACAGGACAAGGGGGAATGTCTTCCCACTGCCAGAGGGCAGGGCTAGATGGGATACTGGGAAGAAATTCTTTCCCGAGAGGGTGGTGAGGCCCTGGCACAGGCTGCCCAGGGAAGCTGTGTCTGTCCCATCCCTGGAAGTGTCCAAGGCCAGGTTGGACAGGGCTTGGAGCAACCTGGGATTGTGGAAGATGTCCCTGCCCATGGCAGGGGAGAAGAACTAGATGTGCTTTAAGGTTCCTTTGAACCCAAACAATTCCAGCATTCCCTGATAACTGTGATTGCTCCTGCCATGCCACTCACCTGTGCCACCCTTTGCCCTGCAGGAATGCCAAGAAGGAAGGGGACCTGCTGACTGCCCAGGCACGCCTCAAGGATGTGGAGGCTTTGCTTAATTCCAAGGAGGCTGCGCTCTCCACGGCCCTGGGTGAGAAGAGGAATCTGGAAACTGAAGTGCGGGACCTTAGGGGACAGGTGGCCAAGGTGAGCAGTGGCAGCTCTGACTCTAACTGACCCAGGGATCCCTTTTTACCCCTCTACCTGGGGGCTGCCAGGTCCATGCCAGGGGCTGTGGGGCAGATGCACTTGGGTGGTGGGTCCCCGGCCATGCCAGGTGCAGTGCCCAGAGCCTGCCATGATGGTTCTTCTCAATTCCCTGCCAGCTGGAAAGCGCCTTGAACGAAGCCAAGAAGCAGCTGCAGGATGAGATGCTGCGCCGCGTGGATGCTGAGAACCGGCTGCAGACGCTGAAGGAAGAGCTCGAATTCCAGAAGAACATCTACAGCGAGGTGAGCTGTGGTGTGCTGCGATGGGGCTGGGATCACTAGCCATAACCCCCACTAGGTGTGTTGTGTCCCCTCCCTGAGGTGACACAGTGTCCCCTGACCTGTCTGCAGGAGCTACGGGAGACCAAGCGGCGCCACGAAACGCGGCTGGTGGAGATCGACAACGGGCGGCAGCGGGAGTTCGAGAGCAAGCTCTCTGAGGCCCTGCAGGAGCTGCGCAGCCAGCACGAAGCCCAGATCAGGCTTTACAAGGAGGAACTGGAGAAAACCTACGGGGCGAAGGTGAGCAGCCTCCCCACGCCACTCTCCTCTCCCTCCAGCCCCACAGAGCACGGGTGGGCTGTGGGCGCTCAGCTGCTGATCCCCCTCTCCTGTCGCTCAGCTGGAGAATGCCAAGCAGTCAGCTGAGAGGAACAGCAACATGGTGGGTGCTGCCCATGAGGAGCTGCAGCAGACCCGCATCCGCATTGACAACCTCTCCTCAGAAGTCAGCCAGCTGCAGAAGCAGGTGAGTTGAGACCAGAGGATTCCTTGGGATGTCTGCCCTGGGGATGGTCCCCTACCAGACATGGCCCTGGGTGGAGTGGCCACCCTCACCTTCCCTCTCCACAGCTGGCTGCCAAGGAAGCGAAGCTGCACGATTTGGAGGATATTCTGGCCAGGGAACGTGAGACCAACCGGCGCCTGCTCTCCGACAAGGAGCGGGAGATGGCCGAGATGCGGGCACGCATGCAGCAGCAGCTGGATGAGTACCAGGAGCTGCTGGACATCAAGCTGGCTCTGGATATGGAGATCAACGCCTACCGCAAGCTGCTGGAGGGCGAGGAGGAGCGGTGAGCACGGGGTGCTGTGCCCAGCTCTGGGCTACACGGGTCCCAGCCCTTGTGTCCTCACTGCCTTCATCTCCTCTTCTTCTCCTGCCAGGCTGAGGCTGTCCCCCAGCCCTTCTTCCCACAAGGGGGCATCCCGAAGCCACTTGTCCACCCCAGGGTCCTCCAAGAAGCGGAAGCTGGAGGACAGTGAGAGCCGGACCAGCTTCTCTCACCATGCCCGGACCAGTGGCCGTGTTGGTGTGGAGGAGGTGGACTTGGAGGGCAAGTTTGTCCGTCTCAGGAACAAGTCCAATGAGGTGAGTTTGCCTTTGGGGAGATCAGTGGAGTCCCTGGGGTGAGGTTCAGCCCTGTGTCACCCTACGGGCAGGATGTGAATGGGACAAGTTGGAGAAGAACCAGGGTTCTGAGGGTCACTTCTCTCTCTCTCTCTCTCTCTCTCACAGGACCAGGCGATGGGGAGCTGGCAGATCAAGCGGCAAAATGGGGATGATCCCCCCATTACCTACCGCTTCCCCCCGAAGTTCACCCTGAAGGCTGGCCAGGCGGTCACGGTGAGTCACTGCCTGGTGGAGGATCCAGGCAAGATCCCTAACCCTGCCAGGCCACTGGTGACATGGAGTGGTTGGTGTGTGGCTTTTTGTGGTGATAGACCCCCATCCCTGGGCTGTGGAGTCTGCAGACCTGAGAAGTCACTTTTCTCCTGCTTTTCTCCCTAGATCTGGGCCTCGGGAGCTGGAGCAACCCACAGCCCCCCCAGCAATGTGGTGTGGAAATCCCAGAGCAGCTGGGGCTCTGGGGACAGCCTGCGCACCGCCCTCATCAACTCCAATGGGGAGGTGAGAGCCAAGGGCAGCTCCAGCCTGGGGCGTGGGGGGTGGCAGGCACTGAACCTCCCAATTCACCTCCTGTCCCCTGCAGGAGGTGGCCATGCGCAAACTGGTCCGCACTGTGATCATCAATGACGATGACGATGAGGACGATGATGAAATGAGCATCCACCACCGCCATCATCATGTGAGTAGGGCGCTGGGGATGCTACTGGTTCCAAGGGGTCCAGGGGGATGCAGGTTCAGTCCCAGTCAGAGTGGGAGGCAGCTCAGTGTCACACAGGATCAGGCATATAGGAGAAGGCAGTGGGGAGGCTGCTGTGGAAACAACTGCATGAGAGAAGCCAACAGACCTCTGGCACCTGGAGGAGATTGCTGGTAACTAAAAAAGCTCTGAAGACCTTGCTGGAAGTTGTCTCCAACCCTAAGCAACCCTGACATGCCATGAAAAGGGCCAGAGAAGTCAGAGGTAGAGGTAGTCAGAAGCAAGGCCTCCAGCATTGCTTGGAGGATAGGATGGTGGGAAGTTGATGGACGACCCTTCTTGTCAGCAGCTGCTGTGTCCTCTCTGCTTCATGAGGGTGCTGGAACAAATCCAGAGGTGGCTTTGTCCTTCCTCTCAGTCCATCTTTCCCCAGAATGAGCTGAAATATGCACCAGGAAGAGCAGTAGGCAGAGAGCAGGCAGCATGCCAGGAGCAGAGCTGCAGCCACTCCTTCCAAAGAAACATCCCTGGCTGCAGCCCAGCATCCCCCACCAGCCCATCCTGCAGGGTGTGTGTGTCCTGCACACGGGATGCCTGCAGGAATCACATGCAGAGAGATGCCAAGCCATGCCTCAACCATGGTGAAGGATCTTCTGGATGCCACTTCCAGAACTCTGCAGGAGCAAAATGGGGCATCCATCATCCACTTCCCTTTGAGTTCTCTGGATCTGAAGAGCTGTGCCGAGACTGATATCAGCACATTGAGCTAGTGGACTGTCCTCCTCTACTCTGCCCTTGTGAGGCCTCTGCAGTGCAGGCTCCAGTTCTCGGGCCCCCAACACAAGAAGGACATGGCAAGTCCAGCAAGTAGCCATGAAGATGCTCTGAGGGCTGGAGTCTCTCTGCTCTGGAGGCAGGCTGGGAGAGTTGGGGGCAGCCTGGAGAAAAGAAGACTTCAGGGAGACCTTAGAGCTCATTCCAGGACCTAAAAGGGCTCCAAGAGAGCTGGAGAGGGACTTTGGACAAGGGCCTGGAGAGACAGGACAAGGGAGAATGGCTTCCCACTGACAAAGGGGCAAAGTTAGATGGAATACTGAAAGGAAATTGTTCCCTGTGAGGGAGGTGAGTCACTGACACAGGTTGCCCAGGAAAGCTGTGGCTGCTCCATCCCTGGAAGTGTTCAAGGCCAGGTTGGACAGGGCTTAGAGCAAGCTGATATAGTGGAAGGTGTCGTGCCCATGGCAGGAAGATGGAATGAGATGAGCTTTCAAGTCCATTCCAACCCAAACCATTCCATGATTCTCTTCTATACTGACTATCCCAGGACAGAGGAGCCAAGCTCCTGCAGCCAGTGCTGCCCATTCATCTGGAGGCTGAATCCTTTCCAAGAGCAAATTTCCCATCGGAAAGCTGCCAGCTCACATCACAAGTGGCGAGGAAGGGGATGTTTTCAGGAGCGTGGTTCAGGTGTCTCCCGTGTGCCGAGAGCTCAGGGTGCAAGGTCAGGGCAGCAGGGCAGATCACCCACTGGCAGTGTGCTGGCCCCAGTCACTTGGGATTAGAAACACAATAATAAGGATTCTATTTTATTATTTTTGAACCACATGATGGAGAGGACAGGTGAGTCAGACCCTCTTTGAAGCCTAATATGGAGAGCCCTCCTGGATCACACTGGTGCTGCCACCATCCTCAGGGCAGGGGCTCAGGGCAGAGGATGCTCTGGCAGGGACTTGAGGCCATTTTGTCTGTCCCCCCCATGTCCAGGGTAGCTGCAGTGGCTCTGGGGACCCTGGTGAATACAACCTGCGCTCCCGCACCGTGGTCTGTGGCACGTGTGGCCAGCCGGCCGACAAGTCGGGCACCCAGAACACCGGCATCAACACCATGTCCTCGGGCTCGTCCACCTCCAGCGTGACCGTCACCCGCAGCTACCGCAGCATGGGCGACTCTGGCATCGGCCTCGGGGACAGCCTGGTGTCCAGGAACTACCTCCTGGGGAACTCCAGCCCCCGCAGGCAGGTCAGTGCCATCCCCAGACCCTGGGTCCAGTCCCTGGCACTGCACCATTGACTGTCACCGTGCTGCTGGGTCTCCACCCTGTCCTGGCATCGTCCTTTCCCAACAGGGCAATGCTGTGGGGTTCCTATCCCCTCCCACCTCTCCTTCTCCCTGCTCTTCCTCTTCCCCTTTGGGCTCACACAAGCCTCTTTATAAGGGATGGGAGATTCTGAGAGGGACTGGAAAGGGATGTGGCCGTAGCAGCCTTCCACCCCATTCCATCTTACACTGGGTCCCATTGGCACTCCAGAGCATTCCCCATCCTCCACATCACTCATTCCACTGCTGCTTAGTGTTTATGCTGGTAATGTGAATATTTCAGCACTTGAATATATCTACATCTATATATTAGATTAATATATGATATATTCTATATTGATACTCTTAGTTAATATTCTAATCCTCATATATCACCTACCACTAATTCCCAAATTCTGGAGCTATAAAAATCCCTGCTTTGGAGGATTTATTTATCACACCCCAAGGCCTAGGATGGTGGAGAGCCTCGGGGTGCTGTGGGCATCTGAAGGATCCCACTGGACACTTTGCAGTCAGAGCAAATGGATGGTGACACCGGGGTCTTCTTAACTCTCTTCTTTTTCTTTCTCCCTCCCAGGCTCCTCCGGCTGTGCAGAACTGCAGCATCATGTAATTCCATGGCGCATTCCTGTGGTTCCTGCCCGTCTCCAGCTAGGTTTTTCTTTTCCCAAAGTAACAGAATTTTTTTCCCTTAAAAAAACAAGATATCAAAAACCAAGGTTGTTTTTTTTCGTTTTCTATAGCAGGAATTTTATATATATATATATTAAAAGTGCTAAAAGATGCTTTGATTTTTTTTTGTAAAGAAAAAATCTATTTCTATATAAAAAAACCAAACCAAAAATAGCTTTTCAGCTTCAAATATTTTTTAGAACTTCAGCCAAAGACAGCAAAGAACTGTGTTTACAGAGCAGCCATGCAGGAGGAGTTCGTAGCTGAAATGCTCCTTAGATTGTACCTTTTTGCCAAAGCTTTTTACATAGGACAGGGAGAAGCGCAGCCACACCTACTGGAGCTGCATGCCACAGGGGCTGCTGTCCTGTCTCAAGTGGAGCACAGTGCCTTTACAACCCTTTTTCTTGGGATCTGAAGCCAAAATTCCCTTTTTTTCTCTTTTTTTGAATTGTGATTTCCGGCGGTGCTGGCGCGGGGGCTCCTGGCAGCTCGCGGGCGATGCCCATGTCTCTCCGTGGCCATTGCCCCCTCCCCAGCCCCCTGCCCGCCTGCACTCCCGGCTCTCTATGTACTGTATTCCCCATATTCCCCATCCCAGGCACCTATTGCCCTTTGGGTTCCCTTTTTCTTAATCAGCCGAGTTGTGCCTTAGCTGAGGCGGGGGCCAGGCTGGGAACCCCATTGGACCCCACCTGGTGTCGAGTGGAGATGGAGTAGGGGAAGTGAAAACACACCAGAGCTGCATTCTGGGACCAGATGGATTTGACAGCTGGGGTGATGGGCCTCAGTCCCACAAGCTCAGCCCCAATGGGCCCCCCCAGGGGCTGCATCCAATGGGGTTCACCCCAGCTTTTCTCAGCTGCGGTTATTCGGGATCATCTCTGGTGGCCAGAGCTCAGGAGCTGTTTCAGGGATAAAGTGAAAGACGCTCGGTCCAGGTCAGAGCTGGTTTGCCAGGAAAGCACCTAGGAAGGCTTTTTGTTTGAGTGCGGCGGATTTTGGGGTCTGGCAGGGGCAGCTTCCCCCTTGGCAAGAGTCCATCCAGCCATTGACAGATATCTTGGCTTTTTGCCTTGGTTGGGAAGCACCCGCAGCCCCCCCGACCTCAAGTGCAGTGGGGGGGTGGGGCTGGAGCAGGTGCCGGGACAAGCCCCCCACTCCAGTGGGTTTTGGGGAGGTCGTGTATGTATCCATGCTTGCAAAGCTTCTGTATTACTGCCTGTATTTCCTACCAGAGTCAAAATACAGCTGAACCCTTCCCACGCTGTGTGCTGTCGTCATTGCTGTCCAGGGGTATTTGGGGGTGCTCTTTCCAGGGATCTCTTTCCATCCCACAGCCAGGGCTGGGGCTCAGCACCCACCATGGATGGGGGGAAGCAGGGTGGCCCCTTACACCCTGGCTCACCTGAGGGCGGGTTGCTAAGAACTGGGCCAGCCAGGCAAGGAGCTCCCCAGAGGGGTATTGGACAGGGGATGGAATTTGAGGTAAGGACTCAGAGATTTGTCGTGGGGTTTTGGGGACCGGACATACCCCAGGATGGGATGGACTAGGGGGTGCAAACCTGAGAGCCCCTGAGTGAAGGTTTGCTCCTGCCATTGGGATGACCCCCACGCTCTGCCAAGGGGACCCCCTGTGCCCCCGGGCCGTGCCAGGCACCGGAGCGAGGCAGGAGGGGATGCTGGGGAGAAGGAGAGCCGTAAAGCCGGTGCATAATCGGCTTTACCAGGCACAGCGCTGCGGAGCCGCGATGTGAGGGGACGCAGGCGGGCGGCCGGGGCGCAGCCACAGCCAGGTAAGTGCCCGGGATGCCCGGTCTGGGGGTGCCCCTTGCCGCAGTGCTCAGATGCCTGGGTCCCCCCATGCTGTGTGGGGCCACATCGCCCCACATTTGGGTGCAGCAGGGCTGAGGCTCGGGAGGGCAGGGGGTGCCAGGGGCTCTGGGGCATCACTGCCACTTCCCACCTTCATGTGAGCCTGTGGAGAGCCAGCAAGGTGCCATCTCCCCTCCCAGGAGAGGGGTACAGGGAGGTGTCAGAGGCAGGTGCTCACAGCATGGGAGGGGACATGATGGCCCCCTCTCTGTGCCCTGTTTGCCTCCCATTTCTGCCAGCTCAGGGATACCCATGCCACAACGCTGGGGCAGCTACCCCCACAATGCTGCAGCTTGTCCCCTTTCATGGGGATTCAACCCTACTCCAGGCCTGGCACTGCCAGGCCCCAAAAGTCATGAAGTTGTGCCCAAAATAGTGGGTTCTGGAATGATGGGGGAAGCCAACCATGCTGCCAGCATCTCGTGCTGCTGCCTGATCGTGTTCTTGGGAGGAGACAGGTCAGGAGACACAGAAACTGCCATGGGGAACTGCCATGGGGAAATGCAACAGGGAAATAATGCCCGGGATCCTTCCCATGTCCCCCACAGGGCCCCAGTGCCCTGGCACTCCTGGGCTGGGTCGTGCTGGGGAAAGGCTGAGCTGGACACCCATGGGGTCTCAGCACAGTCCCCAGGGACATTGCAGAGCCCTGTAAGGACAGTACAGACATTGTGGGTTCCTTACAGGGCCACGTGGAGCCCATACGCTCCCCAGAGGGACCCTACACACTCCTGTGTGGACCTTGCATAACCCCGTGGGGACCTTTCACATCCCTGTGGGGTCATCTGCAGCCCATGGGGACCTTGCACAGCCCAGGGGGAAGCCACGGTGCACAGGGACCTCACACACCCCTATGGGGACTTTGCAAAAGAGCCTGAAAGAGCTCCTGCCCCACTCCAGCCAAAGCACTGACTCCAGGTTGGGTTTGTCCCTCTCGTCCTGTTGTCCCGCAGAGCTGAGCCCTGCAGCGGGTCCCCCAGAGTCTGGCAGGAGGGAGTTGGGATCCCAGAGCAGGGGCCATGGCCTGGCCTTGCTCACTTGTGTGCTGAATGTTGGGGTCTCTGCAGAGCCCCCCTGGGTGGGCAGGAGCACCAGGGTTTGGGCACAAGTTGAGGACCACCAGTTTTTTGGGGGAAAGTCTAGCACAGGAAGCCTTGGAGCAGTCAGCTGGGATGGGGTAGAGCTGGGACTGACTCCAGTGTCTGGCAAGCCACCAGGGTTTACCAGCCAAGGCATGGCTGAGTGGGTGTTGGGGGCCCCACCAGTCCCACACCGGCCCCTCCAGGCCCCTGCATGCCCAGGGAGATTAAGGTCAGGCCACCCTGCTAATCCCAAGGGGGGGTTAAGATGTGAGCTTGTGCCCACTGCTGCCCCCCAAAGCTGTACCCCAAGGTGCTGCAGGTCGTAGGACCCCCACAGGGCAGCCTGGGGGGTCCAGGCAGGGCCGAGGGGCTGCAGCTCAGCCTTGGGGTGGGAGGAGGCTCCACAGCAGGCTCCAGCTGAGCTTCCAGTGCTGGTGGGCACTAGGCACAAGCTCCTTACAGATCCCTTTCAGATCCTTACAGATCCAACCTCCCGAGCCCTATGGGAACTGCAGGGGCGCTTGGCTCTGCTCTCCAGCCCTGGCAGAGCAAGTACCCCAGGCAATGGGCCTGCTGCAGGCTTGCAGCTTTTGGGGGTGCTGATACTGCACCCCAGCTGGTGCAGAGGCTGGCACCTCTCCAGTGCCTCGGCTGTGGCTGTGCAAGCCTGAGGTCATGCAGGGAAGGTGGTTGCAGAGGGGGGAGGAAGTGCTGGCTGGGGATCCTGTTTTGGGGCATATGGCACCGTGTTCTCACACAGCTGGGAAGGGGAAGGGGGCGAGTTCCACAGGAGAAGCGGGGTCTGCAAGCACCAGCTAGGCCAGGCTTTCTGGCAAGGGAAATTCCAAGGGGGGAAATGCCATAAACCAAAATTTGTGGATGCTGGGTGGGGGAGAAACATGTGCAGCCTGGTGCCATGGCTGCTCCCCAAGCCTCCTCCTGGGACCCCCCAAATCCACACAGCATGGGAAGCCAGAGCCAGCAGCACTCATGTGGGACGGGTGAAGTGGGAGGGCTGAGACAGGGATGGGGATGCAGGGATGGGGTCTGGATCTGGAGGTGTTGAGAGGGGGTGCAGGGACTTGTTCCCAAAAGCTGACAGCAAAACTGGGGTGAAAGACCCCAGTGTAGTTATGGGAGCACAGGAGAGGGGTTGGATGGAACATGTGTGGGGGCAGAGGGGTGTCCCTGCACCCCGTGAGGACGGGGGTGTCAGTGATGGGTGTGGGTAAGGGGAGGTAGTGCCCTCTCGTGTGCCGGTGGGCGCCCATCCTCCATACGTGGGGCCATGTCCGTCTCCCGGTGCGGGGGGGTCTCGGGGTCCGCAGCCCCGTGTCCGTCCGTCAGGGTCTGTCGGTGCGGGGGGGCCGCGGACGGCCGAGCTACAGCCGTAGCCATGGCGACGTGAGCCGGATGCGGGGCCGGGGGATGCTGCTCCCGCCCGCCCGCCGCAGGTCGGTACCTCCGCACCGCGACCGGGGCCGGGGACGGCCGGGGGGCCCGGGGGGGTCTGGGGAGGCTCCGCGTGGGCGAGAGGTCGAGCGGGAAGGGGAAAATCGCCATAGTGGGGCTGGGCTTGGGGGACCCCCAGAGCTGACGCTGCCAGACAGCAACAAAGCGGCTCTGAGGTCCCGGCCCTGGGGAGACCCCCGGGCACCCCCCTGCAGCCCCCCGGACTCCCTGCCCTCACATTCCTCCCAATCCCCCCTTTGCCCTATCTCCTGTGCACCCCTCCATACCTCCACCCCTCAGCTTCCTCCTGCGTATCCTCCTCTCTCTTACCTGCACCCCCCGCCCTCCCCACCTTTTGTATCGAATACCCCCAGGAATCGGCTCCCATTTCCTCTTGCATACACCCCTCAAATTCCTGCCTTTCATCCTCCCATGTCCTCAGTCCAAACCCCCCCCCCCCGTTGCTTTCCATCACACACACACTCTGCTCCGGGTCTGGGGGGGGTTGAAGGAGCTTCTCCCAGGCTGAGCTGCCCCAGCCCCTCTTGGGTGTTGGGAGCATTCCTGCACCCCTCACACCACAGGAATGCTCCTGGGATGTGACATGGGCAGGGGATTGGAGTCCAGCTGCAGAGAAGGACCAAACTCTTCTCTTCCGTGGGAAACTGAGACCCAGGGAAGATCTGAGCAGCTGGGAGATCAGTGCCACCAGCTTCACACCTGCCCTGCATCTGTCACAGCTCACCTTGCTGAGCACAAGGGCTGGGCCTGGCTCCACCCCGTGGCAGGTGACATGCTCTTTGCAGGGAGTATGGGTGTTCATTGACAGCACAATATCCCCTGGTTTAGAGGGAATCCTCCAGGAGGAGATCCAAGCAGGAACAAGACCCATGAAGCCACAGCTGTGGTCAACCTGAAAGCATCAGGGGAAACGAAACAATCCCACTGTTGAGAGACCCTTGGTGGCACTCACTCCCATGTGCCAAATCCTGTACAGGGAGGCTGTAAATTACACCCCCACCCACCATGTCCCCAGACCACTATGACCAGGGGACCCAAAAAAGAGGAGAGACAGGGCTGAGAAGGGATTCTGGTTTCCCACGCTGCTGGAGCAGCCTCGAGGCTGCTGTCACCTCACATCCTGTGTCAGCCCTGGTTCAAGCTGGGGAACACTCTGGCGGTTTTCCTCAGCCCCACCATAGCCCCAGTCAAGCCTTCAGCCTCTGCTCCCTTTCCCATCCCTCCTCCCCCTCCGCGGCCTCGGTGGCTCTGGCCCAGGGCAGAACAATGCAGCGGTCCAAGGCTCCGTGCGGCCCCGTCCCTCAGCCAGCCCTTCGCCAAGTGGGAAATCCGGGGCAGAGTAACCTACTTTCTGTGCTCACAAGGAGCTTCTGTCCCAGCCAAGCAAGGTGGTGAGGACAGCGCTGCCCTCCCAGGGCTCCATGTCCCGGTGGGCTGCTGTGGGGACGGGAGAGGCAGGTAAGGAGGCCCCAGCAGGACGGGATGCTCCTCAGCCTTGTCCAGAGCGATATTGGGGTACCTCGGGTATGGTTGTGATGTCCAGGGCTTTGGCTTTGGGGGGTTTCTTGCCTGCAGTCATCCCAGAGCAGCCTGGGGTTAAGAATGGAATATCCAGAGAGGCAGGTTCCTGGAACAGCTGCGGGAGCTTTGTGGGGGCGATGCTCGGCCCTGGGGGGCTGTTCATAGGAGCAAAGCTCAGAACTGGGGGGCTGCTTTTCAGGTTGATGCTTGTCCCCACGGGACTGGTTTTAGGGGTGATGCTCAGGCCCGCTGTTGGTCCGCACAATCCACAGGAAAAATGTCGTTGTTTTCCTCACCCCAAAGATTTCCCCAGCAAGCAAACCCAGGAATCCGAGCACATCTTTCTCCCCCACGTCACCCCCTGGGCATCCAGTTGGAGGAGCAGAGCTCCCCGGTTCCCATCCCAGCTGCCTCCACCAGGCTTCGCTGCTGTCCCTGCGGGGGCGCGGAGCGGGCGCAGGCGCCCACTGCCCCAACCTGCCGAGGCTCGTCCTCTTCCAGCAGGACTTTCAGGTTCCCGCAGTCCTGGCGGAGCCTCGCAGGGCTGGGCCGGGCCGGGCTGCTGGGAGCTTGGCAGCACGGCCACGCTTCAGCCGGGTGCAGGGCATGGGCCCACGGGGGGCTCGTGGCCACAGCCCCCGGGGCTCAGGCGCCTGCCGGGTGCCCGTGCTCCAGGGCTGGAGGTGAGCGGCTCTGTCCTCGCCCACCAGAGAGGTAATGCCGCTCGTGGGGACGCGGTGGCCATCAGCAAAGGGGTCCTGGGGACCGTGAGGCTCTTGAGACGTGGGTAATTCCCCAACACTTCTGGCATGAGCTGCAGAAAGAGCTGCAAGAAGGGGTTCATGTGTGTGTTCCCCCCCCCCCCCCTCATTTTGTGGACATTCTGGTAACTGATGGAGCCAGACAGAGGAATCCCTGATGGGGATGGGCCCTGAGTCCCTGGGGGCAAAGGCAGGAGCATCTGGACACCTCAGTGCCGGGGTCCCCGGTGCAGGAGCCCCAGAGGGCGAGGGGACAGCTCTGAGTGCCGCTGCAGCAGCGGGAAGTTCGTGCCCAAACCGGAGGGGCCACGTGCGGCTCGAGGCGCTGAGGGCCCCCCCATCCCCCACCTCTGCCGTGCCGCTTCCCCTCTCTTGTTTCCGCCGGGTGAAGTGGCACGCAGCCCAGCAGCGTGTGCCCTCACCCTCGCCCTCCCCGCAGGGATGGTGGTGGGACCCTCTTGGGGCGCATCCCTGCCGCCCCCCGCCATGCCCGCCGCCCTTCGCCTGCTCTGCGGGGTGGTGGTGCCGGCTGCCATGCTCTGCGCAGAGCCCCTGCCCCGCGTCACCTTCCCCAGCGGTGAGTATGGCACCGGGAGCAGCTGGGACAACTGGGGAGGGGGACACGCAACATCTGCCTGGGAGAGTGTCCGTCCCCAGGGTTGAGCAACCAGCATCAGGAATCTTGGGGTGCCTCCCGTCATAGCCCCCCCGCCCCATCACTGACCCTCACCTGGGGTTGGAGACAGTGCCAGTGGCCGCAGGTGATGCAGTGGGGGATAAGAGTAGATGAGGCTGCTTGGCACCCCAGCAGCCAATGGGCCAGACCCAACAGCGGTTTTGTCACCCACCTGGCACCCAGGGTCTGCTCAGGGTGACCCTGGGGGGAGGAAAAGCTACTTCTGGAAGGCACAGGGCACGGCATGTCCAGCTAAAAGGCAGGTGGCAAAGCAGGAGCTTGGGGGCCTGTGGTATGGCAGTCGGGCTGCAAGAGGGTCTGTGCCCCATGGCAGGGTCATGCCATTCCGGCCCTGACTGCGTTGTCACTTCCCTTTCCCCATGCAGCCATGCTCAGAATTGCAAAAATCCCCCAGTTTCGGTGCCTGGTGGGAATGAACAAGAATCTGCAGGCCCTGGCTGTGCCCAAGGGCACTCTGGGGACTGGTGATCCCCCCCAGTCTGGCACCTTGGGGGCCTTGTAATCCTTCCAGGGTGGCACCCTGGGGCAGTGTATCCCCCAAATGGAGCACTGCCCTCAGCCATGGCCCCAAAGTGTCACAGGCACAGCCTGAGGGAAAATGCACCCCGTTTCTGGGGGTCTGCAGCTTGGGGGTGTTCAGCTCTTGCTCTGGACCTGGAGGGGACAGGGGGAGGTGGGGACCTGGAGGGTGAAGGGGTGATGTGGGCACTGAAGGGGAAGAACTGCACCCCATTTCCTGTGTGAGATGTGACACGAGCACGAGCCGCAGTGGCAGCTGCTGCCACATCCGCCCATAGATGATGGTGTGTGTGTGTGTGTGTGTGTGTGTGTGTGACCCCTTGCTCCTGCCAGGGGACCCCCGGCGGACCCTCACCCACTTCAGCCAGGATAACGTCTCCCATTATGACATCTTCCTCCTGGATGAGAGCAAGGAGGAGCTGTACGTGGGGGCACGCGACCGGGTGCTGGCCCTCGCTGTCGGCACCCCTGGCAGCATCCGTGCCAAAGCCTCGGTGAGCAGCCACCACTTTTGGGGAGCGGGGGCGGCGGGACCTCCGCTGTGTTTCAGTTTCCCCACTGGGGCTGGGCTCAACAGCTCAGGAACATCTCCATTCCCTTGCAGATAATGTGGGGACCCACAGCCGAGAAAACCTCTGAATGTGCTTTTAAGAAGAAGAGCCGAGAGGTGAGATGGCCCGGTGGGGGCTCAGGGGTCCCACAAAGCTACTGGGGTTCTCAGCACCCAACTCTGCTCTTTCCTCCTCAGACCGAGTGCTTCAACTTCATCCGAGTCCTGGTGGCCCTGAACCAGACCCACCTCTACGTCTGTGGGACCTACGCCTTCAGCCCCGCATGCACCTACATTGTGAGTGTCCTCCCCAGGACAGGGTGCAGAGGGTCTCTGGGCAGGTTGTGGTGTTGCTGTGAGGACCCACAAAATACAGTCCCAGAAGTGAATTGCCTCATGGGGTGTCCCCAGGATCAGGGTGCTGGGTGTCCCCCCCAGGGGACATCTTTGTGTCCCATCTGCTAAAGAAGACCTTGGTGATTCTCACTCAGCTGCCAGCAACTCTTCCTCTGGCTCTCTGTCCCTGCCTCAGTTCCCTCCATGCTGAGCACGTGGCAGGGATTGCCACTCCCCAAACGGAAAATGAGGGAAGGTGACAGGAGCCGGGTACCCCCAGCACCCTCTCTCATCACCCCCTGTCATCAACCCTGCACCCACCTTGAAGACACGGGCCACCCCATGTCTGCAAGGTATTCCACAGTCATTCCCTACAGATTTGGGGTTGTTTTCACTCCTTTGGCTGATTTTTCTCCCTTTTTCCACAGCACCTGGAGAGCTTCACACTGGTGTCCAGTGGCAGAGGACAACCCTTCCTGGACGGGAAGGGCCAGTGCCCCTTTGATCCCCAGCACACCTACACGGCCCTGCTGGTGGGTGAGTATGGGGCCAGCGGCCTCACGGGTGGGCACCCACCCCTGGATGGAGTGGAGGGTGAGGGTGGGGGGGTCCTCGCTGCGCCTCACTCCCGCTCTGTCCCTGAGCAGACGGCGAACTCTACGCTGGCACCATGAACAACTTCCAGGGCAACGAGCCCATCATCTCCCGCTCGCTGGGCACCCGCACCCTGCTCAAGACAGACGCCTTCCTCCGCTGGCTCTCGGGTGAGCAGAGGGAAGGTCCTGGGGACTGTTCCTGGGGAGGTGCCTGCAGCCCCCCCCCGACTGCAGCTCCTCACCCACCTGCCCTGGCTGTGCCTGTAGCCGACGCCGCCTTCGTGGCCTCCTTCAGCATCCCTGGGGACGACAAGGTCTACTTCTTCTTCGAGGAGACAGCGGACGAGTTCGACTTCTTTGAGCGGCTCCTGGTGCCGCGAGTGGCCCGCGTCTGCAAGGTGGGTGCAGGGATGACAGCAGGGAATGATGGTGGGCTACAGTGGGGGTACAGTGATGGGGATGATGACAGTGTGGGACAATGACAGGAGACAATAATGGGGACGGTACTTATACTGTGATCAGCAACGATGACGGGGGGTGACAATGACATGGGGTGACGATACCGTGGTGGGGGACAAAGAAAGGGGACAAAGGGAGTACCTGGATCTTGTCACCTTGGTAATGAGCACCCTCTGGCTCCTGCAGAGCGATGTAGGGGGGGACAAGGTGCTGCAGAAGAAGTGGACAACTTTCCTGAAGGCGCAGCTGGTGTGCTCCCAGCCTGGCCGCTTCCCCTTCAATGTCATCCACCACGCCTTCGCCCTGCCCCGCCCCGATGGCCGCACCGACTTCTATGCCGTCTTCACCTCACAGTGGTGAGTGCCCAGGGGTGTGGGGGAAGCCTGGGGGCCTGTGCCCTGCTGCTGCTCACCTGGCTGTCCCTCCCTGCAGGCAGGCAGGCAGGGCAGGCAGCGCCGCCGTCTGTGCCTACAGCCAGGAGGATCTGGAGGAGGTCTTCGAGGGCAAGTACAAGGAGCTGAACAAGGAGAGCTCTCGCTGGACTGTCTACAGTGGCCCTGACATGAGTCCCCGGCCTGGCAGTGTGAGTGCTGCCCACTCAGGGGGACTGGACTCTCTGGGGGACACTGTTGGTCTCCAAGAGACGGGGTCTGTCTATCCCAGTTTGCCCTGTGTGCTCGCACTGCAAGCGGGATGAGAGAGGAGGAGGGTCCCTCTGCGCCCCACTGATGCTGGCACAGGGCAGTGCGGGGACGCAGCACATCCTCCCCTCCATGTGCCTCAGTTTCCCACACCAGCACAGACCCTTCTCTCCCCCCACAGTGCTCCATGGGTCCCTCCTCGGACAAAGCCCTCACCTTCATGAAGGACCATTTCCTGATGGACGGGAAGGTGTCACCCATCCAGGGGCGGCCTCTCCTGGTGAAGTCGGACGTCACCTACACGCGCATCACAGTGGATGAGACTCGCGGCATCTCAGGGACCACATATCGTGTCATGTTCCTGGCCACAGGTGGGTTTAGATGGGAGTGCACTCAGGGTCACCCCTCCTTGGACCCTTCCCTTGGCTCCAAAGCCTCAGTGATATCCCCTTTGCCCCACAGTGGAGGGTCTCCTGCACAAGGCAGTGGAGCTGCCTGAGGGTCCCCACATCGTGGAGAGCATCCAGCTCTTTGCGACGCCGGAGCCGGTGAAGAACCTGCTGCTGGCCCCAGGGAAGGTAGGGCAGGTGTGGTCACCCAGATCACCCAACAGCCATCCAACACCAGCACCGGAGCCTGGGGGAGGCTCAGCCCTGTGCCTCTCCTTCCCCAGGGCATCCTCTACGTGGGCTACTCCAGAGGCATCCTGGAGGTCCCGCTGGCCAACTGCAGCCTGCACCAGAGCTGTGCCGAGTGCGTGCTGGCACGGGACCCTTACTGCGCCTGGCACAGCCCCGAGGGCTCCTGCCGGCCCACCCGCTTCGCTGCTGAGGACACGTGAGCAGCGGGATGGGGAGGGGCATGGGCATGGGGATGGGGATGGGGATGGGGATAGAGATGGGGATGGAGATGGGCATGGGCATGGGCATGGGCATGGGCATGGGCATGGGGATGGGGATGGGGATGGGGATGGGCATGGGGATGGAGATGGAGATGGGCATGGGCATGGGCATGGGCATGGGCATGGGCATGGGGATGGGCATGTGGGCATGGGCATGGGCATGGGGATGGGGATGGGAGGGATGGGGATGAGGAGGTTGGTCTAGGGGATGGGGATGGGGATGGGGATGGGCATGGGGATGGAGATGGAGATGGGCATGGGCATGGGCATGGGCATGGGCATGGGCATGGAGCATGGGATAGGGATAGGGATAGGATAGGGGATGGAGATGGGGATGGGGATGGGGATGGGGATGGGATAGGGATGGGCATGGGGATGGAGATGGAGATGGGCATGGGCATGGGGATGGAGATGGAGATGGGCATGGGCATGGGCATGGAGCATGGGCATGGGCATGGGCATGGGCATGTAGGCATGGGGATGGGGATGGGGATGGGGATGGGCATGGGCATGGGCATGGGCATGGAGATGGGGATGGAGATGGGGATGGAGATGGGGATGGGCATGGGCATGGGCATGGGGATGGGGATGGGGATGGGCATGGGCATGGGCATGGGCATGGGGATGGGGATGGGGATGGGGATGGAGATGGAGATGGGGATGGAGATGGGGATGGGCATGGGCATGGGCATGGGCATGGGCATGGGCATGGAGATGGAGATGGAGATGGAGATGGGCATGGGCATGGGCATGGGCATGGGGATGGGCATGGGCATGGGGAAGGGGTGCGGAGGTCACTGGGATGCTGACCCTGCTCTCCTGGCCACAGGAGTGCGTGGCTGCAGGATGTTGAGACAGGGAGCCCAGACACCACGTGCCACCACGGGAGGAGTGCGGCCATGCCCCGAGCCTGGGGTGCACCGGAGGATGCCACCGTGCAGGGTTGAGTATGGGGGCACGGCGGGATGGGGCACGGGGGGTTGGACGGGGTGCACCCCATCACGCTGTTCTCTGCACCCCCAGGGCTCAGCCCCCCGCCGAACGCCGTGGTCCAGCTGCCGTGCCCCCGCCACTCTGCCCTGGCCTCCTACAGCTGGGAGCAGCCCGCCACTGGCCGGGGGCACACGGTGCTGCTGCCTGACCACACGCTGGTGGTCATCATGGAGCAGGGAATGGCCGGCACCTACAAGTGCCAGGCCACAGAGAACGGCTACACCTGGACCGTGGCTCAGTACCAGCTCAGGGATTCTGGCGAGGGGGCCCTCGGGGACGGGCTGGGTGAGGAGGAGTTGGCCTGGGGACCCTCGGGCCCTGGCAGCCTCCCGTCGTACTGGCCGCAGTTTGTCACGGTGACGGTGCTGCTGGTGGTGACGCTGACCGTGGCTGCCTGCCTGGCCCTGCTCGCCTACCGGGACCAGCTGAAGGCTCGGAGCAAGGTGCGGGGCTGCAGCACGCCCCACAGCCCCCCCTCCCGCCACCGGGAGAAGGTGCCCCTGAATGGGGGCACCCGAGAGCCCCCGGCACCTGGAGCTGCCACTGAGGAGGAGGAGGAGGACGAAGGCTCCCAGGCTTGCTGCCTCCAGCTTGATGGGGACATCGACGTTGACAACAACCGACTGCACGTGCCAGCAGGGGACACGGCGTGACACTGCCAGCGGGTGGGGGGATATGGGGAGGGGTGTGAATGTGAAAGGGTTTTTGGTTTTGTTTTTTTTTTTTTTATTTAATACACCTGTTTTAATGTAAGGTTCACATTCTGGGGCAGGGGGTAGAATGGGCCCTGGGAGCAGCAGGGGTGGGATGGGGCAAGGGAGTGGACTGGGGAGAGAGTGGAGGGTGAAAGGACATCATGGGGACAGGGAAAGGATGCGGCACAGAGGAGAAACGTGGCCGTGGGGCAAGGACGTGGGGTGGGGATGGATGGAAATGGTGGATGCTGACACTGGTATTACCCCAGAAAAAAAACCAGGTTCCACAAAAACCTCAGCATGGGGAAAGCTGTGCTCTGTAAGCCAACCCCATGGACACCCACCCTGCACTGCCACCTCAACACTGCATGATCCCAACCCTTGGGTCCCCTGGGGTGGCTGAGCCCCGCTCTTCTCGCTCGCTGTCCCCCCCAGCCCCCCATCCCATTTCCACTGTCTTTGACCCGCCTTTTAAAAGTCAAACCAGCTGTACATTTTCCTGCTCTTTGCTTTTTATATTAAAAAAGGAAAACTCAATGCCTGACGTTGCTGGGTGCACAGAGCAGCCCCGGGGGGCTTTCGGGCAATGTGCACGGGGGTGTGCAAGGCGTGCACCAGGGCACCGCGTGTGCACACGCGGGTGTGTGCAGAGACACGTGCACTGCGTACCGGGCGTGCACCTGCAGTGAGGGGCAAGGAGAGTGGGGGACAACTCTCTCACACTCCCCCATCACTCCCTCCCTTTGGGTGCATCCGTGCTGTTTTTCCCCTCCTCCGTGAAGCGCAGGCCCCGCACGGAGCGGCTGGCGGCCGCTGGCCCTTTAAGAGCCGGAATTCGGCGCGGTCCCTTTAAGGCCCCTCCCCGCCGCCCTCTTTACTGCGGGCCGGAAGCGCCCGGGCACTTCCGGCGCGGCCTCTGCCCGTCTCCAAGATGGCGGCGGCGCGGTGCTGACGCTCCGGTCACTTCCGCCCGTGCAGCGGCCATGGGGCGGCGGGGCCGGGCCGGCCGGGGGTCGCCGGGGGTCCCTCCCGCCGGCGTGAGGTGAGGGGGTGACGGGGCCGGGGCGGGCCTGCGGCGGGCTGGGGAGAGGCCCGGCCTGGGCCAGCAGCGGCGCGGCAGGGCCTAACGGTGGTGGCCCGGCCCGGCGCGGCGCCGGTGCGGGCGGCGGCGCCTGAGCGGGAGCCTGGGCAGGTGTGGGGAATGCGCGGCCGGACGGGAGGGTGGAGGAGAGGTGGGGGAGAGGGGGCGGCTGGCGAGGGGTGCAGGTGAACCGGCGTGGGGGAGGGGGTTGGTGCGAGACCCGCTTGGCCGTGAAAGACCCCGGGAGAAGGGCCCGGAGGGTCCCGGGGCAGGCGGGGGAGGGCCCGCAGCCCTTCTCGGCGGGGCCCCCGGGGCAGGCGGGGCAGGGCTCGAACGGCCGCGGGGAAGGGGGGCTGGAGGGGCCAGGGACCCTCCCCAGAGCAGAGGCCGAAGTCCCCCCCGGGGTGGACGGGAACTGGCCGGAGCCCCCCCGGGGCTGCAGGGGGAAAGCTGCCCGGGGGACAGTGCGGACACCCCCGCGACACGGAGCCGCGGTGCTGGGGACGCGCCTGGCCTGGCAGTGACCTTGAGCGGATCCCGGAGCCAGCTCTGCCTCTGTTCACGGCCTCAAAGCACGGCCGAGCTTTTGAGGACCAGGGATCAGAGCTAGTTTCGCTCGAGGGGTAGGAGGGTGAGGGGCTCCTGCCCGCGGGGCTCTGGGGGTGCTGGGGAGAGAAGTGCTGGCATCAGAGTGCCTCTGCCACACGGTTATAGGGCGACAGCTGCTCCGAAGAGCTGCGGGCTGTCCGCGGGGCTGGGGTTACGGCCAGGACTCCCTCTGGGGTCTGTAGCCGCTCCCACCGTGGGGTCAATGTAAGGAGTGAACGCTGCCTTAGCGTAGCTCGGTGAGTTGGATGTGGTGCTGATAACACCAAGGTCAAGGTTCGATCCCCGAATGGGCCATTCACTCAAGAGCTGGACTCGACGGCCCTTGGGTCCCGTCCAGCTCAGACTATTCTGTGATTCTTTGCTGAAGGAGATGCCAGGCAGCCTCGGCGCTGACTCCGGATGGTTCCCAGGCGGGTGCTGAGGCATTGGCATGCAGGGCAGGACACAGCCCTGGCCGGGGCACACAAAGGCCCTGTCTGCGTTTGCCAGAGAATCTTCTTTAGCTCCAGCTGCAGCAAAGAGCGCTTTGGGGACCAAACTGACAGTCATTAAAAGGACATAAATTGGGGGGGGGTTTATATTGAGTTGAGTTCTCATCTGAGGCTGTGCCCAGACGAGAGAGGAGGAGCAGGGACACCCTGCTTGGTATCCCCTGCTTGGAATTCCAGGCAGAAGTTCAAGAAATGCTGTTTTGTGCATGGTGGGAAGGAACTACTGAGGGGTGGTTTTGGCACAGGAGCTGCTCCAGAGTTTAAGGAAGCATGGGCTGTGGTGCACTTGTGCTTTGTTTTGGAGGGTAGGTTAGTTCTTAGGAGATGTAGCCATTACTTTTATATCAGTCTCCCTAAAATTACTTGAAAGATCATCAAAGAGTTGCTTAATGAGTGTGACGGGATCCCTGCCCTGTGCAAGGCCTTGGTCTGAATTTCTGGAAGAGTAAATGCTCTGAGCAAAACTCTTTATGTTGGCAAAGTAAGAATTGTGGCCATGCTGGTCATCCCTGGAGCTGCCAGGATGTCTTTGAGTGCCTCAGAGCCATGGGGTTAAAGTGACTTTGTCTCATTCAGATCCCGACTGAGACGTGTCATTGGTAAGAATCCAGAGAAAGAGCAGCTGTTTCCTCAAGAAGCTGTAGCTGAAATTCTAAACCCAAAGCACTAGAGCACATAAAACTAAATAAAGATCAAGGAATAATAATAATAATAATAATAATAATAATAATAATAATAATAATAATATGTTTTCCATGTTGCAGTAATGAGGATGTTTTTTGTAGGCAATCTTTCCTTTGTGGGGAGCTCAATTCCATCCCTGGGTGGCAGAGGAATTTGGAGTGTGGACTAAACCCTCAGGTTTTTCCAGGGAATCATATTGGCTAGACTCTATTTTATTTTTTTAATGAAATATTAAGCTAGTGGGACTCCTAATAAGAACCAGGTTATGTTTTCATAGGTGCTGTATGCAGGTAATTCCTGTGCAGGAAGCTTTGTGTGTCCAATCATGCCAGTATTGGCAAACCCAGTAAGGCTGTAATTGAGACTAAAGCATTCCAGGCTTTGTTTAGCCAGGCTGGGGTCTTTGTTGTACCCTTAACTGCCAAGGCAGTTGCCTGGGAGGGTGAAGTGTAGCTCTCTTTACAATCCTAAAAATGTTGGACCCAGGTGCCCTTGGGTGTTTTTAACTCCCCTGTCCATCTGCAGGAGCTGTGGTAGCCTGTAATGCTGTTTTCTCCTGTTCAGCAAATGTTTTGTTGGCTGAAAGGCAAGGAAATGGTCACTTAATGGGACACCCACCCCTGATCTGCCATAATTCCATAACGGTAATTTCTTCTCTGTGCCGGAGATAGCTTCCAGTTCTTTTGTTATTGTGTTTCCAACAGAATGTCTCTGGCCTGTGTGAGTTCTTCATGAATTCTGAAGTGTGGAGACATTTCCCCAAGAATCACAGGCTGGTTTGGGTTGGAAGGACCTGAAGGCCCGTTCCATCCCACCCTCTGCCATGGCAGGGACACCTTCCACTCTCCCAGGCTGCTCCAAGCCCTGTCCAGCCTGGCCTTGGACACTTCCAGGGATCCAGGGGCAGCTACAGCTTCTGTGGGCACCCTGTGCCAGGGCCTCCCAACCCTGACAGAAAACAGTTTTGTCCCAATATCTCATCTAACCGTGCTCTTGGTCAGCGAGAAGCCATTCCTCCTGTCCTGTCACTCCAGGCTCTTGTCCCAAGTCCGTCTCCTTGGAGCTCCTTTACACACTGATGATGTGCCTTGGTAGTGTCAAGTGCCCTCACATTGGTGTCTGGTGGTGACTGCCTGTCCCTTCAAATTCTCACTTGGTGAATCTGCTTTCAGATCTCAGGTTTTGGCCTCCTTGTTCCTGTTCCTGCTTCTTGCTCTAGCTCTGCTCTCCAGCAGTTCAGCTTGTGCCTGGGCACACACTTCCAGCACCCATTTGCCAGCGTCTGGAATATAAGTTATGATCCAGCTGCAGTCAAGCCTTTCCCAAAAGTTCAGCCACCCAAACACCCCAGGGTTTTTTTATTTTGATGCAGAAAGTCCTTACCTGCAGTGACAAATTCCACTTGGTGATTCTCTGAGCTCCCCTTCTCTTGTTGCCTGGCCTTGTGTATAGGTTCCCTTAGCTCAAGCTTGGTTAATTGTGCAGCAAGTCGATTTACTAATTACAGCAGCTGAAAGTACCAGGAGCCTGGTTGTGGAGAAGCAGTTGGTGCCTGGTGGGACATGGTGATGAGCTGCAGCAAATGGGGTTGGGGGAGGCTGAGCCAGCACCTCCCTCCTCACCCCCCCATTCCTGGTGCTCTGAGCAGAGCTGGCAGTGGAAGGGGGGTTATCAGACCAGGAGCAGCAGTGGAGTGTTGGAAGGGAGAGTGAACTTTGCTCGCTGTAGCTGACAAGCGGCGCTACAGAGAGATCCTGGGCTGTGATTTAACCCTTTCTTTTCAGGGTCTTGGTCATCCGTGTGGAGACTCTACGTGGTTGTTTTGCATTGGTGTTGTTTTCCCATTGTTCTTCTTTTCACCTTCTCATCACTCTCCAGCTTTAGGAAGAGCAGAATGGAAATGCCCAAAGAAATGTGTCTAATTCGTGCAGAGAATCTAGGAGCACAAAAGGACTTGTCACTTTCTTGTTTGTACAGATCCTGGAACTGAAAAGTGACGTCCTGACACCTGGGAGCATCACAAACCTGGAATGACTGGGGAGAAGCTGCTTTGGTTGGCCGTCCCTGATCTTGCGTGTCCATTAAAAGGTGTGTGTGCTGCTGGAGTGGTGCTCATCTGCTGGCTCTCAGCCTGCTTCCCAAAGCATGGGAGCTTTGCATTTCCACAGAGCAGTCTGGGCTGTGGTGAGAGCTGCCATGTGTGCCAGCTGCTGCTGGAGCTCAGAAAACAGCCACGGTGACATTCAGAAGGTGTCACCATCAGCCACATGGTAGGACCCTGCCTCTGGAGGTTGTAGTCCCTCTGCTCGGCCGGCACAATGCAGCGCAGGGGTTTGCTGTGTGCTCGAGGAGAGTCAGCAAAGTTTGAGGTGATGTGGGCGGCTGTAGCAAATGGGGCTTTGTCCTCTACCTAAGGGGTCTCTCATTTCAGGTGCCAGCACTTGCAGTCTGGCTGGTCAAGGCTGGAAGGCTGGGCCTTGATCTGCTCTGTACCTTTGAGGGAGATCTGGACCTGTCCTGCCTGACCCCAAGGAGCCATGGAGGACAAACGCAACATCCCCATCATTGAGTGGGAGCACCTGGACAAAAGGAAATTCTATGTGTTTGGGATTTGCATGACTATGATGATCCGGGTGAGCGTTTACCCCTTCACGCTCATCCGGACGCGGTTGCAGGTTCAGAAGGGCAAGAGCCTCTACAACGGGACTTTCGATGCCTTTGTGAAAATCCTGCGGACAGAAGGGACGGCGGGGCTCTACCGTGGCTTTTTGGTCAACACCTTCACCCTGATCTCGGGACAGTGCTACGTGACAACATACGAGCTCACTCGCAAGTACGTGTCACGGTACAACAACAACAACGCTGTGAAGTCTCTGGTGGCCGGCGGCTCGGCCTCCCTGGTGGCCCAGAGCATCACAGTGCCCATCGATGTCATCTCCCAGCACCTCATGATGCAGAGGAAGGGGGAAAGCATGGGCAGGTTCAAGGTGCAGAACCAAAACGGCAAGCGTCTGCTGGTCTTTGGCCAAACCAAGGACATCATTGTACAGATTTTCAAGGCTGACGGTTTTAGAGGCTTCTACAGGGGTTATGTGGCCTCGCTGCTCACTTATATTCCCAACAGTGCGGTCTGGTGGCCCTTCTACCACTTCTATGCTGGTAAGTGAAAGGAGGCTTGAAACGTGTCTTATCCCAGGAGACCCAGAAGCCCCTCGGATCAACTCTTGACACTGTGGATTCAGCGGGATTCGCTTTCTCTCCAGGGGTGGGAGCAGAACCTGTCCTGAATTAAGGAGCTGTATCTGGTTGTGTAGGAATTCTGCAGGTGTTGGGTGGAAGTTTAACAAAGCAGTGATATTTCAATGTACATAATGACAAGGGGTCCAGCTGCTAGAGGACTTCAAACTGGATGGCTCTAAGCAAATGGGGCTTTATGCATCTGCTTTAACTTTCTCTTCCACTAATCCCAAATAATGCCTTCTCCATGGGAATGAGGAATCTCTTGTGTTGGGCAGAGTTTTGGAGCCACCATGTAAGTATAGTTCATCTTTCAGTTCACGTGGACTCAGGAATCTCATATATGGCAAAGGGACTTTAAGAGCCACAGATCTCATGGCAAAACCAAACAACAGGCAGAGACAAGGGCCAAATCTTCCCTGGGTTTCTGTTAGGTGTTGCTTCAGTTTTGGCAGCTTTAAAACTGGCACCAAGTCTTGTCGTGAAAACCTGCACTCATCAGAATGTTCTTTCTCCCTAGCTCAGTGTTCATACTCCTTAGGGTGTTTCCAAAGGCTAAAGGTATTGGCCAGCTAAGGTTTATTTCCATCTCTGAGGATCCTTTAGATTTCTGCTGTGCAGCTTCACACATGTTTTTTAGGCATCTAGTTACCCAATTTCTGCCAAAAGGTGGTGGCAATGAGCAGTTTGGGTTTTCCTGTACTGGGCCTGAAGTATATCTTCGAGGTCACCTGTTCTTCAAAATCCGGATGTCTCAAAGGTCCTATTTGCTTTCCAGAGTTCTGGTAGCTACAGGGAGCATTGATTCTGCATCCAGGCTGTGTTTAAATGGCAGTGGCAGCTTGGCATGTTGGTCCAGTCTCTACTTCAAGGGAGTGTTCCTATCAGTCTCCATGTCAACAGTTTGTAAGACCAAAACCCAGTTTCATCTGTTACAAGTATTAACTGTAAGATTTTCATGCCAAAAGGGCTCAAAGGAGGGCATGTAAGAACAAGGCAGTTGATACGGAGAGACCAGAGCTCTCCACTTCCAGGTGTTTGCTCTTTCTGTGTCTTCTCATGGAATCTGGGATAATGTGAATCATAAGCCCCAGCTGTCAATGAATCTGCTTTGGCTGCATTTCCCTGTCCTCTGTCCCTGGAGCAGCAGTGGAGGTCACTGAACCCTCCCCGGGTTCAAAGGACACTGCTGGCCCTGATTCCAGTTAGTGTTTGAAGTCTTGAACAGAGCTACTTCCTTCCCTCCTGCCAGACAAGCTTCCTCATCATCAGATCAAAATGGGGCTTTTGAACAGTCCTCTGTCCAACTTTAACCAATAAAAGTGTGTGAGGTTCAGATCCTATTGGCCAGGCAGCAGGAGCAGAGTGAGGAAATCTGGGATGAGCGCTGCATGTTGCTTTTCTTCTTAGGAATCTGCAGTGGGATACCAGGATATCTCCTGGACATTGTGCCCAGTAGTGACAGCTTTCTGTGCAAATCTGCAAACACCTTCCAATAGAGCCTTGTCTTAAGGCTTCCCCCACCTCCTAAGAGGGTGGGTATTTTCATGCCGTTTTGGGGACATGGAAGCTCATTCAGTCCTGTTTGCCCCACAAGCCTGGGAGCCAGTGTGACAGCTGGTGGGAGGCTGTGGAATGATGCATGGGGGGTGTCCTGGAGCCACCAGTGTGATGAGTCCTGCTCCCTGTGCTGTGCCAGCTTTCTGGTTGGTGTAGGAAACACCACTGAGGTTCTGTGGGAGGAGGTGGCAGGCTGTAAATCAGAGATTCTGCCCGCTGCAAATCATTTGGAATAAGGGAGTGGAGTTAAGGAAATGATAAGCAGCCACTGACAGTCTGAAACTTTCCTCTCTCTCCTGTTCCCAGAACAGCTTTCGAGTTTAACTCCTAAAGATTGTCCCCACCTCCTTCTGCAAGCGATATCGGGGCCACTTGCAGCTGCAACAGCTTCCACACTCACCAACCCCATGGATGTGGTGAGGGCTCGGGTCCAGGTAAGAGCTCGGCGTGCTTGGCACAGTGTGGGCTGGGGTTCTGAGCTCTCTGATCTCTGTGGTTTCAGGTGAGCTGCTTCCCTGCTCTCCCTGAGCCTTTCATCCTGGGTCATAGCTGCTTCATTAGCCCTTGGCATTAGCAAAAGGAGCCCAGGGAGCAAGGCTGGCAGTGCTGGCCTGGCCTGCTCAGACAGGCTTTTTCTTCAGAAAGGGAGAGGTGCTTCCTGCTGCTTCCTTAGGACTTTGTGCCTTTTGTACTCCCCTCCTCAGGGAGTTCTGGAGACCAGATCAAGGCTCTTGGACTGGCTGGTCTGTTGTCTCCAGAGTCTTCAGTTGCAGCAGAGCCCCAGAGCAGCTCAGTATGGGGTCTGGCAGCTCTGTCAATGTTTGTTCTGGCATTGCAGGTGGAAGGCAAGAGCTCCATCATTCTCACCTTCAAACAGCTCATTGCAGAGGAGGGTCCCTGGGGGCTGACTAAAGGCCTCTCTGCCCGCATCATTTCAGCCACTCCGTCCACCATCGTCATCGTGGTGGGGTATGAAACGCTGAAGAAGCTGAGTCTGCGCCCGGAGCTGGTGGACTCAAGGCACTGGTAGAGGCAGCTGGTGGAGGAGAACCTTCCTGTGAACCCTCTGAGTTTGGACTGTTGCAGGGGAGAGCCTGGGAGGCGACGCAGCTGCTGTGCCTTTGTCTCTGGCTGGTTTCACAGCACAAGGCAGATGCAAAAGCAACTGCACTTCACCTCTTTAGATGTGAGTGTCATACAATGCTGCTGGTGGTTTTGCTTAAACTGTGACCTTTGGCAGTGCTGTTTGCCTGGGACAGTCCATTCCAGGTGTGTGAACGCATCCTGGCAAGTTATTAATTCCTTTTTTTTTAATTAAAGACTTACTGGCTTAAGCAAAAAGCCAGTTTATTCTCCTTAAATTATTTTCATCTTTGCCAAACTACCAAGGAGATGAGTCTCACAGCCTGCAGCAGGACCCTCTGGTGGGATGTCTAGTGGCAATTGTGCTGTGGGAAGCTGGAAGCAGAAAATAGACAAGTGACTTTCTCCAATTACCTGCATTTATTTCTAGAAGATGTGAGACAAGAATAACGTGGAACCACTTCAGACCTGATTTCCTGCATTTTGAATAGATCTACATACTTGTTTTGTATATTCTTGGAAAATGTTCCCTGTCTCTCATCCTCCAAACAGCAAGCTGGCTGATAGCAAATCAGGAGCTGAGCTGGCTGTTTGGAATTAGCTGATGGAGGTTTTGACATCTAACTTGTGTTTTTAATCTGTTGTAATTTAATTTTTTTTTTAATTTTAGGGAAGCTTATTCTGATTTCTGGGGAACTGGATGGTTGTCCTGTGGCCTTGTTCAGTGTGTCAATCCTGCATGTTCAGAGTGGCTGTGGCCACTTCCCACCTTAGTTAGTTTATACCCAGAAATGCAGTTTGGAAGTGTCTGATTGTGGTGCTGCCAGCAGCTGGGATGAGAACTGAATGGGGTTTGAGCTACAATTAGATGAGAGGTGGGGATGGAAAAAACCTTGTGCTGGCTTTTGATCCAGTTCAAACCTGACTGGCATGTTCATATTGAATAAGAAGTGATGGTTCACTTCAGGAGGAGTTTAAATTCTGCTCATCCAGTTTGGGAAGGGCAAGGATAATGTTTTGCACAATTGCTGGATCAGAAGCCTGAGCTATGGTCTATGTATTTTATCAGGTGAAAACTTCAGGGGGATGAAACCAGAGGCTACTTTTTTGGGAAGGGGGAAAGGATTGTTTGACTGTACTCTGCTGTTCTTGGTGGTTGAGATTTGCCTTTCATGCTGCCAGCCCACATGTGGTGCTTGTCCTGGTTAGCCATGACCAGGGGGTATGGGATGCACCTCCACACAACAGAGTGCACCACCTCCATTCCCCTTCTACCATAACCAGGAATTTTGGTCGAGGTGTTGATCCTGCTGACCTGTGGCTGTTGCTGGGCTCCACTTGGCTGTCTCTTCCCATGGGGGCTCAGCAAGTGTGCCCTTCATTCCAGTATTGTCCCTGCCCAGCAGGCACTGGAGGTGCCACCATCTGCTGGAGATGGAGAGTGCTGAAGCTGCTGCTGGGGTGGGAGAGGCTTCTCTGTTAAGGGCAGAGCTTGATTGTAAGGTGCAGTGCTGTGCTGGGGCTGCAGGTGAGTCATCAAAGCCCTCGTCATCCCGTTTTTGTTTCCTACAGTGCTCAGAAAGGCAGTAGATGCCAGAGCCACCAGTGGACTTGGAGCAGCACCTTCTGCACCTGCTCTGGTCACCTGTTTGTTGGTTAAAAGTTGACACCAGTTGTCTCTTGCTCTAATAACAGATTCTGCTCTGAAAAGCAGAACAACAGCACCCCAAATCCCAAGGCAGCAGTAACAGGAACAATATTAACAGGAACAATAACAACCGACCTCTGCCGAGTGCAGCAGAGCCAGTCCAAGTGTGCGGCATGGAGGGGCGGCAGCACCAGTATGCGGAGACATTGTCAAACTTAATGTTCCTCTCGTAACCAGCAACGTTCTTGATAACTAATAAACTTCAGAGACCTTCAGTTTGGTGCCTGCGTTTAAAAGCACATGACTCTCCATGCCAGGGGTGACTGCTGCTTTTTGTCGTGTCACAGAAAGGGTTTCACCCTTTGCCTAAGGACTAGGACCAGGGGAGGGACGAGAGCTGCTTGAGAAAGCAGTGACAAGTGGCTGCTCAGTGGGTGAACGAGCCAGGGAAAATCGGCTGGAGCACGTGGAATGCCTGGAAGCAACTGTGGCCCAGACCCGCCCTGAGGACGCAGGCTGGGTCGTGGTTGGCTGTCACATGAGAAATTTCGCTTTTTTTCTTCTCTAACCGAGGTGAACTTATCTTCTTCTTTCCTCGTTGAATTCTTCAGGCTTGATCGTTTAATTTCACTAGACGATCGAGAGCCCCGGTCGCTGGGGGGCAGGGCGGGCATTTCCACGGGGCCTGGCGAGAGGATGACGGTTTGCCCTGCTGCTTGGGCTCCGGGCCGGGCGCAGCCGGGCGGCGGCAGCTCCGTACGGCGCTGTTGGAGCGGCGTTCGGGGCTGGAGGCGCCGCCCGGGGCCGCGCTCTCTTCCCGCGCTCTCTTCCCGCGCTCTCTCTCTTCCCGCGCTCTCTTCCCGCGCTTGCGGCCGGCGGGGGCGGGGCCCGGCGGCAAGCCAATGGCAGCGGCCCCGCCCTGGCGGCAGCCAATGGGCAGCGCCGGCCGCGCGCGAGCCGGGCCATGGCGGCGGCGGGCGGCGATGGAGGCGCGGGGGTGGCGGAGAGTGGGGGTGCCGATGCCGGGAGTGCCGAGGGTGCCGGTGTCAGGGGTGTCGGTGCCGGGGGTGCCGGTGATGCCGATGTCGGGGGTGTCGATGGCGGGGGTGCCGAGGGTGCCGGTGTCAGGGGTGTCGGTGCCGGGGGTGCCAGTGATGCCGATGTCGGGAGTGCCGATGTCGGGGGTGCCAGTGATGCCGATGTCGGGGGTGCCGACGGCGGTGGCGGCCCGGCCCTGTCGGCGGCACCGGGTCGCGCCCAGGTGTTCACCACGGTGGTGGACACGTTCCTGGAGAAGCTGGTGGCCGCCGGGAGGTGAGGCGGGAGCGGGGGCGGGCGGGACGGGGAGGGACCCCTGACCCCGGTCCCAGCCCTGCCGTGACCCTGGGCCCAGCCGGATTCCCAGGAGCGGCCCTGAGCCCGGCCCCATCTCTAACCCTGACTCTGAGCCCACCGTGACCCCCGTCCTGATCTTGCCCTCTTCCCCCTCTCCCCGTCGGTCTTGCAGCTACCAGAGGTTTGTCAACTGCTACCGCTGCTTCTACAAGCTGCAGCCCCAGCTGACCAGGAGCATTTACGATCAGTTCATCTCCCAGCTACAGGCGTCCATAAAGGTAAACGGGAGAGCAACCTGGGTGCCTGGGAGGCTGTGGAGGGGCTTGAAGTGTCCAAAAGGGAATTCAAAGCCATGTGAAAAAGTGCTGAACAGGTTGATTTTAAGGGCAGCAAATACATTTCCTAAATGGCAAACACAGAAAGCTGAGGCTGCTCTCCAGAGCTCTGTCTTCCCCAGAAAGAGCTGTGGTAGCATTCAGGTTGGAAAACACCACTAGGACTATAGAGTCCAAGCATTCCCCAGCACTGCCAAGGCCACCATTAAACCAGGTCCCTAAGTGCCATATCCACACATCTGTTAAATACCCCCAGGGATGGTGATTCCCAGGGTGTAGGCCCTTCATCCAGGACAAAGCTGGAAGGACTTTGGACAAGGACCTGGGGTGACAGGACAAGGGGAATGGCTTCCCACTGCCAGAGGGCAGGGCTAGATGGGATATTGGGAAGGAATTCTTTACTGAGAGGGTGGTGAGGCCCTGGCACAGGTTGCCCAGAGAAGCTGTGGCTACCCCATCCCTGGAAGTGTCCAAGGCCAGGTTGAACAGGGCTTGGAGCAGCCTGGGAGAGTGGAAGGTAGAACGAGATCTGCTTTAAGGTCCCTTTGAAGCCAAACAATTCCCTGATTCCATGACCAGTGAGGTCTCACATGCAGAGTGGTGCCTGTGTTCACCTTGTTGTCTTTCCTTTGCAGGAGGAGATCCAGGAGGTGAAAAACGAAGGGAATCTAGAGGAACTCTTTAGTTCACTGGACAAGATTGTGGAGGAGGCAAAGGACCGGGAAGAGCCAGCGTGGTATGGATGGCCAGGGGTGGGGGTCGTGTTGCTACAAGGGCAGCAGGCAATTCCTGGGCCATGTTTGAGTGTTCTGTTGGCCTCATGCTGCAAGGGAGGGTCTGAAAGCTGCTGTGTCTTTACAGCAATGTCACTGGGCCTCAAACACACAAAAATCAGTTTAATGTGTGTGTCTCTGGGTCTGGGATCCATTTCCATTCACTTCCTTAGTGCAGGGAGGTCTGTGCCACTGAGATGGGGGTACAAGCCCATGCTGACCAATGCAAAGGGCTGATGGGATGTTTTGGGCACAGCACCTGTCCAACAGCTGAGGGGGTGAATGACATCCTGCCTGCTCCAAGCATCCACTTACAGCCAGGTCTGGGGAAGGCTCCCTGTTCCCTCCAGTGGGGCTCTGCACTGGGGTCCCCACTCTGGCTGTGCTCGGTTCCCGGTGCCAGAGAAAACTCTGGGAGCCACAGAGCTGATCCCACCTGGCAGCAGTTCAGCATCCAGCTGGGCTGTGTGGGACTAAAGGCAGGCAGGATCGCTGCTCTGGCTGCTCCATGTGCTGCTGTGTGCCCAGGCGGCCCAGCGGGATCCCGGAGGAAGACATCTGCAGCACCATGGTGCCCTACCTCCTGAAGCACCGCTCCTACCTGCGCAGAGCTCTCAGGGACAAGGAGGAACACAACAGGAAGCTGGCTGAGTCCGTGCTGATGGGGAGGGACAGGATTGCGGAGTTGCAGCAGCTGATCCAGGCTCGCCACCAGGCCTGGCAGGTAAAAACAGATCAAAGGGAACCAAACCAACCCAACCCAACCCAACCCAACCCCCTTCTCACACCCGCCAGAGCGGGGCTCAGCGGGGCCTGGGATGACATTCAAACCCTCCACTTCTCCAAGACCTCCCCAGCAGAACTGCTGAAACTTTAGGCCTGGACATTTTCTCTGGAGGTCTCAGGTGCTTTTCCCTGTGCAGTGGGTGGGATGTGGGGTGTTCCTTGGGGAGGTGAAGGGATCATGTTCTGCGCATGCAGGGGACAGCAGAGTGTGACACACTCGGCCCACTTTCCACCCTGAGTGTGGCAGGGTGGGTCAAGCATCATGCTGAGGTCTGTGGGTCCTGTTCCTTCCAGGCAATCAGTAAGGAGCAACGAGAACTCATCATGACATTCCAGGAGTCCCAGTGAGGCTGCAGGATGTCCCACAGGCTCTGCTGGGATGGTTCATCATCCCAAAGCACTGATGGGACAAGGTGTGCACAGAACCCAAAGTGAGAATCACCCCATCAGGCCACAGGAGACTACAGAGGGACTGAAACAGCTGCTGGACTGGCATGATTTGATCAGATTTGCTGAAGAAACAAAAATAACCATTGGGATCTTTGGAAATGGATGGCAATTCCCTATTTTCCTACTCAGCTAGACAGAGAGGAGTGTCACAAAGTGTGTCTGTGCTCTCATCTGCTCCGCTCAGTGCTGTGACAGGCCTGATTCCAGTTTCCAAAGCCACTTTTGGGGTTTTGTAGCTATTTTAGCTGTGCATTAGACAAAATTCAGTGCCTTAAGCCCCAAGCCAGGCTGTGCCCAGGCTTGAGGAGCTCACGAGCAGGAGCAGGCACAGCTGAGGCTCAGTCACACCCAGCACTCCTGCCTGTGCTTGCAGGTTCATTCAGTCTCCATGTGTTCAAACCACTGCCCATTGCAGATGTGGCAGCAGCTGCTGCTGCACCAAGTTCCTCGTTACTATTCATTCTGTTCTCCAAGTTATCTTCTGGCTGTGGTCCCCTCCTGCAGCCTGAGGTATCTGGTGGTCTGTGCAGAGGTTGGAACAGCCCTGCCTCCACTTTGTGGGCTTGTGGCACAGGGGTTTAATGTTTTTCAGTGGAACTTAATGGAACCAGACTGGTTTTCCCCACCCAGAGTTGTCTGTTACTGCTTCGTCAGAAGTTTGCAGGCTGGGGAAGCGAAGGATCCCAGGATCTCCCTGTCAGAGCCCCAGCATGAACAGGTTGTTCCTTGGGGCTGGGCAGGGAATGAGGAGAGTCCCCCCACACCTGATGAGGACTGAAAGATATTCTGAGTCCAGCAGCCACTGAGAGCAGGAGGTTCCATGGTCTCCAGCCCAAGGAGAGGCCGTGCCCTGTGACAAACTGGGGAGCAGCAGTGGCCGCTCGCACCACGCCCCAACCTCTGTTTGCAATTAGAGCCCGCGGCAGAGCGGCTGCAGCAGTTTCCCCTCTGCCTCCCCTTGCTGTCTTGGAATCTCAATAAATTGGGGCTCTTGTTCCTGGTTTGGCTCCTGCTGCGTACTTGGCCCATGTACTCTGTACTTTATGGGTTTGTCTGACAAAAGCTCTGGTTCAGCAGTTCTGTCCGCCCTCTGCCCCAAAGCCTCTGGTTCCGCTTTTCAAGACGGCTGGGATTTATAGGATCAAAAAGTGGTCAGGATCCAAAAGAGAAATGTTCAGGGGCTCTGCCCTGGCCATGCAGCATCTGCCCATGCCCATGGAGGAGCTGTGCAGAGACCAAGGGCAGAGGCACCTGCTCACCCTCCAGGGATACAGTGCGACAGTGCCACAAAAGCAGCATGTGCTGGTCCCCCAAAAGTGGGCCAGCAAGTCCCCACTGGCCCTGCACATGGAGGAAAACCCCCCAGGCTTTGGCAGGAAAGTCTCCCCGTATTGCAGAAGACAATTCTGGGATCCACCTGTGGGAAGTGGGACAGGGCAGTGGGTGACTGGGGAGTGCAGTGAGGAGCCCCCAGTGCCCCATCACCCGTTCCAGTGGGGACTCAGTGCTGCCTGGCTGGCAGGGCTGGGCTCATCAACAAATCCCTCCTGGCCTGAGGCCACTTCTCCCTCCCTTTGTGGGCTCTGGCTGGGCACAGGGGGATCGAGTTCATCCCAAACCACAATTGCCACCTCTGCCGGCAGCTCCGGCCATAGCGGATGTGCTGGAAATAACCCTGGTGGGGCCATGCCCCCCCCTTGCCAAGGCCACAGCACCCTATAAAGACACCCAGGGAGCCAGGGCTCCGCTCAGCCCAGCACAGGAAGGCACCATGAAGTCCCTCATCCTGCTGACCCTCTTGGTCCTGCTCACGCTTGGCCTCTGCCGCAGAGGTATGGGGGTCTCTGGAGCTGCTGGGGACAGTGGGGGTGGTTCTGTGCCCTGGGAAGGGCTCTGGAGGGAGCAAAGGGATTGGGAAAAATTTGCTGAGCCTTGGGGTGGGGAACACAGGGCTGTGTCAGGGAGATACGGAGCAGGACATCCTTCAGCAGATTGGGGGGTCTCAGTGGGGTCTGAGCCCCAAAAGGAGTGGGGTGAGAGCAGAGCCCACGTGGGGCCTTCCTGAGCCCACCCAGCCCTCTGTGTCACTCACAGCTGCCGATGGCTCTGCCAGCACCGACGACTCGCCCAGCTCTGAAGGTGAGTAACCGCAGCTGCTCAGCCCCACCACCTTGGGGAGAGGGGGCCATGACCCCCCTGACCCCCACACTGTCCATGCAGCCTTCGTTTCCAGACGTGCCAGTGCCGAGGTGGTGCAGAGACAGAAGCGGAATTACGGCTATGACAGGTAGTGCTTGGTCCTGCTGGGCGAGGGATCACGGCCCCCGGCTGAGGGGAAGCCTGCTGGCCCAGCCCCTCCCCAGGAGCCTCCGGCCCCGATGGGACCCCCCAATGCCCCCTGAGTCCCCTGTTTGTCCCCTGCAGCGTCTATGGAGCCCCACGGGACCCGCTGGAGGCCAAGCGCGAGGTGTGCGAGCTCAACCCCGACTGTGACGAGCTGGCCGACCAGATCGGGTTCCAGGAGGCGTATCGGCGCTACTACGGCCTCGTGTAGCCCCACGGGGCAGGGGCTGCGCCCCCATAGACCCGAGTCAGCCCCCCCTTTACACCTTCACCCTCCCACCCTTTCTGTTAGCTCTGGAAAGAAATAAATGCAAATGGTGGAGCCAGTTCCTTCCCAAGCTTGGGGCGTGGGTGGGTGGGAGGCTGCAGTGGATGTGCCCCATGTCACCCCACCCCACACAGCTGAGGATTCCTGATTTCCCTCCCTGTCCCCACCCAGGCTCCAAGGAGGAGTGGTGCTACCACCCCCAGAGCCTGCTCCCAGCAGTGAGGAGCCCAGAGCTGCACCATCATTGTTCCAGTTTAATTTAAAGCTGCTTCTCCCAAGCGTAGGGATACTGGGGAGCAGCAGAGCTGCTCCATGCACCCCGTGGCCTGCCCAGGGATTTCATCACAAACCACCTTAATACTCATTGACCTTGACATACACATGCATACATGCACTGCTGGGTCCCCACACAGGATGACATCTTGTCCCTGCCCCAAATTCATGGAATCACCACTGGTTTGCACGGAAAGAACTAAGGCACAGACTGGGTGCAGAGGGAGTGGGAAGAGGGACTCTGCAAGGACTCTGCCAGGATGCTGCGTTCTCCCAAGCTCTGCAGCCCAGCCCCTCACAGTGTCACAGGACCCTCTGGTGCCCAGCCCCAGTGGGGGTGCCTGGGGGGCGGCCAGAGCCACCGGGGGTCTGGGGCAAGGCCACAGTCAAGGCACTGATGGTGGCAGCGCTGCTCACAAGGGCCCGCTCGGCGCTGCCAAAGGTGTTTGGGATCCCAGTGGGGCTCAGGTGGCCCCGCAGCCAGGCCTGGCACATGCACCCAACACAGAGAATGGCCTCCAGCTGTGAGGGGTGCCCAGCACAGATGTGGAACAGCTGGTGGCTGTGTCCTGCCAGGCTGAGAGGCCATCACCCGTGGGTGCTGGGGCTCCTCGTACAGCTCCTGCTGCAAGGGGCTGCTTTGGGGGCAGTGGCTGCAGTCAGAGCAGCTGGGCACAAGGCACTTGGGCAGGTGGGATGTGAAGAGGAAGCCGCCGAGTAGCACAAAGAGCAGGTGGTGGTGGAAGTACCTGAACACAGCTTCACTCCAGGCACAGCCACAGCAGCAGCAGCAGCAGAGGAGCTGTGGGGAGAAGGGTGAGAAGCAGCAGGGAGCTCTCTGGAAGCACCCTGGGACCCCTGCGATGGGGACACCTGACTCTTGCCCCAGGACACCCTGACTAGAAGAGCAGGATGCTGTCGTGGAGGAAGGGGCACACAAAAGCCACCATCTGCAGCACCTTGCTCAGCTGGGGCTGATCCAGCTTGGGGAAGTTGTGAAGGGGGAACAGGTGTGGGGCACAGACCCCTGTCAGCTTCCACAGTGAGGACCCAGCAAAAACCTTGGCTTTGGACTGAGCAGGGGGAATCATCAAGAGGACTAAAAAGCTGACAAGGAGGAAACCTCCAGCAGTTTCCTTATCCTAAACGTACTGGGAATAGCAAGAGAGGCCAGTGCAGATGAAGGAGTTCAAAACAGCCACGGGGGCAAAGCAATGGGGCCAAGCATCGCTGAGCCAGGAGTCCAGCACACAGCCTGTGACAGACACACGGTGCCATGGGGCCTGCAGCTTCCTGTCCCTGCCCCAGCCCCCTCTGCCAGCCCATCTCCACCGAGCCTCTCCCAGGCTGTAGAAGCTGAAGGCTCCGCAGTCACAGATGTAGCAGATGTGGTGGGCAGGCACTGACATGGAGCTGAAGAGGTGGAGGCAGAGAGAGAGGCAGACAAGCGGCAGGCAAATGAGCAGTGGCCAGCGGTGAGCCCAGCAGATCTTCAGGGAGGACAAGAGCACCAGGCAGGGCCACATGAAACACCTGCTGGCACAGCAAGTTTTGAGGTGAGCTCTGTCCCTGTCCCCATCCCCATCCTTGTCTCCATCCTCATCTCCATCCCCTCCTCATCCCCATCCCTGTCCCTGTCTGTGTCCCCAGCCCCATCTCTGTCCCCAGCCCTGTCCCTAATCCCACCCCTATCCCCATTGCCAGCCTTTCTTTGTCCCCATCTCCATCCTCTTCTGATCCCCATCCCGGCCCCCATCTCCACAACTGTCCCTGCCCCCATTCCCATCCCATCACTCCCATCCTTGTCCGTGTTCCGTTCCCATCCCATCCCCATGTCCATCGCCATTCCTATTCCCATTCTCATCTTCATCCGGTCTCCATCCTCACCAGGTCAGCAGGAAGTGTGTCCAGGATTGTCTCATTCATCATCTGAAAGGAGCTGAGGACAGTCAAGGGCTGGGTTCTTGGGGTGCCAATACCCCAACATGATCCCATGCTCCCAGAAGATCTGTGGGGACAGAGGGGCTGGTCAGGGGACACCCCAGGGGGAGCAGGGCAGCCCAAGAGCTGCTTTGGGATTGTGGTGGGTGGGGAAACTGAGGAAGAGTGGGCTGGGAGTATCTCCCACCTGGAACAAGGTTTCTTGGGGAGTCCAGGTGATTTCCCACCTTGGATGAGGGAAGTGGGGGAAGAAACCTGGGGGTAGAGCTTCCCCCTCCCCCAGCCACACAAACCCAAGGCACCTGGTGGACCTTGGAGACCTGCAGCTTTACCTGCCACAGCACCCAGGGTGAAAGAGAGGCTGGGTCTTCATTACCAAGCCCACTGCGGGATGGGGATTGGGAGCCCCGACAGACACACCCAGGAAGGCTCCTGGCTTTTTCCAAGGTTGTATGCAGCAAGGCCTGCTTTCTGTTTGGCTCTTCTGGAGAGCCACTGACTGGACAGGAGCAGGACCCCAGGCCCAGAATGGGAGAGCACGTCAGGGGCAGGGGTGGGGGCTGGCAGCAGTCCAGGGTGCTGCAGGAAACAATGGGATCCTACTTCATCCTCCACACCCCTGTACACCCTCTCCCCAGAGAGGCTCCAACACTGTGGATGTCCCTGGCAGATGCAGGCTTAGGACCACCACGGCAGGAACAATCCCCCACAGCCACCCTGTAACCCCCCCAAGCCCCAGCCCAGCGAAGTTGTTACACCGGGCCTGATGAAGAACACTGAACTGGGCAGCTGGGGAAATTGGGGCAACAGGGAGAGCAGCTCAGCAGCACAAGGGGTGCCATAAGCATCCCATTCACCCCTCAGCCCAAAACACACACGCAGGTTTAGAGGGAGGAAAACCCAAAATGATCCAAAAGTGTCCTGCTGCTCTGCACCAAGCAGGAGCCAGAGGAGCACCGGTGCTACAGTGGCTGATGTCCTGTGGGTCCCCTCCTGCAGCTGCCCTGTAGAGCCCCCTCCTCAGCACTGCCTTGGGCCGGGGGTCTTGGTCCTGCCACTGCCGCTGGCTGCCCTTCTCCTGGCTCCATTCTGGGCCCCCCCTGGCAGCTCCCCCCAGGCAGAAGGGGCAGGTGGGGCCTCTGCAGGGGCTCAAAGGCAACTTTGTGCTGGACAGATTGCCGACCCTGCCACGGCCTTGCTTTGGCTGAGATCCCCTCAAATCCCTGCCGAAGACACGACCCCTTACTGTGCATGGGGGGCACATGGGAGCCTCCAGCACTGCAGGGGCCACTGGAAGGCAGTTCTGGGCACCGGGCTTTAAATAAGAACGGGGAGAGCCAGGGCAGGTGACAAAGCTGAGTGCAGGTCCGTGCAGGGGGCCTCAGTAACACCCACTGGGTCGCACTGCAGGGCTCCACCACAGGAGATCTGGGAGGAAAGAGGTGGAGAAAGCAATTTTGGGGAAACAAAACTGACTTGGCAGCAGGAGGGTTGACAGCAGCTCTGGCTTAGTCCATGGGGCAAATGGCAGCAGAAGGTCCATGCTGCAGCTGGATGGAGCTCAGGGGACAGAGGACTGAGCTGGGAGCAGGATGGATGCTTTCCAAAGCCCCTGTCTTTGGGAATTTATTGATCCCCAGAGGACTCGTGTTGAGTGCTGGGCACTATGAGCAGCTCAAAACCACCATATGCCTGTCCCCAAGAGCCAGAGGTGCAGGTTGGTCCACGCCAGGGCTCTGCTGCTCTGGTGGCCCCAGCCAAGGGGAAGTCACTTGTCCCCAGGGGTGCTGGCAGGAGGCTGAAGGGAGGGTTTGGGGTCTCCACACCGGGATGCAGACCCTGGTGCTGAGCAGTCCCTCCAAAATAACCCACACCAGGCACAGCAAACCCAGGCAGGGAGATGTTCAAGGCAGGGGAATGACATGTCTGTACCAGAAGCGGGGAGCAGAAGCACAGAAAAGGAGGGGAACGGGCAGTGAGCAGGGCTGGAGTGACAGCAGCCCCTGGGGGTCCTTGAGGATTCAGCTCCCCAACAAGCAGGACCAGGAGTCCCAGCCCATCACCAGCGTTGTGGCCTTTTCCTGCTTCCATTTCACCTTGGTCTGTTCCCATGCAAGGGCCGTGGGAGGAACCCCCTCCCCCGGACGCCCCCACAGCCACACCATACTGCACACACTGCTGATGGAGGCTGAGGGTTTGTTATGGGGTTGGCAGCCTCTTGGCACAGCCCTCCCAAGCCAGAAAAAGCATTCCCAGCCCTGTTCAAGGGGTCGGAGCCAGCAGTGACAGTCCCTGTCTGCCAGCTCGGCGTTGGGACAGGGCAGGTCTCACCCACGGCCCGTGTCCCCACTGGGGACTGAAGCCAGAGTCACCTTTTCACAACCCCCCTCTCTGACCTTCCCGCTGGTGGCAGCAAGGGGGAGAGAAAACTGTGACAGTGCCCAGCTTGGTGCTCCCCACCAGGGGAAGAAAATCAGGGAGATTTCACAGCAATGAACTCAGGGCAGGAACACTGATTTATTTGCTCTCCCTAGCCTCCAGCTACCCTTGGCACCAGGGCACGGTGGGACCCTGGCAGAGCCCAATCTCCAGCCTGCAGCCCCCAGCCCACCCCTCTCCCAGTGCTTCAAATGGACACTGGGAAGGCACACATTTTAAAAATTTACATTTTCCCTGCCTCCTGCTTCTTCATCCCTCTCCCCTGTTAAAAGTGAGCTGCAAAGGCCCTGATGAGCCACAGCAGGTCCTTCTGCAGGGTCAGGGGTGCTCCTCTGGCAGCAGCATGCAGAGTCCTGGCAAGAGGATGAAGTCATCCCAAATCACAGAGGCGGCAAGGGAAATGCTATTCCCATCACAGGGATAAGGAAGAACCCACCTGCACTTCTTTACTGGAAAGTTTGGTCAGCAAAGCATCTGCTCGAGGGTGGATTTACAGATGGAAAATGCACTCAGCTCCTGGGCTGTGCAGGAAAGGTGGGATGGGCTGGGAACAACCACAGGACACGAAGTACAAACATCTGGTATTTTATTAAGCCAGTCGCTGTGTTCAGACCATGTCAGACATACGCTGGGAGCCCCAGCCCCTTCTCGCCCAGCTGGGCCCCATGTCCCCTCGTCCCTCAATGAGAGCAATCCTCCCTGGCTCTGCAAGCCCCCGCCGTGCCCTGCAGGGGGCTGAGGAGAGGCGACTGTCCCTCGCCTCGAACCTTGAGTCCCCTCACTGCGAGTGGCATGGCCAGCGACATGGCCCCTGTGCCAGCCCGCCTTGTCCCCACCCTGGCCAGCCTGGCCACACCAAAGAAAAGAGCCCTAAATTGAAGATGCGAGACAACCCGAGGCATTGCGGGTGGCCTCAAGCCAAGCAAGGATGGGAGCAGAGGAGCTGCTTGGAACAGCCCATGAAACCATGGAGCAGGAGCCCAACAAGCACCAGTGACTGTGTCCACCATGCTGTGGGGACAGCCCAGCCAGCCTCAGCCACCACAGACCCGCGTCCTCCCAGCGTGGGGTCACCCCAAAAACCCCCAACAGCTCAACAGGGTGGCAATGAAGAGAAAAACCAAACCCAAGAAACACACCAGAACACATGAAAACCCTTGTTTTCAGCCCACAAGACTGTTTTTCTGTTTGCTCTCCTTCCCAGCACAGCAGGCGCTGCTGGACTGGCCTGCAGCTGCTCCGGGGCAAGCCTGGAGTTGGTGCAGGAGCAGCACTGCAGGCAAGAGCCATGGCCAGAGCCTGCACAGTCTCCATCCTGCCTGATGCTCTCCTGGTGAGGCAGCTCACAGTTCTGGCTTGGACTAGGATGCACAGGGTGGGGATGCTCAGGGAGCCCCCGCTGCAGCACCACAGAAGCCACAGGTGCACAGAGCCTCCCACAGACTGTCCTGTTTGCTTCCACCCCAAGACCCACTTTGGATCAGCCACCACCATGCCAAGGGAGAAACACAGTGGCCCCTGGACAGAGCAGATCTTTTCAAGGAGGAATCTCCAGCTCATACTGAGTGCTGGGATGGCAGCTGAGTCCTGGGGATGACACGTTGAGTCCCCTCAGAAGGCCATGCTTGCCGGAGGACACTACAAGCCATCTTCCCAAGGCTGCTCTGCAGCCACACTGCTCTCACACTGTGGAACCTCCCAGTTTTTCAGTTCTGGGTATCTCTGACTGGGGATGCAAATCCAAAAACCATTCACCAGGTCCTCAAGCGTGGCTGCATGCTCTTGGAGAGGAGGAGGGTAGCATAGGGACCCTTCAGGTGTCCTTTTTAAAGGTCACAATCCCTCCCCATCCAGCCCAGAGAGGAAGGTGCCATGGGGGCAGTCAGGATTTCCCACTGCATGGTGAGGGCATCTTCCTCCCCTCCAGGTCTGCAAAACCCTGGAATATTAAACTAACTCCTCAGGGAACCGGAGCAGTGACTAAGAGATAGTTGTGAGCAGCCCCTGCTGTCACCACACGGCCCCACATGGGCTCAAGGCAGCTCCATCACCTCTGGTTACAGAAACTGAGTTTATTTACTTGTGTTGTTAAACTGCATTCTGTGCCCACACAAGGTCTCAGCGACTCAGAACACAGTTCCTCCTCAGCCTGCCCAGCTGTGCAGCACTTGGCTTCCAGCTGCCACCCTGCACAGCTGCAGGAGCTGCAACAACCAAAAACACTTGTCATTGACTGAAACACTTGCCACCAGTGAGACAGGAATTCCCTCTGGGCTGCTGCTTTACCTGTACTGCTCTTCTCTCCCCTCAAGATCCAGCCAGGACCTAAGGAATGCTCAACCCAGAGTGAAGCTGAAGACTGCCCCCAGCTCCTCACAGCTTTGGCCACAGCCCAGCAATGCTTCTCTTCACCAACCCCAAGGGCAGCTGCAAGGGTGACACAGAGGCTCTCAGGACACACACACAGGGTTCAGCCCCAGTGACCTCCAGACTCTTCTGCTATGCTCAGCAGCCAGGATCACAGGGTTTTCTTCAGCAGCAGGAAAAAGCAGAGCACACCAACTCTCCATGCCCCCCCCAGACAAGGAGGGTTTCACCTCAAGAACAGTCCCACAAAGGTGAATCCCTTCTCTTTTTCCACCCCATCGAACAGAAATAATGAGCTACACAAATGGCTTCAAATAAAACCACTGGAGGAAAGAGTGTCTGGGAGCTTCACAACCCATCTCAGATCTCCAAGAATCCCCAAGGTGTGCCAGAGCCTCTGGCCTGCTGTCCTGCATATGACCATTTCTTGGCTTAGCCAAGCAAAGCATTGTGAGTTTCAGGAGAAGCTGTAGAAAGGAAGATCCTGCAGGGAAACCCCTGTCCCTCACAAACTAGCCTGTGAGCCTCCAGGGATGGACCAGCTGTACCATGGAGGTTGACATTTCCCTCTGCTGTGCTGCAAAGGAGCTGGAACTGGAACAGAAATGAATCCTCTGGTATTTGTGCTGGCATTTTTAGTTTCTACCTGAAAATAAGGAACATCCTTCCCCTGCAGTACAACACACAATGCTCAGAGCCTGCACAGAGTGGACTATGTGACTCAGCTTCTGCTGTTATGCTCTGGCTGTAGCAGCTTCTGGCTGGCCCATGTGAGAACAGAGACAGATAGAAGACTCCAGTGGTTTGTACTTGCATAGCTGCTGCTGGTTCATGTGGATGGAGACATCTGTTCCGTGGGCACACAGAGGGAGCATGAAGAGACTGCCCAGCCCCTCTCCTGCTGCCCTGCGAGCAACCTGCAGGTCATATCTGAGCACCAGCCAAGTGACAGCGGGTCAGACACGTTGTGTGGGATGCTGTCAGGATGGAGCTCTGCGGGATCCCTCACAGGTCACCTGGGGAAGCAGCTCTTCCAGCATCTGTCCAGGTAGCACCAGCCCTCCTGTCTGGGATGTGAAAAGCACGGAACAGTCCGTGAGCTCGGTGCTCCCGGGCAGCAGCGGGCGTGGCACTGCCCTGCCAGCCCAGGAGGACACGAGAAAGAGGGACACAAACACTCCAGCTCTGTCACCATCCCTAGCACAGCATTGCAGCAGCGGTGCATCGAACAACCAGCAGAAGATAATGGCTTTGAGATTCTCCTTCCTCCTCCACACCCTATTGAAAGATTTAGGGGGGAAAAAAGGGAAAAAAAAGAAAAGATGAAAAAGAGGCTTTGGGTCCTTTGGAGACATCTGCTCCATCCCAGGGTTGCAGTGCTCAAGCCAAGCATTTGAGCCTTAATGACGCTTAAATCCCACCCGGCTCTTCTCTCTCTTTCAGCAGTTCTGCTGGATTCCTCCTGTTCTCCAAGGTCTAATGTTGGAAGCAAACTGTGAGAAACTGGGGATGGAGGCACAGAGTCCTGTGGCCTTCCTGGAGCAGCGCAGTCAAGCTCATGTTGCTCATGAAGTGTGCGGCTCCCAGAGAGAATGGAGTGCAATGTGGGGCTGCTCCCTCCTCACAGGCCAACATCCCTTTGCACTGAGCCCGCTCCATGGGGCCTGGGAAAGGAAATAAATATGCTTGTTCTACGACAAAAAAAATTATATTAAGAGCTTTCCCCCCCTTTTAAATAGCATGTTTCCTTTTCTTTCTGATGTTGGAAGAGTATCCAAAACCCCAAAGGAACTCCTCTTTTTTCTTTAATATTATTCATATATATAAAAACTAAAAATTAAAAGGAAAAAACCCTTGAAAAATAATTAATTCAAAAAGGGGGGGAAATACTATCCGCTTTCCTGTCCCCAGATTGCCGAACAAGAGCAAAACACTCCTTGGATCTTCTTTCCCAAGCCGGAGGGTTCCGTTTCTGCCGCACTGGTTTGGTTTCGCTGAAGTGAAGTCCATGCTGTGAACCACCAGCCTGTTTCTGCTGGCCAAGCAAGCTTTGGGAGGAAGGAGGGGGATGAAGGACTGCCCGTCTCTCGCCCATCTCTGCCGACTGGGAGAAGGGCAGAGCTCTGCCCCGGCCATACCGAGGCGCCTCTCTCAGAGCAGTTGGCACCATCAGAGCTGTACAGCCGTCTGGTCAGGATGCAGGTGGAGGGTGTCTGTGTGCGTGCCCACATTGGATTTTTTTTTTTTTATTTGTTTGGGTAGGTATTTTTGTTGCTGTTGCTGCTGCTGCTTCTTCGTATCTTAAGTGTCGCCCAGATTGTTGTTTCCTTCGTTCAGACGCTGCACGTTGCGAGAGGGGGAGAGAAAGGTTCACCAACCCGATGCCTTTCTGACCATCAGCCCATCTCTTTCCACTGCTTGTAGAACTCCAGAACATTTTTTATCTCTATGCTGGCATTGGCGGCTGCCTGGATGGCAGACTGCAAGCAAACACAGACAAAACAGGTGGTTAATTTTTAACTTGCCACTCCCAACCTGGGGACTCTCCGACAGCCTGGCACAGCTGGAAGGCCAAATCTTCTCAATTCTTGTTGCTCTGGTACAAGAGGCCTGCACAGACATGAAATTGAACTCTCCCACCTCTCCCAGAATACTCTGTACAACAAAATCAAGAAGCCTTGACAGAATAAGGAATCTCAACATATAAGGTAACTTTGGGGAGACCAGGCCAGTTATTAGCCAAGGCAAAAAAACATTAAAAAAAAAAATCTCTTGCCAATTGATCATATTATATCCTTGCTAGGAAGCAGAATGGCTCAGCAGGAGCTACTGACCTGCATGGGCACTGAGAACGTGCTCGGGTCCTCCAGCTGGAAGCCCGTGATGATGGTGACCATTCCCGTGGTGTCGTCCTCTCCACTGCCCTGGGACACTGTCAATTGTTTGCAGCTGTCCAGTATTTTATAGAGATTCCTGACAGAAAAGAGAAACAGAGGGGAAGGTCAGCGGGAAGACGACATCTGCTCGGGAGGGTAAGTGGGAAGCAGAGCTGCTTTCCTGTTCCTGTTAAGAACTTTCCTGAGACCTTTTTGAGCACAGTGGTTTGTGTAACATGCACAGATGGCTGTCCCTATCTCCAGGAAATCTCATCATTACTCACACAGAACAAGGTCTGCAATGGGTCCCAGTGCTAACACCTCTCCCCAAAGCCACCTGCCTGCTGGGAACCGGGCTCGGACACCTTCAGTTGCTGAAATCTTACCAGGCATCTAAATCTTGTCTCTTCAATTTATGCCTCTCAAAGCTCTTCCCAACATCTTTCTGGCAACGAATGTACCTAAGGAGAGAGCAGAGACTCTGAGCTCATATGGAGACTGTTACACAGGCTAAAGTCAGTGCTCCACAGCAACTCTGGGTGCTGCAGGGCTTCCACCAACCCAAATTTAACATCCAAAGGTCCATCCAAGGAGTCCTCTGTGAATCCCTTTGATCACCTCCCTGTCTCGCCACCATTACCACATGCTGCTCACAGTACCACATGTCTCAAGCCCACCAGCCCTGACAATGGCCTCAAAGATGCAGCTTGTCCTCTCAACTGTGCTTCTGCAGAGCACCCAGGCACAATCCAGCTCTTCCAGCACTCCCAGTGCACCGGCAAAGGTCACTGCTCCAGTTTATACAGCAACAAGAGATGCAATTCCACCATTACTCAGAAGCAGCTGCACTTCACAGCTGAGCAGCAACGACCAGCACATCTAAGAACCAGCTGCTGAATCTGCTCCTTCACCACCTTCCCATTCCTGAAGGTTGGCTTTTCCTTGGCCAACTCCTCATTCTGCTCCAAGGGATCCACAGCCTGCTCCCACCCAAAGCCCACCCATTCCAAAAACAAGGGAAAATCCCACCCCTCTCCTGCTCTCACCTGTTTCCCTTTTTAAATTCTGCCTCCAGATACCGAATGCTGTCCCTAGCACCGGCGTTCTCCTTTTTCAGGAAGTCTAGGCCATCGATAACTAACAGAAAAAAAAAACAAAAAACCAAAACCATCTTCTTTACAGTTCTATTTCTGCAAACTAATCCAGAGGTGTCAAGTATTCCCCATTCCACAGAACTCTGTCCAATGCATAGCTGCCACAGAAGAGGCAGAGGGGGAGCAGGACCTCTCTCCTCTCAGCTGTTCTGATGCACTCTGTAAAACTCCCAAGCATGGGCAACACATAGAACAGGCCCCAAAAGCAACACATCAAAAGGGTGTTGCAGCTGTTCCAGATGAAGTCAAGGATAAGAGCAGGAGGAGGGAAAGCCACCACCCAGGGCCCTGGGGCCTGCTCCCAGCACTGAAGAAACAGGGGCAGGCAGCCACTGCCAGTTACCTGCTGTGGAGTCCCCATACCTGTTCGAGGGATGATGATTATGAACCTCCCACTGGTGGCCAGCTGCTTGACAAGACCCAAGTGCTGGCAGAGGGCCTGGGTGTCCGGAACAAGGTAAGGAGACATGGCTGACTGCGCCTTGGGCTGCTGGAGACTCCCCTCCAGCTGAGACACTTCCAGCTGAAAACACACATGCAGAAACACTCGCTTCACATTTATGCTGAAACAGACCATCAGACAGAGCAAGACTTGCCTGGCAAAGCTCCACCAGGCCCTTCCAAACTCTGAGCATACAGAACAGAGGGCTGGATGCAGCAGAGGGTCAGCAAGAGGAGTCCCACTCTGCACTGCCCAGTGCAGCCCCACCTCGAATACTGTGAACAGTCTGGGGCACCTCGATGTAAGAGGGGCATTGAAATAGTAGAGTGTCCAGAGAAGGATGACCAGGATGGTGAAAGGCCTCAAGTGGCTGAGGTCACTCAGTTTGCTCAGCTTGGAGCAGAGAAAGCTGAGGGTGACTACCCAATCACAGCCTACAGCTTCCTTGAGGGGGTCAGCAAGCAGGAGGTGCTGACTTTCTCCAGTGACTAGCAATAGGACATGAGGAAATGGTTCATTTCATTTCCAGCTTCATTGCTGCATCAGGGCAAGTTCAGGATGAAGATTAGGGAAAGGTACTTCCCCCAAAGGGTGGTTGGTTCCTGGAAGAAGCTCCCCAGGAAAGTGGTTGTGGCACCAAGCCTGCCAGAGCTCAAGGAGTGCCTGGACAACACTCCTGGGCATTCAGTTTAGTTTTAAGTAGCCCTGTGAGGAGCAGGGACCTGGACTCCATAATCCTTATGGAATCCCTTCCAACTTGAGATATTCTACAGTTCAATCTAGCAGAATGGACTTGCTGCCTCTGTGTGGGACGGGAGCAGAGAGTTCCCCCTTCCCTTCCCAGGTTCTGACATTCCAGCCATTACCCTGCTGGTTTTCAGGCTGGAACTGGCATCTCCTACCTGCAGTCGAAGCTGAGCCATGTCTCTCATGAGCCTGTTCCGGCGAGCTTCCTCTGCAGCCTAGTTGCAAAACCAAACTTCCATATCAGTTAGCAGGAAACACACCAGCTACGCTAGCCTACGCTTCCAGAAAGACTTCCAGAGTGAAAAGGGGACACTGGAATAGCTTTAAGGAACAGAACTTTCATCTCCTCCCAAAGATCTGTGATTACAGTTACAACCTGATAGTAACCTACAGGAAACTGTGCCAAGTACAGAGAATTCATTCACTTCTACCAACTCACCATGTGAAACTGGGCCTGGGCCTGGTGCAGCAAGTTGTCTTGCTCTGACTGTGCTATGCTGATGAAGATGCCAAGCTCCGAGTTGAACTGCAGGATGCTGCCTTGCAAGTGTGTAATGAAGTGGCCAAAGCTCCGAATGCAGCAGATCCTCACAACAGACTGTAAGGAAGCAGCAGGAAGTCACCAGCTGCCACAACCACGGCGCTCATGGCTGCAGCCTGAGGAAGCGCCAACCTGCAGCTCATGCTTTTGAAAAAGGCAGGAACTGATATTAAATGTCCAATTGTGATGGATGTTTCTGATCTCTTCTGAAGTCAGAGACTGCAGGAGGAGGCTGTGGGAAAGGCTACAGCTGGCCAGAAGGTTCAGGGGTGCCAGCAGTCTGGGCTTCCTCAACCCAAGAAAATCTTAGGAAACATCAGTAGCACCCCACCACACCTGCTCCATAAACCTTCGCTCAGGCATTCAGTGCTGGGAAAAAGAACCACATAACACAACAATCCAGGTCTGGGTTTTTTCAGGATTTACCCCAACTCACCTCCTCAACTGCTGAGAAAATGGGCCGGTCCTGCTCGAAGTTAAACCTCTTGTGTGCATTTTTCAGAGGGGGGAGATTGCGCAGGGCCACATCTTCAGGGAGCAGCAGGTTGGCCTTCAGGTCTGGGAGCTCAGCATCACTCAGGATGTCTTTGACTTCATCACACAGGGCCAGCCCTGGAGAGGAGGGACAAGGGACAAGAAGGAGAGCAGAACAACTGACGAGGGGGCAAAGAGGAGAACTGCTTTAAGGCACATGATCTGTAATGGTCACGGGTAGAGGCGTTAATGACACATGTTCTGTGAGCACCTGCTTAAGGAGGAACCACAAGACCACCCTCAATATAAAGATCAACTCTCCCAAACAATCTGCCATGGGACTCTGGGAAATCCTCAGTTAGGAGGGATAGCTTTCCCACCTATTCCAACACATGAGCAACCCTGTTTAAACTCTGCTTCCCATGAATCATGGGGAACTTCAGGCTCAGCCCTGAGGAGGCACAGGGCACATCATGAGCAGCCGGAGCTCTGAAACTCTTTTCCAGGATTATCATCGCAAAATCACAGCCTTACTTCTGCTCCTGGCAGTGAATTTTCACTTCTGTTGGCCACACATAGATTCTCATATGCTGGTGTCAGTGTTTCAGTATGTTGCCAGCCATATTAATGCATTAATATAGCATTTTTGTGTGTGATTTTTGGAGTTGTCCTGTCAGGACCAGGAGTTGAACTTGATCCTGGAGCGAGGGGGTCTCTTCCAACTCAGGATGTTCTGATTATATGATTCTAAAGGCTATGGGACAGTATTTAACTGGAATGGTGTTTAAACAAAAAAACCAACACATGCATGTGTCACTTTCTACTGGGATTATAAAAACTGCTACTGGGGAATCTCCCTCCCCAGGCTCTCTCACACATCCTGGGAATCATTAATGACTGCGCTTGGTGAAACATGACATTGCCACTTCCTTCTCCAGTACCTGATTCCTGCAGGTCTGCAGCAGAAGGCAGAAGGTTCAGGAGCACAGACAGCCTGTTCCACAGGCTCTGAGAGCTCTGCAGGAACAGAACACAAAAGGCCACAGAAAATGTCAAGACAGAGGTATACAACAACTAGGCAGCTTAGGACTTCCAGCATCTCACAACCCTCAGAATGCTTTATGAAGAGTAAATCTCACTATCCTTCTTAGGCCCAGATTAGCTTAATTCAGCTGGAAGGGGACATAATATCACTCTCTGCCCAGGACTGGGGGCCATGGCTGCAACCAGCCCGAGGAAGCTGACCAGACACAACCTTGTAGGGAGCCCTGACACCATCCCCACCTGAGCACACATTATGATGAGGTCTGTGTTTGTCCTCAGCCAGTCCAGGAACACCTTGACAGTAAGCAGCAGCCCTTCGTTGGTCACTATCTCCAACTTCTCTTGAAGGGATCGTTCATTTCTGCAGGATTTGTTACTTGAAATGCTTTCTTCAGAGTCAGACACATCATCTGGAAACAAAGGCAAGAGCAAGATGGCAGTTGTTAAACCCCCTGAGATGCCAAGCCCTGCTGATGTCAGAACAGCACTGGGCTAGTAATACTTGAGTTTAAATAGTCGGTGCCTCCACACATCCTTACAAAACCAATCCCTGTCCCCTGTGCTGTTAATAGAGTGTATCACTCCTGTACTTCCTTCTTCCTTGGGAGAAGAGGATTAAAGTCTCCCTGTGAAGGTTTGACCAATGCTTAACCTCTGCAGCAGCCTCCAAGAGGCTCGCTGACAGAGTGTGCACATGCCAGCACAAAGGCCAGAGCAGTTCCTGCAGGGAACAGAGCTGTGAGACCAACATGCTCCCAGCTTCGAGCCAGGCAAGAGAAGGAAATGGCAGGGCTATCAGAGAATTTTAAATATTGAATATATTCTTTGCACTCTTCTAATTCTCTGGAGGTGAGGATCTCAAAGCCATTGCCAATGCAATCACATGTGACACGAGTGACCTGAGGTCAAGGTGGGAATCAACTACACATTTTGCTACAGCCCCTTATTTCAAGTGCTGCCAGTGCTTCCTATTAGCACAGCTATAGGCATTCCATAAACCCTCAGAATCACAAGGAAGGAGGTGATTTATTCAGAACCCACAGTGTTACATCATGAAAAAGCAGTTTGGATACAGCACATTTGAGGAGAGCTCGAAGCTAAAAAGTACCCAGTGAACTCATTCCATCTCTTGTTTTCTACACCTGTAAAGGTATTGTGGCCACACACTCCTGACGCTGCAACAGTGAGATAACCACTGAGGGAAGGGGTTAAACAGACCAAAACCCATTTGTTTCGTCCTTTACCCCCCATCTCTTTCATGTGGCCATGAAGCAGTGCCAGGAGCCAGTCAACACTAACATCATCTAATACTGCGCCTTCAAATCCTGGCCCAGGCAAAGCCTGAGTCTTGCCAGTGCTGCAGGCCAGCTGGATTTGGCAGCAGGATGCAGAATGTTTCCTTGCTCCAGGGAAGCTGGGAGGAATGACAAACAAGACTGAACAGGCCCATGTAGTTTTATGTGAAATACAAACAACTCCCTGTAGTTTATCAGATCTCCCTTTCCAGCTGTTTTTGCCCAGAACATCATTCAGTTGTGTAAGTTGAATGGTAATGGAGACATGGCAGCTCCACCTGCTGTGCATCTCCCAGGGGTTCAGCATGGAATACTCAGTCAGGCACATTTGGAGGGTCACAGAGAGGCCCTCAACACCTCTCACATGTACCTGGGTCACATCTTCCACATAACCTTCTACATGAGCTTTGGGCTGATAATCTGTCATCTTATGGAGAGCTTTCTGTCCTCCATCTGCCCTGTCACCAGAGGCAATAGTGTCTGAGCAGATATTTCACAAGGGAAAAGGGAAGATGCAATCTTTAATACCTGCTGGAATTATCCTCTGGAGCCAACATGGCTTCACTATGACAAATCGTGCCTGAAAAATTAATTTGCCTTCTATGATGGGGTTATAGCAGTGGAGGATGAGGGAAGAGCAACTGACCTCATCTACCCAGGTTTGTGTAGAGCATGACACTGTCCTGAACAACATCCTTGTCTCTAAACTGGAGAGACATGGATTTGATGGATGGACCACTTGGTGGACAACGACTTGGCTGGACAGTCACAGTTAAAGAGCTGCAGTCAACAGCTCAATGTCCAAGTGGAGAGCAGTCCTCAGGGGTTGGGATTGGAACCAGCACTTTTTAACATCTTTGTTGGTGTCACAGACAGTGAGTTCAAGTGCACCCGCAGCCAGTTTGCCGACAACACTGAGTTATGTGGTGGAGCTACACATTGGAGGGAAGGGATGGCACTAGAGGAACCTGCACAGGCTGGAAAGGTGGGTCTGTGCCAATCCCAGGAGGAATAGCCAAGGGCAAGGAGAAATGTTGCACGTGTGTCAGGGCAACCCCAAGCACAAACACAGACTGGGGGAGAATGGATGGAGAGCAGCCCTGAGAACAGTTTGGGGGGATAGGTTGAAAAGAAGCTCAGCATGCCTTGGCAATGTGCACCAGGGGCCCAGAAAGCCAACGCTGTCCTGGGCACACCCCCAGCAGTGTGGGCAGCATGTGAAGGGGAGGATTCTGTCCCTCTGCTCTGCTCAGACCACCCAACAGAGCTGCCTCCAGCTCTGGGGCCCCCAGCACAGGAAGGACGTGGAGCTGCTGGGGTTGAGTCCAGAGGAGGCCATGGAGATGATCCAGGAGCTGTAGCATCTCTGCTCTGGAGACAGGCTGGTAGAGCTGGGGGTGTTCAGCTTAGAGAAGTAAAGGCTCCAGGGAGACCTTAGAGTTCCATCCACTGCCTAAAGGGGCTCCAAGAAAGTTAGTGAGGAACTTTGACAGGGTCCTGGACAGGGGAAATGGCTTTAAACTGAAGGAAGGTAAATTTAGATGTGGTATTAGGAAGGAATTGTTCCCTGTGAGGGCGGAAGCTCTGGCACAGGTTGCCAAGAGAAGCTGTGGCTGCCCCATCCCTGTTCAAGGGAGTGTTCAAGGTCAGATTGGATGTAGTTTGGAGCAAGCTGGTCTAGTGTAAGGGGGATGAAATGACATGAGCTTTAAAGTCCCTTCCAAACAAACCAGCCTGTGAGCCTGTGATTATCACAGCTGCTCAGCATTTAATCTGCAGAGCGCTAATTGTTCTGGTAACTCTGGTTGGCCACAGGTGTTTCCTTTGCTCAGTGTACACATTCCTGCATGCTGGGCAGTAAAAGTAAAGCTCCTCCCTCAGGCAATGTCCAACACAAGGCCTGCCCACTACTTGGGAGGACAACCTGCTCCTCCAAACCTGGCCAAAGGACAGCTTGCACCATGAGAAATGGTGAATTTAGCAAACAGACTGCTACAGTTTACAGTTTTCTACACAAAATTTCAGTAACAAGGCTCTTACCTTGCTCTGCCAAGCCAGGCTTCTCCAGATCTCCATTGACACATGGCTTGCTCTCTATCTCATCCTTCAAGGCAGGGGGTTCACTGTTGGGTTTCAGGAGGATATTGCTGAACGTGGGAGCCAAGCGAAAGCAGCGTTTCGTCTGGAACAGCTGGGTGGACATGGCCTGGAGATTACTGGCTATGCTTGCATCATTAGTGCTCAGTGAAGCTGGCCCATTGACTGCTGGATCCACAGCCTCAATTTTAGAGATGCTTGGGCTCTTGGAGTCCCCTGGCCCACTGCCATCCACACAGTTTTTTAAAGCCTCTTTGGGCCCACTTTTGCCTTGACTGCTTCCCTCCTCACCCGGTTCATCCTCCATGTCCTCCAAGTCAGACCGAGATTCTTGGCTGTTCATGTCAGAGTCTGTCTCCACATCAAAAGCAGCTTCTGCTTCCTCATCGCTCTTCTCTGAACCACTCTCTGAGCCATCACTGCCCTTGATGGAGCTCTGGCTGGAGTCAGAGTCAAAGCCCTCACTCAGGTCGCTCTCATCCACCTTCTGCGGGTGGCGGCGGCGGCGCAGACAGGAGAGACGAGAGTATTTTTTGCTTTTCTTGCAGTCATTCTTCCGCTGGTCCTCGCTGGGCTGATGATTGGCCAACTCAGCTTCAGCTTCCTTCTCAATTGAGTTCACAGGCTCCCGTGGCTCCTGGTCATCTGCATTTACAGGGAGAATATAAGTTAAAGTCACAGTGTGTTCCACAGGCTGCTGCTTGCCAGCCCGGGGCCCAGGGAACCAGGGCTGCAAACTTCAGCCATCACTTCCACCCGTGTCTTCCACTGCAGAATAAACAATCCCAGAAGAAAGACTCATGTTCTAAAAGCACCCAGGAAGCTGGGATTCCTACTTCCCAAGATGGGCCACTCTGTTATCAGGCAGCCTCAGTGTCGAATGCTGCTAAACCAGCATAAAACACAGCTGAATTCTAACTCTCCTCCCCAGCTTCCTACAAAGAGCCGAGTGATCCACCGAGTAGGGCAGGGACATGTGCTCCGTAACTACACTGACCTGACCCAATCCCTTTCTTGACCAACATGCTCAGAGCCTTCTAGCAGCCCTGGATCAACCTGGCAGCTTCAAAACCTGCGGAGTTCATTGTTGCTTTTACCAGAAACTCCCTCACCCTGCATTCAGTGAGGTATTGCAAATGTACTGTTTGCAGGGAAAAAGTTTAACAGTTTTATTTGCTGCTCAGTAAGATCCCCCAGAAATTCAAGAGCCATCCTTGCCTGAGTAGAATTGAGGTATACTGAAAGGGCCTGTCTCCTTCAGCCCCACTCAGTCCCCTTCTGCCTCCCTCAGCCCATGTGTTTTTACCGAGATCATCTCCTTAGTGGAGGAGGAAAGCAGCCAGTAAACAACAGCAGAAACAGAGAATAAAGTCTCAGATTGGGATAAACACATGATGAATGAGCTGCCAAGAGATACAGAAAGCAAACTCCTTATAAGGAAAGCAACATGTCCATCCTGCAGTGATTCAGATACTCAGAAAGAGCATCCAAGTGGAGACAACTCAGCACATCACCCGTCTTCGGGGATTCCAGACCAGCAGTGAAAGATCAATATATCTCTGCACTACAAAACCCATGCCCATGGAGAAAGGGGAGAAAGGGGAGAAAGGGGAGAAAGGGGAGAAAGGGGAGAAAGGGGAGAAAGGGGAGAAAGGGGAGAAAGGGGAGAAAGGGGAGAAAGGGGAGAAAGGGGAAAGACAGCCCTCTAGGCAGGCAACCCAGGAGACCCAGGTGCTGTTGTCTCTGCTCTCTTACCCGTGCCGTCACTCTGAAAGGCTGGGACAGGATTTTCCCCTTCTTCTAGCTCAGCCTGGAGGCGAATATTGACGTGATTTATCAGGTGAGAGAAGAGGGCCAGCGTGAAGGCAATGGCTGCACTGTACTGCTTGGAACCTGCAACCAGACAGCACAGTGAGATGGACGAGGTGAGCACTACACCATAATGTGAATGCCAGTTGAGACAGCATCTCCAGCCTAATTGCACTGCTGGATGTTCACCACAGAATTTCCAAACAAAGCACTGGTTACCTGCCCTCTTGAGGCTGTGAACGCTCATAAGGCAGATGATCACCATGCGGAAGATCAGGAGATCAGGGAGGAAGGAGTAGCCACTCTCATACTCTTCTTCATCTTCACTAGTTGAGCTCAGGTTAGGAGGAGAGGGCAGGTAGAACAAGCACAGGTTGAAATCCTCCAGCACAGACTGGCAGAGAGATGTCAGCTCAGAATCCAAAGAGCTTAAAAGGAGTGAAAATAAGAATTATTAACTCAAGACTCCTGCTCCTGGCATGTCTGCCCAGAAATTGAACCAAAACTGGCAGTTAGGCTGTCCTTTAGCACTAGGCAGAATGAAGCACCAGAGAATATACTGCAGGCAACAACAGCTACAGGAAGCAAGTGACATTAATCAGATTATGTTTTCCTCTTTAAAACTGCTAAACTAAAGACAAACAATACCTAGAGATGGGTCACCAAAAACCAGATTAATTTTCCCCTGGGAGCTCAGCAGTGGCCATTAAGATACACAAGGCACTTAAATGCTAAAGGGAGCAAAAATTCTAGATGCACTGCTCAGTGAAAAGTATTACACTGCCACACATATGCAACTCAGGTTTTCCTCCTGCCATGTCTCTCCTGCAGCCCAGAATATTCCAAAATCCTCCACAGCTATTCATTCAGTCCTTCAAAGGAAGTATCCATGAGATCAAGCCAATGGGCTGTAGAAACCTCCTAGTTACAAAACAGACGTGCCTGTGAAACTTCCAGCAAAGCCTTTTCAGGAGGAAGTGTGCTTGGGAAATTGAAGTAATTCCCAAATTTCTTATGTGCTAAATACATGTTGAGTGGATATTAGAGGAGCCTTGTAGGTCCACCTCAGTACAAGGCAGGATTCAAAAGTCACACCCATACTGGACTCCATGAGCAAGGGCAGAGCTAGCAGATTAAGGATGTGTTCTCCATTTAGCACGCACAAGGTGGCATCTGGAGCACTGGATCTGGTCTTGGGGTCCCCAGGAAAAAAAAAAAAACACTAAACAAAACCACACTGACAAACTGGATTTAGTCCAGCAGAGGAACAGAGAACATGATGTATGAGAAGAGGAAAAGAGAATCGAGTCTGTTCAGCATGAAAGACAGAAGGCATGGGGGAGTGTCTTCTGTTTCCAGATGCCAAACTGATTACAGAGGACCGAGTAAGACTCAGTGCTGCACAGCAAAAGGAAGAGAAATTATGGGTACACACTACAGAAAAGAAAAATGAGACTAGATGCAAGGAGAAAAAAATTCTATGGTGAAGGTGGTAAAACACTGGAAAGGGGACTAGAAAGGTGTGGCATTTCTGTCCTTGGATTCAGTCAGAACTCAGTGTGGTGACGCTCTGAAGCAAGCTCATCTGACTTCACATCTACATCCATCTTCACAGTGAACACTACTTTCAGGAAGTACTGGACCCCCAGAAGGTCCCTTCCAACCTAAACCATTCCACAATGAATTTAACTGCAGCTTGTATCTGTTCTTTTTCAAGCAGTAAGAAGTTTATTTAAAATCACCTGAAAACCCCCCAGCAGAGCCAGAGAAAATACAATAAAAAATCCAAAAGCCCAATATCACACAGCTGTACAAAGCTTCCCATTTATTCTAACACAACCAGGTTTTGGTGTTTCTTTGAACAAGGTGTTTGGTTACAGACTTCAAGCCTTTGCTGTCCCATCAGCATCAATACAGGGCTTGCCAGGAAAAAGCATCTGATGACTGCATGGGGTAAGCAAACACCAAAGGCAAAGTACAGCACAGAGACAGCTGCAAGGCTCAGGAGCTCAACACTCACTCAGTCTGGCTTGATTTAGACAAGTCATGTAGTATTTAACCCTTTGGTATTTCAGCCTCCCCTGGAAGCACAATCTTCTTCATGCTCCATACATGGATAGCCCAAAGTCTTGGGCCTTTTGGCAGAAGGCCTCAGCACAGGCACTGTTATCCTACAGGAAACCATCCCTGCCAATTCCAAGTGCCTGCTACTGTGAGTTATCAATAGAAGGTACAATCTACCATAACCTTACCTGCTCTTTGGCTGCAAAAGACTCTGCAGGTACATGAAGCTCACCAGCAACCTCTTAATGTCTTTTCCTCTAAAAAGATGAAGGAGAAAACACTGTAAAGCAGGTGCCCCATCACAGAGATGGGCTGGGCTGACAGAGCTCTATTAACAGGTAAATCAGCTCTCAACTGAAAAGTCCATTCTGATTAAATTGGAGAGAAAGAAGACAGTTTTATAGACTGTCCACTTTCACCAATATGTCCCAACCCTCATGAACAGTCCCTGACTCCAGGGGAGAGTGAGAAAATCTCTCCATGAATACTCTACACCTGGCCAGCATTTAGCTTTTCTCCTGAAATTGTGACCCAAGAGAGCAAGAATGGGATCTAGAGTGGGGCTCTCAAAATTCTGGGAACAGTCACCATGCTAAATCGCCCATCTACCAGCTCCACTTCCCACAAAAACACTACTCTCAGCCCAGAGAACACACTAGTGGCACTGCAAACTCTCAGCCTGCACCTCTCATTTTCTTTCCCTTCTTACCGTTTCTTGCTTGGAGACAACTTCCTGGTTTCACATTTCTTCAGCTGATGATACATCTTGGCTGCTTTGTCATATAGCCGCTTCAGGTTCCCATAGGCACCTTCGAAGGACACTTCAGACTGGATGCTAAAGCATCAAAACAGGACACAGTGAAAGTTACTTTGCCACAAGGCCACTCACATTTTATGGCTTTAACTCGCTAGTAACTTATTCAGGCATAGAAGCATGAGGACAGCTGTAGCTGCTGTGGATGTGTCCTTAGAGACCCCAGGGGGAGAAGACTTAGAAAAGGAGAAAGATAACTGGTGGAGAAAGTTCCAAGGAGATAGGAAACCCCTGGAAAGTGAAGTGACCATGGTTTAACCCAGCACAAACCAGAGTAGCCACTGCTGGTGTCCATCATCTCCTCCCTCCCCCCAAGAGCCTTTGTTCTATTCCCTGTTATCTCCTGAGCCCCTTTCCTTCCCTATCCCATAGGACCAAATACCCTTAGGCCTTCCCTATACTCCCCCAAACCCCCTGGTGATTGGTGGTACATGGTAACTCTTAAGGCCGTGTCTGAGGGCCCCTCAGCCTCTTGGACCCTGCCTCTCCTCTGTGTGAAGACCTTGCAATAAATCCACTCAGAATTAAAGGCATTCCAAGGGCCCTCTCGTTATTCATCTTCATCTGATAGCTAACCTGGATCGTTCCTGCAACACACCGCAGGCCGCAGTTTCTCTGGCTAAGTGTCTCCGAGACGCTGCCAGAGTGCCTTGGGATAGGGGCACTCCTGGAAATATAGCCAGCTGGAATCTGTCGTGGCAACGCCGGGCTGGACAGAAAAACCAGCGAGCTATAGACAGGTACCCAGTGCTGCTGTCTGAACATGCTGGGCAACTTAACTCTCACTGGTGGCTGCAAACTGCACTTCAGCTGCCTCACAGCTTCCACCTGCCCTGCTTACACATCTTCTCAAATCAGTGCCTTCTAGCCAGGAATTCTACACAGCTCATGCCACAGGCTGCCTCCCTCAGCACCTCCAACCCACTTCCAGCCTGGCTCTCCAGCTCACACAAGGGGCTTGGGCAAAGCCCTCCAGATTCAGCCCTGCACAGGTGATTAGTAATCAGCACAATTGGTTTGGTTTGGTTTGGCCAAGGCTCGCTCTCATTACCACCAGCCCTGCTCAAGGGTGAAGGAAACTCATCTCTTTCCCTTCCCCTAAAATTCATTTGCTGGAAACAGTGCCAAGTTCAAAGTAAGAAGAGGATCTGGCACCCACAGCAACAGCACATGGCTTCCCTGCCCAGGACACCCAGATCCACAGGAACTCACCAGCGTAAGTAGCAGTAGGTCGCTTCCACGTTGTAGTATTTGCTCCCTGCCAACGTCCCCAGTTGGTTGAAGGGCATTCCTGTCAGGAAGAAGAGGACCAACGGAATTCACTTGGAATTCCACAATGGCCCTGGCTAGCAAGCAGATCCTTTCCCTTTCACTACATTTCCACACAAGAGGGAAGCTAGGAGACACAAAGAGTAGTAAAGCTGCAGTACAAAGGACTGGACTACTCAATCCTTCCACCATCTAGGGTTTGTTTTCTGTTTTACAGAGCTTTTAGATCCTCCCCACCTTGTGCCAGTTATCTGTATAAGAGAGAAGAGCAAGTAACTCCTCCTGCTCTGTACTAACAGCCCTGTGGCCTTGACTCCATATTCCTTGACGCAGATGTCATCCTATCAGCATCCGAGAGCTCTCTTCCAGCTCCTGTGGTGCAGAAAGTTTTGCCGCTTTTATTTGGGAACAGCCTCTCAAATAGTGCAGTGAGAACTCTGCAAAGACAGCATGTAGAGAACATTTGGCTGGAACTGCACACTTAAAGATATGACAGGCCCTCTACTCTGGCACTGATGTGTTCCCAGAAGGCACTTCTGAAGGAGGAAGCAGCACATGAGATTTCTTTTTCAGGGGTAAAAGGGGAAGGTGACTGATAATGCTCTGCTCCTGGCAATGGAGAGCTGGATCTGCCCTTAGCCCACATGTACAACATCACCACTGTCAGGGAAGTCTGAGCTTCTCAAAGGTTCTCAGATGAGTATGGTGAGGTCACTGGCAAAGAGCATCCTGGTTTTAACTCCTCTGTTTGGCTTGCCAGCAAGAGAAGTATTCAAAGGAAGCAACTTTAACAAGAGGATAAAACCAGTCCTCTCTCAGCTGCAGGATATAAACCTAACCAGTGTAGTACTACATTGTTTTTATGTTGCAGCAACATGATTTTGACAACTATAAATTCATGGTAAGTCACTCACCAATTTGTGGTGCAACAGAAAGGGCTTGATAGTAAAATCGCTCAGCCAGCAGCTCCGTGTCCACGCCTGCCAGCTCATTCTGATACCGAGCTGAAAGGAAACCACACAGCAGCATCAGAAACCCAAAGGCAGCATCTGCTGCAGAGCAGCACAGTCTCCCTACTAAAAATACCACAAAACTTGAAATACTGGCCAAGTATTTCCACCAAAGAACTGCTCTTGGCAAATACTGCAACACCAGGCCACTTTTCTTTCACCTGTTCACACCACACACCACAACTCCTGCCCTTTCCAGCCAAGGGCAGAGCCTGCCACACTTGCAGCATCACATGAACAAAAAGGAAGATGTTCTTCTGCTCCATGTGTTAAGTGATGATTCATCTATCCTTGAAGTAATTCAGAGTTGTGTTCCATTTTCCTGTACCTCAGACTATATTCTAGTACAGCAGGGTGTGAAATCTAAATCAAGTCAGCTGATTTAATAGAATACCTGACTGTGGCTAGACTGAACTTTATTCATTTATTTTCTCTCTCTTGTAATTTTTTTTTGACAAATGTAGGCATTTTGGAAACCTTAGGTGACAGCACTGTGAAAAGGTGAGCACATTTCGCTCCCACCACTCAGGTAAGTCATTCCTACTACCCCCACAAGACATTTATTTCAAAGCCATTTTTAGGCTGATTCATTTGCAACACTAATGCCAAACAGCTTTCACCAGCCTGGAGGCTGCAGTGTAGCTGCTGTGGATGTGTCCTTAGAGACCCCAGGGGGAGAAGACTTAGAAAAGGAGAAAGATAACTGGTGGAGAAAAGTTCCAAGGAGATAAGAAACCCCTGGAAAGTGAAGTGACCATGGTTTAACCCAGGACAAACCAGAGTAGCTACTGCTGGTGTCCATCATCTCCTCCCTCCCCCCAAGAGCCTTTGTTCTATTCCCTGTTATCTCCTGAGCCCCATTCCTTCCCTATCCCATAGGACCAAATACCCTTAGGCCTTCCCTATACTCCCCCAAACCCCCTGGTGATTGGTGGTACATGGTAACTCTTAAGGCCGTGTCTGAGGGCCCCTCAGCCTCTTGGACCCTGCCTCTCCTCTGTGTGAAGACTCTGCAATAAATCCACTCAGAATTAAAGGCATTCCAAGGGCCCTCTCGTTATTCATCTTCATCTGATAGCTAACCTGGATCGTTCCTGCACCACACCGCAGGCCGCAGTTTCTCTGGCTAAGTGTCTCCGAGACGCTGCCAGAGTGCCTTGGAATAGGGGCACTCCTGGAAATAGAGCCAGCTGGAATCTGTCGCGGCAACGCCAGGCTGGACAGAAAAACCAGCGAGCTATACTGCAGCATCAGACATGTACCTGCGCCACACTTCAAGAGCTGCCTTCCACACAGCTACGTTTTCTCCCTGTCTTTACTCCCACATGTTCACAATCAAGAAGCTGATACACCTACCACACACTTCAGGAGGTCGTGACTGTGGGACAGTCATGCCTGCTACAAAAAGGATGACACATAGCCAAGCACAATGACAAAGAACCTGGGGCTTTGCAGTGGCAAAACTCTGGACTGATGCACAATATTTGCCTAAATGTGATTCTCAGTCCCACCGGTGCTGATGGCAGTGGCTTTGTAAGCCACAACGAAGCAGTCTGGACTGACCTCTCTTTGATCCTTCACACTGTCGAAACAATGTAAATAGAAGCAAAGGCTTCCACTCTTTCACAGTCATGGCTACAGCTGCTTATCAGCAACAAACTCATCTACCTGATCAAATACAAAGCTCCTGCAAGTCCTGCAAGTTGTAGCAGTTCAGTCATGAGGATTTCAGCTTATCCCAGTCAGTGACAAAGGTGTCAGAGGGAAACAGAATCTGCAAGTAACCTTGGCTGGTGCCCAATAGCAACAGCCTCACATGGTACAGGCAGCATCTTTTTCCCATTTTAAAGGTTGCCCTGAGAGGCAACGCTGTCCTTACCTAGATCTCCCAGATAAACCAGACATCGGTGACACGCCATCTGTGCCCACTCCATCTCCTTCTCTGATGCAGACACGGGTTTCTTGCAGCCTACAAGCAAAGAATCACTTAGAACAGGGTGGAGGCTGCTGGGAAGACACAGAAGCTGCCCATGCCTCTGCCCAAGACACCCAAATCAAATGCCCCCCAGTCAGACCCCACTGCTGGCTGTGCCATCTTGTAGAGCAGCACTGGGTCACTCTTGTCAAAATGTGGAAAATAAATGCAGAAAAGTACTTGCAGGCTCTGCTGTTCACTCACTCCCTTGGATTCCCCTGTGATGGGGGCAGTGTGTGTCACCACACCACCAACAGTCACTGAAATAAATGACCACCACCTTGTCTACAAGGTCTGCCACAAAGACCTGGCTCCATCTGCCCTTACATGAAAGGACCAAGGCCAATTCCTGTCTTCATGATCGTGTGATCATTTTAACACAGCACTGAACACAAGTAATAAGGCTGATTTCATTAGCATGGCTAATGAGGCCTTTGGATGGAGCAGGCAACACATCACTGGAAGCCAGAACAAACTCTGGGCACTGGCACTGGGCAGCAACACACAATGGAGACAGACCCACTCCAACACTGAAGACAGAAACAAACTCATTGTCTCAGGACCAAGATGTAGACTTAGGACTGACCAACCAAAAAGGGAAGAAGTTAAACAAGCAAAACCTAGGACAGAAATCTGTGCTGTAGGCAGGGCAGTTGCAGTCAGTTAGGGAGAACTGCCTCTGGACAACAGTGCCTTTACAGTGGGTTCATAAGGGCAGCTGAGCTGGTGACAGGGCTGAAAGGCACAGCCTGGGAGAAAAGGCCACAGCCTTCAGGCTTGTCTAAGCTGGCCAAGAGGAGGCTGGGGGATACCTCATTGCTCTCTGAAACTTCCTGAGGAAGGGAAGGTGCTAGTCTCTTCTCCTTGGTATGGATATGACACATGGAAATGGTTCAAAGATGCATCGAAGGAGGTTTAGATCGGCCATGAGGAAGCCTCTCCTTACCAGAGGGTGATCACACCCTGGAATGGGTTTCCTAGAGAGCTGATCCATGCTCTAGACCTGTCAGTGTTTAAGAGGCATTTGGACAATGTCCCTGAAAACATGTTTTAACTCCTGGTCAGCCCTGAGTTGCTCAGACAGTTGGACTGGACAGCCGTAGGTCCCTTCCCACTGAAACAGTCTTGTCTGTTCTATACTAAACTTATAAAAAAAGAGCTCTTCAGGCAGCGGAAAGTGTCAAAAGCAACAGAGGAAGGCTGCAGCCAGCTGATCTGAACTAACTGAAGTCATCAAACATGACTGAGTTCCTTGGAAGAGCACATCCCACCTCCCCCTCAGCCAGCAGGGCCACAGTTCAGCCAGAGACCAGGAGGCAAAGGCTGCTGCGTGTGCACCTCCCCTCCAGAGAGCATCCACTGCTGCTGGGCCACCAGCGTCATGGACTCAGGCTGGCTTCAGTCTTCCTGCTGCCAGGGACTCACACCTTCTGGAGGAGAAAGTTCCCTCAAGCAGGAATCCCAAAGAAGATTTTGAAGACCAATTCAGTCTGCACTCTGCTTCCCTCCTGCCTGAGGCTAAAAGGGTGGACATGAAATCTGGAGGCTGCCATGACCAGTGAAAAGCTGTTCCCACTTACCAACAGGCGTTGTAAAAGTCACATTGTACCAATACACAGGCTTAAATCTGTGTCCACATACACCATTGGACTCACCCTCCCTTTTGCTCTGAATCCTCTTGCTCCCATTCATATAACCATCAAGCTGTGCCCACTCCAATCTGTGGTTCATATGGGATCCTTTCAGGCCCAACTTTTCTGGATAGGCAAAAGTTACATCTCTACTCTCCAGTTACATGCTCACCTGCAGCATCCTTTTAAATGAAGAGCCCAAACACATCAAGAAACCTGAACAAGGGAAGCCTTTCATATTTAATCACCCCTCAGGGTATAAACCCACCTGGAATGTGCATATTGAGGATTTATTAATTCTGCAGTACTGAGATACATTTCTAAAAGTAACAGTTACCAACAGTACCAAAAGGACATCTACCTTTTAAACCAACGTTTTGAAGCCAATAGTGATACCATCATTTCCCAGAACTAAGAGCAGGATCCCTTCTTTTGCTAAAGACACACTAACTTCCCTTAGCCAGGTGCTGCCATCCTGCCCCCTGCACCCTTTAAACACATCAGTTAAACCCTTGCTAATACAGTTCACAAAACAGAGGCTCCATTTCTCACATGGACAGCCCCCCACAGCAGAAACATGTACCCTGAGGCCACTGAGTACAACCCTAGGCAAACAAGACAATCTGGGACATGAACGCACAGGCAGTCTTCAGCTGTTTCAGGACTGTAAATACTCTTATTCTTCCTCCCCTAACAGGTACAATACCTCAGATTTCCCTGCACCTAAGGGCATGCAGAGGTGACATGGGCCAGCTAACATGAGCTACAGGGTCTTTCTGTGTTCTCAGTCCAAGATTCAATAGCCATTTCAAAGCCCCACAGTGAAGAGAGCACAGACAGAAGAGGCACCGAAAGGAGGAACAGTGTCTTACATCTAGTGAATAGTATGTACTGACAAAAAAATCTATTGATTTCAAGAACCTATTCCCCTGTTTGTCTGCTTTAACTAAGCTTTTAAAAGCGTTCTATACAGCCAGCAGCAGTCTTCAATTTTCCATCACCAGACACTTTTACTGAAGAATTTTCTCACAGTTTCCTTCCTGTTAGAAACCCTTCTTTCTTCCCTAATTTAGTACTACAAAAAAAAAAAAAAGCGCCATGGAAAAGAGAGCAGGACAGTCTGTTCTAAACAGAGACCTTGCTAACCAGGGAAAAAAATTCCCTTGAATGCTGAAACAAAGATGGGCCAGTGCAAGGGGAAGACACCTGTGTGGGATTCAGTCTTGCCCATGAGCCAAACACCTTGAGCACAAACCTATGAGAGGGTCTGTCACGTGTGTCCAGTCGATGCAGCACTGCAACTCCAGCTGATAATGAGACTGGATGTAGAGCAGGAGGTGCTGGTAAAATCCTATGCCAGCCACCAGGTGAGTCCGGTATGCACACTCCAGGGTGCTGCGGCTGTGGATGTGCTGGGAGAAGGAAAAGGAGCACATTAATGCAGTCTGGGGCACGGTTTAGGCTGGGCACTCAAGCTGTACTGAGTGTGAAGCAAGACAGTGGTAGCTCAGCTGTAAGTGGTTTTGCACAGCTCTGAACGTCCTCCTGCTCAACAGTGTTCCCTCTAGTGGTATTTACTAAGGGTGAACATCAAGGAGAAATACTTGCAAAAACAAATAAATAAAATCAAAGCATCTGGTTAGAGCTCCTTAAATGCACCCAGACACCTGGAAAGCCAGGAGAGCTCATGGCATCAGAGAGCACTGAGGATCTTCCAGTGATCAACTCTTGTAAAAACAATCAGCACTGACAAAGCGTCTTAAAACAAGCACTCCACCTGGAGAGATCTGTCTTATGAAGAGGGGAACACAAAAAATAAGCAAATTCTGTTGAAATGCCCTCTGCAATGGCAGGTGTCTCAACAGCATGTTAGTGCTTACCTGCCCACTGCCAGACAAAGCCACAGGGCAGCTCCATAGGAATTTGAGAGTGCCCAACTTCCCACCCTGGGTTCAGACCACAGCTTCTCCAAGCACATGAAACTTTAAACTTCACCTCATCCACTGCACAGCCAGAGACCTTCTCATGCCAGAGCCATAGATACCTGCCTTTTTATTTGTTTTAATGAGTTGGATAACTTCATAGTAAACCTTTCTCCAGAGCAGTTCTTCTGCTTTTCTTCCATAATCCACTGGATGCAGGAACATCAGCTTCACACACAGCTCCCGCAGCCTGAGACAGAGAGCAGAGCATTCTCAGTGAGCTGCTGCAGCCTCAAACACAGCTGCCACTACAGAAGCACAGAAGAAGAAAATCCAAACCCATTACAAGGGCTCAGCTAGGCCATCAGGTGATGGTACAGCCTGGATCACTCCCACACAAGAGCACCTGGAAAAGCCACACACTTAAACCAGTGCCCTCTGGGCTCAGCTGGCCTTCAGTGACTTCCTGAAGTGCAGTAATGACAAGAATTGGCTTGGCAGCTTAAAAAATGACTAAGAATAATCCTCCTTGCTCAGCAACCCCTAAACCTGATACAAGATTTTACACACATATCAGAAATTTCTGCCCCACTGTTTTTATTGCAAGGAAGGAATTAGCCAACACAAAGACAATTTATGTGTATCAATGACATCCAGTAAAGCCTCCAGCCATGGACTGCACTGCTCAAATACAGGTCTGAAATCCAGCCTCTGCTTCCAAAACCTGGAAGGATCCCAGGTCAACAGGCACACTACAAACCAAATAAACATTAAAACTGCAGATTCAACAGCTCTGTGCTGCTTCACACGGATTTTCCCCAGCCAAACACAAAACACAAGCATGCTGCCCAACTTACTTGTTCCTCAAGCTGATGTTCTCTGGCTTGAACACGTCCTGATAAGCTGCCTTATTGCCAAGGATGAGATCCAGCCGGTGCACAGCCTCAACCACTGCCCTGCATGAGAACACAGAACCAAGAGTTTCAGGACAGCAGGTCACCTGGGATCACCGCAGATCAGAGGTGTCTGCAAAGAACCACACTGCCCTATTTAGTTTCACTGTCAGCACACTGACCCGTACCACTACACCAGAGTCACTATCTCCTTTTTGCACTCTATTTGAAAAAGGTTATGGAAAGCAGAAAAAAGCAGAGTTACACATATTATAGGTGTTTTTCTGCAGAACACTGGTTTAATGACCACTTACCGTTGCCTGTCTGATCAAATATGTCAATTATTTCTACAGTCACAAAATCAGAAATGTCTCTGGACATGCTAGGAACCTCAGCAATTAGACCTCCTATACCTACACTCAGATTAATTTAAATCTCTTAAACACTGTGATTTAAAAAATGGATTGAATTCTAATAACTACTGTTTTGATGAGGTGAGTTCCAATGGTGTTAAGAATCAAAACTCCATCAATTCCTGTTTCCTTACCAACCTGCCTACGAAAGGAGACAATGCAAGTCTCTCATTTGCCAAAACTTCCCCATCTTCACTACAGGGATTCGCTGGTTAAACCCCTTAAAGTTCTCCCAGTGACAGGCAACAGATATTGAAACCCAGCCTACAAGAGGAAATCTGTTCCAAGGTTTTTCTCCCCTGAAAGCCAGCCAAAAGACAGAGTGAGTGACCTCCAAACCTCTGAGCCATGCAAAAAAGAAAGTACTTTGGTGAATCATTGCCCAAGACCCTCCTCCTGGAGGAAGAATCACATGCCATGTGTAAATCTCAAGCACTCAAAAGTTTGTAGCTGTGAACAAATCACACCACAATTCTGAACGCTGCAGTGAAAAAAACCCAGGGACTTTCAGCACCATTAGTGCTGAACCTCATCAATAGCTCAGGGACAGCTCGATAAAGCACAATCAACTGTGAACCCTTCCCACACAAGAGGTCACCTCCAGCCTCTGCCTTTGCTCCGCCTGGATCCGAGGTCACCAAACTCACTCCTGAAGTTCACTTTCCCCAGCTCTTCTTTAAGCAGCACCTCTCCCAAGCCATCACCTACCAAACCCCAGTGGTCAGTGTTTTCTTGCTCAGCTTCACACCTACCCCACCCACTGTCATTCCTCTTGTGCTCCAACACCTGTCCCACAGAGGTTGCTGAGCCTGCTGCACCCAAGAGCTGTTGGAGCAAGGAGCTGAAGACAATCACAATGCACTGCAAACACAAAAGAAGGCAGGACCGGAGCAAACTCCCGCCAAGCAGAGCAGTGACTGCTACAGTCAGTCTGCTCCCCCTCCCAAAATCTCTGTCACCCGCAGATTGGGAACTCCCCCATCACACTCACAGCACCACGCAGTGAACTGAGCCTGCTGCTCCTGCACTGAGGGTGGACAAATGGAGCACAGGGCACTCCCAAACCAAAGCCTGCAAGCCCATGTTCTGGGAGGCTGAAACCACCGCCACTTCCTCTAAAACTAAAGATATTACTGCAAAGTAACCAACAGTTTCCTATGCCAGTATCTTCCCAGCAAGGCAAATCTCTCTTCACAAACTCACTACACCCAAAGGAATCTCCCTGAAAAAAGCCCCAGGGCATTCCAGAGCTCACAGAGAAAATGTCCCATCTCCTGCTATGCCACAGAAAGCCTCTCACTCAAGGTAAAGAAATCTCACTTGTTTCCAGGAACCACAGAAACTGACAGGAGAAGGGAAGCATGGGGAATAGAAGCATCTCATGCAATGCCTTCGGAGAGCAGAACACCATAGAATTGAACCAACTTCTTCCTGAATAATCATGAAGAAAACCAATGAGATAGTAAGAATCACACAAAAATTCCTGTTACATCTTTGTCATCCAGCCCCTCCTACTCACTGCCCTCTTTCTCATATGGCCTGTAGGGCGTTTGCAAACTCTGACAGCTGCATAGCCTCATAGCAAGGAAAGAAGCAAGTAAAATACATTTTGGTTTACAGATAACAGGCACTGAGTATGTAGCATCCAGCCAAGCTCATATTGTGGCTGGGACATTCCAACAAGCACCCTGGTTTAGTTTCCCCACAAAGCACAGGCAATGCACATCTCCTTACTGTAGCCTGGGACTGCTTTCCTAGCTGTGGCTCTCAAAGTCCCTCCCAGCACTCTAGGAGCTAACTGGCTTCCTGTGCAAAGGGTGACCAGAGGAAAGGGGAATTGCTGGTTCATTTGATTCCCAGAGAGAACTATAGGAAAACTACAATAGTTGATTCCTGACATAGGCAGTAAAGCAGCTGTAAAATACCATTCTGTGAGCACCACGTCTCAGCCGTGTGTGTCTGATACAAGCGCAGGTGTCCACGACATCCAATGTGGGAAATTATCCCAGTGGCCTCCCAAATGGGAGGTACAGAAAAGTTTCCTTCTGAGGACAGGCTGAGCAAGGACACTGGAAGGTATTTCACCTTCACCTCAAGATGGCCCGGAGGGCATCTGCCATACAACCTGATTTTCTACAACAGCCCCGGATGGGCACATGCGCACATTTAGTGTTTCTACTGTTCTTCCGGGGTTTGTAAAGAAACAGAGTTCATGACCAGAGAGCAGCAAGGCTGACACACTGGGATGTGGTTTGTGAGCCCTAAGGGAAGCCCCAGCTGAAATATTGCCTTGTCCACACAGGCCCTATGGTGCTGCTGGAAGAGAAGGAGGCAGCAGTAAAGCAGAATCTGCGACAGTCAGTGATTCCCTGCCAGGATCCCACATCTGCAGTGCTGAGGAAAGAGGACTCAGTGAGGACAAAATGGACAGAAGCCAGCCTCACTCCAGAAACGCTGGGAAACACCAACACAGGTGCTACGGACCACACACTGCTGGAAATGCATTTTAGCATCTGTGCCCTGACTGGCCCAAGACCATGGGTTGAACTTTCCCTAGCAGTTAAGAGCACAAATCCTGTCCCAGGACCCATTTTTCTAACTGCTGTGTTTAAACATTGCTCTGAGACAGCAAATCAGAGCCACAAAGGAGGCACATCAGATGCCAGTCTATTAAAAGAAACAAGTACAGCACATGGTGCCAAGCAGGGTGGAAACAGGCCAATGCCAAGTCCTCTCAAGCCATACGGACACCGTTCTGTCCCCCATCCTCTGTGCCATTAACAGTCTGGGATGGAGCAGGACAGCGGGGAGAATTATTTGTCCCCTCTGTTTCTTTATTTAGTACATCACTAAGAGCCACAGTGTCCGAGGAGTAAGACATTCCTCAGAGAAAAGACCTGCAGTCATTCATCTCTGCTCTGGCATGTGTCAGTCCACAAATCACACTGTCTGGAACAGGCTCCACACAGGAACAGCAATGCTGAGTCCACAAGCTAATGGTTACCCAGAAACCTGTAAAATAAACCTGGTCACCTTACGCTACAATATGCATTGTAAAGGTGCACCCATGATAATGCAGTTGCCATATTCCGAGGTGAAACCTGGGAAGTACCAATGTAGGAAGACTTGGAAAAGATCAAAAAGCAGCAATGGGCATCCTCATCTCTGAAACAGCCAACATGCTGCCAAGGATCTTGGAGACCTGAGCTCAACTCCCACAAGCTGACACAACGCTGATACCGTGGGATCACAGTTTAGAGCTTGGACTGTGACATTCAAGCATCTGTGACTCAAAGGCGCCACTTAGTGTGATAGTCATGAGTTCTCAGAGACCACAGACACCACACAACAGGCTGCTTGGAGGGCAGGAAACTCCCACTTCACGCAACCCCACTTCAAGCTGAAACAGAGAAGAACTGACAGGAGACTGTTAAGGTGGGAACTTGCTCAGAGAACTGTCAGCTAGAGACGGAAATTTGTGGCCACTGCAGGTACTATAAATCCTGCGCTAAAATCACAATGCTTCCTCCCAGCTAAAGAAGAGCTGTCTCTGCATGAGGGGGGTGGTTCTTTTTCTGCTGTAAAAACACTCCAGAGCAACCACACACCTTATTCTCCTATAAAAATTCAAACAGGAAACAACCCCTCCCTTGCCAGGATGACAATCCCTCATCTGGCCACAGGCCGTTCTCTTGCCGGCTGCAGCAGAACGTGAGGTTCCACTTGTCAGATGAGCTGAGCAGCACCAGGAACACAAAGCAGAACAGGTCTTGAACCACAACAACATCTTCTGTTTTGCAGGCAGAAGCACAAACATCCTGCACATCCTCTCCAGCCCTGTCCCGCACTCCTTGAGAGGCAACAGGCACAACATTCTGCTGCTGCTCCTGCTCAGCCTCCAGCTGATGTGGTTGAGATCACTGCAGGTGTCTCAGCAGGGCAGCAGACACAGAGCTCCACAGCCCGAGGTGCTCCAGGCAGGACCCTGCAGCCCCACATCGAGCCACTGGCTCCCACTTCTGACCTCGCACCAAAAAACCAACCCACTGAACCTCCAAAGTGCAGGAGTGTGCTTGCACCAAGCACATTGTGGAAACAGAAATAACCACCACCCAAACCTGCAGTTCCTGGTCGAGATTCCTGGGCACAAATCCTGCCAGTGGCCCCAGCAGGAGGCAAAGCCCTGTCCTGCTGTAGAGGAGGGCAGTGAGGTCCTACGAGGTGAAAGGACGCAGCCAATGTCACCAAGACAAGAGGAAACGGACCGCCATGTAAAATTCATCTCTTGTCTCTACCACTTTGCTCATCTTTGAGACCCAGAGTTTCTGTTGGAACTCCTGTGGATCTGTTGTACTGACAGGGAACCTGAGGCAGAAGGGAACAATTTCTGGGCCGCCCTCACAAAACAAGTCACAAGCAGAGACAGCTCGGGGCTCACAGCATGACACCTCACCCCATGGGATGCCTTGTTCTGGAGACCTGAGCTTACCAAGGCCAGCAGGACTGCCCCAGTCCTGATCTCTGATGCCATTTCCAATGCATGGTGTGAAAATGTGGGACCAGAGTCCCAGGGAGTGCTTAACTGGAAAGATCTGCAGCTGGAGCAGTCCTGCCCTCCACACAACAGCAAAGTGCCCCACCTCACACTCCTGCTCATCACACCCTCTTCTCCAGCACTTCTCATGTAATCCCTGCCTACTGCCAAAGCCTCTCCAACCCTCCTCTCCCTGGATGACCCCACATCTCACCCTTATCCCACTGTATCCCAACAACTCCTTTGCTCTCAGCCCCCATCAACCTCCCTAAATCCCGCAGAACTCTTTTCCAGCTCCTATGTCCTGACTCATCATCCTGGGTGTCCCCTTACCCCTGACCTCCTTCTTATTCTACCACCTATCTCCTTCCCCATCTCTCCATTCTCCCATCTTGCCTGGATCTCCCCCACCGTTCCATGGTCTGACTCATCTGCACTGGAGACACCAGACCCCTTAACACCAGTGCTGCCCCTCCGTGTGTTGCTTATCCCCTCTGGATCTCATACAACTCCCTCCCGCACATTCCCTTTCCCCAGTCTTCCCTAAACCTCATCCTCTCCCTTTGCACCGCATCCTTTCCCTGGATTTCCCCACAACTATTTCACCTCTATCTTCCCTAAATTTCATCATCTCCTTTCCCCATGTTTCTTGAACATCCCTCCGATCCCCTTCGCCCTCGTTCCCCCAATCCCCCCTGGATTCAAGAGGGCCCCCCCGTCCCGTTAATCCCTGCTGTTACCTCGATTCCGCCATCTCCTTCCCCAGTCCCTCGAATCCTTTCCTGACAACTCCCCCATCTCCTTTCCTTCCATCTTCCCTATATCCCACCAACCCCTTCACCCCGGTCCTCCCCAACCTCGCTCAACCTCCCCCGCCCCAATCCTCTTCCCTCCCGTCACCCCCAGTCCCCGCCGGACGCTGCCCAGCCCCATTCTCCCTCTGCTCCCCTCGGGCACCCCTTGTTCCCCTCCCTCCCCTGACCCTTCCCCGTCCCCCTGTGTCACCCCCCGACCTCCTCCGCGCTGGCCCTCCCCAGCTTCATCTGGAGCCGCCCCGGCTCCTTCCCGTCACCGGCTCCCTCCAGTGTCCCCTACCCCTTCCCTTTCTCGTCCACTCCATCCCCTCTGCCCCCCCTCGCCCCTCTCCTCACCGGTACAGCCGCTTGGTGTGCAGCACCTTGGCCTCCGGCTCGCCGCTCTCGCCGGCGGCCCCGCCACCCTGGCTCATCGCGCCCGCGGCGGGCCAGGCCCGGCCCCGCGGCCCCTCAGCACCGCCCGCGCCGCCGCCGCCGCCGCCCCCGGGCCCGCTCAGCCGCCATCACTGCCCCCAGTCCCTCGCTGCTCTCGCGAGATTTCCCGCGGCTGCGCCGCGCCGGGCGGGCAGGGCGGCGCCGGGGACGACCTGGCCTCGCGAGAGCGACCCCGCGCGACGGGCCCTCACTTAGTGCTGGCAACATGGCGGCGGCGGCGTCAGCCCCGGGAGAGGCCGCCCGCCAGCACTCACTGCTGGCAAGCATGGCGGCGGCGGCGTCAGCCCGGGAGAGGCCGCCTGCCAGCACTCACTGCTGGCAAACATGCCGGCGGCGCGTCTGCCCGCCGGAGGCGAGTGCCGGGGCGGGAGCGGCGAGTGCCGGGGCGGGAGCGGCGGGCCCGGCGGCCGCGGTGCCCCTGCCCGGATCGAGGGCTCGGCCAGAGCTGCCCCGTGGCTGTGGGGCCGGGAGCGGGGGGAAGGCGCAGGAATCTCTCCGCGCTCTGGAATCCCGCAGTACCGGGGGTCTCCAGGCATCCGGGCGGGTCCTGTGGGGCCGCGGCTCCCCACTGGTGTCTTCTCACCTTTTGTAAACATAACTATGCCATTAGATAACTTCTGTAATAAAAGTTGCTCAATAAAATAAAAATACTTCATATTTCAAGTCTTGTGTTAGGTTACGCTTATAAATATTCATTAGGTGGGCGTGAATGTGTATTAGACGGGTTTGTGTAAATCTCACTGTATAAAAGATGTAACTTCATGTCTACCCTTGGCGCGCTTTATTTGCGGAAAACTCTACCTCGTACCCTCGCAGAATAAACAAGGACTGACTTGTCTGTCCCCTTTCTAAGTGTTTGGAAGCTCTTTAACGGAGCACACCCAGAGCGGCCCGAGCAGGGATCGGGGTGGGTGCCCTGCCTGGCTCGGGGGACAGCGCCGGGGCTCGCCCTGTCCCCCCCGTGTCCCCCCCGTGTCCCCTCCGCCGGCCCTGCCCGCTGGAGCCCCGCGGGGCCCCGGCCCGGGGTCCGCCCTCCGCCCGCCCCACCTGAGCTGGTTGGGCAGGTTTGAGGTGCAGAGGCGGCCGGGAGAGCGCCGGAATCGCACAGGGTCCGGGCAGAGCTGCCCCCGGCCCCCATGGCCCCCCTGGGCCCGAGTGAGTCCTGCAGCGAGGGGAGGCCGTGCTGCCGCGGGGGGAGCGGGGCTGGGGGCTGCGAGCGGGGCTGGGGTCCGGCATCGGGCGCTGGGGGTGCGGGAGGCCCGGGAAGCTGTTTCAGCCCTACTTCCGTGTGTGGAGCTCGGAGGAAGCCCCAGGCGGCTCCGTGCCTCAGTTTCCCCACACCTGTGGCCAGGCCAGGGCTCCTTCTGAGAGTGCAGGTGTGAATGTGCTGAGAGGAGTGAAGGAGCAATGTTCATTGCAGGGGACAGTCGGGAACACCCAGGACGGGCCAAGAGACAGGGTTCCCCTAAAGGATAACAACGTGGGAGCTCTGCCTGTACCTCCTGCAGCCCATGGAAGGGCACACAGCAGCCCCTTTTGCCCACCCAACATCAGTCTCACAGAAGAGGCACCAGACCTGGCCCATGTCGGCTGTAGCCAGGGAAGCAGCCAGGTCACCTCTCCCCAGGGCTTGGCTGGTCCTGGCCCAGGACAGAGCCACAGAGCCGGTTGTATCATCCAGGCTGTGCCCAGCCAGAAGCCCCAGGATGTTTGTTCAGTGGGGGAAGCAATTCCCAGGCTGGCCTGTTTTGCAGCCAGACTTGCACCAGTTCCTGATCCTGCTGCCAGGGCCAGAGCATGGGGACGCTAGGCACTGCTTTCCCCTCCTAGTGCACCACAGGAGAGTGGTGGGGGCTCCAGGGGTGCCAGTTTGTTCTCACTTTGTAGCTGGGGCTGTGCACATGACCCGAAACCTCTCACTTCTGATGTAAATTTATTTGTCTCCTTTCTCCTGGTCCAGGGTGAAAGCAGAAGGGACAGGAACTTTGCCCCTCTGAACAGCACAAGTGCAGGCAGCAGTGTCACCAGGCCCCAGCTGCGTCCCTGGACGCTCTCATGGCTGCTGCAGACCCTGTCCTGCCCCCTGAGGAGGTGGCTTTGCTGGAGCTGAGGAAGGTGGCCCTGGACAAGGTGCCACCAGCCCCAGAAGAACACCATGGGGACCCTGATGCCACCCTGCCATGGGACCGGTGCCAGCACAATGCCCAGAGCCAGCAGGAGCTTGTGGAGACGAAGAGGCGCTCGAGTCCTGAGGGGGGCCATGAAGACCCAGAGGAAGCTGTTCCCCCCTGCCCCACAGTTGAGACCGAAGATGAGGAAGCCCCCCAGCTGCCCGTGATGGCAGCCCATGTCTTTGTGCCCATCGACCCGCAGTGCATCGAGCAGAACCCCTTCAAGCAGAAGCAGCACCCCACGCCATGGCCCCGGGAGGAGGGCAGGGGGGACCATGTTCCCCCCAGTGACAGACCCAGCAGCCTGCACCACAAGCAGGTCTTCCTCCCCCTTGGTCCCTCACGCTACCGGGACCCACTGGGCTTTGAGGGGCGCAAGGCCAAGTCCCCAGCTGAGGGATCGCAGTGCCCGTGTGCCAGGGACTGTGGCACTGATAATCTCAAGGCCATGGCATCGGTGGCAGGGGCCCTGCTCCTCTGCCCTTGCCTCATCTATGGGGCCTACATCTTCTTGCCCTTCGACGCCCCGCTGCTGCCCACCGTCAGCGCCCGCCTGGTCTACACCTTGCGCTGTGCCACCTTTGCCACCTTCCCCATTGTGCTGGGTGAGCCATGGGCTGGGGCTATGGGCGCTCTGCTCCTGCTCTGGGCTGCATTAGCCCTGGGGCTGCAGGAGCAGAGCTGCGGCTGAGCTCCTTGTGGCTCTGTTGCTCGCACCAGGAGCAGCAGATGGAGTTTTTCTCCCCTCCTGGTGCTCCCCAAACCCCACCGTGGCTCCTCTGGGAGCCCACTCAGCCCCTCTCTCTGTCCCTCAGGAATGATCGTCAGTGGCATCTCCCGCCTCTGCTCCTCCGCCCTGGAGCCCTTTGGAGAGCTCCAGCGGGAGGTGGAGATCCACCGCACTTACGTCTCCCAGTCCATCCACCTCTTCATCCTCTACTTCTTCAACATGACTGTGCTGGCCACTTACCTCCCACAGGAGCTCCTCAAACTCATCCCACTGCTCACAGGGCTCTTTGCCATCTCCCGGTAAGTGGCTCCTTCACCCCGAAGTGCTGTTGGGCACTGTCAGTGCCAGCAAACACCATCCTGTGGTGCAAGCTCCCACTCCAGCATCACCTCACCCAGCTTACCAGAGCCAGGAAGGGTTCCTCTTCCTACAGCAGATATGCCTGGGAAACCCTCACTGGTCAGAACCACTGAGTGCCAGTCCCATAGCATCACCCTTGGCTGAGCCCGCACCCTCTGCCTTCTCCAGGTTGATTTTCTGGACGTCCTACGCCATCGGCCGCTCCTTCCGTGCCTTCGGCTTCAGCATGACCTTCCTGCCGCTCCTGGCCATGCTGCTTTGGAACCTGTATGGCATGTTCGTCCTGGAGCCCGAGAACCTCCTCTCTGTGGCAGCACCAACGCCCGAGGGCCACTCCAAGGACAGCAGAGCCAAACTCCGGCACTGGGGGTGAGGGAGGCTGGGAGATGGGATGCCTGGAGCTTGAGCCCTCCTTAATGCCCTGCCTCAGGAGTCTTGACAGTACAGGGGTGCTGGCAGATCCAGCTGGACCCCTGCTCTCTGCCTGGACACAGTGAGGTTTGGCTGGGCCCACAGAACCAGGCTGCAAACCCTCTGCACAGGGATACTCCTGCTGGAAGGTGAACAAGGCCCAGAGTAAGACATTCCCTGTTCCCTGGGAATGGGGTGGGATTTGCTTCCCCTCCTGCTGGAGCCAACTTTGCCCAATAAAGCCCTTACCAAGCAGCTCTGTGGCTGGTTTGTAGAGAGTGAGTTAAATTCCCCACAGAATGACTCAGAACTTTGCCTACAGGATGCAATCATCCAGCCTCAAAATTATGTTTTCAAGAGGGAAATTTTTTTTTCCCTCAGATGGTCCCTCTCCCAACCCTGCATCCCCCTCCTGGGTCCCTGCATAGCCAGTCTCACCCTGTTTGTCCCTCCTCTTCCTCCTGGTGGAGGTTCAGTACCCAGTTCACAAACCAGTCTGCCGAACAGAAGGGAGGGAGCCCTCCCAAGGGAGGGATGCAGGGAGAAGCCGGCTTGGGTGACAGTGGCACCAGGGCCACTGCCCGGGGCTAGGGATGGCCCATCCTCCCCAGGATGGGTGCTGAGCTCCTCACTCTGCAGACATTAAGGGACCCCTGGGAGTCGCTTGTCTGATGGCCTCAGTTCTCAGTCATGATGCAAAGCAGTTAAAAATCCACCCAATCCAGGAAAAGTCACTCCAGCTCCAGATCTGCCTGGTGTCTGGCATGTCCCACCTCCTATCCTGCAATGCTGTATTGCAGGAACAGCCCACACAAACCAGAGAATGGGACTCAAGGACCTGAGGGACTGGAATGAAGCTGTGTCAGGAAAGGTGTCTTGGTTTGAAAGACAGGCGTCTGCCAAGGAAGGTGGGAACCTCCCCTGGAATGGAAAATATGACCCCCTTCCCTCCAAATTATTATACCTTTGAAATCAAAGGGCTTTCAGGCAAAGAGATGGGAAAAGGAATAACAGTTCTTTACTAGTATGTATGTGATTAACAAGGCAAACAAACAACAACAACGGCAGCAACAACAAACGGAAAGAAAGAACCGACAGAGAAGGCCATGAGCAGCCTGTGCCCCCTGCGTGCAGTTCCGCTCGCGGCCGGCAGGGGCGCCGGCGGCTGCGGTGGGCAGGGCGGGTGCGGTGGTTCCTCCGCGGCTGCAGGGGGCGCTGTGGCGCGGCCCCGAGGCCTCTCCGGGCGGCTCGGCCGAGGCGGCAGCGCCGCGCTTGCCGCTGCAATGGATGAGTAAAGGATTAATGTTGGCCCTTCGGATGTTGTGTAGAAACAGCGCTATGGTAAAATATAGTGAAGTAGAAACAAGAGTGTAGTGAAATTATAACCTCGAGATAATTGTGATATATTGGAAAAGGTAGTCATAAATATATAGCTGTAAACGTCTTTTGAGCCGATGACTTGCAGGGCAAAGGAATTTCAAGGGAAACCAGAGAGGATAAGGCCAATTCACAGCTCTCGGAGCCTCTGCCTGACACTGGCCAGACACCTGAAGAGACATTCTGGCAGAGAAGAGGGGGCAGAGACCAGGGGGAAAGGGTTGTTTGAAATGTAAATTTTCTTCTGAGCTTAATGAATATGTAACAGTTAAAGGTATTTAACCCATTGTAAAAGGAACGAAACTCGTGCCTCTAGCAGATATGCTACGCACCCAGCGCTGCTTTTGCCTTTGTTCTACTAATAAATGTTCAATATTATTTTACTAAAATTTTCTTCATGGACCCGTTTTTAACACCGGGATACCACGCAGAGGTGGCCTGTAGGGGAGACCCCACACCGGGACACCCACCCTGAACGGGGACACCCACCCCACACAGGAACACCCATCCTACACCGGGACACCCATCCCACACTGGGACACCCACCCTGAACGGGGACACCCATCCCACTCCGGGACAGGGACACCCTGAACGGGGACACCCATCCCAGCGGGGACACCCATCCCACACCGGGACACCCACCCCACACCGGGACACCCATCCTACACCGGGACACCCATCCCACACCGGGACACCCACCCTGCACAGGGACACCCATCCCACACTGGGACACCCACCCCGAACCGGGACACCCACCCTGAACGGGGACACCCATCCCACTCCGGGACAGGGACACCCTGAACGGGGACACCCATCCCACACCGGGACAAGGACACCCTGAACGGGGACACCCATCCCACACCGGGACAAGGACACCCTGAACGGGGACACCCATCCTACACTGGGACACCCATCCCACACTGGGACACCCACCCCGAACCGGGACACCCCCCCTGAACGGGGACAGGGACACCCACCCTGCACAGGGACACCCATCCTACACTGGGACACCCACCCCACACCGGGACACCCATCCTGAATGGGGCCACCCACCCCACACAGGGACACCCATCCCACACCGGGACACCCACCCTGAACGGGGACACCCATCCCACACTGGGACACCCATCCCACACGGGGATACCCATCCCACATGGGGACACCCACCCTGAACGGGGACACCCATCCCACTCCGGGACAGGGACACCCTGAACGGGGACACCCACCGTGCACAGGGACACCCATCCCACACGGGGACACCCATCCCGCTCGGGGACACCCATCCCACATGGGGACACCCCGCATGTTGGCTCCGGACACACCCTCCCCCCACACCCCCTCCCCCCCACCCAAACGGCCGGGAAACAAAGAAAGAATTGCACAGATTTGCGGTGCAGGAGAATTGCAGCTGGCCGGGATGTGGCAGTCCAACACACAGCAGGGGCTGCGGGCACAGGGTCCCACCGGAGCCGCTCCCGGTGTCTCGGGCCGCTCGTGCTGCTCCTGAGCTCCCAGCGCTCGGACCTGTCAGGAAAACTGATCCACAAACACCAGTTTATGTCCAAAGAGGAGACAGAGAAGTACTGTAACTTTGTTCGAATAAAGAGAGAGGTGATGGGAATTTCCTGTGGGGTCTCTCGAATTGCTGGAGGTTGCAGCCTCCTTTTTATCCCAATTTACCGGCCGTATTTCCCTCTCTTTTCCCCATTGACTGAGGTACTTGAGAGGTACAGACTTCCCGAAACGCCTAATACCTAACACGCCCTTCTAATGTATACCCTCCCCTTTTTCTTTTCCTTGTGTCAATCAGTGGAATTTCTATGGAATTTATGGTTCTTCCCATTGTTTCTTCCATCTCTCAGTATACAGTTTTATTTATCAGCAGACCCGCAGTTTGTTTGGAAAGACAAATCTCTCTCATTCCATTTATCAGTCAGTGTAATCCTTCGCATTGTTTCTTTTATCTCACAGTGCTAGTTTTATCTACTAACAGACCCACACTTTGTTTGCAAAGACAAATCCCTCATTCAAGGCAAGCAGCTTCTTCCGAACCTGGAAACCAGCTCCACAAAAACCCAGCCAAACCTTCGGGGTAGCCCCTTCACCTTTTTTGTGGCGGTGTCGCCCGCAGCCCGCCCCCAGCCAGCGGCATCTCAATGGAATGTTGCCACACCCAGCTCCATCTTCTGCTTCCTAATTGTCCCGTTTGTGTCTCAGGCGACGCCGTCGCCCCGCAGTGTCCTTCTACCTGTCAAGGTAGCGGATGGGAAAAAATTTACTGAAAGAACCAAACCCAGAACAGGAGGTTTAGGCTGAATATCAGGGAAAGGCTCTTCCCCAGAGGGAGGACACGCACTGAACAGGCTCCCCAGGGAATGGTCACGGCTCCAAGGCTTCCAGAGCTCAAGGAGCGTTTGCACAACTCTCCCAGGCACAGGATGAGATTGTTGGGGTGTCTGTGCAGGGCCAGGAGTTGGTTTCCATGATCCTTGTGTGTCTCTTCCAGCTCAGGAGATCCTGTGATCCTGGAAATCTTCTAAATGCACCTGTCATGAGAGACAGGACCCAGGGCACTGGGCAGGCAAAGCCCTCCTGAGCACCACATGCTGCTACAGGGCACAGGTCAGTCCAGGGGCAGGGGCACCTTCGGCTCCTGCTGGGCTCCAGCACCATCCCATTCCTGCCAGGCCTGAGAGCTCCTTCGATTTCTGGCCCATCCAGTTCTTCAGCGTTAATTACATGGACTGAAGGCAGAAAACCAGCCCCATTTGCCCTTTTATGGTATCAGTGCCCAGAAAAGCTTCCACCTCCACACATTTTTCTCCCTCAGATCACTCTGCCCTACAACAAGGCTTTGTTTTCCCCTCTCACAGTTGCCTGGTGCCCTCCAGCTCCCAGGATGCCAGCAGCTGGCAGACAGGAAGGAAAATGTAGAGAAGGTGTAGGTTGGATGCATTAACCTCTGACAGCCAGGTGCTGCACGAGGAAGTGCTTTCTAGAGAAAGTTGAGTCTCTTTATAAACAGCTCTGATGTTGTCAGGCCCAGGACAGGCGTTGTGTCACTGCTTGGAAACTGGGAACAGCAGCCTGCCCTGGCTGCAGCAAATCCTGTGGAAGGGTGGGGTGGGAGAGACAAACCCAGCCTATGGATATGTGGTCTCAATGGTCAACAGGTAATGAACGTCCGGGTTGATTTCCCTAGTCTGCAAGTTGGAGAAACTTTGTCTAGGAAAGGAGCGGGGAAAACATGAGAGTAAGGGAGAGAGTAGGAGAAAGTGTTAAGGGGGTTTGGGGCTGAAAGGAATGAGAGACTTGTCTTCACAAACAAACTGTGAGTGGCTGGTAGATAAGACTGGCACTCAGAGATAAAAGAAACAATGGGAAGGATTCCATTGACTGATGAATGGAACGAGAGAGATTTGCATTTACAAACAAACCACAGGTCTGCTAATAAATAAAACTGAATATTAGGATATGAAAGAAACAATGAGAAGGACCATAAAATTCCATAAGGAATTCCACTGAGTGATACAAGGAAAGGACAAAGGGGGGGATTATACATTAGAGGGGTGTTCTTAGATATTAGGCATTTTTGGGAAGTCTGTACCTCTCAAATACCTCAGCCAATGGGGAAAAAGAGAAGGGCCTGTGGTCGGGAAATTGGGATAAAAGGGAGGCTGCGTCCTCCAAAAATTTGAGAGACCCCAGGGGAAATGCCCCATGGCCGCTCCCTTTATTTGAATAAAGTTGCAGGACTCCTCTGTCTCCTTTTTGGACATAAACCTCTGGTGTTTGTGGATTAATTTTCCTCACAGGGCTTATTTGGGTTTTTTTAATTATTTTTTTATTTTTTAAAGGCAGACACAGGCATGCTGAATGCAGTATCGCCAAAAGAAATATTGATGATGATGTCATATTGGACTCTTACTACACGAATGAGATACTGTAATTATATATATTTGGTTTGGTTATGTGGAGGAGCAGCTGATTCTACCCTGTTCCAGTCTACCCGTTCCCATCTCCTCACTTTTCTTCCTGTGATGAAATACAACCGTTTTCCTTAACGTCCGGCTCCCAGAGCGAGCAACGTGTCCCACACCGTGGTTCTACGGCCTCTCAAAGCTGGGTACTTCAACTTCACCTCTGCCACCGTCACGTACGTGGCACAGGAGGGTGCGCAGGTCGTGGTAAGTGGATGATTTACGGGAGCCCTGCAGATCCACGCGACGGCGCTCCTGGAGCTGCGTGCTCGGGGATGATGCGTGTCCGTGTGCTCTCACCCTGCCCAGCTCTGGAGCGCGGAGGAAAGGTGGCAGAGCCCGTCTTTTCCCTGCCTTTCCAGGTTGGCTTCACTAGTGCTCCCGGGCAGGGAGGAATCCTGGCTCAGCGCGACTTCGACAGGAGGTTCTCCCCTCACTTTGTAAGTACCTTTCAATTTGTCAGGAATATTAATCCACAAACACTGGGGGTTTATGTCCAGAAAGGAGATAGAGGAGTCCTGTAACTTTATTAGAACAAAGGGAGAGGCCATGGGACATTTCCCCGGGAGTCTCTCAAATTTTTAGAGGACACAGGCTCCTTTTTATCCCAATTTCCCAGCCACATGTCCCTCTGTCTTTCCCCATTGGCTGAGGTATTTGAGAGGTACAGACTTCCCAAAAAGCCTAATATCTAAGACCCCCCTCCTCATATTTCTTTTTCCCAGTGTCTCTGTTCTTTTTCTCTAAATCCACAGATTTAGCACAGTCTTGAATGAATAACAGTTGGTATAAATTAGTGGAATTCCTCTGGAATTTATGGTTTCCTCCATTGCTTCCTTCACCTCTCCATATTTGGCATGATCTACAATTAGGCCCACAGTTTGTTTGTAAAGACACCTCCTTCTCATTCCTTTCAAACTGATAATGGAAAGGTGCACCATGGAAGCTGCAGCCCAGTGCAGTGGCTTCCTATTCACCCCAGCCTGGCAAAGCAGAGTGGGTGAGTGGCCTGGGGACAGGTGATGTGACCTGCCACCACAGCAAAGGAGCAGAGCCCCTGGATGTGGGAGGGCCAGGGCTGGTTCTGCAACCCTGGAGCGGTGCTGGCAGAGCCATGGGCTTCCATAGCTGCCCCTGAGGGAAGCCTGTCCAGAGCCCTGCACTGTCCCCTTTTAGGGCAGGATGCTCTGAGGGCCAACAGGGCACAGACCAGGAATGGTGGCAGTGGGAGCTGCAGCAGGCACAGAGGAAGGTGGAGCTGAAGCAGTGGCTGAGATGGAACTGGCTGGAGGAGGTGGCCCAGAAGGAACAGCACCCAGCCATGCAGGTGATGCAGGACTGCCAGGAATCCACAGGGTGCTCAGGTGAGGCACACAGGGCCAAGGGATGGCTGAGGCAGTGGCCAGGGGGCTCCCAGTGCCAGCTGGTGGCTCCAGTGCTGGCCCAGGTGCTGTGCTAGGTGTGGAGGGGCTGTGGTGGGGTCCTTGAGCCAGCCCAGCTTTCCTGCAGGGTCCATCAGGAGCAGCTGGAGCAGGAGCAGCTGGAGCAGAGGCAGAGGGCTGGCCTGCAGTGTGCCCCTCACCAAGGAAGGCCGTGGGCAGGAGCAGGATGTCCAGCAGTGCAGGCAGCGCCTCGCCCAGCTCGGGCAGCAGAAGCTGCAGGAGTTCAGGTCAGGGGCTGCCGGTGATACTTCCATGGGCTCCACAGGATCCCATCCCAGGCCACCTCCCAGGTCCCCCTGCATCCTCAGAAACCTGCTGAGGGGCCCTGCATGCAGAGCCATTGCAATCCTGATGGATTGTTTCCTGTCAAGCCACCAGAATTCCCAAGAAGTACTGTGCCCAAGAGAAACACAGAGTGGAGGGCCTGGAGCTGAGCCAGCACAGCCCACAGCTAGGACCAGCCTCAAAAAGAATCAGCTTCAGTTTCCCATGGATTTGGGGGTCCCGTTTCGTTGAATGATTTTTCCAATAACAGATGTTTCTGAAGCAGACAGTGTTTTCCATTCTTCCCTCGCCTCAGGGCTGTGAGGAAGGAGCCAGGAGGACAGGGCAGAGTTGGAGAAGCACGGAGGCTCCTTGTCCCACCTGCCCCACTCTGGGGACAGAGGTTCTCACTTGCTCTGTCCCCAGATCCACTTGGGGGAGGCTGTGTCCCCAGCCCAGGGCAGGGTCCTGACCGGCGGCTGGCCTCTTCCACCCACAGCCCCACCAGTGCCACCTTGTTACTGCAGTGTCACCTCTGGCCCTGCATCTGGACCTTCCTCGGGGGAAAAGTGAAAGGACCAGAGCACGATGCAAACATATCAAATCCACAGGGACGGATGCCGCTGGCTTCAGAGGGCCTAAAGCCATGGGATCCCACAGCAGCAGCTCAGATTAATTTTTATCCATGCACCACAATGTCACCCCTCATATACATATTCATTCTGCTCCTCCCTCTCTTTTCCCCCTCTGCTACTCATGAGCAGCACAGAAATGCTTGGCTCCACACTTTCATCAATAGGGATTGCACGTAGACCTCGCACATTAATGAACACAGCATTTTTCACACTCACCTTGCCCATTGACATTCTAAAGCAAAGACTTCACAGGTAAAACTTGTACTGCACACCAACCTACAGCATCCTATGCCACTTGACCATGTGATTTTTTTCATTAGGCTCATTCCCCATTTAAGAAACCCCTCGAGCAGCTCAAAGAAACATTATAAAGAAATGCTGCCACTACTATGCAGCCAGGAATGCATCTGCTTCACAAAACTCCTTGTGAAGGTATCAGGGGTTTTTGTTTGGTTTTTTGTTGTTGTCGGGTTTGGTTTTTTTAAGCACAAAGTCCCCTGCAGTTAACCAATGAGGTGGGGTTGTTTTAACAAGTTGCTGATTTGAAACAGCTGTTTATTTAGAAGATTTTTAATGTAAAGAGATGCTGAAGAAATTTGTCAAGTAATTAACCTTTTAAAAAATAATTTTCATATTAACAGCTAAGTTAGAATAAGAGTAGGTAAAAGTGAAAACTTCAAAGCAAAATTGTTTTGAATTATTGTCTTGGTTTGAAAGTCAGGTGTCTGCCGAGGAAGGCAGGAACCTCCTTTGGAATGGAGGATGTGACCCCCTTCCCTCCAAGTTATTACACCTTTGAAATCAAAGGGCTTTCAGGCAAAGATATGGGCAAAGGAATAACAGTTCTTTACTAGTATGTATGTGAATAACAAGGCAAATGTTAAAAACGGGTCCATGAAGAAAATTTTAGTAAAACAATATTGAACGTTTATTAGTAGAACAAAGGCAAAAGCAGCGCTGGGTGCGTAGCATATCTGCTAGAGGCACGACTTTCGTTCCTTTTACAATGGGTTACATACTTCTAACTGTTACATATTCATTAAGCTCAGAAGAAAATTTACATTTCAAACAACCCTTTCCCCCTGGTCTCTGCCCCCCTTCTCGCCGGAATGTCTCTTCAGGTGTCTGGCCAGTGTCAGGCAGAGGCTCCGAGAGTTGTGAATTGGCCTTATCCTCTCTTGTTTCCCTTGAAATTCCTTTGCCCTGCAAGTCATCGGCTCAAAAGACGTTTACAGCTATATATTTATGACTACCTTTTCCAATATATCACAATTATCTCGAGGTTATAATTTTACTACACTCTTGTTTCTACTTCACTATATTTTATCATAACGCTATTTCTACAAAATATACGAAGGGCCAACGTTTATCATTTACTCATCCATTACACACCCCACCCCTTTTCCCCAGCCCAATTCTCGAGGTATCTCTGCCCTTCCCAGAGAAACCCCCAGGTAAAAAGAGAGAATAGCCATCTAAACCCCTGTCTGAGCTGGGGTAACTCTTTTGTCTCTCTTAAGTACCCAGTCATTACTGTCTCCTAGCAACACATGGGACAAAATTCTACGAGAGAAAGAAACAAAAGGAGGAATCCCAAACCCTAACAACTATCCAAATGCGTTTTTTTTAATAGACCCGGAACATCTGCTTCTCCTCCCCATCCTCATGCACCCAATTTTTGACTTGGGGAAGAGAAAAAGGAAAAGAAAAGTTATTGAAAACTCCTGAAGGACAATGAAGGCATCAGTCAGAGCCAGCACAGCTTCAGGAAGGGAAAGCTCTACTTGTCAAACCTGATTTCCTTTTACAGCACAGTAATCCACCTAGCTAATCAAGGGAAGCCAGTTGATGTAATCTTTTTGGATTTCAGCAAAGTTTTTCTCATAGCATCCTTCTGGACAAAGTGTCCAGGACACAGCTGGATAAACACATCATGTGGTGGGTCAGCAACTGCCTCACGGGCCAGGCTCAAAGGGTGGCAGTGAATGGTGTGATATCAGACTGGCAACCAGTGAGGTTCTAGGGCTCTGTCTTAGGCCCACTGGTCTTGCACATCTTCATTGGCTTGGATGCATGACTGGAAAGGACATTAAGTCAGTTTGCAGACGATACAAAACAGGGTGGAGCTGTCCGCGTCCTGAAAAGCAGCTGGCAGCTCCTCCTGGACAAATTAGAGGGCAGGGTAACCACCAACTGCGTGATATTTAACAAGGGCAAGTGCCAGATCCCACACCTGTAACGGGGCAGCCCTACAAGAGACTGGAGAGCAGCTGCAGAAGGGGACCTGAGGGTCCCTGGCAAGTTGGATCTGAGTCAGCAGTGCCCTGGCAGGCAAACCGTGTCCTGAGGGGCATCAGGCCCAGCATTGCTGGCCAGGCAAGGGAGGGGACTGTCCTGCTCTGCTCTGCACTGGGGCAACCTCACCTCCTAGGGCAGTCCTAGGGCAGTTTTGGGCATCTCAGTATAAAAAAGACATTGAGCTATTGGGCAGTGTCTGAAGGAGGGATGTGAATATGGTGAAGAGCCTTGAGGGGAAGCCTAATGAGGACTGGCTGAGGTCACTTGGTTTGTTCAACCTGGAGAAAAGGAGACTGAGGGAAGGCTGATCAGCATCTGCAGCTTCTTCACAAGGGCAAGCGGAGGGGCAGATTCTGATCTCTTCACTCTTGTGACAGGACTTGGGGCAACAGCTGGACCTGAGTTGAGGGGGGGTTAGCTTGGGTATCAGGAAAAGATTCTTCCCCCAGAGGGTGATCAGGCACTGAACAGGCTCCCCAGGGTTTGGTCATGGCCCCAAGGCTGCCAGATCTCAAGGAGCATTTGGACAAGGCTCTCAGGCACATGGTGGAATTGTCGGGGTGTTCTGCGTGGGGCCAGGAGTTGGACTCAATGATCCTGATGGGGGCCTTCCAGCTCAGCATATTCTTTGATTCTCTAACTATCTCCTACTCCTAGTCACCGCTTGATTTTGGCACGTGAAGTTGCAAATGTATCTTGAGTGCCAAGTTGATTTGTGCCTGTGCTTTTTCAGATCATGCTCTGTTGGCATTTGTGGTGGGTTGATGCTGGTTGGAGGTCAGGTACCAAAGTCATTCTATCACTCCCCCTCCTCAGCTGGAAAGGAGAAAGAAAATACGACAAAAGGCTCATGGGTCGAGATAAGGACAGGAAAAGATCACACACCAGTTACCAGCACAGGCAAAACAAACTGGAATTGGGGAAAATTAATTTAATTTGTAACCAATTAAATCAAAGCAGGATACTGAGAAGTAAACCCAAATCTCGAAACACCTTCCCCCCAGCCTTCCCTTCCTGTTGGGCTTAACTTCACTCCTAATTTTCTCTCTCTCCTCCCAGCAGTGGCACAGGGAGAGAGGGAACTGGGGGGTTGCAGGCAGTTTGTCACACTCACCAAGAGAGTCTCTGCCACTTCTTCCTCCTCAGAGGGCAGGACTTCACACACTCTTTCCCTGCTTCAGCGTGGGGTCCTTCCCACTGGAGGCAGTCCTCAAAAAATTTTCCCAATGTGAATTGTTCCTATGAGCTGCAATTCTGCACAAACTGCTTCAGGGGGGCCTCTTGCACAGGGTCAGTCATTCAGGAACAGGCTGCTCCTGTGTGGGTCCCTTCCCTTTGTTTTATGGGGTTAGTCCTTCAGGAGCTGCTCCTGCAGGGGTCTCTTCCATGGGGTCTCTTTTTCAGGAACAGGCTGCTGCTCCCAAAAATCTGCATGGAGCAGAGGTTTTGATCCAGCACAACAAAGTTGTCTGGGGAGGCAAGATTTATCAGGATGCCTGCTGGAAAAGGGGTGAAATCTTTCCCAAATGAAAGCTGGGAGAGTCAGATTGTGCTGAAATCTTCCAGCATTTTTAATGTGGGGCTGACAAGTTCTGGGGTGTTACAGGAGGCCCTGGCCACATTGTGGGCATCCTGATCCCCTGCATCCCAGCCCGGTGCCACTTTCACCCCACTTCCCATTCCTGCCTCCCTCCAAACCAGGAGAACCACAGCTGCCTTAATGCTTCCTGCATTGCTCTGGGCTGACTTGGTGGTCGAGTGGGCAGCTCAGGCAGCTCAGGCAACACAGGGATCTGTTGGATGTCCTGTGCCACTGACCTCTGTCCCAGTGCCCCCCCAGTGCTCCCGAAGAGAAGCCCCCAGCCTGTCTCATCAGTGGGAAAAAGAATCACAGATGGATCAAGGAAGCACCTCCAGCCCTGACCTAGGAGGAGCATAGGGACAGGATGCTGCTTTCACAGGCATCTCCCCTCCTGCTCCCTCTTTTCCCACTCCCTGTCAGGGCTCAAGGGGCTCCCAGTGGATTGGAGATGTGCAGGCTGGGGCATTCCCAGAGCTCTGCTCAGGGACTACCAACATCACCCTTGGGCCCCCCTGGGCCACACTTTGGGGCACAGAGGAGGCTGTGGGACTCAGGGCTCCTGTGGTCCCTGCCTCAGGGAGGGCTGGACAGAATCCCTGGGATTGCTGGGTTCATGGGCAGGAAAGGAATTCCACCCTGGTTGTATCCAGGGATCCCTCTAGGTCTGTGTCCAGCAATACCATGCTGGTTGGATGCAGCACTCCCACCCTTCCAAGGGAATGGTGTGTCTGATCAGGGGTGTGGGAAGGAGAGCCCCTGGCCATGCCATGGCTGGAGGAGCCTGTCATGTCCCCACGGTGTGGCAGGGCACGGGGCTCTGGAGCTTGACCCTGGTGAGTCCCAGGAGGGGATCCAGAATTTGGCCATCTTACCAGGAATGTGGGCACATGAAGCATGGTCCTGGCAAGCCCTCAAGAAGATATCCAGAATTCAGCAGCACTCCCTGTCTCCACAGGAGGCCCTGAGCCAGGCCCAGAGCGTGGAGCAGTGCAAGGCTGAGCTGCAGGAGAAGATGGGGCAGCGGAACAAGCGGGAGAAAGAGCAGCGGGAGTGGAAGCAGAAGCTGTTGCAGTGGGCGAGGAGGACGAGGATGGAGCAGGTGAAGAGAGCTGAGGGAACTGAACATGGTAGGCCAGTGCTCCCTGCTTTCACCTGGCACTTGCCTGAGCCTCACAAATTCCTTCCTACTCCCAGACTCTTCCTCTTCTTCCCTTCTCCTCCCTGTTTCCCATGTCCCAGTCTGGCTTGGAGGCCAGAGACTCCTCTTGTCCCCACAGCTGCTCCTCAGTGCTCCTCAGTCCCTCTTCTCCGTGGAAGCCTCCAGCCTTTCCCCTTTCCCAGCCACCCCATCCCTGTCCATGCCAGGAGTTCTGCTCTCAGGGGCAGGACAATGACAGAGGGAACCTTTTGACTCTTGTATTCCTGGAGCCAGGCAGGAGGTCATACATCAGGCAGAGCAGAAAACTGCAGAGCAGGCCCTGAGGGCTGAGGAGCAGCACCAGGAGGCCCAGAGGCAGCTGGAGCACCTGGAGCAGATGAAGATGGAAGTTAAGAAGGTGCGAGCAGTGAACAGAGCAGGTGGAGGAAGGTTTACACCTGCTTGGAAAAGTGTTGGAAGGGCTGGGTCAGCCACATTTGGGGTGTGGAGACAGCAGCCAGCAGGATCAGAGCTGTGCTGCCCTGGGTGGAAAATGCAGGGTGGTCTGCTGTCTTGGCAGAAGGCAGGGGCCTCCTCTGGCTCCTGAAGGTGGGGTTCCCTGCAGTCTTGGGACGATTGAGGCAATCCTCCTGCTGCCCTGGAGGATTGAAGCAGGCATCTCCACTCAACTGAGCTGAAGGTGTTGCATGGGATGATGTAGGTGGGGTTCCCTTCTGTCCTGTGTCAAGAAAATTAATCCATGATGTCAGAGGTTTATGTCCAAAAAGGAGACAGAGGAGTCCTGGAACTTTATTCAAAAGGAGAGGCCATGGGTCATTTCCCATGGGATCTCTTGAATTGCTGGAGGATGCAACCTCCTTTCTATCCCAATTTCCCAGCCACATTTCCCTCTCTCTTTCCCCATTGACTGAGGTACTTGAGAGTTACAGACTTCCCAAACGGCCTAACAGAGACCCCCTTTTCCTTTGTATCTCTGTCCTTTTTCTCTAAGTCCAGGAATTTAGCACAGCCTTGGGTGACCAACAGTCTGCGTCAATTAGTGGAATTCCTCTGAAATTTATGGTTCCACGCATTGCTTCTTTCAGCTGTCAGTATCTGGCTTTATCTACCCAGCAGGCCCTCAGTTCGGTTGTAAAGACACGTCCCGCTCACTCCTTTCACCTGGAAGCCCAGGTCTGCCCAGTCTTGGACAAAAAAGGCCAGGATCTGTGCTGTCCTGGGGGATAGAGACAGGGGTCTCTGCTGCCCTGAGGAACAGAGGTGAAGGTCTCCCTTGTGCTGGCAGATGGAGGTAGGGGTCTCTACAGTCTTGGACAACTGAGGCGAGAGTATTTGCTGTCCTGTAAGATGAAAGCATCTTGGTGGATCAAGGCGAAGGTCACATCTTTTCTGAGGGATGACGGTGAGGCCTCCCACAACCTGGCAGATGAAGGTGGCAGATGAAGGTGGCTCTGCTTCACTGGGGGAAATCCTCTATGCCTTTTTCAGGACTGGGAGCAGAAACAGGAACGGCAAAGGCAAATCCAAACAGAGATTAAACACAGCAATGACGAGCACCAGAGGCTCAAGGAGCTGGGGGTGGCAGCAGGACCCAGTGGGTCCCTGGCACGATTGCAGGCCCCGGCCAGGCCGGGCTGTGAGGGAGCGAGCGCCTGGCCATGGAGGGAGCCCACAGGACAGCGTGGCAGCTGAGCCCAGCACGGAAAGTGGGGCAGGGGCCCGGCTCTGCCCTTGCCCTCTGCCCAGGGACTTGTGCAAGCTGGGCCAGCAGTGCTCACTGAGGTCTGGGACAAGGCACAGGCCCATCCTTACGGTGGCTCAAGTGTGGTGGAATGGCCTGAAAACCCAGCAGCTGCCACCTCATAGCACCAGCCTGTGCCCACCCGCCCGGGTCAATCGCCCGCCTGCCCCAGTCAATCGCCCACCTACCCCGGTTAATTGCCCGCACTCCCCGGTTAATCGCCTGCACAGCCCGCTTAAGCTTGGCTGTGAAGACCCCTGTCTTCATCTCTCAGGACACCCAAGACTGCGTTCTTCATCCTGCTTTTGCCAGGACAAGGGAGACAGACCCTCATCTTCACCCCCACAGCAGCATAGAGCCCTGCCTTCATCCCTCAGAGCAGCAGAGACTCCCACATTCATCTCCCAGGAGAGCAGAAACCCCACCATCGAGCACCCAGGGCAGAGGAGACTCCTTATCTTTATCCACCAGGACAGTAGATGCCCTCACCTGCATCATCCCTTCACCCTCAGTTCAGTGGAGGCTCCCATCTCCATCTTCCAGGGTAGCAGAGACCCCCACCTTCATCTGCCAAGACAAGAGAGACCCTGTCTTCATCCCTCAAGAGAGCAGTTGCCCCCACCTCCTGCATTTTCCACCCAGGGCAGCAGGGAACCCCCTCCTCCATTCCGCAGAGTGAAGAACATTCATTATCCTGTCCTCCAGAGACCCCCACCTTCACCACTCTGGATCCTGGAGATGCTGCAAGTCCAGCAGAGACCCCCCCACCTCCATTCTCCAGTGCAGCTGCTGCAACAGAGGTCCCTGCAACAGCTGCTGACAGTGATGCTTCCCTGGAGCCCCTGACGGCCCCAGGTCCTTCCTGGCATCCCAGCCTAGGCCATCTGGCAGGTCCCTCTGCAGCCTCATCAAACCCTAACCCTAACTTGCTCCCAGAGCCTTACGGATTCTTTCCTCTGCAGAGCTCTGAAATTCCTGAGAATTCCTGTAACCAGGTGCAGCAGAGGGCCTGGAGCCGAGCCAGCACAACGCCCAGCTAGGCTGATCCTCAACAGGAGCCCAGCTGCAATTCCCCACCATTTTGGGTTTCCATTTCCTTATGACTTTTAACAGAGACATTCATGGAGCAGACAGTGTTTTGCATCCTTCTCTCACCTCAGGGCTGTGAGACAGGAGCTGCCCCAGGGCTGTAGGAGCCCTGAGGCTCCTTGTCCCACCTGCCCCACTCTGAGGACAGAGGTTGTCCCTTGCCCTGTCCTCAGGTCCACTGGGACAGAGCTGTTGCAGGGAGTTGTGTCCTCGGGGAGTCTCCATGGGCCGGGCAGGATCTTCCCCACCCACAGCCCTACCAGTGCCACCTTGTCACCGTGGTGTCACCTCTGATCCTGTGGCTGAACCTTCCTCAGGGGCAAAGCAAAGGGATTCAGAGCATAATGCATACATGTCAAATCCATGGAGATGGGGACCAGCGGCTTCAGAGGGCCTGAAGCTGCAGGATCCTGCAGGAGTGGCTCTGATTAATTCCAGCTGCTCTATTAGAGTAGCTGGAAAACAAAGGGAACTGGGAAAGGTGAGGCTGGCCACGGCAGGGGACAGTGCAGGGACACTACTGGGAACCCAAGCTGCTCCAGGCTGAGGGAGAGGGAGGACAACATGCTGTGGTCCTTGTAGTGGTTTTAATTCGCCTATTTGAGTTTTTTGGCTAAATGCCAGCACACTTACCAAAGTCACTTGATTTTTGTCGTGAGATAAGGACTAATAGTAGGCAAAGCAGGCTTATACTTTAAGGAATATAAAAAGAATTTATTAACAGACTTAAAACAGGAGTAATAATAATCAGAAATCAGAACAAAACCTTTAGAACACCCTTTTCCCCCCTCATCTCTTCATTTCTTTCCCACTGACCATACAACAGGCAACATTTTGATTTGTAGTTAAATTACCACCTCTGGAACAGTTTTTTCTCTGTTCATGTAGGGAGAGAAGTTTTCTCTTGTTCTATTATGTTGATTCTCCATAGGAAATACAGTTCCTATGGTCTTCAGCCCCAGTATAAACAATCGCCCAGAGGAAAAGATTTGTTTGTTCTGGAGACCCTTCCCACTTCAGTAGCTTTCCCAGGGCTACTACAAATGGACGTATGATGGTCATGGAGGTACTTTTTTGAGGATGAACATTTCTATTACAATGGCAATTAAATTCCCTTTTTTTTTCTTATTGGCAACACAAGTCTTCTTCTATTAGTCCCAGGGCGAGGAATTTTACACAAGTCTTAGTCCATTGCTTGTACCTAGAACATTACATCCCCCCTTTTTCTACCCCTTTTAGGCCATTGTTCATATATTACAGGGTTTATTATAGCCAAGCTTATCAACATATTTTTACAAGAGAATTTTCAGCCTCAAGGCACTCTCATCTCCTCCTTCTCTGGATACAGGCTTTGCTACATTCATTAACTTGGAGCCTTTATGTTGTACCTGTTGTGTCTTCATTCCTTTTCTTTCTGTATGTGGCGAGACCGATGTTTTCAAGTCCCATCCTGACATTGAAGTAAAACAGTTAATTATTCTTTTGGCCGGGCGATGGTCACATGACTCCGCCCGCGATGCTCAAGTGTGGTGTGCTCAGCGTTTGAGCTGGGGGAGAGGAGTTCATCTGCGCTGCTCTCCATCCGAGCCGCATCTCAGCTGCAGGGGCTGGCGCGGCCGTGCCCGAACTATAGCGGGTCGGCCGAGCTCTCTTTCTTGCTGAGCCACGCCGTGGAGCCGACCAGGGGGATGCGTCTGATTTATAGGGGCTCGCCCGAGCTCTCTCTCTCTCTCTCTCTCTCTCGCCGAGCCGCGCCGCAGGGCAGCGGGGCTGCGCTCAAGCTTTACGGGGCCGGTCCCAAGCCCTCTTCTGCCTCGGGGAAACCGGCCCGGCCCGAGCTAGGTGCGGCGGAGCCGGCAAGGCTCCTGGCCAGGGACAGCAGAATGAAGGCTCTCTCAGCTCAGGGGGAGCTGAGCGGAGCCGATTTGGTTCCCTCTCACATGGAGCCGCCGTGAGGAGCTGAAAGACTGGCCCGGGCTCCCCCTCCGCGCTATCCTGGCCGGCAGCCCCAGGCCATGTGGCCTGAGGAGAGCTCACCAGACTGCGCGGAGGGGGGACAAAGCGAGTCTGTCCTCAGCGACCCACAAATTTAAAAAAATGCTTCTCCAGGTTGTCTCCTGGTTTTATGAGTTCTGGAGGCAGAAACTGTAATACCTTCTTTTGGGTACTTCATTTCCGGCCCTACCTCCTTTCTTCTGTATCGGGAGTTTTTGACTACGATTACCCCACGACGGTCCTCTTACCCCTCTTCCCCTCTTAATGCCTCCTACGCCCTCTCAAACTCCTATGTGACTCCATGGTGTGAGAGAGCCAGACACTGCAGAGCTGTGTGTCCCTTTTGGGGATGGATCTGCCACCTCAGAGCCAAGAACTGGAGCAGCTTATGACCCTTTGTCGGGGCTTGGCTCAGGGGAGAGCAGCAGAGCCAGCGGGGCACTCCTGGAACCTTCTGGAAGTGTTGCATGGTGCTCCAGGGTAGCTGGGCTGAGCTGGGCTGAGCTGGGCGTGGACCTGGCCGTGGCCATCACACCAGAGCAGGGACATGGCCTGGAGCAGGGGTGCAGTCCAGAGAGGGGGTCACAGCATGGAGTGAGGGGTGACAGCCTGGTGAGGGGGTGTCACAGCCCATAGCGGGGGCTTAGCCCCTCAAGGGACACAGGCATGGACAATGAGTGAGGCTTCCCACAGGGCTGAGCCACCCCTCAACCCAGGCTGCCACATGTCCCTGTTCCAACTACTCCATCCATTGTCATGTCCCTGTCCCAGCTCCTCCAAATGCTGCCGTGTGTCTGTCCCAGCTCCATCCCCTGCCAGCGTCCCTGTACCAACACTTTCATCTACTGACAATATCCCAACTCCTCTATTCATTCCTGCCTCCCTGCTCCAGCTCCACCCTGCTGTGTCCCCTGTCCCGTCTGAGCATGGCCATGCTGCTGTCCGTGTTGCTGCCATATCAGCGTGCACTGACCTGTGGCCTCAGTGGGTGCCACGGTCACCGCACATCTGCATCCCCGTGCCTGCTGCCTGGAGCGGGCAGGTCCAGAGAAGGGACCTGCTGTATTTGAGCCTGTAGTCCAACCACGCCTTTAAGCAATTGCCCCCAACCCTGCTCCAAGCCCAGAAGCCTTCCAGGATCTGTGGGACCAAACTGACACCTCCAGGCAGCCACAGTGCCCAGGCTGCTCCTGCTCTGCTGGTCCCAGGTGGCTTTTGCCGCCTGCCACACCCAGGTGCTCACACCTGGTCAGCTGCCAACGGGTCCAAGGCTGACACCATCCCTGCTCAGGATGTCCTGAAGTGCCTGGTGCTCCCCTGTCCCACTGCCCACTGGGGTCCAGCTGGCTGGATGCACAAACCACAGTGATTAGGGGGTAGGAGTGGAGCAGGTGAGCAGGCAGAACATCCACTCACAGCTAAGACACATCCCACCAGATCTTCTGAGCCTCCCCAGGCCCCCCAGGGTTCTGCCTGCCAGGGATCCCCCTAAACTGCCTTATTTCACCCCATGGATCAACCAGTTCCCTCCCCTGCCAGTATTTCCAGGACCAAAGTCTGGTTTTATTATTTTTATTTGGCTGGGTGAGGGTGGTACCACTGCACCCCCCGCCCAAGGCCCTGGGGGGCCATGGGGTCCCCCCAGCTTCATGGCCAGAATGAAGGGCTGCCCTCTATGCCCCAATAAATGGCACTGCTTCTTTCCAGGCCACAATCCAGGCAGAGCTGGGCTGGGGGGCTCCTGCCAGTGGATGAGGGGTCTCCTGGAGCGAAAGGGTGGACCCCAGACTGGGGTGTGGGGATCCAATTGCCTCACACTGCAGCAGGGCAGCAAGAGCCGTGAGGAGGGGGTGGCCTGGAGCACAGGGGTGGAGGGGGGGGTCACTGGTGACTCCCTGCTGGCCCTGGGGGAGGCAAGGGGGACACGGTTTGGGACATGTGTGTGCCACATGTGCACATGGTGTCCGGGGAACCAGGCTGTGTGTCTGTGGGTGGTGTGGGCACAGTGGTTTCCAGGGAGCTGGACTATGTGTCTGTGGTGTAGTGTGGGCAGTGCTGGTCTACCTGGTGTGTGTTTTGTCCCTGCCCCTGAGAATAATGAAGAAAACCCCAAGCAACTCCAGCAGCAGCACTTCTGGGACTGTCACAGTTGAACATCTCAAAGTACTTTTCAAAATTGTATAATGTCTTGCAATGGACTGTCAGAAGTCAAATGAATTACATTCAGGCTTGTCTTAGAGCCTAAGGAAAACCAAATAAACACCATTTTCCCAGCCCAGACACAGGAAGACCATTTACCCCAGACCATTTGCCCCAGGTGATCAAAGACCAAAGTCTGGGAAAGAACAGGGGGAAAGTGCACCTCTCTTGACTGCTCTTACACACTGCTGTCAACAGATCAAAAATCCAGTGAACTTGACTGCTGCACAGTCAAGTGAACAGCAAACAATCTGGGAAAACAGGGCTAGGGCCAGAGAACAGTGCAACCAAAGGACATGAGAGAGGAATAGGGAGGAAAAGCACAGGGTGGGGGGAAGAACACTTGAGTGCAGGAGCATGGCATCTCTGGAAAAAGGGAAAGAGTACGTGACTTTATCACAAAACAATGGGGTTTGCTGCAGGGAGGAGTGTGGAAGGAGAGTAGTTGCAAGACTAAAGAAGGAAAATGAGAATAGTTTGACCCAATCAGTGCTCAGGATCCTCATTATACCTCAACTGGCTCAAAGTTTTTAACTAACTTCCCTTCTGGAAGAGATTCTCACAGCAAGAAGCCCTCCATAGTCTACTGCACCTGAAGTTTATATTGATACAAGACTTCCAAGGGATGGTGGGGAAATGCAAGGACAACAAGTGACAGAGTGATGGGAAGATAAATCTTCATGTCCTGTTCACAGATGCCTGGCACAAGGAGGTGAACTGCAGAGTCATCCTAAAGCTAGGGGAAAATGAAACAATCTTCCCACAAAGCAGTTTACCACCAAAGGGAGAAAGCTCATGCTTTGAACTCTTAGCCAATGACACGTAACAGAACTAGGCAAAATTAACTCTACCCCAGGTGAAACCTGGACACCCTCACCAGAATTAGCCACTTGGAATGAGCCTGAAAAGGCCTGAAATACAGCAGAGAAGATTTCTATCAATTGCTCAGGACTTAAAAAAACCTAAGCTTAAAAAACGTGTATCAAACCACTGTTTCTCTTTTCAAGTAATCAACCTGTCTCTCTGACATGCTGCATTGCCTCCATAATGTCTTGCTTTGTTTAAAATTAGAGACAGGAGTCTGTGACTACGTTCATAGTTCCTGAACACATTTAATTTACATTGCCAGGTGCTGAGGCCAGTTGGCACAGAACAACTTGCTCAACAGCTTCATCAGCTTCAAAAACTACATCTAATTCACTGTTGGGGAGTGGTCCCAGTACACCTTCACTTGGGAACTTTGTCTGGAAATCATTTGCAACAGCACTACTTGGCACACAGTGAGTGCACCAGGGACCTGCAACTGGTCAGGTAAGGAGAGGCTGTGCTGCACGTGGCTTGTGTGAGAGCTGCCACTGCTCCAGTGTCAGAGCAAAGTTCAAGAGTTGTTGCTGTAATTCTATTTTTCTTGGCCTTTCTATCCAAATGTCTGGTTTCTCACATTTCTGAGACCTCCTGGAGTCAGCTCACAGCTACAGGAACTGCAAAAGGAATTGTCTAACCTTATAGAGAGTGTGCACCAATAGACCAGTGCACAGAAAGCCAACACCATCCTGGGCTGATCCCCCAGCATAGGCAGCAGATAAAGGGGGGGATTCTGGCCCTCTGCTCTGCTCTGCTCAGGTGAGACCCCACCTGCAGAGCTGCCTCCAGCTCTGGAGTCCCCAGCACAGGAAGGACGTGGAGCTGCTGGAGTGAGTCCAGAGGCCACAGAGGTGCTCTGAGGACTGGAGCCCCTCTGCTCTGAAGCCAGGCTGGGAGAGCTGGGGATGTTCATCTGGAGAAGAAAAGGCTCCAGGGAGACCTTAGAGCCCCTTCCAGGGTGTAAAGGGGCTCCAAGAGAGCTGGAGAGGGACTTGGGACAAAGTACCTAGAGTGAGAGGACAAGGAGGAATGGCTTCCTGCTGCCAGAGGGCAAGGATAGAGGACATTAGGAAGAAATTATTCCCTGTGAGGGTGGTGAGGCCCTGGTACAGGTTGCCCAGAGAAGCTGTGATTACCCCATCTCTGGAAGTTTCCAGGGGCTTGAAACCACCTGATCTATTGGAAGGTGTCCTGCCCATGGCAATGGAGTGGAATGGGTTGATCTTTAAGGTCCCTCCCAGCCCAAAGCAGTCTGTGAGTCTTTGAACTCTATGGAGTATGGCATAACCTGAAGCACAGAGCAGTTTCTTTCACACAGATGTGAACAAGAGTGTTATTATATGACCCGAGGGACTAGAGAAAAAGAAATGAAGAAAACTACTACCACCTTTGCCTCTTACCTGCGGAGCAGAAAACAGTTCTGTTTTACAACGGTGAGTTATTCTCGGGTTCTGTGAATTGGCAGACATCAGCGGAAAGTGTGTTCCCTTCCAAGAAAAACTCAGTGCGCTTTCCAAAAACACTCCCAGAGTTTTGCATTTCTGTAGTGGTTTGTCACACAGAGGATTTTTGTGGAATATATGGGAATAGAATTGTGTGTGAGGGAGAGACTGAGATAACATCACAGCGAGGGTTAAGTCCCTTCCCACTCTCTCATTTCCTTATTAGTGCTAAAATCTGTAGCACAATTACTCCATTTGGCAGCTGCTCGTTGTTAAGTAAACACACATTCCCATCAGATAAATACACTTTGGTGTCATAAACTTACACAGCCACCACATACAGCTTCACTTCCAGCATCCCCCTGTCTCCTGTGCAGATGGTGAAACCTGAAATAAAATACAAGGTTTGCTCCCAAGAGCCATCAACAGCAACTTGGTAATATGGTTTTCATTAAGAAATGCAACTCTATTTTTAAAAATTATTAATCTGGGGATTAATAGTAGAAGCCCTCCTAAATTGGCCTGGAAACCTGAAAGTTGCATTAGGCTTCGTCCCAGAGCAATGAGAGGGACAGCAATGCTGATTTCTGTAACAGATACACCTTCCTGTTGCCTGAGCACAGATTTCAGAGAGGAACAGAGGACAGGCATAGGGCAGTGGCAGCAATGGTCACTGTGAAACTCTTCTGGGCACGCATCAGGGACTGAAGCAGAAGCATTCTCATTCTTCATCCTCTAAGTATCCAAATCATTTGACAACTAATTCCTGAACCCAAACACTCCACGATGAAAAAAGCAGCAAGCAGTAGAGAAGTGGCATGAAGGCAATGCTCACATAGGCTTTCCCAGCTCCAGGGCCCACTTCTGTCAGTCTGCAGTTGGTGTGATTTAGAGAGAAGCCCATCAAGTGGAGAAATGCCAACTTCAGTTTTCAAATCACTGCATTTGAAAATATGCAAGCTGCTTCTGCCTTAAGACTGAGCTTTCCACCACCAATGGGATGGATGCAGTTACAAATGAAGGGTATATTCCTGAAGAAAAAGGAAACATAACAGATTTATAATTGAGCTTATAATTTACTTACTTTACCTAAAAATCCAGCTTCTACAACGCAGTGCAATTAGGAAGAGCAAATGGGCTCACATATGAACATCCTTGTTGTTGTGCAGGAATTCTCTTGTTATTTTCATTTTATCAAAAGAGACTACGGATGTCCTCAAAGCACCCAAGTAACTACTCAGGGAAGTTGAAGCATTTGGAGAAACTCGGAATCAGACTCCAAAATGTCCTTTGGCCTTTACAGTCTCTTTTACTACAAATTGGATTGGTCATACCTGGGAAAGAGGATGGAGACACATTGGGAGATCAGATCCAGCTGGAATTCTGTCGAAGAGGACTCTGAGGAACAAAGAGAGGAGTGTGCTGTGCCAGGCACACAGCTTGCACAGTGCCCATCCTCACCGCTGAACTGCTGCGGGAACGCGAGACCCGCGAGGCGCCGGAACACAGCGACAGCGATGCTCAAAGTCACAGTGTTTAAGGGCAAGTTCTAATCCTGTGAAAGCAGCTGTCCCTCAGCTGATGGCTCCTCTACTCTGGGTTTTGGTGTTGACACCAGTCAACGGTAAGCTCAGAAAACAGCCCTCCTGTTCTGACTGCACCACCCTGTGTCATGCTGCCCCGGACAGGCAGGACAGCAGCCCCTCAGCCCCACTCTGTGTTAGATTGCAACTTGGACTGCCGGGCCACTAAAACAGGTGAGAGCTTCCTGCCTCACAGCCACAGCCATGCCCATTCCCCCACAGGAAGACCCTCAGCTCAGAATTTGGTTTTTTTCAAGATGGTCCCTTCTCCTCTCCAAACCTTCCCTAGTTCAGGAAAATGCAGCTTTCCAGTGCCTAAAGGGGTTCCAACAAAGTTGGAGAGGGACTTTGGACAAGGGCCTGGTGTGCCAGGACAAAGGGAATGGCTTCACGCTGCCAGAGGGCAGGGATAGATGGGATTGTCGTGGTTTGACACTGGCCCAACACCAGGCACTCGCAAGAGTCACTCGCTCCCCTGGCACAACCTGAGGCCATTTCCTCCTCCCTGGGAGCAGAGCCCACCCCCTCCTGGCTGCACCCTCCTGTCAGGGAGTGAGAAGGTCACCCCTGAGCCTCCTCTTCTCCATGCTGAGCCCCTTTCCCAGCTCCCTCAGCTGCTCCAGCCCCTTCCCCAGCTCCATTCCCTTCTCTGGATGCACTCCAGCCCCTCAAAGTCTTTCTTGTCATGAGGGGCCCAAAACTGATTCCAGGGTTTGAGGTCCCTCTGCAGTGCCCAGCACAGGGGATGGCCACTGCTCTGGTCTCACCACCACACCATGGTTGGTACAAGACAGGTGTCCTGGGCCTCTTGCCCACCTGGGCACATGCCAGCTTATGTGCAGCTGCTGTCAACCACCACTCCCAGGTTGTTTTCCAGCTCTCCAGCCACTTTTCCCTAAGCCTGGAGCACTGCAGCAGGTTATGGCAACCCAAGGACAGTAGCTGGTGCTTGGCCTTGTTGACTGTCACGCCACTGGCCTCAGCCCATGGATCCAAGCTGTACAGATCCCTCTGCAGAGCCTTCCTGCCCTCCAGCAGATCAACACTTCCACCCAACTCAGTGTGGTTCCAAATTGACTGAGGAACTCATCACCACAGTTCTGCTTTTGCACTCCAGCCCTGGGAAGTGCTACATACCCTATGCCTGGTCTCACCCCAAGGGACGGGTACATACACCGGTCTTCATCCCCACCCTCATCCCCCACAAGCCCGCATAGTAAAGCTCTGCAGCCAGCAGCCATGTGGAGGGATCAGTTTTTATTTCAAAAGACAGTAACACAATTTTTCAATTTAGTATCAAAACACTGGATAGGGTTTTTGTCTCCAGATTGGCCCCAAAAACTGCTACAACCAAGCAGCATGCTCAAACCACAAGCTACACGCTGCAAGTGTGACACTGCCACACTCACGCCTCACAACCACGACACATCAGCAATGCACAGCAAGATGGCTTGTCCCCAATTAAGACAGTAAGAGCAGTCCTGGCCAGGAGGGAAGGTTTGGCTCCCTCCCTCCAGGTAGGCAAAAACACTTCTCCAAGAACACAAGGCTGTTGTATTTAAGCTGTTAAGTGTAACCCAGTGATGAGCAGTGAAGCTTGGTGCATCAGCACTTAGTGAAGGCAAAGCCAGCTCCAGGGTAGCAATGGGTTACAGGGACAGTGGCTTCTCTAAGCCCATCAGGTGAGGAGGGGAAGGGACACAATCCCTGTGAAGGTTCAACTGTTCAGATGACTGGCTTGGCTTAAAAAAAAAAAACAAAACACCAAACCCCCAAAAAATGCACCTTTCACCTAAATTGTTCCTTCCCAACACAGAGTTACCTTAAAGCTGAAAAACTGAACTGTGCTTTTGGCAAACAGCTCTTGGAAAGGAAGTTTTCCCAACATGCTTTCATCCCTAGCCTGGCTACTCTGACTTGCAGCCAGAACCGTCACATCCATTTCCTGCCCTGCCAAAGCAGGGTGGCCCAGAGCCAATTAACAGAAGGTTAATACCAAATTTTAAAGCCAAGAGCTTTGAAGTGTAGCTCACCAGCCTCACACGTTATTTGGAATGTTTATAATGGTTGCTACAAAAAAAGGTAGTTACAAAATGTGTACATCTCAAACGTGCTCTCCAAACATTATTGCATTGTTTATTTCCCTTAATGATACTGTTTGAAGCTCTGCCCAACCTGGTGGCCTTTAACCCTGGAACAAAGGAGATTTGTGTTTGGTTAAGTTGGCAACAGAAGGTAAACTCTGATCCCTGGGTTAGAGGGCAGCAGCAGCTGGGCCGGCATTGCATGGTGGAGGCAGTGGCAGGGATCCATTACATCTCGTTCAGGTCTAGCAGGGTCTGGTCCAGCATTCTTTGCGTGCAGAGATGCTCCTCTTTGGTGGATTTCAGTTTATCTGGCAGGAAGCAAGAGTTGAGAGTTACAAATCAGCATCAAACAACTGAGAGTCCTTTGCCAAAGAAAGCCTGTGCCAGCCCCTTCCCCACACGCTGCCGCAGCGATCCTTGGACAGGAGTGCCTGGCTGGGTGCAGCTGGAAGCTCTGAGGTTACCTGGCTTGTGTGCAGCCCTTGCCTCTCACACTGCCAGTGCTCCCAGTCAGTATGGCCACGGTGCACCTTTAGCCAGAGCTCTAGGCAGTGTTTCACATGCAGGCGTCTCTGACTGCAGCCAGCTCTTTCCAGGGCTTCCACACCTCCACAGCTGACACATGTGGCCCAGCAAGGCACCCAAGAGCAACACACACCTGGAAACCACCCCCTGGAACTACAGCTGGTTATGCCCCCCTTCCCCTCAGCACAGGGCAGGGATGCCAAGCCCAACAGCAGGGAGCAGACTGCCAGCCTGGAGGGCAGCGGGGCAGGAGCTGGGGCAGTGACAGGCAGAGTAAGGAGTGAGGGAGCTGCACCCTGTCTGACACTACAGGCAGCTGTGCAGTCAATTCTCACATGTTCCTTAAGGCAGGAGGAGAGCAGATCAGCAGCTAGTGCTCTAAGTAGGCTTTACTCCAAAGGTGAGCCCACCCATATCACTGGAGACATCCACACGCTGGGACGCTGGACAGACAGGCTGCAGAAAAATGTCCTTTAGGTACAGGCAGATTTCCCAAAGCCACTCCCAACCTCCCCAGGGCCAGAAACTGTGCACAGAGAGAGAACACCCTTCCTTGAGCATGAGCAACGGCAGCATTTAAATACTCCCTGCGGGCACCCAGGACACAGCTTCAGGCTGTGCATTTTGGCACTTGCTGTCAAGATGTCTATGAGCTTTCCCAACACACTTCAGGGCTCTGCAGCTGCACTGGAGCCAGGCCTGGGAAATTACTGCTGCCCCCAAATCTTCTCAGTCAGGACTCCCCTAGACAGGAATGTACTACAGGTGTGCAGTGTCTCACAGACCACAAGGTCAATCATTTATTGGTAGAAGCCATCATTCCATGCACCAGGAAATCCTACAGTCATTGAGCTAAAAGTTGTAGCACTGGACAGGCAGCTTCAAGCAGACATAAGTCTAACCCCACCCCTCAGTTGGGGGGTGCAGCTATTGTGGTTCCATGGAGGAGCCAGGTAGGACCCCCTGGACAAGCAAACAAGACTGCTCAAAAAACAGCAAAGTCTGGGGTGACTTCACCAAGAATACAGGTTACATTTATATATTTAAAAAACGCTTAAATAAATTACAGGATAAATCCAAGTGCCTCATTAAAAAGCAGCAATTGCATAAAATTCGCAAGTCTGCCAGACTTAATGATCAGATTTCACTGTGGTCCACAGCACTGGTGCTCGCAATAAGCTTGTTTAATGGGATTAGTGGGCCCCTTCTCAGTCACACAGATCATGCAGCGTTAACTTCAGCTCATTAGAGAGCAGCCGGTTTTTCTCAAGCTGGCTGTACAGGCGCTCTGCAGCAGCGACAGGATAAGGGAAACAAGAGGAAGAGAAAAAAAGAGAGAAAGGGAAGGTTAGTAGAGCACCAAGATGAGCACATCAAAAAAGCTGTCTCCATAATGTGTGCTTCTGAGGACAGCCCAGGCTATTCCCAAAGGTTTGTTTTTCTCTAACTTGTGCTTCAGCTCAGGAAGATCACAGAGGAAACCAAGTGTGGGCAGAAGTGGAAGTGCTGCCAAAGATGTGCAAAGGCAAAGAAAGGAAGAGGCGACACCAGAAGAGGGGCTCCTTCTGCAGGCTGGGCTGGGCTGGACCCCAGCAAGGACAGAGACCTGGGATGTGCTTTAAGCCTGTGGAGCGCATTGCAAAAATGAGTCCTGCCACAGCTGTACCAGAAACAGCTTCCAGAGGGAGCCACACCACGCTGCAGTGGGATTGACAGGGTTTGAACAGCAGGACAGACACACCAGAAGAACCGAGAATGACAGTATCTCATCCCTGGCCTGGAGGAGCCTCCTTTGAGAACAAGCCTAGTGCCACACTAACAACCCAGATAGGACCGAAGGCAGCAACTGCTTCAGGTACAGGACAGAGGGACTTTTAGAGCACAGGGTCCTCTTTAACATCAGCCTCAGAACAACTACATGAGCAGGGCACAAGCTACCACTGCCTCTGCAGCCGTGGCCTCTCCAGTCCCTGTCCTTATAGCCCCACAGTGGTCTAGCAGCCACACACATCCTCAAGGCTCATGCCCAGCATTCAAGCTCATCGGCAGCTCCACAGAAAGGGAGAACCAATTTGGTCCCTTTCCAGGATCTGTCACCTCTCAGGGCTGGGTGGCCAAAGTCCTGCCACACAGCCTGTCAGCCACAAACAGCCACTACAGAGAACACATTCAGCATCTCTCCCTACTCATTTGCATGAGCAGAGTCTTCCCAGCCTGACAGCTCCAATTCCTGCATTTAGGGGAATTCCAGGCAGTGAAAAAACCTTACACATCATCTTCCAGCCTGGCAGAACCAACCAGCACCACCTGCAGAGACATCAGTGTTATGTCTCTGATGGAGGAGTGAGCCTACAGCACAGCCTTGGCCTTGGGCTTCTCCTCTAATCCTTGTACCACGAGGAATCTCAGGCACCCTGTGAAGGGGAGCTACACCATTCCTCATTGCTTTAAATCTGGGAATATTTTGCTCTTGAACAAGACCTAGCTGGGTAAAACTCCAGAGAGTTGAGTGGTTTACATTGAGCAGCCAAAGCATGTCACCCTCCCCAGAGTCTCAGCTCAGTCCCTCCAGTGTAACACCAGCCCACAGAGGGGGAAACTCAACTTCAGCTTCATCCTCAGCTTCTCTCAGTCCTCAGGACCTGCTCTAACTGCACCCTGCTCTGCAGGAGAGGGCAGTAATGCTGATTGATTATCCCTTCTTTAAAGCCACCAAGGGACCAAGGCACAGGCAGAGAAGACAATGATTTCTGTCCTATCACAATCTGGAAGTGGAGGAAGTTGTGGGTACACAGCATCCTGGCCCATGCCTTGCACAACAGCTACTACTGCTGTGAGGACTCTGGCTCTATGCTGGCTCTGAGCAGCCCTGATGCCAGTCCCCAGCCCCAAGTGATCCAGGCTGGTCCTGGGTCTCCCAAGCAGCAGAGGATGAGAGTGAACTGTGCTCAGTAGGACTTGGTGCAACAACTCACAGCTTTCAAGCAAACATTCCTGCTTGTGTATAGGGACTTGATGGTTCACCCACACAAGGCAGCAGACTGGAGTGTTTAGCATCACCCTTCCCAGACTCCAGGAACAGCTTCTCCACATAGAACACTTGCCCAGGTCTGCAGCAGTTAGGCCATGTTTGGCCTGCTCCCTTCTCTGCCCAGCCCCAGGGCAGCATCACCAGCTATCCCTGCCACCTGAGGAGCCCCAGGACGTGGCCCTCCTGGTCAGTTAACCTATGTTTGCAGCACTCCCACATCACAGCACAGCTCACAGTAACCAGCCCGCACAAGCCCAGCAATCCAGTCAGACCAGATGCCTCCAAAACCTCCCAGGGTAGACGTTGCATCACCCACCCACATACCCATTCAGCACTCAGAGTGGATTCCTTCCAGATGAGTGGGGAAAGGGCCTGCCACAGCCCAGCCTTAGATAACATTCCTGGGAACACCACTGTGCAGAGTAGAGCCACCAGCTCCCCACAGCAAGAGTCAGGATGCAATTAGACCTCCCTGTGAGGAGAGAGGCACTTCCCAAGGGCAGGCTGCCACCTCCCACCCACTAAAAATCACAGAAGGAGTGAGGTTAAAAGGGACCACTGTGGGTTATCTGGTCCAACCTCCCTGCTCAAGCAGGGTCACCCCAGAGCACACCACACAGGATTGTGTCCAGATCATTCTGGAATATCTCTAGTGAGGGAGACTCCACACCCTCCCTGGGCAATCTGCTCAGTGTTCAGATACCAACACAAGAAAGGAATTCTTCCTCATATTGAGGTGGGACTTCCTGGGCAGCAGTTTCTATGTGTTGCCTGACCTACTGCTGGGCACCACCAAGCAGAAGCTGGTCCATCCTCTGACAGCCTCCCTTCAGATACTGACAATGATGGCATCCCTGTTGTCTTAAGAGCTGACAATGGAACACTGGACTGGAAGCCTTCACATTTACAGAAGCCCTGCCCCTCCCACAGGATCCAGATCCTCAACTCCAGCTGCAGTTGGGTTACTGAAGAGTTCTGGGTTCTTGCTTTGTGCTTACAGGGCAGCTACTGCCCCTCATCCCAGACGAGTCTGACCACACTTTGAAATTCCTTGAATGCTCCCTCCCATCCCCACCCAGACCTGCCACCAAAGACAGAGTGGGACAGGCTGGGGCAGGTGAGTGTGCCTGGATTATCCTGACTGCCAGTGCTGTCATGTGGAGACCAGAAGGGCACAAACCTGAGAAAGCCACGGGAAGTGTCCCATGTCATCAGAACTCTGCTCACGAAGGGCTCTTCGGGCACTGTGGCAGATGAACCGATCCAGAAAGGAAAAAGTATTTGACCAACCACCATGAGGCAGCACATACCATTCTGAGAGGCTGACCAGTGTTTATCATACCAGATCAACTAGCAACAGTGCAGCGGTGACACACACCAGGCATTCACAGCCCACTGCCAGTGGCAGTGCTCAGTGGGAAGCTCCATGCCACACTCCTAGAAGGATCCTGCAGCCCCCAGCCCCTGCATGGGGAGGGCTCTGCAAAAGATTCCCTGGCTCAGATGCTCACAGCCCTGCTGCAGTGCCTTCTCATTCCTAAAGCAAAAGGCCATACATCCCTCCCCCTGCCACAGGCAGCACCTCACACCCAACCAGTTCTGCCCCAGTGGAGACCAGCCAGAGCTCACACAGTATTTATTGGCTTCCACACCCTGGCTAGCGACTATCAGGTGTGTGACCTCCCACTGCAAGCCAGCGTTTGGCAACTGTTGCTGGTGAACACTCCAAAGCAGGCAGGAATGAGGAGTGTCTTCAGTCAGGCGCAGCTCCAGGGCCTCCTGCTGCAACCCCCAGCCTCCCGTTTGACCCCACAGGCCCCGTCTGCAGAGCTGCCATCACATCTGGGAGCCAGTAACACACCCCAAAGAAAAATCCAGCATGCTAGTGAGGTCTGTGTTCCACCGAAGGTGACACCAGTTTGAAGGCAATGCTGAAACAGTTACTCTAAAGCAGCAAGTGGTCACCAGAAACCCATTTCTCAAAAGCAACAGCCATTTATACAAGAACTGTTTTCCTTAAAAAAGGTGACATCATGCTCAAGCAAGAGGCAAGAGAAATACAAAAGGAGCTTTATGGCTCCACACAAGATATGCAGATGAGAACAACATCCTCCCAGCTCCCCCGACACAGAAAGGGCAGCCCCTCAGAGCAGGCTGTGTCTGGCACATCAGGTCACACAGAGGCAGCTTTGTTTAGGAGCAAGTGCAGTAGAACTGGGGGGCTGCTGCTGCTTCCGTGTCTTTACAGCACCCGTTCCCAGGGATGCCCTGTGCACAGTAACTGGAAAAAGGTACTGGAATTCAGAGTGAGATGAAGAGAGCGTCAATGCTGGGTGCAGATGCAGAACAAGCCACCAAGCAGAGAGACAAATCCAAAGTGGAGTTTGGAATCACAAGACTTATCTGTGTGAGACAGAAGGAGACACTAATTTTAAGAGAAGCTTCTGTGTTCGTGCACAGCAAACTCTGCTTAGGGAACTTTGGGACACTTGTGTTAAGGCTCTTCTCTATGGGGTGAGGACCTGGTCTCTCCTGGGTTAGTGCAAGGACCAGATGGAGCAGTTGTTAGCAGCACCCACTGCAGATCTGAACACAAAGCTGAGGAGCAAAGTTGCAGAAACACACAAGTTCAGCTACTTCCACAGATCAGTTCGTGATCCGGCCCATCTCAAGCCTGTTGTGGCAATTCCCAAGGAATCCACCTGAGCACCATCCACAGCCTCTTCCAGAAGGAATCCTGAGACCATGGCTCAGTGGCTACAGCAGACAACAAAGCCGCATTTCCTGAGAAAGCCTTTCCCACTGGGAATGGGAATTGCACTCGAATTTTAGTCAGAACCCTTTCAGGCCAGCACAGCACTTGGTTACACATGCAGATCACGAGGACCTAGAGTTAGAGGACGGCATGCTGGGGCACCTTGGGCAGATCTGTAGAAGTAACCTGGACGGCACAGCGCCGTCGATTCTCCCACTACGGAAAACCACAGCAAACCAAGCAAGCACTGGCGGCCCGGCCTGCTGAAGCGAGAGGCGAACGCCAGCCAGCTCATATTTACATGGAAGTCATGTCATTCAGGGCGTGGTCCAGTTCCTCACTAATTGCTTTGTACTTCAGTTTCTGGGCATAGAGCTCATCTAGAAGAGGTTTAGGAGGAGAACAAAAGGAAAACAATGAGGGAAGGCAAAGGACTTCTTCCAACACTCTGGGGCAGGAAAAGCAGGATGGGATTCACGGATAGAAGAAAATGAAGTTAGATGTGGAGCCATCACGACTCCGTGTTCACCCCCAACAGGGAAAAGGAGGGTTCCAGCAGCCTGAGGACTGACTGACCCACAGCTGCCTTCCAGGATTACAATCCAGCTCCAAGGGCAGCAGAACCAAGCACTCAAACCACATCACCTTGTAAAAACAAGCTGTCCAGCTAGGTCAGCAGGAACCAGTGATAGGAGGAGCAGCAGGGAAAGCAACTCCATCCACTTAGGGAGAAGCTTCCTACATCTGAGGAGAACACTGATAATTGAGGTGCTTTTTTTCTCACCTGTGTCTCAATGCATGGACTGGCTTGGGAGAAGTCAGTCATGTAATAGAGGTGGGCATCAGAGGAATTCCCATCCTGCAGGACGCAGTGAGGTGGGGGAGCAGACTGGCCACACCAGTGCTCTCCATCAGATAATGGAGCAGACAGGCAGCTCTCCACCTCCAGGGAAGGGCGGGCCTGGAACAGTGCTGATGCATCCCTGAGCCCTGCAGAGCTGGCACAGGCTGCTCCAGCTCTGGCTGCCTGGGCTATAGAACAGCTGGGCATGCTGTTAACAGCCTCACAGAGCCTGGGGAACTTTGTCAGCTGTCATAAACTAGGTCACTTCAGCAGCAAGGCTGCAGACCACAGCCAACTCTCAATCAACAGGTTTCAAGGGGAGCATGCAGGGATATGGAGGATATTTTGCAGTTCCAAATAAAAGCTTGTCCTGGATCATAAGGTGGCTCAGATTGCTGTTTGGCTGCAGTTCTGGAACAGCTCAGCTGACACCATTGCTATTTCTAGATAATAAACCTCCAGAGTGACTCCAGACAGTAGGATGGTGCTTTGTATCTCCAAGACCTGGCACTAAAGACCATAAAGGCACACCTGTGGTCAAGGTAGGAGGCCTGTAAGAGTTTTGGTTTACCAGCATCACCACTCTGGCCACAGCAATCCACAGAAGTATCTGGCCACAGTCCCAGATTTAAGGGAGGCAGCTGAAACCTTCTCCTCCTGTGGCTTGGGGCAAGGTTCTGCAAAGGCTGGCCTCAGGAGTGTTCCTGAAGAACTGTGTGAAGGAATGGGAGGAGGAAAGGAACCCACCCTTGGCACAGGCTGACTACCCCATGGATTGAACTACTGGCGATCTAACCTTGACTCAGGACCCACACTGGGGAGTCTGAGTCTTCACGGGGGCTGTTTCAAGACTCGCTGATTCCTGTGGTTGACTTGCAAGATGCTGTTTGCAGTAGCCAGCACATGCATGACATCCTGCACGCAAGAACGTTATTGTGACCAATTCTTACCAGTTCAGGTGTTTCTTTCCTATGCTACTCCTAAATTATTTGGGTTAAGCTGGAGCACAGGGATCTAGTTACATTCCTGAGGACATCAGTACCAAAAATACACCAGCTATCTAGATAAGGCCAGGTGTCTGGATCAAAAGCTTGAGATCTGCTACAGCACAGCCGGAGAACTGTTTTTGGAGCAGAGTCACAGGGCAGGACTCTTGCCAAGCCTCACCTTGGAGGCCAAGTCAGGTTATGCTCCAAGCAATGAGGAGCACAGCAGCCTCTCTGCTCTCCAGCTACCTGAGAGATAGCCCTCCTCAGCTTCTGACTCAACACATATTCCTTGGTTTCCTATCCCCAGAATGTACCTTCCAGATCATCAATGGTCTTCTCCAGCTTGGCTACAGAGCGTTCAGCAAATTCAGCACGGGTCTCCGCCTGTCAGACAGAAATAAGGCAGTTAGTGCAAGAGCTCTACAAAGGGCATCAGTCCCAGGACATGGAGTCTCCCATCCTTCACATCTCCCCAGTCAAGCTGAGGCCAGCCCACCCAGCTGGGCCATCCTGACATGGTCACTCACCTCTTTGAGTTTATCAGTCAGAATCTTGATCTCTTCTTCATATTTATCCTCTTTTTGAGAGTACTGTGGAAAAGGAGTCAGCAGTCAGCAGCCCCAGATACCTCCCACTCCAGAGAGCCCACAGCTACAGAGGGAGACATAAACTCCTCACTGCAGCCCACATGCCGACAGAACCTTCCAGCTGGGAGTTGTTCACATTCCTACCCAAGTCCAACAGAACTGGGTCGGGTGGCAAGTCCCACATCATGCATGGAACACAAACTTGGATGCAGAAAAATTCTCATCCTAACATTTTCACAGCTTAAACATCCTGGCTGATTGAGTCTGCCCCAAGGCAGGGAAGGGCAGCCAGGCTTCCCGCACCCCAGCTTCCACAGCCCTCCAATGAAATGTGTTAGCCCTCCCAGCAGAGCAAGCACAGCACTCCTGGCTTGCTTAAGACTGCAGTTGAGACATTTCCACCCCACTGGGTGCTCTGCTGTTTACACACCCTCCTAGCACAATAGCAATGTTTCTGGCCCTGGGACAGGCAGCCCTACCTTCTCAGCCTGAGCCTCAAGAGACTTGAGATTGTTGGTGACATTCTTCAGCTCCTCCTCCAGCTCGGAACATTTACTGTGGGGTTTTGTAAGGAAAGGGGGGAAAAAAAAGGAAAAGAAGAAGTGGGAGGGAAAGACAGGAGACAAGAAGTGAATCCACGTGCAGGGAAGACCAGGAAGTTCTTTTAGGAGACTGTCTGAGATCAGACTGGATAGGACCCTGCTTTGAGGCACCTGTACAGAAAGCAAGTTCCCTTTTTGCCTCCGAGCTCATGTTTGAAGTATTCTGCCAGCACATGCACGGAGCACAGAGCTGAGCAGTGAGATGTGGACACATGTTTCTGCCAGACCTGGAGTCTCCAAGAAGAAGCTTCATGTTTAGTGTGCTGTACAGAGGGAAGCTGTTCTGACGGACAGAAGGACAGCCACCACCACTCAGACAGGGATATTTATGGGCAGAGAAGACAGAATGTTCCAGGAGAGAGAGAGAGAGACGCAGTTAAGCTGAGGGGAGGAGCATAGTGAGGAGACCACATGAGTTCTGGTTTAATGGTTCAAGAAGGGAAAGGTTAGTACCTTTTCTCCGGCAACAGACAGACACTTCAAGTTCTGGTCCATCACTCTGATCTGCTCCTGCAGCTCCCGGCAATGACTGTTAGTGACGGTCACATAAGGGCACAAGCCAGGTGGGGGCAAGGTCAAAAGGAGCACCAAAACCACACCACCACAGAGCAAAAAGGGGGGTGGAGGGAAACACAAAAAAGTCATGGTCACAACATGCACGTCTGGGCGGGAAGCACAGTGCTGCTGCTGCTGCGTACACACCAACTGTGTTAGACAAGGCCCAGAGCACGGAAAGATCCTGACAGCTCCTCAAGGATCAGCTAAAGCATCCGGACACATGAAAGGAGCCCAAACACCAGGATTTGTGTCTCTGCTCTGAGCTGAGGAAGCCCAGATTCCTGCTCAGCAGTGCAGAAGCCTGTAGTGGTTTACTGCAAATACTTGGAGAGGCCCGGAGACCAGCCTCAGCCACAGCTCTGCCCTCAGCCACCCCATGTGCCATGTCAGCCCCTGGCCCAGGAGGCCTCTGCCACTTCAGGACAAGCATTGTGCTCTGTAGCAACGTGAACAATCTTGTGACTGCACGCACAAAGCCGTGCTGGTGAATGCTGAGGAGAGGAAGGCTCTCAAGCCTCCCTGACTAGGGAGTGCCTCCATGCAAAGGGGCAGAGCATCTCCACCCAAGGCAAATTGCATCACAAACTCCATGTCCTGAGTGGAGCTAACCCTGTTTCAAGAAGGTGAGTGCTTTCATCCCTTTCCTTTGTGGATCTAAACCCACCCTGTGCTTCAGGCCTTGTGTAACAAAGTTAGCAATGCAGTGTTAGTGCCCATGCAGACCTGCCAGGTACATGCAAGCGGACTACTCACGACTCTGCGAGCTCAGCTCTCTCTTCAGTACGCTCCAGATCTCCTTCAATGATCACCAGTTTCCGAGCAACCTGAAAAGGAGAATCAGAGTCAAGAGGAAAGGAGGATGGTTTTGCGCTTGTAGGCTCTGCATAGCAGCAGATGGAATGAATGCCTGCAGGAGCCACTGGGGCTGTCAGAAGCTTTTGGCCAAGCAGAGCACTGATGTAGCTCTGCTGAGAGTCAGGCTCTGCCCCTAAGTTTGCTATGAGCAGGAAGAAGAGTCAACTCTCCTGGCCCAGGTCAGTCGTACTACAACACCCAAAGGCCTCACCTCCTCATACTTCCTGTCTGCCTCCTCTGCGATGTGCTTGGCTTCCTTGAGCTGGATCTCCTGCAGTTCCATCTTTTCTTCATCCTTCAGAGCTCTGTTTTCAATTACTTTCATGCCTCTGCCCAAAAGCAAGCACAAGGAGGGGAGATGTGTAAAACAATCTTGGGCAAGCCAGCAGGGCAATGTGTTTCCAAGCATTAACGGCACTGCCCTGGATGCACAGTGCTTCCCGATAAGCCATGGCTCCTCTGAATGCAGAAGGTGGCACAGGAAGGCAGAGGTCACTGGGCTGATGTGAATACAGCAACCTTGGAATTTACTGTTCCTTGGACCATTCCTCCAGCAGATTACTGGGCTCCCAGGCAAAGGCAAGTGCAGTGCTGCTGAGACAAGCCCAGCTGTCTTAGGGACTCGGCACAGTCAAGTCAAGCACTTCCCCAGCTAGAATGTAGGAAGAGCCAAGTCTGTTTCTATGGCAGGCCACCAGCTGGGTCAGGCTGCTCACGGTGTGTGCATGAGGAAGCACATAAGACAGCTGGAAGTGGACCACGCCCCTCTGAATCACAGGCCAGGTCAGGGGACATCTGCCAGTTAGGGAGCATGCTGGCAGAGGCAGATGGAAGAGAGGGTGCCTCACCAGCAGTCACCTTTACAAGGCAATGGTGTCCCTGAACCCATTTACTTCTCCTTTGGAGGGAGGGATGCATGGTAGCACATGGCACTTCCTCACTCCCTAGCCTCAGGTTCCAGGACACTCAAGGCCATCAGCAGCCTCAGGTTCATCAGCATTGTTTCAGCTGCTCTGCATAAGCAGGCACCGACTCCCATATCCAGCCTTGATGTGGGATCTCCTCCCCGACTCTGGGAAGCCCAAAAAGTTGATGGCACTGGACCCCTGATGTTTGACAGAGTGCGAGCAGGAGCCCTTGCTCACCTTTCGCTCTCATCTGCCGCCTTCTCAGCCTCTTCCAGCTTCTGCAGAGCTGTGGCAAGGCGCTCCTGAGCTCGGTCCAACTCCTCCTCTACCAGCTGGATACGGCGATTCAAAGATGCTACTTCTGCCTCAGCCTGGAGGGAGCAGAGGAGGGTACTCAGCCTGTGCAGGTTCAGCAGCTCAGGTAGGGCAGCTGAGCTCTGCTGTCAGGTCAGCAGCAGCACACAGGAGCCCAAAGCAAATCCAGGGTGCTTTAGCCACTCTCCCAGAGGCAAGCAGCACGTTTAGCTCTGCAACACTTCCTGCACACTTTATCCGTACAGCAGCCTTCCTGCAGGCTTCTCCCTGTCAGCCTGCGCTGCTCTGACATTTTAAGCCATGAACACTAAGGAGATGACTTACACCAAGGGCTGCCTCTGCAGCTGCCGGAATCCTGCCAGGCCACTCATCATAGCCTTGTTTATCTGCCACACCAGAGCGTGGTGACAGCTGCCACTTAGCAGAGAGTCAGCTTACTGGTGTGATCTGGACATGAGCATTGCTTGAGGCAAACCCTCTCACCAGACCCGTGAGAAGGATTAACATGTTCAGGGATGTGCCAAGCTGTACTGGGTGCTGGCAGGCTGGGCTGGTCACAGGCACTGCCCAGCCCCAGGGCTTGCTGCTGCAGTGTCCACAGCCCCAGCAGAGAGCCTGCAGTACTTCAGGCTTCCTTCCTCCCAGTGACTTGCTAATGATCCAGAGAAGGAGCAAAAGCCTTCTCCAGTCATGAGAGACAGGTAGAGGAGGCTGCTCCCCAGCAGCAGCTGTCTTGGTTCAGTCATACACATTGGGAGCTGGTGAAACTGCTGACAACCTGCAGACATTTGCCAGAAATGTGACCACAAATGTGACTGAGGCTTTAAGGAGCTGGCATAGATCAGAGGCCATCCCAGCCCCCTACCACTGACCTAGTCAGCCTTCAAAGAGGCCACAAGGTACAAGCCAGCCCCTATGGCACTGTGCTGGCAATAGAGATGGCAGGGAACACAGACCATGCAGTTTGTGCTCAGTTCATCACTCGTGTGGCAGAGCCACTTGCCTGTGCTCAGTAAGGAAATACAGCACTGCCATCACCTGTGCCTTGCTCCAGCGTTGAGTCAGAACACAGCCAGGGCAGATACAGAGGACAGGAAATGCCCTTCAGTGGTGCTGAAAACAAAGCACCTCAAGGCCAAGGATGAAAATCCCTTCAGTGGCAGTGGATCAGACCCAGACTAAACAGTCAACTAGAGACTTGCTGCAATCTGTTTTGGGACCCTGGGGGGCATGACCTGTTTGGCCATGAGGCCCCTGTTTATAGCCACATCCATGTCAACTCCAGCCAAAGCCCAGGGGAGCCCAGATGCTTTAGGAACTCTGACATCCCATCAGAGCCCCCTAGGGGAGCCCAGAATCCTGCTCCCCAACAGGATTACAAAGGCAGGCAGGAGTGCAGCCATTCCAGGGCAGCACTGTGATCTTCTGCAAAGATCCAGGCACAGGCACATGCTAGACAAACACAAAATATCCCAGCTGCACACAACAAAGCATCCTTCCTGGACACACTGCTCCTCACCGTGCCCAAGGAGGGCGGAGCAGAGTGATGAAAGGCTCTCACTCACTAACACTGAGGCTAACACCCGGTGTTAGAGTGGGGCCCAACACCAGTTGTGCCCAGTTCTCAGAGGGGCTGTCCAAGCTCTCCCCCCGCTGGCACTGAGGCAGCCCTGGCAGGTTATAAGACCAGGCTGGGAGAGCACAGAGATCCCATGCAGGTACACCCAGCTCTGGAGAAGCCCACACCCCTCTGGCGCCCAGAGCCAACACCCACTCTGCTGAAAGGGGATGTGGTCTGCCTGAAGAGGAACACAACAATACCTTTAACAGAACTAGGAAGGAGACTGCCTGACACACATCTTTTCCCTATTAAAGGGGCAACCAGCCGTTGAGCTGGAAGACCTCCTCCTTCCTTCTCGCAGGCAATGGAGACACACCAGTACAGTGGGCCTCCACTTAGTCCTGACTTCCTGCAGGCAGTACTCAACCCACCCAAAACCCAGCCTTAATTTTGAGGAAGTGCCTCTCCCCTGCTGCAGAAGAGCCCTTACACCTCCTGTTCCGCTGCTTCTCCCTGGATACAGATGGAACTGTCAGGCTTTCCCAGATGACTCTTCCAGGCACCCCTGCAACAAGTGGCACATTCCAGTCATTCTGCGCTTCCTTCAGGAAGGCAACCCTGAACCAGGGAGCACCTGGTGGCCCAGCAAATCAAGTGAGAAGCTCATCCAGGCCTTCAGGACTCACCATTGCTTCCCTAAGAGATTCAAGAGGACTCCCCAGGACGCAGGGCCAGGCAAGCCCTGGGCACCATACTGGGAGCATTAGTTGTCTCCCCTAAAGGAGGTCCAGGGAGCTGGGTGAAACACGCCTGTACCCGCGACAAGGGTGCTACTACAAGGAGAATTCCTTATGTGGCTGCAAAGAAAGAGCCCAGCTGAAGCCTGGGAGTGGCAGGAGCTTCTGCCATGGGCCTGGGCAGCAGAGCCCGATCCATCCCCCGGCAGTGCCACAGCACTGTCACGGACACAGCCTCGAGCACTCAGGGGGGAGGGCTCAGCTTCACGCTTCGAATGCAGCAAAGTCACTGCAAATTCAACGAGAGTCACGCTTAGATTCGAGCCAGGACCTGTCCCGTGTCACCCCATCCCTGTCCCCAAAACGCCACCAGCCCTGCCGGTGTCCCAGGCCCAAGGGAGCCGGCCACCACGAGGTCCTGCCCGTGTCACCCCATCCCTGTCGCCAGCCTTTCCGCTGCTCCCAGCCCGGCGGTGAGCGCGAGCGCTGCCAGCTCAGATCCTGTTGTTGCCGCTCCCTCCTCGCTTTCAGGCAATCCCAGCCCAGCCCCCGCCTCCCCCCGCGGCTGCCGGTCTCAGGGGCAGTGGAGACCCCCGCTCGCCGGGATCCGGGCAGGATGAGGAGTTTGGGGCTGCTTCAGAGGGCTCCTGCGCTGCCCCCATCCCGAGGGAGCCCGCTCATTCCTTCCATCTTACCCGCGCAGCTCCGGGCTCGGGGCCGCACAAGATGGCCGGGGCCTCCCCCTCCCCCCGGCCGGGTCCCCCGCTGCTGCCGCCCGGCCCGGGGCACCGGGAACAGCGAAACAACGACGGGCCCCGGCCTGGGTGGCTGCTCAGCACCACGAGCGGGTCCCGGAGACCCAGAGAGAGCCCGGACACAGAGCGAGAGCCCCGCTCCCAGCTTACACGCCAGCCCGGGCCGGCATCCCAGCGGCACTCCCGCGGCTCGGAGCGATCCCCGGCCCCGGGCGCGCCCCGTCCGGCTCTGCCCCCGCGCGGCGGCCCCGGCGGTACCTGCTCGCGGTTGCGGCGCTCGGCCTCCACCTCCCGCTGCAGCCGCTCTGCCCGCTCCTCCGCATCGTCCGCCTGCTGCTGCAGCACCTGGATCTTGCGCTTCACCGCCTCGATAGTGGTGGCCCCGGCCATGCTCGGCGCCTCCGCTCCAGCCCCGCCACCCCCACACACCGGGACCGCGCCCGGAACGGCCGGACGGAAGTGACGTCACTTCCGGCCCGGCCCGCGGGCGCGTTGCCGGGGAGATGAGGAGCGGCCGCCGCGCCCGGGGCGGGGCAGGGGCACCGAGACCCGAGGGACCGGGGGCACCGGCACCGCGCGGGCAACGCAGCCCGGGACTGGCCCCAGTGGGACGGGAACACGCGAGAAGGGGGCACCGGGCCGGGGGGGAGCACCGGGACCCGCCCTGTACGGGTGGGACTGGCCCCACGCGAGTGGGGGGACACCGGGACCGGCCTCGTGTGTCACAGGGACCAGGCCCAGCCTCCCGGAGCCCGGAGCACGCACACGGCTCCACACGGTTTTCCCTGCCCCGCCCCGCTCCGTCGCCGGACACCGCTCAGCCCCGCGGGCTGCATTTGGGCACGGCCCCGCCCTGGCTTCGGGCGCTGCCACCCCTGGAGAGCCCCCAGACTCTGCCGGGGCCAGGAGCCCACAGCCCTGGAGCAGATCCTGCTCCTTCCTTCCACCCAGGGACGGGGCTGTGGTCGCCAGGCTCCCACTCCGCTTCCATGTGCCAAATCCCAATGGTGCAATGGCCTGAGGCGAGGCGAAAACCCTCCTGTCTCAGGGCAGATAACGCTGCGAAGATCAGCATTCGTCAGAGCTGGGAGCTGTGTTCCTCGGTGTCATAAGGGTCGTAGAGCCCTCCAAGAGCTCAATAAACACATCACTGAGCCCTGTTACTGCTCCCATTCACCAGAAAGCCTATTCAGCAGTGCTTCAAGCACGTGGATAGAAGGGATAGGCTGTGGGCTGCTGGCCTGAAACCCTCGGCAGCCAAGCAGATAGACACTGCGGGAGTATTTGCCTGGGATGGCACGAATGGTATAGCGTGTTTCCAGGGATGAGGTGGGAATCAAAAGGGCTCAGTTGGGCTGGAAGCACCTGGGAGGCAGCTCTGCCCTTTCAACGCTCCAGGATGCAAAATCCCTCCACTTCCCAGAGCCAGGGGGAAACTGGAGAACCCCCATTGGCCACCCTCGGGGGTGGCAGCCAGGAAAAGGGGCTCCAGGTGCACAGAGGGATCCGTGAGGAAGCAAGTGGGGATGTGGTGACAGCAGGGAAAATGCCAACAAGGAGCTGAGGGAGGCAAGAAGGGTGTGAGGGAGGGAAAGGGCTCCCAGAGCTCTGCAGTGCTGTACTCGACACAAGCCGATTCCAGTACAGGCCTGGCGACAGGAACCTGCAAGCAAAGCTGCAGGGTGACGAATGTCCTAGGGCTCTGGAGCTCCCAGTGAGACAAGGCCAGGTGCTGTGCTGGCGCTCAGGCCCTTCCCCACGGGCACAGTGGGAGAGGACGGCTCCTGCCTTCTCTGCGTCAGAGCTGGGCTGCATCGCCCCGACACTGGACCCTGAGACATCGCAGCCCCACGAGGACTGCCAGGTGCTGACAGGTGATGAGCGGGGCCTCATGCCTCGTGACGGCAGGAGAGCGGCCACGGGGTGAAACCCTGCACCGCTCGCGCCATTGTTTTCCTGGAAACAGCGGACAACAATAGCCGGGCTGTGCGATGAGCCCATGAGCCCCCGCCCACAAGGGGATGAGGGCTCCCCTCTCCTCCTTCTCCTTCTCGGAGCTCGGCTCCTCCACCCCCAGCCGTGACTCAGAGCTTCCTGGGGACACATGGAACCCGTGTCCCGCACTTGATGGGCTGCTTGCTGCCCGGCTCTGCCCTCCGGATACGTCCTTCACAGGACCGCTCTCTGCTCCTAAACACCCACACATCTTTACCGGGAGCACACTGAGCCGGACAGGGACCTTCGTGTGTCCCCAAGGCACAGGGAACGGCTGCAGTCCCACCAGGAAAGGGGACAAGGCAGCACTCAGCTTCCACCCAACACCCCATACATACGTCTGCTGCCTTCTTCTCTGCCAGCTCCAGCTTCTCCTGGGCGTCTTTCAGGGCCTCAGAGTATTTGTCCAGTTCATCCTCAGTTCCCTTTAGCTTCTTCTGCATGGCAGCGAGCTCATCCTCCAGCTGGAAGGACAGTGGTGTCACCACAGGTGGACACCACTCTGAACCCCCGCACCCCAAGAGAGTCCTGCCTGCCCCATCCTAGGCTCAGCTCTGCCCCATGGCATCCCTCCTGCCCCATCCTTGGGACCAGCTCTGCCCCACAGTGTCTGTCCCTTTCCCACATCCCACCAGCTGGCAGGGACTGAGTTCTGGACAGCCCTTGGGGTGCCCTTGAGCTGTGGGATGGTGGCAGCTGTCACACTCTCATACCCCAGGCAGAGTCTCTGTTGAGTCTGGGTTCAGCGTGACCTAGCACAGGCAGAAGCCACCCCCCAACACCCCTGGGCTGGGGACTGTGGCTGTCTGCCCTACCTGCTTGCTCCGCTCCTCTGCCTGCTTCTGCTCAGCTTCCGCCTGCTCTGCCCGGTCCAGGGCATTTTCCTTGTCCAGCTTCAGCATCTGCATCTTCTTCTTGATGGCCTCCATCCTTGGTGGGACACAGGCAGCAGTGGGTAGAGGGATGCAGGACAGACAATGGGTGGGTAGGGCAGCTGTGTTGCCTGTGCCCCACTGACCGTTTATCAGCTCTGCCCAGCACAGGGCCTTTGCCTTTCTTGGGCTGACCCGCCTCCCCACCTTCCCAAAAAGTCTGTGCTCGGGACCCATTGTGCATCCCGGAGGCTCCGGGTGGTCACAGCCTTATTTGGGCTCCCGAGGACAGCTGGGGCGTTATAAAAAGCAGCAGCAGGTCTGCGAGAGGGGGTCCTGCATTGTCCCAGGTGCCCCCTCCCCCCATGCAACAGGACACCATGGCTGGTGCCCTGAGTGCTTCCTCAGGGTGTTTAACTGGGTCTGTGCAGCACTGGCACGAAGTTCTCACCCCCCATTTGCCTTCCTAGTGGGATGTTTTGGTCGCTCTGGGCTGACATTTACCCCTGCCTGGGGGCGGCATGGAAAAGGGCAAGATCATCCTGGCGCTATTTTGGGAGTAGGGGCTTAGCCAAGAGTGTTTGGCTCTACAGGGAGCAGCAGGGGAAACTGCACCCAGCACCAGGGGCAGAACCCCCCCGGAGCCTGCTGAGCCCCAAGCCCAGCTCCAGCCATGCTGGTGCTTGGTATTGAGGTGGAGGATGCTGTTGGCAGCTGGAGGAGCAGATTCCTCAGGCGCAGGGAGGAATTCTCAGGGCTAGTGGTAGCACTTCATCCACACCTGAGGGATTTGCAGCCTCCTCGTGCCAGCCCAGAGGTCCCACTGGCCCCATAAATCAGGTTAGGATCTCCCATGGAAGAGATCCACTGCTCCCACCCAGGGATAGATGTTGAGGGCTAAAGGGGGCAGCACCCAGGGACCTGGGGGACAGAGACCTGGTGGCAGCTCCTGGCACCCTGGGCAGAGCACTGGGGGGAACAGGGTCCACCAAGGGCCCTGAGTAGTGGCTGTACCTCCATAAATAACCCCCCCATGCCAGGGCAGTGGAGACAATGCTGGGCATGGGGCCACGAGCCTTTGTATTGTCATCATCCCTGGCATGAGCGGGGGGACAGGTGGCGAGCGTTGACCCCGCTACCATCCCAAACCTCTGCCAACCCCCAGGATGGCTCTGGGCTCCCTCTCTCAAGTCCCATGGAGATGGGCAGACAGGTTTTATTGCAGCAGTGAAGACTAGCAGAGGGTGCAGGAAAGGGTGCAGAGGGACCCCCTGCCTGAGGCAGGGCACAGGCAGCATCTGGCCAAGTCAGTGCTGGGCGTCCCTGGCGCTGTAAGAATATGTTTGATATTTAGTTGGTTTTCCAATAAAACAACCTAATATCAAACATATCAGACAGAGACAGAGGCAGATGGAGGTGGGAGGACCCAGAGTTCAGCTGCCTGTAAGAGAAAGAGAAGAATACGCTGGGAGCTGGGGCGGGGGTGGTACCCAGGTATAACCCCCGAGGCACTGCAGAGGCAGCACCCAGCCTCACCTCAGTGCCTGGAGCCTGTGCCGGTGCTGGGGTGCTCGGGATGCGGTGCTGGAGCAGGAGGCGTCCTGTGGCTGAGATGAAGCTGGAGCAGGGCAGTGCAGGCATGGTCTCCTGGCATGGCATGTCAGGGCACACCATGACATGCACTGGCATGGAGTAGCATGCCAAGGCAGGCAGTTCTGGGGCCGAAGGGACCCCACGTCCATCACCATCTTACCTGGGCTGGCTTGGGGGACTCTGCTGCGCTCTGGCTTGGGGCTTGCCTGGCCGCCGTTTATAACCGCGCTCGGCTGCACCGAGCAGAGGGACGTGGCCAGCAACAGCCCTGGCTCTGCACACGTGGCCTCGTTCCCATTAATTACCACCCATTGACGTCCCCCTGCCCCCTCCATGGACCCCCGCGCCCTTGCCGCCCAGCACTGCTGGTCGATGCGGTCGATGGCCCTGCGCTGCCTGCTCCTGCCCCTGGTCACACTCCCTGTCATTAGCAGGGCTGTCAATACTGGGGGGCCAGCCCTGGCCTGCGGGCCCTGTGCCACCAAGGGGCTGCACATGACCCTGCCCAAGGACGAGCCCCATTGACACAGGGGAGTTGTGCCTCACATCCCCTTGCTTTGGGGAACTCACAGGAGTATCTCTTACAAGGAGCAGCTGGAGGGGTTGTCTGTCACCCTGCTGCATCCATGTTGAGGATGTGGCCCCCACCCATGCTGGGTAACAGGGGCAGGATGCTGACCCACACTGAGGTAGCTGTTGGGACCAGGGTGGCGGAGTCCAGCCACAAGGGCACACGGGATATCATGGAGTGCTGGAAGCACAGCCTACCTCCACCACAGCAGTGCTTTGCTGCAGTGGGACGCATCAACCTTAGGAATGGCACTGGGGGCTTTGTGGGGGCTCAAGCTTTGTGGGACCAGTGGGACAGGACATGGGGCAGCCAGAACCCTGAGTGCCATGGGAAGAGCAGGGGCACAGCCTGGCCTTGGGGGTCCAGGGTTCAGCCCGCTGAGATGGCCACACGATGAGGTGGCAGTGGGGACAGCAGGGACACACGTGGCAGCAGCAGTGCCAGAGCCAGGGGCATGCATGTCGCAGTGGGTGATCTGATGCAGCCCGACAGCTGAGCTAATGAAGGGCCGTGGGCGGGGGGGTGCCGGCCCAGCAGCCCCCAGCCCTGTCAATAAGCAGAGCCAGAGCAGGCACTGATGGGCCCTGGGGCCGGGAGACACCAAGGTCAGGCACAGGCAGCAGGGATGGGAGGTGGGGGACAGGGCCCTCCCAGCTGGGGAGTGGACAGGGATCCTGGGGTGCCTGGATGGCAAGTGGGGACAGGGACCATTGCACCCAGCCCAGCCACGCTCCTCTCCCCACTGCTGCAGGGCTGTGCCACACGGCCAGGAGCACCGTGGCACACGGCATGGCACAGCAGGACCTGTTCTGGGACAGGGACGTGGTGTGGAGCACCCAGTCTGATGAGGCATGCTGGCTGTGCTGCCATCTCCTGGTGCAGCCATGGGCGAGATGAAGTGTGCAGGATCCAGGACACCGAGGGTTGCAGGCGACATGTCTGGATCCCAGCCACAGGAATTGTGCTAGGCTGTCTTCCCCCCACTGCTGCCCTGGGCTGTCCCATGCCTCACATGCAGCAGACACAGCCTGTCTTGCTCAATATGTTTTATTCTCAGTCAGGAGCTGGGCGATGCCAGGCTAGTGCCATGCACTGAGCTGAGCACTCAGAGCCGCTCCACATAGAAGGCTTTCCCCAGCTGTCGCAGCTCCTGCTGGTGCTGTCGGTGCTCATCCAGGACGAGCTGGCACAGGGCGTCTCGGCGGATCTGCCAGGTACAGGGGCTGCGCTGAATCCCCACATCCCCCTGGCTCACCAGTGCTGGGAGACATTGATCTCCAGGACACAGTGGAGCAGGACAAGGGGGGCTCTCACTCCTGGCAGCAGAGGGCTGGGGGACCCCAGCTGTACCCAACCAATGCCCAGCCTCACCACTGCCTGCTCCCTGCCTCCAAGGTGCAGCTCCAACGCCACACACTTCTTCAGCCGTGACTCCATGATCCACTGCAGCACCCCAAGGGACGATGCCCAGCTCTTTGGGTGCTCCCTGGGCCCCTGCCGATGGCTATTGAGACACAGGGCGGGCAGGTCAGGGACGCAGAGACATTCCCCCTGGCCTGCCCTGTGCTAGGGCTCCCCATTGCCCACAGATCCCCCGCATGGGGGATTCAGCCTCCAGGGCACTTTGCTGGCTCTACCTCTCCAGGAACCTTGCACCAGCATTCCCATTCGCCTGGACCTGCAAACAAAGAGCATGTTCACGTGGCCTGGGGTTTAACCTGCACCAGGGCACACTGCTGCCCACTGTCCCCACCTGCTCCCAGGAGCCCCAGGACACCTTCCATCTTCCCAACCCCTGCCCCCTCTGACCTCCTCCCACTGCAGTGAGGAGCTCTGGCTGTTTGGTACTGCCATGGCCAGTGCCACAGGGACCGAGTAACAGCCCCCTGCAACGTTAATAGAATAACGGCATCCTGGTTACAGTAACAGCCTCCCAGTTACTGTAATGGTGGCATCCCAGTTACCGTAACTGCATGCCAGTTAGTGCCACAGTATCTCAGTTACCTGCATGATATAGCAGAAATGGCAGCATCCTGGCTGCCATTAATGGCATCCTGGTTACTTTGTAGCAGCTTTAGGAGGGATGCAGCCTGGGATTAGGTGGGGATGGGGCCCAGCAATCAGAGGCCGGTGGCACAAATCCTACTTGGGCTAAACTGTCATTTTATTAAACAGTAATTAAAAAGTGCCGAGGTCTGTACCCTCCACTCTGTGTCGCCCATGCCACAGTGACGGGTGAGCTGCCGGCGCTGCCCTCAGCCTGACAGAATGCAGACTCAAGGTGGGGGCCATGAGCTTCCAGCCCCAGGAGCTCGGCAGACACTGGCATGCAAGGCGCTGGTGAGAGTGGGAGCAAACACCCCCTTGGCAGGATAGACAGGACATTTAACACCGCTTTGTCCACTCGAGATGTCCCCAAATGCCCGGTCGCAGGAGAATGAGTAGAAACTTCAGCCCAAAGCGGTAGCTTAGCCATGGTGCTAAGAACAGGCACCAAACTATTTCTACCCCATCCAGGCGCACAGGCAGGCTGGGTACAAAGGGCTGACAGCAGGAACAATGACATCATGGGGAAAAGTGTTCACCCTTCAGAAAAAAACAGGCAAGTGGCTCCAGTGCCCAAGACCCACATGGACAGGACGGACAAACATCAGTTCCCGCCAGCTGCTGCAGGGAAGGACAGGCAGAAGGGAGCGCTGGCTGGGATCCATGTCTTTATAAATAAGCTCAAGCTCATGAGTTTATTCACAGGGTCCAAGACAGTGCAGGACTCAAAACCTGGAATGTCATAAGCCTGTGGCAGAGAAGGCCGTGGGGCTGATCCCCATGGGCTCAGCAGCTCCAGAATGGGCTCCTGGGGAGGGCCAAACTCCAGCAGCTGGAATGGAGCCCCCGCCGAGTGATGACCTCCAACATCATGTGACAGGGAGATCTGAGAGCACAGCTGGTTCCTCAGTGGTGCCTGCACTGCAGCCCAGACCCGCCCAGCATACCCAGTGCACCAGGCCCCCACACGCTCACAGCGTGCTCTCCAGCGTGTTGTAGTTGTCCTTGAAACTCTTCAGCTCCAGGAAGTGTTTGGCACGTTTGCTCTTCTGGCTGGAAGGAAGGTAGGTGACCTGGATGGTGGTGGGGTTGGAGACTTCAGAGGACAGGGTGAGGTCTTTCACTGCTGACTGGTGCTGCCGCTGGCTGCTGCCCCCCCGGGCCTTGGTTCTGTGGGCAGAGAAGAGGCACCATCACTGCTGCTGCCACCCCAGAGGAGCTGCTCGGCCTGTGTATGTCTGTCCAACATGAAGCAGATCTGCTTTCATGATGACAGCACTCACTGAGGTCCTGACATCTGAGGCCAGTGGTTCTGTGCAAGTCCCTGACTCAAAGTGGTTGGGTACAAGCAGGAATGTCAACTGTGACCATGGAACGAACCCAAAACTGCACTAACAGATGGGCTGCAAGGAAGGAATGAACCCAGAGGGACAGATGGGCAGAGACAGCCCCTGTCTCAGATGATGGCTGCGCCCCAAAACCCATCTCTGTTCACACTTTCCCATGGGCTGCTGGGGCCCAGGAACCCACCACTGCACCTAGGCAGCAGCACTTACATGTTTGCCAGTTCATTCAGAGCTTCCTCGTATTTCAGATATTCCATTTTCCCAAAGACCTGGATACAAACAGAAAAGACCATGGAACATCCAGCTGAAGTTATGGTGCGACCTCAGTCCCAGCAACAGGGCAGAGCACAGGAACGCCCCACAGGGCTGGCAGTGCCCCACCAGCACTCACCCCAGTGCCGTAGCGGGCGCTCTCGTAGCCATCCAGCAAGGTGTCAATCAAGGCTTTGCGGATGCCTTTGAAGGAGGTGCTGGAATTCCGCAGTTCCAGCAAGTAGGCACAGAAGTTCTTCCCAATTAAAGACTTTGGGTACCGGCCCTCTAGTTGAAATGGGATTTCTGGAAAAAGGCACAACACAACAGCTGAAGCACAGGTGAAAATGCTTGTGCTCATCCCTATGGTTAGGAATCACTGGCTGGATAAACTTCCATCTGTGCCCACTGCCCCAGCACATGGAGCGAGCCAACCCTCAGACCACCAGCAAACAAGTGACTGCTACTTCCCAGTGAGCACCTGGAGCCTCCCCATGGGGCCCCTGGCACCCTCATTCAGGGTCTCTCTGCACCCTTCTGCTCCCACTGCTGCCCTGGGCTCCCTTACCTGATGTCCTGATTGCATCCAGCGCCTTCATCCTGTACAGGTAGTTATAGCAGCCTGGGAAAGGGAAAGCACAAACTGAGATCTCTGCAAATCTTGGAGGGAAGTGGGGAAAGGGAAAACAGGACAAAAGACACCATCTCATGTGACAGGACACCAACATGAGCAGACAAAGGTGTGACTTGGCTCCAGGGGAACAAGTGCAGGACGGTACCTCTGGGACGGTACCTGGTGTCTCCAGCTGCAGGAGCCGGCTGTCGTCCTCTGCCAGCAGCCGTGGCTCATACTTGATGTCCTGCACCCTTGACAGGCGAATGTCAATCTCTTCCTTTAAATCCTGTACAGCAGGAAAAAAACATTTACAGACTGCTCACTTTCTCTGTGGGATCAAAAGTATAAGAACAGGGCCTAGATAAACCGCTCCCTCCCCACTGCACATCACCACTCTGAGGCAGCAGCTCTGACGCTGGAGCAGCTCCCGCCTGTCCCTTCAGGCATGGATGTGTCCGTGGGTGTAGGGAATGAACACCCACCTTGGGTGCGTGCTGTCCCACAGGCACGTGGGGGCCACGGCGGGACTTCATGGCAAAGCGCATGATCTGGCGTTTCACGAAGATGAACAGCAGCACAAAGACCTGAGGAGCCACAGCGGGGTGGGGGTCAGGCACAGCCCCTCCGACCCCGGCGAGCACAGGGGTTCGTGTTCAGCCCACCAGGAGCCCCAGGGACACTCAGGCCAGCCGTACACCCTCCCGATCTCTACAGAGACTGCCACTCACGTCCTCTCCGCGCGCCACCCACCCCAGGAGCCCACGGGCTCTCCAGCCCAGCCCATGAGGGCCCCGAGCGCGACTCCGAGGGGTTCCCCACAGACAGTCCCGGACATGTCTCACGGGGGCCGTATCCACGCCTCGGGCCCGGGCCCACGGGAGCTCCGCGGACGCGCCAGGATCAGCCTCGCGGGGGCTCCACGGACTCGCGTGCTCCGGCTCCGCGGACGCCCCGTCCCGCCCCGTCCCGTCCCGCCGTGCCCCGCCGGCCCTCACCAGGCTGCCGTAGGCCATGACCAGCACCACGTTGACCCCCGAGAGCCAGTTGCTGCCGGCCGCCGCCATGCCCGGCCCGGCCCGGGGCCGCACAACATGGCGGCCACAAAGCCGCCCTGCGCCCGCACCACGTGACGCGAGGGGGTCCCGCTCACGTGATCAGTACGGGGCCGCCGCAGCGCCCCCGCGCGCGTCACGTGTTCGGCGCGGGCAGCCCCGCCCCGCCGGGTCACGTGCCGGGGGCGGGGCCGGGGGAGTTGTCAGTGCGGGCGGACCCAGGTAAAGTTGCGGCGGCGGCGGCGGCGGCGGCTCCGGTACCGCGCGGCTCCCGAACACGCCCCCACCGGCTCCCGCCGCCGCCCCCTGCCTGCCTGGCCTCGCCGCCTCGCGCTCACCCGGCCCCGCCGCGTCCGGTGCCCCGGGGGCGGCTCTGAGCCCTGCCGCTGCCGCCGCTGGGCCCCGCGCGGCCTAGTGGGCCGGGCCGTAGCCGGGGGCTGGCGTAGCGCGCGGCCGCCGCAGGTGAGGCGGGCGGGCGGGCCGGGTGCGGGCGGGGGGGTGAAATGGCGGCCGCGGCCATGAGGGCGGAAGCGGCCCGAACTCGCCCGCCTCTCCGTTGCGGGCCCGGCCTGGCGCCGCCGTGGGGCCTCCCGCCCGGCCCCGCCGGCGCTCTCCAGTTCGGTCCGGTTCGTCGCCCCATTGTGTGCCGCGGACCGGGCCGCGGGGTCGGGCGGCTCCGACCCTGCCGCGCTCTCGGGGCCTGCCCGTCCCCGGCGCTGCCGGCGGTAACAATGGGAGCCGTGCTCCCGCCCTGCCGGGCTCCTTGCGGGCCGCCAGGCCCGCTGCTGCCACCGCTCTTCGGTGGCGCCACGGGGGCCGTGGCCGGGGTGGTTCCACAGCTCACGGGAAATTCCCTGGTAACAGCGGTTCGGGGGTCCTGGAGGAGCCCCGGTCCGCGAGTGCCGCCCTGCTCCACGTCCCTCCGTCCCGGTCTGGGGGCTCTGCTTGCGCCCTCCGGCCTGGGAGTCTCCCCAGCAAAGTGCTGCCCGTCGATACCAAGTCGGGGTCTCTGATGGCATATCCGGGAGCATCTCCCTAAAAGCTGGTGCTTTGCATACACGGAATGACTCGGTTTGCGGCCGCCATGTCTTTGCTCTGGGGAGAAACTTCTCACGTTGATAACCCTCTTTTGGGTCCTCATTCCGCCCCATGTTGCAGGAGAAGCTTTGCCTTCTCTAGCCGTTTCCTTTGGGGCTTTGAGACTTTTTGGACATGCTAATTAAGCTTTGTTGGAATGGGGTGAAAATACCATTTTTCTGTATTAACACATCAGGAAAAGTGAAACTGGGATATGCCAGGGTGAGCGGCAGCCAGCAGGTCTGGCACAGCCGTGGGGCCTACAGATCCTGGTTCTGAAACTGTAACTTACCTGACGTTTCTAATAAAATGAACAGTTTGTTACATTTTTGTATCCCCTCATTTTCTGGAGACTCCGCACTTCACTTGTGTAGTTGAGACTCTCCTCTTTAGGCCTGGTGGGCAGGCAGTGGTGTGGGTCTGAGAAGGAAGGGGGGTAACAGCAAATGTCTCATTTGTTGCAGTGTCTTTGACCAGAGGGTGTTGTAGCCTGTAACTGTGAAACTTCTTATTTTCCCTAAGCCCTATCCAAGTACAGCGCTGTTGGCCTGAGGTGTGAGCACTGCTCCATTTAATGCTAGTGCTTCAGTGTGGACTGGTCACCACTCAGCTTTGGCTGGAGCTGCTTTTTCACCTCTTGGTGCATGTGTGCAGGTTTGCTTTTTCAGAAGAAGAGGTGAAATGCTTTTGATGAGAACAGCTTTGACCTGGGAGACTTGTGTGCAGCTCCGGGGCCAGCGCAGGCATTGGGATAACCGTGTTCTGTGGTTCAATGCTGCATCTCAAGTTGAGCTGATCTCAAGTTCCCCCACTGAGGAATAAGTTACCAGTAGTCAAGTCCTCTTTCCTCAAGGCTGCTTTGGGGTCTGCATGGGGGTACCCGCTCACCTGACAGCCTCAGCAGAGTCAGGGCCTGGCTGAGGTTTTTATTGTAGATATTTTTCTTACGGGTTTTTTGCATGTTAAAGGACAAATGCTTGTGTTACTGGTGGCAGTGATGCAGCTGGGCAGGGCGGAGCATGGCAGCTGCTGAACAATGCCTGGGTGCTGCACAAGGTTTGGACTCAGTCTGCTGGACCTGCGGCCCAGGGAAGTTGCAGGTTGGGTTCCTGTGTGTGGATGTGTGGAATCACTTCCCTCTGGGCCTGTGGTTCTGCTGCCAGGTTGGTTTAATGCAACAAATTGTGCGTGAAACTTGGAACTGGAAGAATGCAAAAATAAATACATACCATGGGAACAAAGCCTGCACAGAGGGGATGGCTGGGGATAGGAGGCTTTTTCTGCTCTGCCTTGGCAGAAGCGCAGGCTTGGTGCTCTTCCCCTGTACATCAGGGGCTCCTAGTAGCTGCATATGCAGCTTGGATTGTTTCATGTTAAGGGACCTTGGCACTATATAGCTGTAAAACTGGTGTTAGGTTGCCATGAGGCATGGGTGGCTGTGAAAGGAGAAATTTGGAGGTTTTGTGGGGAGCTATAGCGGCGATTGTGCAGAAACTTGCCTACAAAGGAAGGCCAGGCACTGGTGGGAGCAGGTGTGGGGGGTGTGCATCTAGTGTAGGGGCAATGTTAGGGCCTCCCTGCTCTCAGGAAGGATTTCTCACCCAGCTGAGTACTTGCAAACTTCAACAGGAGATTCCCTAGCTTTTCCCAGGCTATTTGCTAAAGCTGCTTCTGAGCTTCGCTACTTGGCACACCACGTTTCTTTCTGTGCTGCCCCGTTCATGTACAGCAGTGTTTTGGATCAGATCTTGCAGGTCTGATTGTCTTACTAAGCTTTCCTCCCTGCTCCCTACGCTCTGTCTGTGATTCCTTCCCATGTCCCATGGGTCTGCCTGGGGCACAGCCGCAGTTCCTGCTGCTTTGGGGTAAGGCTTTGCAGTCTTAGTAATGAAATATAAAAATGTGAATTCTGTGATTACTGAAATTTCAGGGGCTCAGAAGCTGTGAGTCCTGACAAGTACCATGGGATGTCTCTCGCATCCTTTGTGCCTGGAAGGCTCTAGAGAGGGTAAAACCTCAGTGCTAATCCCTTCCTACCTCCCCCTGCCCTGAGGCCCAGGGTGAGGTTAGAAAACTCTGCTTGCTTTGGACACTCAATCTCTTCCTGGGATTTTTTGCCTCAAGCAGTTATCTAGCAATGTTACTGGCTGTTATTCCTTGTAGGCATCTAGTTCAGTTTTCTGGTATGTTTTTAATCAAGAATACTGAGAAAAACTTAGTTTTTCCAGTTTGAGGGAATAATTAAAATAGGCAGTTCTGTAAGGGCAGGTTTTCTTTAAAACAAATTCTACAGACCTGTAGCACCACTTATTGCTGGAGCATTTTTGCTTCCTCTGCCCTTCTTTAAAGGCAAGAAAGGAGAAGTAGCTGATGTGTTTGAAGCTCTGAGATGCTCGTCCTCTAAGCGAGTTTCTTTGAAGTTTTTTTTCAAACCTTCCTGCTCCATTTGATGACCACAGCCTCAGCTTGGGCTCATGGCAGATTTGTACCCACTCACACATGTGTTTCAACAAGAAGTTGTTAAACTCTTTGCCTCAACTCCAGGGAATGACTTCAAACTGAAGGAGAGTCAATCTAGATTACCTGAGAAAGAGGCTTTTTACAGTGAGGCCCTGGCACAGATTGCCCAGAGAAGCTGTGGCTGCCCCACCTCTGGAAGTGTTCAAGGCCAGGTTGGATGGGGCTTGGAGCTACCTGGGCTGATGGAAGGTGTCCCTGCCCATGGCAAGGAGGTGCAACTGGATGAGCTTTAAGGTCCCTTCCATCCCAAATCAGTCTGAGTCTGATTCTACTTCGGCTCCTGGTACCCGATTGCTCTTACCTGGATGAAGGTGGTACTCCATTTGGAACACTCTGCCGTGGTATCCAGAGAGAAACCTCACGAGGCACAAGTGCTGTTTTGTATTGGGAGCACATGGTGATGGCAACCTGGGCCGCTGTGGTTTTAGGGGAAGTGGTGGGGAGGGTGGGGATCTACAGCAGCCATTCTGGCTCTGTTGCCCATGTGATTGTTCAGTCTTGGTGCTGCCTTTTGTTTTTGGTATCTAACAGTCCGTTCTCTCTTCTCCCCTGACCCACCACAGAGTTCAACCTTGTAAATACTGTTATTTGTATATACTGTAAATGATGACATCGGTGGGCACTAACCGAGCCCGGGGGAACTGGGAGCAGACACAGACACAGAGCCAGACGCAGCACAAGCAGCGGCCGCAGGTAAGGGCAGTGTCCACAGCTTGTAGGTGGAGACCTGGCACTCCTGTCTGGTCCGGTGCTAAGGCCTGGGATCGCCTAACGAACTCCCCATGTATAACAAGGTGCTGCTGCCAGAGCCAGGTTAATTGGGCAGCTGCTGACACTGGGGTTTCCATATGTGTGTTTCCATGTGGGAGCTGCTGCTGAGATTTGGTTTTATTTCCATTTGTCCATTCCTCACACACTTTAATGGATGCAAGTGGCTGAAAAGCCATCTGCAGTGGGTCTTAGTGTTCTGGTGGTGGTAAAGTTTGCCCCAAAACAAAACAGATGTGATATGGGTGGCTGCTGCTGCTGATCTGGTGCCATGAGGCCATTCAACAGTATATCCCTTTCTTCCAGACTCCTCTTCTTGCTCCTTTTTCATCTCACTTTCTCCCTGGTGTTTTCCTTCTCTGACTTGTTTTTGCCTTCTCTTTGCTATACTGATTCCTTTCCAGAGTTTCCAGAGAACTTGGGGTAGAAGAATGGCCTTTGGAGGATGGTTTGGAAATGCACCACTCTGATGATGTGCTCTGTCTCTCTCTGATTTCATTAGGCTACTGCAGAACAGATTCGACTTGCACAGATGATTTCGGACCACAACGATGCTGACTTTGAGGAGAAGGTGAAACAAGTGAGTGTGGAAAATGAAGGTGAACTCTGACAGGAAGGCAAGATCAGTATTGGGAGTACTGTGAGTGCTGGGGAGGCAAGAGGGACACACCTGGCTGCTCCCTGAATTTCCTTGGACTGGCTTCATAAAGTTGTATCACAGCATAGTTTGGGTCAGCAGGGACGTTACAGGGTATCCAGTTCCACCCCTGTGCTCTGTGGTGATATCTTCCACTATCCCGAGTTGTTCCAAGCTTTGTCCAACCTGGCCTTGAACACTTCCAGGGATTGGGCAGCTTGTACCAGGAGGCCTCACCACCCTCACACAGAAGAGTTTCTTCTCAATAGCCTATATAACCCTGCCCTCTGGCAGTGGGAAGCCATTCCCCTGTCCTGTCACTCCAGGCCCTTGTCCAAAGTCCCTTTCCAGCTCTCTTGGAGCCTCTTTAGGCCCTGGAAGGGGGCTCTGAAGTCTCCCTGGCGCTTTTACTTCTCAAAGCTCAACACCTCCAGCTCTCCCAGCCTGTCTCCAGAGTAGAGGGGCTTCAGCCTTCAGAGCATCTCCATGGCCTCCTCTGGACTCACTTCAGCATTTCCTTGGTCTTTCTGTGCTGGGGCCCCAGAGCTGGAGGCAGCTCTGCAGAGGGATCTTGGCAGAGCAGAGGGGCAGAATGCCCCCTTTCACATGCTGCCCACACTGCTGTGGATGAGCCTAGGACAACATTGGCTTTCTGGGCTCCCAGTGCACGTGGCCAAGTCATGTTAACTCACACCCCCAAGTCCTTCTCTTCAGGGCTGCTCTCTGTCCATTCTCCCCCAGCCTGTATTTGTGTTTGGCGTGGCCTTGATGCAGGTGCAGCAACTTTTGTCTTGCTGAACTTTTAGTTTGTTTCTGCAGATAACAGTGTTATCCTGACAAAAGGATGTTGTAGGTTGGGTCACAGTGAAACAATGGTAACTCAAAAATTCACACCCTCAGTCACTTCTTGTTGAGGAACACAGTTAAGCTGAGAAGGCTGGGGAGATTCCCTAGCCCTTCCATTTTTTGTTGAAGGGTTTCTGATTTGAGATTCAGCTCACTTGCCTCCTGAGAGACCCATAGAGATTTTGGTGCCATCTTGGTTTGGAACATGCTGACCATGGTGTTGTTTTCTCTACAGCTGATTGACATCACAGGCAAGAACCAGGATGAGTGTGTGATTGCTCTGCATGACTGCAATGGAGATGTCAACAGAGCCATCAACGTGCTGCTGGAGGGCAATCCTGACACGGTAGGATTAGGTCCTGTAAATCTGGCGAGGCCTAGTTCAGTGTAATTGTGTATTTGGAGGTGAGGCATCCAGTAGTGTCAAGATAAGGAGAGCCCCTGTGACTGACCAGTTCTGCAGGAGCATGCACAACGTGACTGCGACCTGGCTGCTGAATGCTGCTCTCTGTGGGCTTGCATGGGCTGTGAGAATGGCCCTGGGCTTGAAGGAATAGAGTAGAAAATGCCATAAGTAATTTTCTTCCTATTACTTTTGAATCCAAGCAGTTCAACAATACTACACTGGCATCTGTATGTGCTTTCACACTAGTGAGTGTGAAGGAGCTTGCCTTTCCCCACCAGGACTGAGTGACCTGCATTGAAAGGCAGATGTGTGTCAGCTGTGGTTCCTTTCTGTCAGAGTAACATGGTTTTTGTGTCTCTGGCCCTAAACATTCCCTTCTCAGCAATGCACTGACTGGCTTCTGTGCTTCTGCCTATGCCATGGTTTTGAGGGCCTCTTTGCTGTTTGTTGTTGTGGAATTGGGCTTGGCTGCTGTTTCTCGTGCTGGTGCTTGTCTCAGACAAGCTGAGGTCAGCCCCAAGAGCAAGAGTGCTTGCTTAGGAGGAACCTTCCACCTGTGTGCAGGGTGTCATTCCTCTTGTGACAGCAGAGATGCAAGTACTGTTACAGCCCAAGAAAAAGCCTACGAATGTGAGATCCTTCCAAATCACTGCTTATCTCACACATCCTCCTGGCACCCTGGTTTGGTTGGAGCCAACTTAACTCTGAGTTGAGGGTCAAAATATCATTTTAGATTATTATGCTTTAGCTCATTTTTTTTTGCCTGTGGTAAGCTCTGGGGATATGTGGATGAGCTGGACACCTCAGACTGTATTTTGTGTATTGCAGCTGCTCCCCAGTATCTGATTCTCTCCTTCCTTTGGCTTCAGACAAGTTCTGTACAACACACATACGCATTCCTCCTTGTCTTTAGAAAGCCCTTTCCATTGACAACTGAATAAAATAGCTTTTGGAAAATCCTTTTAGAAAAGGGAATGATAGAGATGTGCATTGCTGAGACACAGCTCTGCCACAACCGTATTCTCCACATCTCTTGTAATCAGTGACTTCTAGTCAGAGAACAAACCCCTGCTATCACAGCAATTTAACTGCCTAGAGAAACACATTGCTTATGAGAGTAGCATCCATGACTGTGTTACAGGTAATGTACTGTGTTTCCAACAGTAAAGGAGCAGGTATGATCTTAGCTTTGGATTAGATTTGGTTAAAAAAGTTTACCTGAAAAATATTTACTTGGAATATTGTAATTTTAGAGTTTATTTCTGAGCCAGATATCTATGGAGAAAGCCTTTGGAAACCTTGGGTTTGATGGCAGTTTCTGCCAATATGTGGTTGGGTTTTTTGTCACTGTCCCTGCCTGCTGCCGTTCAAACCCAGCTGTCTGCCAGTTGTGTTTTCAGGTGGTTGTCAATGACTTAAGACTGTTTTTCATTGTTCTAACAGTGTGCAGCATCAGTTTAAGAGTATGAAATCACTGCAACTGTCAGAAAATACATTGTTGCAGGCCCATGGCCGTGAGCTGGAGGTGTACTTAACATTTTGCAGTTGAACTTGCCTGTTGGATAAATTCTGTGATGCTTCTCTCCATCTGATACGATATTTAGGGGAGAGATTTTGTTAATCACTTTGCATCTGCAGAAAGAACTTAGCCCAGTTGTTGACTGCAGATCACTATGGAACATTTACCTGGGTTATTCTGAGAACTCCTGGTGACCTGTGTGAAATGGCAGGCTTTTTTTCCCCTAAGCAATGTAAATTTATCCATGCTGTGAATTCTTGAAGTATCATGCCCTCTCTGTTGAAGAATTTTAGTAGATCTTTGCAGAAATAGAATAAGTCCTCTCCTGTTACCTCAAACTTCATGCCAGTTAGCTGTAAAAAAGCTTGGCTCAAAGGAGGAATATGTGCTGTATGTAGACTGATAGACTCCTTAAAAAATTGCTCTGGAAACCATTTTTGCAGAGACCCCTGTTAGATTCTCTATAGCATGTTTACAGCTTTGTGTATTTGCACCTTTAATTGATCTAACTGTGATTAATTTCTTCTCCCCTCTGCAAACCTTCAGCATTCCTGGGAAATGGTTGGGAAGAAGAAGGGTGTCTCAGGACAGAAGGAGAGTGGACAGACAGAACCCAGTGAAGAAAGCAAAGAAAACCGGGATCGGGAGCGGGATTTCAGCAGACGACGTGGCGGGCTGCCGAGGCGAGGGCGAGGTGCCACCCGTGGAAGAGAGTGTATGGACCTGCCCTTTAATAACCCCCAAAACCCTCACACTGAAGCACTCTCTGTCAGTAAAGCTTTTCAGGCAGACACATCTGTGAGGAAAACCACCCATGTGCGTGTGTGGACCTGTTTATTGCTCCCGTCAGAGATGATTCTTTGCATGATACCCTCACTTACCATCAGCTTAAATCAAAAGTTCAGGGAGCATGTGGTGATATGGTCCCCCACACAGCCACTGCATTTTGGGGTTTGAGGTCTGGTCTAGTATTCTCACTAAAGCAGGATGAGTCTTGAAATTGTCTTTGCCTTGTTCTGTCTTTCAGTTCGGGGCCAGGAGAATGGACTAGATGGCGGTAAGAGTGGAGGATCTTCTGGAAGAGGCACGGAAAGAGGGAGGCGGGGACGTGGCCGAGGCCGAGGTACACATGGGATGTGAGGTCCCCAGGGGGTGGGAGGAGAAGAATTATGTCAGTGTATCTATATCACATGAGGTTCCAAAGCCTCTTTTAGGGGAGGAATTGCCAAACTGAAACTATGCACTTGATTTCTCTGTTCTCATGCTTACTTTTAGGGCCTACATGTTGCTTTCCAATCTTAAAGATGTTACAAACAGAACCTAGTTCTTGCATCATATCCACGGAGTTGGAAAAAAAATTGTGCTTTATTACAGAGGTGGAAAATTAAAAAAACTCAAGGTTGACTATTTTAGCAGGAAGGCCAATGGCTTGTTAGCAACAGAACCTGCATCCTCATCATTCTTGCACGTGTATCTGAGCACCACCTCTGGCTTGGACTTTAAATATTTGGGGCAGAAATGAATTTTACCCCAAAATCTGCTGCTTAGGAATTGTTGCTGAGGTCATATACTGCAGAAATCAGAACCTGGGGTCCAGTACATACGATTTGTGCCAGCTGGAAACCTCATCTGAGCCTGGAATGATTCATTGCTAGTCATGCTAGCAGCCAGCTGGGGTCACTCCCATACATCGAAAGATGTTGCTGGCAATCCCATCAATCCAGGAAGATCCTCTTCACTTGTGTATTCTGGTCATCAGAACTCTGTGTGTTGTTCCAGTGTTTCTTTTCCCGGTGATACAGAGCCAAGGGACAGCAGTGCATGTGTGTGTATTTACAGGTGGCTCTGGACGGCGAGGGGGAAGATTCTCTGCCCAAGGCATGGGGTAAGTTTCACTGACACAAACCACAGCAAAAATAAAAGTCTGTGCATGAATGATACTGCTTGTGTCAGTCATTTCTGTTCCCATTTTCCTTTTCTTTTTGTTTGTTTGTTTGTTTTTTCTTGTTTATAAGGCCCAAACTGCACCATGGTAACTTAAATTCATGATGGCTGGTATAGCTGAAGCATCTCTGTGCTGAAAGAACTGTCTTGTGATGTGTTATGGTCTGAATAAAATCAGTTGATTTCAAAATGCTTTGGCAGAGTGAACATTTCCGTCCTCGTATTTCTTACAGAACTTTCAACCCAGCTGACTATGCTGAGCCAGCCAGCACGGATGAGAACTATGGGAATAGCAACAACAACACGTGGAACAACACTGGGAGCTTTGAGCCAGATGATGGCACAAGTAAGTGTCTTCACTTGTGTGTGTGCTGGTTTGTATTGAGAGCGTGAGTGGATTTTGCATCTGTCCAGTTGCACTGAGGACGTTCTAGGCAGGTCTTAGGCTCAGGGATGGAGGAACAGGTTGTTGGTTCAGAGATGGATTTCAGTGACCCTGGTACTTTGCACGCTTTGCACATTAGAAATGGCTGCTGAATGATTGCTCTAGGGTGAGCTTGTGGGTTCTGTTGCCTGACAGAGGCACAGGAACACTTGCCTCTATTTGTTTTCCTGTAGAAACCATGCTGCTGTTTTGAAAGGTGTTTTTTATAAACTAGTGTGAAAAGCAGATCCAAGATCTCCCAATGTTTGGTGCATCCTCCAGAGAATTGCTCGGAGTCAGATGTATTGCTCTTGATTTTGATACTGAGAGCATTCTTTCTTTCGTGGTCATCTTGCTCAAACTATGGTGGGATAGGACTTCGTTACAGAAACTGAAAGATCAGAGCTGAAAGTAATTCTTCTTCCTTCCCTGTTTGAAGCAGATGTGTTTGCTGGGTGATTCTGAACACTCAGCTGCCTCTGCACATTCTCCTGCACTGGAAAACTGGTGCTCTGGGTTTTGTTTCATATATGCACAATATTGAGACACGGGTGAACTCAGATTTTGCAGTGTGAGAATGGGACAGTCACAGTCCTTGACTGTAAGTAGCCTCTGGGTGAGGCAGGGTTCATTGGTGGTTTTGTTTTTTATGGAGCAATCTGTACCACTGCAAAGTCAAACTATTTTTCCACGATTACTGAGTATTTAAGTAAATACCACATCTTGGATATAAGAAGCATCCACACGTGTGTTAATGGTGCTTTAGGCCACTTCTGTACTTCTTGGTTTTGCTGAAAAACTGATAGGTTTGGAAAGAGAGAATTAAAGTCCTGTATTTGGGATACCTGTTAGTGCATACTGTTGGTGTTGGGGAGAGGGGTGGTTCATTCGTGAGTTCATGGGTTTAGTTTGGGTTTTGGGTTTTGTTTGGTTTTTTCCTTCAGAAAACAGCTGTTGCTGAAGGAGGGTGTTTTTGTGAAACACCAGCAGACAGAGTGATCATCTTCTTGGCAGCTGAGAAGGGGTTTTAAATATCAGAGGGAGTAGTGTGGGAATGTGTTTGGGGCAGTGGGTGTGCTTGCCTCCTTAGAAAAAGAGATGGGAGTGAGCAAGCTCTGTGTGCTGGAAGTTTAACTGTCTAGTGGGAACAGGCTTCTGTGTGAATGGTTTTCTTTTTCCTATGTTGGTCTTCTGTGGAATTGTGGAATGAAGTGGGTTAGAGTGTGGTTAGAGGGAGCTGAAGACTTTTTTGACAAACAGCTCAGATTTGCTCTAGTACTACAACACAACTGTAAAGTTTATGGTGCAACACCACTGGTCACTTGTGTTGTGTGTGGTTGCTTTGTTTCCAGTTTAGTAGCTGCAGGCATCTCTTTAAATTAATAATATCCACAGGTACAATGTGACTGGTGTACATGGGGGCAATGAAACTCACCTACACTTCTTTAAGTCAAAATTTCACCGGTTGTCTTTCTTTTCTTTTTTTTTTTTTGTTTCAGGACTTGATTTCATTGGGGGTGAGGGGTCAAATTATCCCCGAAAATTTGACACTGCTCCTGGTACGATACATCCAGGTGCACTGACTGCCCCGGATACCTTTACTTTATAGCTTTTTTAAAAAAATCTGAAATATCTGTGGATATGTCATTCTTCTCTCTCTTAATTTGTTCATTTGAATTAATATTTGACATTTGTTCTGACTGTGCTTTTACTAATGCTGACACCTTGAATGTAAATTGGGAAAGGCTAACACCAATTCCTGTGGATTATGCAAATTTTGACTTCAGCCATTGCTTCTCGATGCCCAGAGCAGCTCTGTGTCCGCAGCTCTGGTGACAGAGTATCCCACCCAAGGGCAGGAAGTGTGAGGCAGCTCAGTCATATTCCCATTGTCTCACATGTCAAAAACTGTGACTTGCTGTTGTCCCTGTGCCATTCTGCTGGCCTCCCTGCTGTCCCTGCTTAGGGTCACAACACTGCTGCGAGGGCAGCTGGTCTGGCTGAACTCTCTGCGCTTTGCCTCTGCTTACAGCTGCTGCTGGGTGAGCAGCAATGGCTGCTCTGGCATGCTCGGCTGCCTGACTGCTCCTCTTCGCCTCCCTGCAGTTGAAGATGATGGTGGATTTTGAGATGACAGGAATGCTTGATGACAAAGCTGCTCTGTGCCTGGCTACTTTATATCCTGCTGTTATCCTTATGAGGCCAAGAGACGCCCATGAGATGATGCAGTTTGCCTTCTATAGAATTCCATTGGTGTCCATAATAAGGCAAACATCCTGTTTGACTGTGTCCTCCATCTAACCTGAGGTTTCGAAGTTGAGGCTAAGGGACCTTCCAGAAGAACTTGCCACTTGACTCTTGAAGATCAGGGCAGGAGAAGTGTTGAGGCTGAGGAGTCTCTCTTGCAAGGCTCTGAAGGCAGGCAGACACACATGGAGTGCTTCTGCTGTGTTGGAGCATTTCCTGGTTCTCACCTCAGGGTTAATGTTTGACTTCCACAGGCAGCACAAGGCCATCTGCTCCAGCACAGCCATTGTGGTTTTGCTGCCCTTTGGCTTTGTTTGGATTAACATTCCTTCGAGGTGCAGAGTGAGGTCTTTGGGTCTGTTGTCTTCCCAGTGCAGGGTGGCAAGCCTGGATCCAGTCCTTGAGAGGCAGGAGACTGCCTGCTGGGCTGTGGGAGGAGCAAGCTGGGTGGTTGTCTCCCAGTTTAAAATGGAGAGAGAGATATGAAAAACTTGGAGATACAATGGGTTTTTTTTTTCCTTCACCACGTTCATATTTGCAGATGTTGTTGGCTAAATTTAATTTTTTCCTCTTTTTCTTGGTTTGAAGAGCTTAAACACCAGCAGCTTTTTGAAGGGCTTTCTGGAAGCAGAGAGGAAGGCTTGCAGTTAAGAAGACCACCCTTCTGAAATGGTGTTAGAAGGCTCAGGGTATTGCTTGTGTTGTGTTCAGAAGAGCTTGATGGAGAGTGATACAGTTGGTTTCTTTAAAAAGACTTCCCATGCTGTGCCAGTTGGGAGCTTTCTGGAGTGTTCCTGGTGAATACGTGGTTATACATTGCAGGTCTTTGATTCTCCATGTGCCCCTTTGTGTGTAGGGAGCTCGAGCTGTGCTGAGTCAGTGTCTGGTGTTTGAGGAGTAGATTTGCCAGGAAAGCCCTGTCAATGGCTGCTCTTCATCTGCAGGGTTTCCTTCTGCTTTTAGTGCTGCTTTTCTTTTCTTCCTATTTTCCCCAAACAAACAAGACTTAAGAGCCCCATGCTGTGTCCCTGCATGCACAAACTCTTCTTGGGGCAGCTTCTGTCTTCTGCTCTCTGGGCCAGCTGCAGGTACATCCAGCACCCACTTCACCTCTTGGGTAAGGCTTGGGCTAGAATGATCTTTCTGATCCATGAAAATCTGGAAAGCAACTTTCCTGCTACTGCTGTGAGGGCACCAAAAATCTAAGGATTGTGGGAATTTAGGTTTCTAAAGTGCAGATGTGTTTTGCATTGAATATGTTGATGGTTCTGGCTGTGGAGGAAGGGGTAGTGTAGTGTGCCGTAAGACTCCTGGCACTCTGTCAAGTGTTGTTGTATTAATACCGGTTTTTCAAACTTGAATATATAAAAAAGTAAATCCTGGGAGACTTCTTGAATTGGCTCAATTCACCAAGCAAAACAAAAAGCAATGAAAGAAGAATAATTCACTGATACTTATTTCATGTACTATATCTCCCAGTTCTAGATAAGTGGTTGTTTAAATACACAACTAAGTCTATATGGGGAGATCCGTGTCCTGCAGAAGAACTCAGAATGTTCTCCTTCCCCACATGCTGTGTTTTATGCTGTAAAAGGGCTGATACCAACTTGTTCCATCCAGTATGTGCCTTCAGGATTAACCCTGTTGGTGCTCTCAGATTTTCTTGATCTAGTTTGTGTGAACTGAAAACAAGCTGCACAAAATGGGACTGGCTTATCTAACTCTGATGTTTTTGGGGATGTGAAAGCTCCTGCTCTCTTCCCAAACCAAATTTTAGTTGTTAAATGGAGTCTGAAACTGCCACATAATACTCAAAGTACAGAGGTTAAACTGCAATAGAAGTGAGGGTTGGAACAAGTTGAAAATGCAGCCAGGCAAAACTTTTATTTTCTGGTAAATTTTTGCTCGCTTAAGTTGTGCTGTGTTGGATTGCAGCTGAGGTTTCCTGCTTTTCTCCCTGGTACTTCAAGCTGCACACTTTGAGCATATCTCTGAAACTGGTCACAGAAAACGCAGGAATTGCTTAGTCCCTTAAATATTCTTTTCTGAATCCCATTTGCCTGAGCACAGGAGGTTCTGGTGCACTGAGGTTTCAAGACTTTTTTTTTTTTGTGGGGGGTGGGGGAAGATGAATCATGGGAATGGCTCAGTTATCCTTAAGTTTTATAGAAACTTGAGGTTTACCTGGACAGTGAGATCCTGTGCCTGAGCTGGCAGGAAGCCCATGAGGGAGGTGCTCTGTCCAAGCTGCTGGGGTAGCACTGACTGCTTGCAGGTGCACAAACCTACAGCTACTGTAGTACAAGGGGAAGTCAGGAAAATGTCACAAGGAGGCTGGGGACGATGCTGGGACTTCCTTGCAGAGCTCAGCTCTCCTTTTGGGTGTTGGGAGAGGGTGCATTGCCCTGTCTGCCAGCCCAGCAGTCCCTCTTTTTCAGCCCAGCCTGCGCCAGCAAGGCAGAGGCAATGGCGTCACAGTACCTTGACCGTAAAGTGTGGGTTGAGGTTGACTGCTTTAACTTGTCTGATTGGCAAACAGAAGTCCTCCTGGCTGCCTGCAAAGCTCCCTAGTGCTCCCCCAGCTGTTGGAGGTAGAGCTTTGATGCATGCATAACTTCTGTACCTGTTGTTGTCCTTATAGGTGCGTGGAGGGCAGCGACAGAAGAATGGGGCACGGAGGACTGGAATGAAGATGTAGGTATTTTCCGAACCCATCTCCTCTGTGCATCTGCCAGCAGGCTGTACACACAGAGCTGCCAGGGGAGCTCAAAGCCCATCCTTCCCAAACTGTGGACAGAACCCCAGGCAGGCTCCCAGCTCTGGGGGCTATGATGAATAAGTAATTGTTGCAGCTTCTACAGGATATGTGTAATAGAGCTTGTCGTAGGAGCCTAAGACAGGAAGAGATCTCCTGGGGCATTGAGGCTGGTCCTCTCATTTCCTGTTAACTGCAAGATGGAATTCTTCTAAAAACAGGCCTGACTCCACACAGGACTTTTGCTCCACTCCTTTGGTGGAGTGGCAGCTGGGGAAGGTTTACCTTTGATCAGACCAGCAGCAGTTTCATGGTTTCATGCACATCACGTGCCTCTGCTGGTCCTTGTGATTTGGATGGAGAAGAAGCTCTTTACCTTCTGATGTGTCTCACCACCTTGTGTTCTCTACCTGGTGTTTCCTTCAGGGGAGAATGGACATTGTTAGCACCTTCTGTTAATGCCTATCTAGAAGTTTCTTCTGGAATGGGCTCCAAATCAAGGAGGGACTTCTGTTCTTGCAGGTGGGAGTAGGGTTGGGTATTTTAGTATGATTGTTAGTTTGTGTCCTTATTTTGGCTTAACCATCAGAATGGGCAAGCATGAGAAGCATTTGCTTTCCTCCAGGCATTACCTGAGGAGAGCACTACTGCTGTGTTTGGAGATATGAGCAGCTTTTCTTTGTTCAGTCAGGTCTCTGCTAGAAGGGAGCTTCTGACAGCCTTTCTTACTTTCAGTGTGTGTGAGATGCTCCCAGGAGTTCTGGATTTACTTTTTTAACTCTGGCAGTTCAGTTTATAGCAGCTTCTCAGTCTGGAATAGAAGCTGTTCATTTTCAGATATGTTCCAGGCTAAATCACAGGTTGTCACTACCCCTCTACCAGTTTTTGAGCAATGCTATGTTCCTTTCCACAGTTGAAGTAGATCTGTTGGTCAGATCATCCAAGTGAGCCCAGATCATTGGAAGCTTAGCTATGGGTCCAAAGTTTCTCTTTGACTTTGCTGCCAGTGCTTGCATCTACCTGTGCAGGGGCTTTTGTGGGTCTGTGCTGCATGCCAAGGTCCCAGCAGTCTTAGGGTATTTGTGGACGATGGGAAATTTGTAGAAGGATTTGAGAGGTTTTTTTTTTTCCACTGGCAGGTGATTTGTGCACTTGCCTGAGAAGAAACAAATGAAATAGAAGCTGATTCAGATGGGAGCCAAATGCTAGAGAAGTTTCAGTCTAAGCACTTGAATTTCTCGAGTTTTTCTGTGGCTGTTTGTCTCAGACATTCATATGATTTGTGTCATAGGGACTACTATGAGGTGCTGTTCTCACTTTTGGATTCTTTTTTCCTTTTTTATCTTTCAGCTGTCAGAGACAAAGATCTTCACAGCCTCCAATGTGTCTTCAGTGCCTCTGCCTGCCGAGAATGTGACAATCACAGCTGGACAAAGGTGAGAGCCCATGGTGATGCTGTTTACCTGGGGAAAGTAGCACATGAGTCTTGGAGCAATTTGCCATCTTCATCTAAACCCATCTTCAACTAAACCTTACTAGCTAGCTAAAATGCAGCAGCTCTGAATGATATGAGATGAGATGGATTTAAATGAAAGAGTTGACTTAGGAGTTTTTGGGTCCTAATCCTGGATTAGAATTTTCCTAGGCTCTGTTGCTGGTTCTTCAGGTTTGGGAGCATTTTGCTGTGTTAAATTAATGTAAAGGATGTTTTAAAATCCAAGGCCATGCAGGGTTTTGCTTGGTCTGTCTTTTTGAGGTTGCTGCTGGCAGTTGTGAGTTCACATTCTGCAGATTCCTTCAATTTGTGAAAAGCTGTGAGGCTGGAGGGGGAATACTGTTCTAATGGAAGTGGGAGCTTCTGATAATTTCAGTGGGTCTTTTTCTACCCAGAATTGATCTCGCAGTCCTGCTAGGAAAGACACCCTCTTCTATGGAGAATGAGTCAACCAACCTGGAGTCATCCCAGACTCCTTCCCTGGCGCAGCCACTGGTGTTCAGCAATTCTAAGCAGAGTGCTCTATCCCAGCCTGCGTCTGGAAACTCCTTCTCTCACCACAGCATGGTAAGGAAATGCAGGTCTCTGCCAGCGTGTGCTTGGCTGAGGTTGCTTATCCCCTGTTGTTCTGTCTGTTTGGGTAATATAGGAAATACAGTCCTGACACTTGCTCACTGCCTGGGGCTGGTAGAGCCAAATAATTTGCTAGTCTGCTTTAAAAGCAGTGGCCTGAAGTTCATTGCTCAATTTGAAGTAATTGAGATAATTCCTCCCCTGCTGCCCTTGTCAGATTTGCAACACATGCTGCTTTCCTGCTTAAAGGAAAGGAAAAGCTCTTTTGGTCCAGGGCTTGCAATTCCAGCAATTTGAGAAACAGAACTGGTTGGGAACTGGTGGGTGATGGAATGCTGGCATCCACTGACAGGAGAAGGAAGGAGATGATGTTGAGTCAGAGTTAAAGATGTGCATAGACCTGGGCAGATGCTGTAACTTTAGCAAAAAGAAATAAAAATTGTTTACTTAATGGAGAGATAGTTGAGGAAAGATTTTCAAAGCCACATTAACTATAAAGCCAAGTTCTCCTGGTGTTTCTCTTTTAGTGCAACTGAATGCATGAGAATAATTCAGTACATTTTTTAAGATCCTGTCTGTTAACTTCCTTTGTAACCCTCTGTGACACTGTACCATGGCATGGGTTGGACAAGAGATGAGCATACCTGTGTTCACACACCACAGAGGCTGGGAAAGAAACATGAACCCTTCCTGCTAGCAGTGTGTGTGTGTGTTTGGAGCCCAAGAAGAGTGTTAAGCTGAGGCACCCAGTGAGAAGAAGCAGGGTACAGTGTGTTTGGGCTTATGTTCAGAGATGTACCTGTCCTCTGAGCCAAGTTCCAAGTCACGGGAGACGTTGACTTTTATCTCCTTGCTGAAATTGCAGGTGAACATGTTGGGGAAAGGATTTGGAGATGTCGGGGAGGCCAAAGGCAGCAGTACTACAGGGTCTCAGTTCCTGGAGCAGTTCAAGACAGCCCAGGCTCTGGCCCAGCTGGCAGCTCAGCACACCCAGCCTGCCGGGAGCACCACTGCTGCTTCCTGGGATATGGGATCCACCACACAGACCTCGTCTCTGGTGCAGTATGGTAAGGAAAAGCAGCGCAGCTCCCCAGAGGGGAGGGAACATGTTTCCCCAGAACTGCAGAGGCACACGGTGAGCAGTGGTGGGAGGGATTCAGCAGAGGATCTGTTCACAAGTTCACAACCAATTTAGCTGAGCTGGAAAAATTAAAAGAGCCGTGGGTGAGACTCAAATGTAATAGTGTGTGTGAGTCTCTCCCTGTTCCTTTTCCTACTTGGAACAGTTGGATCTGTCATTCCAGATAGTTTCAGGGCCAGGGATCTGGCATTCCTGAGCTCCTCAGAGTGTGCAGAACTACTTCTGGTATAAAGCTGTGCCAGAGAAAGGTCTGAAAGGGCACCTCTGGAGAATAGCTCCCAAATACGAACTCTTGTCAGTCTGCCCTTCCTGCTGAACTCCTCTTTTAAGGGAATTTTAAGGGGATTGGCTTAATTGGCTCTTAAATGCCAAGAAGTAACTCTATCTCTGGGCTGGTATGAGGGAATAAACAGGGATTGAGAGGCTCTTTTCAGATGAGAAGCTGAGTTTCGCTGTGGTTGAGTGCTCATATAATTTCCTTCAGCTTCTGCTTGTTATAGGGAAATAGCTGTGGTTCAAATCTAAGCTGAAGAAAAATTAAGCCCTGTCCTAGTGACAGTGTTGGCAGCTTTTGATCTTCTCAGACAAGAAGCCTCAGAGGAGAGTCACAGAGAATAGGAGTTGGTTTTGAATAAAATGTGGAAAGGCTTAGTTGGAGGATGAAGGTGGTGCAAAGACCTGAGGGTAGGCAGCTCCAAGCAGTGGTGTTGCTTGCAGATATCTAGTCCCTGCAGGGGAGAGAGGAGGTGATGGAACGCAGGAATGTTATCAGAGAGGGGAAGAAAGTGGCCTGCAGGACTCTGACATGCAGTGTCTCCACAGGAGGGACTCTGGAGTCCAGCTTTTCTTGGAGAATGGAGGACTTCTGCCATGCAAGCTGGCTTTGTCCCGTAGGGATGGTGGAAGCAACTGAGGGGAGAAGGGCTTAGAAAGGCTTGGCATTGATGGTGGTTAGAGTGTGAGGCTGGGAGCAGAGATGCTGAAGTTCTCTGCACTCTAATAGGCTTTAGGATGAAACACAGAAGAAAAGGATTTATTTTTCTTAATAAGTGTAAGAATTTGATTTATTTTTCAGGAAACAAACCCTGCTAACTCATCTCTGTCTTGTCCCATAGATCTCAAGAACCCAACAGACTCTTCCGTGCACAGTCCCTTCACCAAGCGTCAGGGCTTTACATCAACTTCAACCATGATAGAAGTGTTCATGCAAGAGAAACAGCCTGTGGTGACTGCCTCCACAACCACGCCGGCACCCCCATCCTCACCACTGCCCAGCAAAACCAATCCAGTTCCCCAGATGTCTCCAGGGTCCTCGGACAACCAGTCCTCAAGTCCCCAGCCAGCACAGCAGAAGCTCAAGCAGCAAAAGAAAAAAGCATCGTTAACATCAAAGGTGCAGACCAGCAGTGGGGAAGGAGGCATCAGATTGTGTTAGAGCTGCAGAAACAGCCATTTGGGCTGCTGAGGGAAGGTCTGGGCTTGGCCTTCCTGCTGTTGGCACAAATGTTTGTGGGGGTGATGGAGTTGTATGCCTGCCTGGGTTGAACAGTGTAATTCAGAGGCTGGAAGCCTGTAATTGCCATTGTGTGCTGGGAAATGTGGGTACCAAAGTCATTCTCTGGGCTAATCACCAGGAATGATTGACCCCCTCTCTTGTTCCTCCCTTGCAGATTCCTGCACTTGCGGTGGAAATGCCTGGTTCGTCTGATATCTCAGGGCTAAACCTGCAGTTTGGGGCGTTACAGTTTGGTTCAGAGCCTGTTCTTGCTGAGTACGAATCGACGCCCACAACCAGCGCTGCTGTTAGCCAGTCTCAGAGCAGCCTCTACACCAGCTCGGCCAGGTGAGGACCAGGAGCCTGTTAATCCAAGCAGGCAGCTTTGGAAGTTCACTGGTCCTGTGGACTTGAGTTGTGGTGCATACTAGTAGACCCTTTCTGGCTGTGCTTTGGTCACAAAGGGGGGACAGTGTATGCAACAGCAAAGCACAAGTTGCCAGCAGACTCATTGGGCAGCTCTGTGGCTCTTTGGCCTGCGGTACTTGCACAGAAAGCAGTTTTCCTGCTGCCCTTATATTGTGTAGCTGGAAACACAGGAGGGGAATCCCCAGCATGGTTGCTCCAAGTCTCTAGTGAACAGCTTCTGAGTGTTTTGTACTCCTTTTTGCCTGACAAACTGGGACACAGTGGGCTGGGTGTATCTACGGTGCTGGTGTGTTTCATCCTCTGTTGGGCTGAGCCTTAGTAACTGACCAGTCCCTTGACTACTGCGACCTGAGTGGTGGCAGCTCATGAAGTGTTGCCTAAGGCATGGCAGCGTGTGAGCCAAGGCTGCAGCTGGATGTCTGTCGTTGGGCTAGCCTTGCTCTCTGGGCATGTTTCTTGGCTTGGCTGCTTCATGTGGTGCCTTTATACTGATGCTCGGGGCTTTTTATCTTGAGTATTTGAAGTTAAGAGCCCAGTCTGGGTCAGCAGCTTACAGCAGAACTGTTTTGGAGGAAAATGGAGGAACACTTTTCTTTTTCCCCTTTTGTAGTGAATCTTCATCCACAATTTCGTCCAATCAAAGCCAGGAGTCTGGTTACCAGAGTGGCACAATACAGACAGCAACATTTACCTCCCAGAACAGTGCTCAGGGACCACTGTACGAACAGAGATCCACCCAGACAAGGCGATACCCAAATTCCATCTCCTCCTCGCCCCAGAAAGATCTGACCCAGGCTAAGGTAAGAGAACAGCTTTGCTCACCCATCGTGCTGAGTGAGCCTCATGTGTGAAGTGTCTCAGGGGAAGCTGAATGGCCTATCAAATGGTTCTGTCATCCTCCAGCCTCATTGTGTGGCTTGTGGGCTCTAATGAGAGCTCTCTTCTGGCAGCCCACAGCTATGTTTTGGGCCTGGGCCACTGGGGTTAACAGCAGTCAAGTTGATGGCAGGGCATGTGTTGTGTCATGTACAGTTACCCTGCCTGGAGAGGGGCGTGCACACAAATAATTTTGTGTTGTGTTAAGGATTTGGTTCTTGCATGCTGCACACCAGTTCAGTAGCATCAGGTTTGACTAATGAACTCGGATTGAGAATGATGAGGCAGTCTAACTACCAGCAGCAGAGAAACTTCTTGCATTGGTTTCTCTAGTATACACTTGGGGACCATGCTGGTATGGGGCTAGACCTCGGGACTGACCGCAACACAGTCTGGTGACACATGCTTGTAGCAGGACCTTTTCATAACTGCGGGAGTGAGAGAGAGGCAACACTGGCTCTGCCTCTGGAAGTGTGCAGCTGTAATGCCCAGTACTTCTTTTTTTCTCTTCTTTCTCAGAATGGTTTCAGTTCTGTACAACCCACGCCATTACAAACCACACAGGCTGTTGAAGGTAAGTCTTGCCAGTACAGCAGGTGTCCTGCATCTCTTGCTGTGCTCATGTTCTCTGCTTTGAATGAGAAGCTTTATCTGTGCTGATAGCAAGTCCTTTCCTCGCTGGACTAATTGCTGCCATTCAGTTTATTTGCTTGCCTCATAATATTCAGCTTTCTGCTGATGGATCCTTGAGATCCTTGAAGGGTCATCTATGACAATAATTTACTCTGCTTTGTGTGTGGAAGGCATTTCATCTGTAGGTCTTGAAGCTCTTTGCAGAGCCAATGGTAGTGTTGGGGGTAAAGTGAGACGTAGAACACAATCATAAGTGTATAACTGCTTGGCAGCACTGAAAGAGGTCCCGTCTCCTCTAGCTGAGCTCTTGCTGATCCTTGCCCTTGTGTTACCCTCTGAAAGTTGCCAGTAGCTGCCCTTAACCCAAAGCTTTTGTTCTCAGGTGCTACAGGCCCTGCAGTGAAATCCGACTCTCCCTCTGCTCCCAGTATTGCACCTCTCAATGATGGGGTGTCTGCATCGTCCTTGCTGACAACAGCCAGCCAGCACTCAACAGCTCTGAGCAGCCTAAGCCACAGCGAGGAGCTCCCCAGTACAACCACTGCCCAGCTCAGCAGGTGAGTGACTGGGGGGGGGAAGGATTTCTGAAGAAGCAGAACTAGAAGCAGGAATCTAGTAGACATTGGAGTCCATCTCATGCAATGAGGAAGACTAAGATGACTCATCCCATTCGAGCAGATGGGAAATGGGATGGTGCTACCAATGTTGACTCTCTCACCTTGGTCTGACAATGTTTTATTTCTCTTCCCTCAGTGCATTACCCACCCAGCAGAACAGTCTGTCCTCATCCACATCCTCTGGGCGAACATCAACTTCAACTCTTCTGGTGAGTCTGGGTATGCTCTTGCATTGTGTACCCCATTTCTGCTCGGCTTGGTGGGCTCTGCTGGGGTGTCTGACCTTGGGGCTGTGGTTGTGACAGGAGCTGCGGGCTGTCCTGCTAGAGTTTGGATGCTGTGTGGAGAGTGAGGAGAGAGGATGTTGTGTCAGAATACTGTGCACCTGTGGCTCAAGGCTGTTGACACCCTGCCTGTTTCTGACTGAGCAGCGCCTTCTTTTGAGCCTGTAGTAGCCCTTGAAGGTGCTGCAGAGTCACAGCCACATGTCAGAGCAAACTGGTAGCTGATGCAGTGTAAGTAAATATCTCTACTGCTGGAGCTCTTGCAGTACAGTTCCTGGGTATTGGCTTCTGCAGCAGAATAAATCTCCCTGCTGCAAATGTAGTGTCAAGCCCTGCTCCACTCATCAGACAGATATGTTGGGATGTAACCATGAGAGAGATTTGTAAGCATTAGGGATTGGCTGCTGTCAGAACTTTGGACTTAAGCCAGGTTCACTGCAGAAATGTCCAGACGCAGACAGAGCTGCACAGTTTTCTGCGTAGAGAGTATCCTGTGGTACCTGTGCACTTGGTTCCATCTGCCTGGTCCCCTGACTCTCCTCCCTTCCTTCCCTAGCACACAAGTGTGGAGAGTGAAGCAAGCCTCCATTCTTCTGCTAGTACTTTCTCCACCTCCTCCAGCACGGTGTCAGCTGCCCCACCAGTTGTCAGCGTTTCATCCAGCCTCAGCAGTGTCAGCAGCCTGGGCCTCAGCCTCAGCAGCAACTCCACAGTGACGGCCTCGACTCGCAGCTCTGTTGCAACCACATCAGGTACTTTCCTGGGTACTGCTGTACTGGAGAAGGGTGTGAAGGCTAAGAGAGCAAGCTTCTGCTGTTTGCTTCACTGTGGAACTTTTCCTTTCTCTTCCTTTTTCAGGAAAAGCCCCTCCTAATCTCCCTCCTGGAGTCCCACCGTTGTTGCCTAATCCATACATCATGGCTCCAGGGTTGCTACATGCCTATCCGGTGAGTGGAAATTTGCAGTGGTGTCATGCCACCAGGTCTCTCTCAGCTCTGTCTGCAGCAGGGAGGAATGTAGCATAGTGGGCAAACCAAAAACTGTTGACATAGACCAGCAGGGCTGCCTTGGACAGGCAGAGTTTGGACCTGCTGTTTATTCCATGATATCCATGTGCCTCTGGGGGTAAATGCGTGTCCTGATCACCCCAGAGCAGAGTCTGCATGCCTGTTCTCTGCAGCCTCTCCAGCCTTTGAAGAGCCCTTGGGCAGAGCACAGTGTGTGGAAGCACAGAGCTGTGTTAGAAATGTGGTGTGACAAAGGGCAAACAGTCAGGGCAAGGGTAGCAACAGCCACAAAGTCTAGGGGTGTGTATCACACCCTCTCCTGAAGGTGAAGACAGGTTTCAGTTTTGGGATGATTTCCAGAGAAAAACTGTTCGAGTGGCTTTGTGGTCTGGAGCACTTTCCTTTGAGCAACTCACACAAACTTCCTGCAGCATCGGCCTGTGTAGAGACTCTGGCTGCCTGCACTTGGCTCGTGTGGCTGCTGACTGGCTACTTCTGGCTTTCTCTCTCATTTATCTAAGTGTTTAATCTAAAATTAGGTGTCCTTATCTAGTCCGCATCCCTAACGTCATCTCTGGCTCTTTTTCTAGCCACAGGTGTACGGATATGATGACTTGCAAATGCTCCAGACTAGATTCCCATTGGTGAGTACTGCAGAGTGACAAGGATACGCTGCTCCCACTGGTGCTGCTTGGGTAGAGACAGGTCAGCTGTGGGCAGTCCTGGCTAAATGAGGTGCTGAGTGGATGCACCTCTCTGTAGCTGCAGTGAGGAGTTAATCAGTTGCTCCTTGGCACGTGGGGAGTTGGGAGCATGAATTACTCATACAGCAGTATGCCTTGTGGAGCCAGGGAGCGTGAGTTACAACAGCAGGGCTGTTACAGAGATTCACCTCTGATCCATGACAGAGCCAGTAACTAAATATCAGATGAGAATGGGCTTTATTTAGCGATAGGACATGTCCATTTTCTTGTGAAGCCGGGGGGCGGGGAAAGTTCAGGCAGTTTAAGAATTGCATACCAGTAGACCTTATCTGGTTCTTTTAATAGCCAGATGAGGGGGATGGTACATGCTACAAAAACCTGGGGCTGCTGTAGGTCATGATCAGCCTGGTTGTGGCTGGTTGAACTGCAATACTCAGACACATCTTGCAGCTGCAGTGCAGAAATTCCTCTCTCTCAGAAGATGTTGCTTTGGACTTTGGACAGAGCTGATAAAATATCTTCTCCTTTTGTTTTTATTCATCAGGATTACTACAGCATCCCATTCCCTACACCCACCACACCACTGACTGGAAGAGATGGCAGCCTGAGCAGCAATCCATACTCTGGTAGGGAAAGAGATGCTCTGATTCCCATACCATCAGGGTTTGTGCTGCTTCTATTAGTGTCCTGTGTCTTTGTCCAGGGGAGCTACATCTGCACCCACAGTGTGCCTCCTGCACTGCTTTTGGTTTGAAGCATGCTTCTCACAGCTAAATTCTTGCCTTTTCTTTGGGCATCTGGTTGTGTCAAGGTCTGATACAGGGAAGAGGTGGGCAAAGTAGGAGTTAATGGGGCAGTTGGAAGGGGCTGAAAGATTCTGCAAGGCCTACAACCAGGGGACTGCTTTCCAGGTGGTTTTGAGGCAGGTGGTAAGCAGTGCTTCTCAAGCACTGAGAGTAAAAATAGAAAGAAACACAAAATACGGAGAAATTACATTTTTTTTCTATGGGACAGTCTCATGGAGAAAGCAAGTGAGAAATTTGGGACCTATCAAACTCAACCCAAGCACCCAGTGTGGGTGTATGACCTCTCACTGACCTTGGTATTTGCATTAAAGCACTGCCAATCTGCAGTGGCTGTGCTGAGCTTTCACGTGCTTTAGGAATTGTTGCACTCTGAGGTTTGCTTTTTTCCAGCACCATTTCTCCGCTTTGGCAGGAGCTGGTTTGTGTGGAAGTGCTTTTGCCCAGCTGAGGCTGAAATGCCAAGCTCAGAGCATGGCACCATGTGAGCTCTGAATAAGAGAGTGTTTGCATGGAAGAGCCAAGCATGTGCTCCTCAAGATCAGCACAGGGAGCTTTCTCCAGCCCTGCAGCCAAGCCCTGCACAGCCCAGGCAAAGATCTGGGTTGTGTTCAGTCCTGCTGGTGGTGCACGGAGAGGGATAAGGGACTAGCATCAGACTCTGCTGGCAGGTTTATCCAGTGCCAGACTGTGGGCTTAGCTACTGTGGCTTCCCTTTGCCTCTGTAGTCCTGTTAGGGCCAAGGAGCAATTAACAGCTTTGCCTTATCAGTGTGCAAAGTTCTGAGGGCCACAGTCCTTGGCACTGGCAGAAGGTGTGGGGGGCATGTGATTGAAGTCACTCTTTATCGAAAGGCTGGGTCACCTTTGGGCTGAGTTGGAATGGGCCAGGATCTAGCATCTGTCCTTCACTCTCATCTCCTCTATTTCAGGTGACTTAACAAAATTTGGCCGAGGTGATGCCTCTTCCCCTGCTCCTGCAACAACTCTGGCACAGCCTCAGCAGAGCCAGACCCAGACTCACCACACCACACAGCAGACGTTCCTGAACCCAGCGCTGCCTCCTGGCTACAGTTACACCAGTCTGCCATACTACACAGGGGTACCAGGGCTCCCCAGCACCTTCCAGTATGGGCCCGCCGTGTTCCCTGTGAGTTTCCCAGAGGCAGGGTGTGGGATTTGGACAGAAGGGTGGCACAGCAAAGCCTCTTGTCACCGTGTTCCTCTCTGTTCTGTAGGTTGCTCCTACCTCTTCCAAGCAGCATGGTGTGAATGTCAGCGTCAATGCATCAGCAACCCCTTTCCAGCAGCCCAGTGGCTATGGCTCTCATGGGTACAGCACTGGTAAGAGACCCACAAGAGCACCTTCCACAGCAGCAGAGCTTGCTCCCAGTCTTACTGGCTGTGATGGGGACTACTGTCTTACAGCAGTAATAGGGAAAAATGCCATGAGTGCTACTCCCAAGTAGTTTGATTATCCTTAGAAAGGCATAGGATTGTTCTGCATCCAGGTCTGGACCAGGTTTGGGGGTTACAGATCACTTCACACCCTCCTCTGTGCCCTGCAGTCAGCTGTCTGGGCCATTGGACCCCTATCAGAAGCTTAAGCTGCTGAATTGTTTGGTTTTGTTTGGTTTGTTGTTCTTTTAACTGCCTATATGTGATAAACAGAAGAGCAATTGTTCTGGGTTTGAACTTGTTTCCCACCAGTGTTAGGCAGGCACTTTCTAAGGAAGTGTCCTTGATTCAAAGATGTGGGAAGGTCATGAACCTGCTGCCTGTCTTGGTACTTGGTTGGTGTCTGGCTGACTTACACAGGGCTGCATTTGGCTTCTTCTTCCAGCCTTTAAATTCCTTTTGTCACTTTTTTCACTGTTAGAGCCCTTCAATGTCCTGTTTTCTCGTTGTGAGGGTATTTCAGCTTTGTACCAGATCACCTGGTGCTGAATCCTTCAAATTGCTTTCAGTTCAGCACTTTTTCTAGGCATTAAATAATGGCTGAGGTGTCCTCTGGGCCACTCTCTTTTATGGACAGCCAACATCCCATGGGGCTTGTGTTGTCAGTCACTGTACCAGCCATCCCAACCCACAACTGGATGGGGAGTTGCCTTTGCATGCAATTGCCTGTTTTACACCCAAGGAGCTTTTGGGCTGTTCTTGCTGCTGTGCTACATGCTGTGGGTTTGTTTCCCTGTCCACTGTGTTCCCCAGCTCTCCTCAGACCTGCTGTTTTCCATGTGTTTCTCTGGGTGGTAGCCAGCCCTTCAGCTGTTTCTGGAGGCATTTTGAAACAGTGTCTGTCCAGAGCAAAATAACTTATGTGGGTGCTTTGCATGTGGTCATGCCTGGGCCTGGCTGCCTAGGCCGGTCTGTCTCCAGATCTTTGACCACTGGAGCTCTCCACCTGCTTGCTGCTGGTGTTAGCAGCAAGCAGCTCCTGCTGACCCAGTGGCTGCTGCCTAACACCCACCTCTCCCTTCTCCCCAGGTGTATCTGTGACATCCAGTAATACAGGTGTGCCGGATATCTCGGGCTCTGTCTACTCCAAAACTCAGGTTAGTGTCTGGGAGTGCTTCCTGCGTTGCTGGGGAGGAGAAGCCAAGCTCTGAGACAGCCTCCCTGGGCAATGAGGACTCTTTGCCTTGGATCAGTCAGCCAGGGAGAAGGGAAATGCTTGACATTTCCTAGCTCACAGCAATTCCAAGCCCAGAAAGAGCCATAGGAAGAGACTCTTATCTGTTCTGTGTACCACATGCTGACTCTCGGCCTGTGATGTGTAGAGATGGGGAGGGGCACAATGCCAGCCTGGCTCCCAGCCCTTATTCTGCTGTTGGCATCTCCTTCTTAGCAATCCTTCGAGAAGCAGGGATTTCACACTGGAACCCCAGCAGCCTCCTTCAACCTGCCTTCGGCGCTGGGCAGCGGCGGCCCCATCAACCCTGCAACAGCAGCAGCCTACCCCCCCACCCCCTTCATGCACATCCTGACTCCGCATCAGCAGCCTCACTCGCAGATCCTCCACCACCACCTGCAGCAGGACGGGCAGGTAAGCAACGCCCCTGGCACCTCAGCCCCTTGCTGGGGTATCTCCTAGGGCTCTTGCTCCCCCTTGACTCCCCTGGTCCCCCTCTCCCTCCCTGCCTCCCTCCCTCGTGCTCTGCAGCGGACACACGCAGTGACATGCACATGCTCACACCTGCACATACACACAGGGCCGGTAAGAGGATCAGGTGAGAAGGAAGGCCTGGGCTGCGCTCTGCCAGGGTGGGTACTCAGCACAACCCCCCTGCTGCCGGGCTGCACCAGATATGGCCAGGTAGTTCCCCCTCACGCAGACACATCTGGGGCACCCCGATCTCCCCCATCCTCAGAAGGGCAGCTCCGCAGGCCAGCACCAAAGGGGTTACTCGCCATAGCCATGACCCTGCAGGAGCTTTCAGGTCTAACCATGGATTTCTATTGTCATAGTTTGTCCCTTTATTTTACATATCCTGGTACTGCAACAGCTTCCATATTTGCAGATGATACTGTGCTGCCAACGCCAGCAGGAAGATCAGGTAATGAACTCTCTGAAAACGCATTGCACTTGCCCTGGGGTCTGCCCCTGCCCCTAAGGCTCCCCAGGATCACCTAGCCCCTTCCTTCTCCCCCATGGCCCCGCGAGGCGAGGAGAGAGGCCCTCAGTCAGTATGTGCACACATACACACCCGCGCGCAGACACAACCCGCACCGACCCTTCCCTGTCTCCCCCCTCCCCGCTGCTCAGCGGCCGCACGAGCTGCCCATGGCCCTGTGCGCTGCTGGCCTGCAGGATGGTGTGGAGCTGAGGGAGGGTGCTGGGGCACGGATGGTGCAGCTGCACGGCGCTGCAGGCAGCCCCTGCCCCAGTGCCAGGGAGGTCAGCTGGGCTGAGGCAGAGCAGCAGCTGCCAAGGAGCTGTCGCCCAGAGCGCCTGGCCAGGGCCATCTTCTGGGGCCGAGGCATGCCAGCGTTGCCCTGTGGAGTTAGGCTGGAGGTGTTTCCCCTGCACTCACCACCCGCTTCTCCTGCCCTTTCCTGCAGAGTGGCTCCGGGCAGCGCAGCCAAGGCAGCTCCATCCCCCAGAAATCCCAGGCCAACAAGTCCGCCTACAACAGCTACAGCTGGGGCGCCAACTGAGGCCGGGCCGCCTCGCCACCACTTGCTTCCGGAAGAGAATCCCAGTGACCCTGATGATGAGGAAGGATCCCAGGGAGGAGAGAGCCCTGCGGCGGGGAGCGCCCGGGCCCCCAGCCCCGGCAGGGCCCCGCAGGGCAGGCCGCAGGCACCTCTGCGTTGTCTGTCTTCAGCCACTTTCCTGTTGTATGTAATATAGAATTTGTATTTTTTTCTTTTTTTTTCCTTTTTTTTTTCTCTCTCTCTCCGCATTCAGATCTGAACCGTTTGCCGTAGGGGCCTTTTTTGGTTTTTACTCCTTTCTATCCCCTCTCCCATCCAGCTGCCCCAGAATCTCTCAGATCCAAAGGAGTGGAAGCTGCGAGCCGCCTACAGCAAACCCCCTTATTATTAGGATTAAGACCAGTAATTGATATGAGCAGCATTGTAAGATTAATTAGTTGAAGTGTTTTTTTTGTACCGTGTTCTAAATTTAATGGATAAATGTGTCTTGTATATAAAAACAAAAACCCCATGCTGTCCTCTAGTTCTCTCATTTCTCCCCCCCGCCGAGGGGTCCCCCCTGGTATTTTATGTTCTCCATCTACGTCCCTCCATCCTCACGGGCCCAGAGTGCAGGTCCTGCCCTGCTTGCACGCTGTAAGTATCTTCTGCTTTTGGGTTGGGGATTTTTTTCTTTTCTTTTTTCCTTTTTTTTTTGTTTTGTTTTGTTTTGTTTTGTGGGGTTTTGGTTTGGTTTTTTGGGTTTTTTTTGGTTTTGTTTTTTTTTTTCTATGCAGTCCAGATCTTGTATTTTTCAGTTCTACCTGATCCCTTCAGCTGCAGCCCCGAGCGGGGATTTACTGAAGAGAATAAAGATCACAAAGTGATGTGTGTATTTTTTCCACCTTCTCAGCCTTGTTCCCTATTTTTGGTGCAGGGGGTGGGCAGCCCTGGGCAGTGGGGGCAGCGCTTCTCCCACCCCTCCCCAGCTTCTTGCTGGTGTTTTTGTCCCCTCTTTTTGTGGATTTTTCCTTTTTCCAGCTGCAGCACTGGGCAGCAGGATGCCAGCACAGGGATAATGCCACTGTCCTACCCCCTCCCTTCTCTGAGACCCTCACCCTTCATTTCTGCCTCATGTTCCCACTGCTCTGGTGCTGCTGGTCCTCCTTTTGGAGGCTGAGGGGTGCTCTCCCCAGGCCCCTCCTCCCTACGAGGTCATCGGGACAGTGACAGGTGCAGGGGAGGGCAGTGGCACCACTGGTGTGGCAGGAAGCAGTGCCTGTCCCTGCAGTGGCTGCTGAGCTGCCCTTCACCCTGTGTTCCCCCTCGGCCTCCTGCCTGTAAGGCTGGGGTTTGGGGGTCCCTGCCGCAGTGGGGGGCACGGTGTGGGCCCGCTGGGGGAGCGCCAGGGCTGCCATGGACTCGAGTTGAGCTGCGGGCACAGAGCAGGCCTGCAGTAGGAGCACAGGTGCTGCTGCATGGAGCCCGGTACCCCGCCAGTCCTGCGCCGCCGGATCCGTTAGCACCCGCCCCCGCGTGGGCGCCCCGGGGCACACTCCCCGGAGCACCCTCCCCGGAGCACACTCCCCGGGGCACATTCTCCGGAGCACACTCCCCGGGGCACACTCCCCGGAGCACCCTCCCCGGGGCACACTCCCCGGAGCACCCTCCCCGGGGCACACTCCCCGGAGCACCCTCCCCGGAGCACACTCTCCGGAGCACCCTCCCCGGAGCACACTCTCCGGAGCACACTCCCCGGGTGGACACTCCCCGGAGCACACTCGGGGCGCCCTCCCCGGCACACTCCCCGGGGCACCCTCCCCGGGCACACTCCCCGGAGCACACTCCCCGGGGCACACTCCCCGAGCACATTCTCCGAGCCACCTCCCCGGGGCACCCTCCCCGGGGCACCCTCCCCGGAGCACACTCCCCGGAGCACATTCTCCGGAGCACCCTCCCCGGGGCACACTCCCCGGGGCACCCTCCCCGGAGCACACTCCCCGGGCCTGGGGCGGGCGGGCCGGGCCCCGGCCCCGGCGGCTCTCGGGGGGAGCACGGCCCGGGCCCTGCAGCCGCGGCGCTTTGCGACAGCCGGCGGCGCTTTGCGGCCGCGGCGCTTTGCGACAGCGCGACCCGGGCGGGACGGGGGAGCGGGGCCCGGGGGACCCGGCGGGACCCGAGCGGGATGAGCTTCTACGACGCGTTTCGCGGCTTCTTCGGGTTTCCGGGACGGTGCAGGTAACCGGGACCCTGCCCGTCACCTGGGCCCCCCCGGCCCTGCCCGCACAGATGCTGTCCTTCCAACCCCCCGTCTCCCAGTTGCCCCAGCAGCCCCGGCCCTCCCCGGTTGCTCCGGCCTGTCCGGGTGTCTCACTGCCGCGGTCCCGCAGACCCCGGGACCCGCTGTTCGGCGGCGCGGCGTGGGACGAGGAGGAGGAGGATGGCGGCCCGTCTATGTCGCAGCCCCCGCAGGACTTCGGCTTCGGATTCAGCCCTGGCTCGTCCCGCGGCGCCTTCGAGGAGCTATTCCGGGACATGGGCGAGCTCCTAGGCGTCTTCGGGGGGTTCTGGGCCGAGCCTCAGCAGCCTTTCGGTGGGTACGGGAAGGGCTGAGCGAGACTCTTGGGACCGCTCAGAGCCCCTGGGCCTTACCGACCCCCTTCTGCTTCCCAGAGCCCGCCCTGCCCGGCCCCAACGAAGGCAGCGCACGGCGACCGCTGCGGGACTCGATGCTGAAGCACCCGGAGAGTCCCCCTGCCAGCGCGGCCCCGGGGAGCTCCGGGAGCGCCGGCGATCCGGCCCGCCCATGGAGACCCTTCCTAGGGGTGCGTGAGGGGTCTGGGCTCTGCCTCCCGCAGGCTCAACAGCGGTAGCCAGCTCTGTGCTGTTGCAGTGTTGCCTCGGTGTCGCGCTTTGCGACATCCCATTACTGGTGTCAGTGGTACGTGACTTTGTCTTGCAGCTGGAAGATGCTCCCCAGGCTCCTCCTGGCCTCAAGGAAGACCAAGGTGGGTGCTGGGAGCAGGGGCTGGGGGGCCTCTGCCCTCCCTGCTCCACCTGCCTGTGCTGCCACAGCCTCTGGGGCATGTCCCCATGCTGCAGCCACCATCTTAAATCTTCTCCCCAGACCTGGACTGCGAGGTCTCCTCTGTGGGGCTGGGGACCATCCTGAGACCCAACGAGCCCAAGTCCCACTCTTACTTCCAGAGTGTCTCTGTCACCAAAGTGACTCTTCCTGATGGGGTGAGTGTCCCTGCAGGTGCAGCAGGGCTGTGGGAGATCTGGGGACGCTGTCCCCGTGGCTGGGGAGTCTCTTAGGGCTTGGCACTCTGCACAGGTGGTAGAGGAGCGCCGCACTGTGCAGGACAGCCAGGGCCGCCGGGAGACAACAGTGACGCGCCGGAGGGGGGACCAGGCCTTCATCACCACCACCAAGGAGGATGGGCAGAAGAAGGACTACCGGGAGGAGGTGGTCAACATGGATGACCGTGAGTGGGGCTCCAGGGAGGATGCAAGGAGTGGACAGGGACCCCACTGAGGGAATTCTCCCTGCCTTCCCAGGGGAGCTGGCACAGTTCGCTGGCACGTGGCCACAGCAAGACGAGTTTGGTGCCGCCAACCTGAGTGACCCTTCGTCTGCGCTGGGCAGCTTCTTCCGACGCTGGTTCTCGAGCTGGTAGCTGTGCCCAGTCCTGACTGAGCAGCCCATACGTGTGACAGGTGCAAGCTGAGGGGACCCTGGGCTTGCCAGGCCTGTCAGAGCAGGCAGTGGGCAGCAGCCTTTTCTCACCACCTGTTTTTGTTGTAGATGGGTCAGATCCTGCTGGGAAGTGGTGCCTGGGCTGGAGGCTGCGCACCTTCTGCAGCACTGCAGAGCCACAGGGACTCCTGTGGCGGCCAATAATATGTGTGTACAGAGCAATAAAGTCTATTTATGCTAAACAGGAGCCATGCTCCTTCAGAATGGAATCTCATGTGTTTCGAGGCAGATTCCCCCTGGCCACCAGAATGACTCTGAGGGGCTGTCTCAGGGGTGCAGGTAGTTGTTGGGCTCCTGTGCCTGCACTGCTCCCTTCCTACCTCCCTCTCCCATTTCCCTGCTTGATGCCATGCTAATGCCTCCCCTGGGCCACTCTTGAGGGCTTGGCCCAACCTAGAGGCCTTTCCAGGGCTTCTTTATTAGTGTTGACTGCAGCTGTGGCTTGGGCAGGGATGTGGCAGGGATAAAGGGGGTTCCTGGCCAGGAAATACCTGTGCCTGCTCACCTGAGTGGGGTCTTGGCTCCCCACGGCCACTTGGGGATCAGGGTTCTTCCACCAGGCCTGGCCTTACTGGGGTGCAGCATTGTCACAGCGTGTCCCTGGCCCCACACAGGACTCTGGTCCCTGCCAGGCGTCTCCCTTGGTGCAGCCCTGATTGGTTTAAAGTCTGCACATTATCACCCACCTGGCTCTGGGGCTCATAAAATCTACTGTGAATGAGACATCTACACCACTCTCACTGCTGCCACTGCTGTCACTGCTGCCCGTTCCTGGTCGGCGCCATGGGCAATGCTTCTTTCTTGACAAGGGCCCGGGGTCTGCTCCGCATCCGGAATCAGCTGGTGCGGGAATGCCTGGCTGAGCTGCTGTCCACCTTTGTGCTCATGGTAAGCAGGGCACGCGGGTGGACAGACTGCTGGGGGGTCATGTGGGTGGGACAGGGCTGATGGTGGGGTGGTGGCAGGTGCCAGGGGTCCCAGGGCTCTGCTGCTTGCCCCTTGGGGTTGGAGGGGTTTGGGGCTGTGCCACACTCAAACGTGCAACTCAGCACTGCCTGTCCTCCCACTTGGACCCTGTTCCCACAGCATGGTCCGCCCTGTGCCATGGCTCAGGTGCAATCAGGGTGTGGTGCTGGGCAGCATGTGCCTCAATACCTCTGGCCTCAGAGCAGGCAAAGCCTGGGGCTCTGGTGCTGTTCTTAGAATTTGGGCTGCATCCCACAATGGCAAATGGTGTCCCCGGGCTATATTATGGCACCTCTTCCCCAACACCTCCCCACAGAAAGCAGTTCACCTAATTGCTTATAATTTGGTTGCTTTGCCATCAAAACCGCAAGCAAGGGTAGTAACCACGTCCCTGCCAGTCCCTGTCTGGTGTCCAAGCATTGGGGAGCAAAACCATGGGGGCAGCACCAGCATAGCCCTCGCCTTGCTGCCCTGCATTGTCAGCACTGGGAGGCCACCCGGGCTGAGGTGGGGCTACATCCCTCTTCTCCAGATAATCACCCTGAGCAGCTCTGCACAGAAGATCACCAGCTTTGAGACGAAGGGGAACCTCCTCACCAGCTACCTGGCAGGCGCCCTGGCTGTCATGGTGGGCATCTACACAGCGGGGGGAATCTCTGGTGAGATGGAGGAAGGGGTCCCAGCTCTTGCTCACCCCTGGCTCTGAGTCCCCCAGGACCCTCCACTCCCAGCCTTTCTCCCTACTCCATTGCAGGGGCCCACATGAACCCGGCATTCTCCTTTGCCATGTGCCTGATGGAGAAGTTTCCCTGGTGGAAGTTTCCCATCTTTGTGGTTGTGCAGACCTTGGCATCTTTCATATCTGCTGGAGCTGTTTACATCCTCTACTATGGTATGGGGGAGCAGCACTGGGCAAGGGAATCCCACGGTGATACTGGGGGGTGGCCAGGCTTATGGACATGCTCTGCCTCTGCCCCAGATGCCATCTGGTACTACAGCAATGGGACCCTTACTGTCTCTGGCCCCCGAGAAACTGCCTCCATCTTTGCCACCTATCCAGCGGACTATGTCTCTGTTGCCAATGGCTTCTTGGACCAGGTGGGTGCCACTGTCAGCTCCCCCAGCCCCCTCCGATGGTGCCAGTCCCCATGGTGCTGAGCTGCTGCGTTGTCCTCACAGGTGATCGGCACAGGGGTGCTGATGGTGGGTGTCATGGGCATCATGGACACCCGCAACAAGGCTGTCCCCAAGGGCCTGGAACCAGTGGTTGTGGCTCTGTTGGTGCTCTCCATTGAGTCCTCCATGGGGGCCAACTGTGGCTGCCCCCTGAACCCTGCGCGGGACATCGGGCCCCGGCTCTTCACCTATATGGCAGGTTGGGGCCCGGAGGTCTTCAGGTGGGTAGAGGGAAGGGGGCGAGGTGGGGATGGCAGGGATGATCCTCAGTCCACCCTGTCCTGTCCTGTCCTCAGCAGGGGCAATGGGTGGTGGTGGGTGCCACTGGTAGCACCACCGCTGGGGGCCGCCGTGGGCACATCCCTGTACCAGCTCTTTGTGGCTTTCCACTACCCGGAGGAGGACAGCGAAGCCGTGGCAGAGCAGGGCTCCATCGTTCTAGTCAACACCGCCGTCGACCCAGACACTGGGATTTCGTCCGAGGAGAAGGACAGTGGAGGAACAGTGCCTGCAGGGTACCCCCCACCACCGTGCACCAGCAGCACAGTCACCCCTACAGTCCCTGTCACATCATTAAAAGAGTCCTGAGGGCACGGGCTGTCTTGTCTGTGGACATCGGGGTGCAGGGATATGGTGGAGGCCGTGGCCCCCAGTCCCTCCGGGGGAAGGCCGGCCAGGCCTGGCTGCAGGGGGACCCCCGCCTGGGGGACACGTGCTGCTGCTGTAGGAGCTGCCCCATTGGGATCTGGGGCTGTCCCCAGGACCGCCGGGACTGCCCCTGGCAACCCGTGGGGCTGGCTCTGGCCCGCCAGGACTCGCACGGCTCCCCGGGAGCCGCTGGAGCCGCCCCGCTGGCCGGGACGCCCCCGGGTTTGCGGTCTGGGCCGGCCCCCGCGGCCGCGCTCCGACGCTTCCCGGCGCCCCCACCTCACTTCCGCCGCCGACCGGCGCCGCCGCGGCCATGGGGAGCTGAGGCGGCGGCAGAGGCAGCGGCCCCGGCCCGGCCCGGCCGCCCGCTCGCTCCCCATGGGCTGCGGGGCCGCGGGACATGGAGCGGTGCGCGGCCCGCCGAGCCCCGGGTAAGCGGGGGCCCGGGTGCCTCCCGGTCGGGCCCCAGGGCGGCCGTTGCCCCGGTAACGCGGCGGGGCGGGGCGGGAGGGCCCGGGCCGGGGCCGGGGCCGGGGCCGGGGCCGGGGCCGGGGCCGGGGAGATATCCGAGAAGTGGCCGCGGGTCCGCGACCCTGGCGGGGCGGATAGGTGCGGGGCGGGCACGGCCGGGGAGCAGAAATGGGGACCAGGGGGTGAAGAGATGCGGGTGCAGAGATGCGGGTGCAGGTGTGCAGCTAAGCGGGGCTGGGGGTGCAGACTTTGGGGTGTTGGGGATGCGGGACTGGGGATCCAGGAATGCAGCAAAGCGGGGCTGAGGGAACAGCGAGGTTACCTGGGGATGCAGTGCTGGAAGGGTCTGGTGACCTCGGGGTGCCGGGCTGGGGGAGCAGGCAAGCCAGACGGTGGATGCAGAATCTGGGGCTCTGGGAGTACAGATGAGCAGAGCTGGGGGTCTAGTGGTGCAGGCTTGGGGGGATCAGGGGATGGAGAATTAGGGGACCGGAGGTAGTTAAGCAAGGGGTTCTAGGTATGCAGGGGTACAGGTCCTGGCACGGGGGAGCACAGGGCCACATGGCACAGCTGGGGAGACTCCCTGTTCCTGCACTCTGGGATTCTGGGGCTAGCTTGGCTCTCAAGATGCAGAGGAGATTGGGATGTCAGGGTTCAGGGTCTTGCACATGTAGGGGGTGTTGGGGTGCACGGGGGTGACAGGGCGCTGTGTTGCAGAGGAAGAGCGTCGAGTGCGAGCCAACGCACGGGAGTACAACGAGAAGTTCCAGTACGCAGTGAGTGAGGGGGGGCTGAACCCCCTCCCAGGGGTCCTCGGGCAGGTTTGGGGGGCTGGGGTCTGAATCACCCACGTGTCAGTATGGGGCAGGGTCTGAGGCATTATGACTACAAAGTAGATGTTTGTCCCTGAGAAGATGGTGTTGATTAATGCCAATATAGCTGTGGGGCCGGATGAGCACAGTGCACTCTATGTGGGGGATTCAGCCCCCCCATCCTTGGCTAAGACCCAGAACCCTCTGACTCTGCCCAGATCCCAGCCTGGTCCCACATCCAATGTGGTTCATGGATCAGCTTCTGAAGGTGCTGGGGAAGGGCAGTGCTCACCTTGACCTCCCCACACATTGGAGGTTATCCCTGGCTGCTCCAGAGCTGGCTGCAGAGAGGGGAGCAGGGGGTCTGGGTTGGGATCACCCTTGTGGGGGCCACGTGCTGCTGCTGGAGGAGGCTGGTCCCAGGGTACCAGTCAGTGACTGAGACTGAGGAATTGGCTTCCCAAGGAAGCTGCCAGAGGTAGCACAGGAGCAGGAGCCTGACCCCCCAAAAGAGCATGGTGAGCCACAGCCCCTGCCCTCCAGAGTGGTCTTGGGGGGTTATGGGGCCTCAGCAGCCTGTAAACCCCCTTCTTGCCCCATCTGTCCCCAGAGCAACTGCATCAAGACCTCCAAATACAACATTGTCACCTTCCTGCCTGTCAACCTCTTCGAGCAGTTCCAGGAAGTGGCCAACACCTATTTCCTCTTTCTTCTCATCCTGCAGGTGAGTGCAGTCCTTCCCTGCCTGGGCATCCAGGAGGGCTCCAAGTAGTCCCATACTTAGAAAGTGGGGAGATTTGGCACCCTCGAGCAGGGCAACATGGGCCTGGAGCTGGCTGGTTCCCCTGTAATTCCTGTTCCCTGTCCCCAGCTGATTCCTCAGATCTCTTCACTCTCCTGGTTTACCACCATCGTGCCTTTGGTTCTTGTCTTAACCATCACAGCTGTCAAAGATGCCACCGACGACTATGTGAGTGGTTCTCCTGCACCCCTCTGCCCACTGGGCGGGGGGTTGGGATGCTGTGCAAGGGTGCGGTGTCCAGGGCCATGGCATTTGAGATAGTGGGGGGATGCAGGACCCCATCCCCAAGAGACTGACGCTGCTGTCTCTTCCCCCTGCTCTCAGTTCCGCCATAAAAGTGACAACCAGGTGAACAACCGGCAGTCTCAGGTCCTGATCGGTGGAGTGTGAGTGTCATGGGCACAGAGCAGTGGAGAGGGAGCCAGAGACCCTGTGGGACGTGGCGCAGAGCAGGGCTCCTGCCTGACTACAGTCCGCTGTCACTCCACAGCCTTCGGCAGGAGCAGTGGATGAATGTTCGTGTCGGAGACATCATCAAGTTGGAGAACAACCAATTTGTGGCAGTGAGTGCAGCCCTGAGACAAGTATGGTTCCAGCGGGGTGGGTGACACACAGGCACCACTGAATGGTGTGGTGCCACTCCCGCTTTGCTTTTGTGCTCCTCCATCACTTCCCAGGGTGGGGACATTAGGGACTTCCAGCCTGGAAGCTGTATTTAGGTTGGCGAGTTGGAGCCATGGGGAAGCCGTGTTTTGAACTCTGCGGATCCCTTGGAGCAATGGTGGCTAGGCTCGTGTGCAAAGGATGCATGGGTTTAGGGATGGCTTTTGCAGATGCTCCAGGGAGTTCTAAGGACATCTAAGAGCCAGGAGCTTCCCTGGGGAAGGCACCGGGGAGCCCCAGTGTTGGCACAACCCTTCACAAGTCTCTCCCAGCAGGCTGACCTCCTCCTCCTCTCCAGCAGTGAACCCCATGGGTTATGCTACATAGAGACTGCAGAGCTGGATGGGTAGGTGCCCCTGCTTGCCTTGGGGGTCAGGGAAGGTAGGAGGTGGGAGTGGGCTGCAGGCAGGGCAGGAGCTGCTGGGCAGCACCTGCAAAGACCGTCCCTGCCAGGCTGTCTCTAACTCACACATGGTGCCTTCTTGCCTGCAGAGAAACCAACATGAAGGTGCGTCAGGCCATCCCTGTCACTGTGGAACTGGGAGACACCAGCCAGCTGGCTCACTTTGACGGTGAGTGCCTGTGACCAGCCCTCTGCCACAGGGCAGTCCCCACATTCCTTCCTCTGTCACCCTGGGTAGACCAGGACCAGCCACGTGGCACTGTCATTCTGCGGCTCGAAGTGGATCTCTGGGGAGCCAGGGATGGTGCTGGGAGCACTGGGATGGAGCTGGCCATATGAAGAAGGCAGGTCCCAGCTGAGCCATACTGTGCACCCAGGTGAGGTGATCTGTGAACCCCCCAACAACAAGCTGGACAAGTTTGGTGGGACACTGTACTGGAAGGAGAGCAAGTACCCCCTGAGCAACCAGAACATGCTGCTGCGGGGCTGCGTCCTGCGCAACACTGAGTGGTGCTTTGGCCTCGTCATCTTTGCAGGTGGGCTGAGGCAGCAGCTGCTACTGCGCTGCACGGAGGGGAGGGAAAGACACCTCCTGATGCCTTCCTGCTCCCCAGGACCCGACACAAAACTGATGCAGAACAGTGGCCGGACCAAATTTAAGCGGACAAGCATCGACCGGCTGATGAACACGCTGGTGCTCTGGGTAGGCAAAAGGAAGATCCTGGGAGCCCTGGCTCTGACCCAGCTGGGGCTCTGATATACTGTCCTGTCTCCAGATCTTTGGGTTCCTGGTGTGCATGGGAGTGATCCTGGCCATTGGCAATGCCATCTGGGAGCACGAGGTGGGCATCTGCTTCCAGATCTACTTGCCCTGGGACGAGGGGGTGCACAGTGCCTTCTTCTCTGGCTTCCTCTCCTTCTGGTCCTACATCATCATCCTCAACACTGTGGTGCCCATCTCGCTCTATGTGAGGTAGGGCAGGGGGCAGAGGGGCTGGGCAGGGGTTGTATAAGAAATTAGGGGTGCCCTCTGGGGAGGGGAGACAGGGATGGAGATCCACAGACAGAACAGTGTGTTCTGTGGGTGGGTGTGGGCTGCTCTCTTGGTGACAGGCCATGTCTGCCTTCAGGGATGCCCCAAGACCTGAGGACCCCACGGGTCCCTCAGGGACCCCCCGGCTGTGTCTGTCTGGCTGCTCGTCTCTCCCTGCCCTGGCTGCACGCTGGCTATTTTGCTCTGCCCTCCTACAGCTCCCAGGCTCCTGCACTGTCCCCTTCTCTCTCTCTTTTAATTTCTCTCTCTTTTCGTTCCCCAGCATGGGTTCTGTCACCCTTAGCCCTGAGGTAAGAATGTGTCACCTCCACCCCTCCCACTAGCTCATTGCTGTCTGCCCTGGGGGCTGGGGAGGGGTTCAGGATGCATAGGTGTGTGGAATGCCTGGGGAGCCCCATGGGCTGCCCCCTGGGTGCTTTGCCTCGGTCCCCAGCCCTGGCTTAGCGGTTGCTGTCAGCAGGAATGGGTTGCACGCCAGCCCCTGGGAAGGATGTGGGAGCTAGCAAGCAGTGGGGAGCACCCGGGGTGCTGGAGTACCCAGGGCACTGAGGGTCTGGGGTGGGCATGTGTATGCCTGTCGCTGGCTCAGCAGAGTGTGCTGCCCTGCCCGTGACACGCAGCCATCCTCCCTGCAGCGTTGAGGTGATCCGGCTTGGGCACAGCTACTTCATCAACTGGGACAAGAAGATGTACTGTGCCAAGCGCCGGACGCCAGCTGAAGCCCGCACCACCACCCTCAATGAGGAGCTGGGGCAGGTGGAGTACATCTTCTCTGACAAGACTGGCACCCTCACTCAGAATATCATGGTATTCAGCAAGTGCTCTGTGAATGGGCACAGCTATGGTGAGCGCCAGCTGCCAGAGCCAGGCTTGGGCTGCCCACAGAGTCGGGGTGCACTGGCTCCCCACCTCCATTTTGGGCAGTCAGGGGACAAGGGGGTGTAGCTGGAGCATTGTGGGGCAGCAGCAGCTGCCGTGGTGTTGGGTCTCTGTCGTGGTTAACTCCATACCCTGTTTTGCAGGTGATGTGCAGGACATGCTGGGTCACAAGGCAGAGCTGGGAGAGGTAAGGGTGCTGTGAGTTTAGCACCTGCCCACACCAAGTGCCACAGGGGGGTAACCCCAACTTTGCCCCTGCCAGAGGCCGGAGCCAGTAGACTTCTCCTTCAACCCCCTGGCGGACCCACGGTTCCAGTTCTGGGACCCCAGCCTGCTGGAAGCAATCAAGCTGGGGGACGTCCATGTGCACGAGTTCTTCCGCCTGCTCTCGCTCTGTCACACCGTCATGTCAGAGGAGAAGAGTGAAGGTAGGCATGGGGCAGGATCTGTCCCTGTGCGTCACAAGACACTGTTACTGACCCCCATGCTGTCTGCAGGGGAGTTGTTGTACAAGGCACAGTCCCCAGATGAGGGAGCACTGGTCACAGCTGCCAGAAACTTTGGCTTTGTGTTCCGGTCTCGCACGCCTACAACCATCACAGTGCATGAGCTGGGTCAAGCCATCACCTACCAACTGCTGGCCATCCTGGACTTCAACAACATCCGCAAGCGCATGTCTGTCATCGGTAAGGTCCTGGGCACAGGGGCTGTGGGGCTGGGAAGGCCATGTGGGTTTGCAGCATGGGGCTCATTGTGGTGTGTTGCGGGACCAGTCCAATGCTGATGGGCATGTGACTGTGAAGACATCAGCAGGTTGATGGCTGGGGGTCAGAGTGGAACCTGCTCCTGCGCCTGTGAGCCAGGCATCTTGTCCCCTCCTCCTTGCAGTCCGCAGCCCTGAGGGCAAGATCCGGCTGTACTGCAAAGGCGCTGATACCATCCTGCTGGAGCGGCTGCATCCTGTCAACCAGGACTTGACCAGCATCACCACTGACCACCTCAATGTGCGTGAGACAGGGTCCTGCAGGCAGGGTGGGGAGGAAAGAATGGCTGCCCAGGAGCCTGAGCTGAGCTTGTGCACTGTCCTAAGATCACCACTGGGGTCTGGGGATACCATCAGGGTCTGCCAGCACACCCAGCTCTGACCACTTGCAGGAGTATGCTGCCGAGGGGCTGCGGACACTGGTGCTGGCCTACAAAGACCTGGAGGAGAGCTACTACAAGGACTGGTCCGCGCGCCTCCACCGAGCTGGCAGTGCCCCTGAGGCCCGCGAGGATCACCTGGCTCGGCTCTACGATGAGGTGGAGCATGATATGATGGTAGGTGGGCTGGAGGCTGAGGCTGGTGGTGGCTGGGGGCAGCCCCTGCTGACCTCCTGCCTGTTTCGGGTCCCCAAGCTGCTTGGAGCCACAGCCATCGAGGACAAACTGCAGCAGGGGGTCCCTGAAACCATTGCCATCCTGACGCTGGCCAACATCAAGATCTGGGTGCTGACAGGGGACAAGCAGGGTGAGGCATGGCTGAGGTGCTGGCTGGAGATGAGGATGTTTGTGGGCTGGATTCCACCTGCCTGCGATCCACTAACTCTCCTGGATGGACTCTGGCTCAGCCCCTGGTTTCCTGTCCTCAGAAACAGCTGTGAACATTGGCTACTCCTGCAAGATGCTGACAGATGACATGACAGAGGTGTTTGTGGTCGCAGGCCACACTGTGCTGGAGGTGCGAGAGGAGCTCAGGTGAGGGCTGGGGGGCAGAGGACACAGAACAGTGCCAGTGTGGGGCACAGCTGCCACTAGGGCAGCTAGAGATGTGGAAGGGCCCTGAGATGGAACCCTGTGCCCCCTCTCTCCTCAGGAAAGCCCGGGAGAAGATGATGGATGCATCACGTTCTGTGTGCAATGGCTTCTCTTACCAGGAGAAACTCTCCTCCAGGCTTACCTCTGTGTTGGAAGCCATTGCAGGCGAATACGCTCTGGTCATCAATGGGCACAGCCTGGTAGGTAGTGCCAGGCAGGACAAGGCCCTGTGCCTGGCTGTGTACCTTGACCCCAGCTGTCCCTTGCTCTCCTTGCAGGCCCATGCACTGGAGGCAGACATGGAGGTGGAATTTCTGGAGACAGCTTGTGCCTGCAAGGCCGTTATCTGCTGCCGTGTCACACCCCTGCAGAAAGCCCAGGTGGTGGAGCTGGTGAAGAAGTACAAGAAGGCCGTGACTTTGGCCATTGGGGATGGGGCCAACGATGTCAGCATGATCAAGAGTAAGGCCTGGGACCTGGGGGATCACAGGAGAGACAGGCCACCCCCCTGCACCCTCCTGGGACCTGTGGGAGCCTCTCTGCTCACCGCTTTGTTCCTGCCTCACCGGAACAAAGTGCCTGTGCTGAGGGTGCTGCTCTCTCTTCACTCATCTCTCCTTCCCTCCACAGCTGCTCACATTGGGGTGGGCATCAGTGGCCAGGAGGGCATCCAGGCCGTGCTGGCCTCCGACTACTCCTTCTCCCAGTTCAAGTTCCTACAGCGCCTGCTCCTGGTGCATGGGCGCTGGTCCTACCTGCGCATGTGCAAGTTTCTTTGCTACTTCTTCTACAAGAACTTCGCCTTCACCATGGTCCACTTCTGGTTTGGCTTCTTCTGCGGCTTCTCAGCACAGGTGAGTTGGTGGCTTTTCTCACTCAGATCTGGGGAGGGTTTTCCTGCAGGGTTCCTCGGCTCTGAAGTGTGTTCTGGTCCTTGGACTCCCTATGGGGACTCACCCCGAGCAAGGAGATACAGCCTGGCAACCAGTGTGCAGTGGGTGTGAGGAGCCTGTGGTTGGGGTGGGCAGACTGGGGGGGCTGGAGACAGCTCTCCTGTCCCTGCAGCTGTGGGCACATGGACTTGGAGGCTGGCTGGGGCACAGGGTGGGCAGGTCTCATGCCCTTCTGAGTGCTCCATTCCATACAGACAGTGTATGACCAGTACTTCATCACTCTGTACAACATTGTCTACACGTCGCTGCCTGTGCTCGCTATGGGTGTCTTTGACCAGGTATGGCGGGGGACAATGAGGGGCATCCCTGGGTGCGTGAGGAGCCTGTCCCACTTCCCTTCATGCCCACCCTGTGGGAAGAAGGGCTGCCTGGGTGCCTGAGTCGAGCTGTCCTTATCATTCTGTGGGCTGTGGTGGAGGTTGCTCCTGCCCAGGGCTAAAGAGAAGTGCCCATGCCCCCAGGATGTGCCAGAGCAGCGGAGCATGGAATACCCCAAACTCTACGAGCCTGGGCAGCTGAACCTGCTCTTCAACAAGCGGGAGTTCTTCATTTGCATTGCCCAGGGCATCTACACCTCCATCCTCATGTTCTTCATCCCCTATGGCGTCTTTGCTGATGCCACCCGTGATGATGGTGCCCAGCTGGCCGACTACCAGTCCTTCGCTGTCACTGTCGCCACCTCCCTCGTGATTGTCGTCAGTGTGCAGGTAAGGATGTGGCTACTCAGCCCCAGACCCTTGAGGCACCTCAGGCATCTCCTGAGCCCTGTCTCCTCCTGCACTAGATCGGGCTAGACACAGGATTCTGGACGGCCATCAACCACTTCTTCATCTGGGGCAGCCTGGCCGCCTACTTCGCCATCCTTTTCACCATGCACAGTGATGGCCTCTTCCGGATGTTCCCCAACCAGTTCCGCTTTGTGGGTGAGTCCCTGTGGTGCCCCATGCCCTCCACCCCAGCAGGGTGCTGCCTCAGCCTAGCCCTCTCTGGATTCACTCTTCCCCCCCAGGTAACGCACAGAACACGCTGGCCCAGCCCACGGTCTGGCTGACCATCGCCCTCACCACCGTAGTCTGCATCATGCCCGTTGTGGCCTTTCGCTTCCTTAAGCTGGACCTGAAACCAGAGCTCTCAGATACGGTGAGAGTGCATGGCTGTGGGAGCGGTCACGGGGTCCTAGCCCTGAGGAGAGGTGGTTCCACAGGTCCCTGACCCTGGCCCTGTGTCCCCAGGTGCGCTACACTCAGCTGGTACGGAAGAAGCAGAAAACACAGCACCGGTGCATGCGGCACACAGGGCGTGTGGGCTCACGCCGCTCTGGCTATGCCTTCTCCCATCAGGAGGGTTTTGGGGAGCTCATCATGTCTGGCAAGAACATGCGGCTCAGCTCCTTGGCGCTCTCCAGCTTTGCCCCCCGCCCCAGCACCAGCTGGATTGAGACGCTGCGGAAGAAGAAAGGCTGCGAGGGCAGCAGTGCTAGCAGCCCCAGTGGCACAGCTGACAAGGCTCTCAAGGTCTGAGGCTGGAGGGGGTCACATCCCCTCCAGTGCAGCTGGGGGCTCCCCTCCTCTGCCCCTGGCCCTGGGGAGGGCAAAGCCCCTTGTCAGCAGGGTCCCATGGTAGGAGCAGAGGTCATGTGGGGGCCAGTGCTGAGGTTTGGAGGAGTCTGGACTGTTGCCTTCTATCCAAAAAATATACTCTTTCCCCTCCCGGGGTGGGTGGGTGGATGGATGGATGGATGGATGGATGGATGGATGGATGGATGGATGGATGGATGGATGTCATCACCATCAGCCCCCCCCCCCCACCCCCCTCCTGTTCGCTCCTCTGTCAGTATTCAATTACACTGAGTGCAAACGCCCCATCACACATGAATGTATCATGCCAGAGGTGCAGGGCTCTGGGGGGACTGTGGCCTCTCCGTGCCCTTCACCCATGTGTCTTTTTTTTATATAAACAAAAGAAGGAGAAAAAAGACCCCCCGCAAAAAAATAGCAACCAAAAAAAAAAAAAAAAGTAAGGAAAAAACCCTCTGAGTTTACAGAGCTACTCATTTCTTGCCTGGGAACAGGGGGAAGGGGGAAGGTCACCCTCCTTGTCCCCCTGCCTCAGGGTTCACCGGGACAGTGGGTGCTGGGTGGGAAAGGGGAAGCGGTCTGTGCCACAGGCAGGCTGGGTGTTGGCGGCTGCCGTGATTCACTCCCACGCGTGGTCTTGCGCAACCCTCGGCCTCTGCTTCCTCCCTCATCCCTCATCTCCAGCTCCTGCGGGACTGAGTGCTCCTGGGGTGTGGGTGGGCAATGGGGGACCCCCGGTGAGTCTCGGGGGCTGTTGGGGTCCCAAGGACGCGATACCAAAGAGGAGCTTGTTAAGGCGGGTGTTGGCGAAGGCTGGAGAGAATTTGGGGGGAGCGGGGTTGGGGCTATTTCGGTAGAGGGGACATGGATCGGGGTGGATAATTCATGACGGGTTTCTGTCTGGCGGAATTGTATCATTTTATGGCTCCTGAGGGAAAAAAAAACCAAACTAGCTTTATTTTAAAATTTATTTTAAAAAAGAAAATAATGTTCTGAGCAGATTCTGCCGTGTCCTGTATCCGGGGGAGACGGGGGCAGGGTACGAAAGCGGTGGCGGGCAGTGGGGGGGTGGGAGGGGGCGGTGTCGGCTCGCCCGGCCCCGGGCACACGTGCTGTCCCGCCCCTCCGCTCGGTTTCACAACCGCGGCCGCCGCTGATGTTTTTCTACCCGGGACTGGGCGCATGGCGCGGCCGCCGGGGCCGCTGCTTCTCCTCCTCCTTCTCCGCCTCCTCCTGCACCTCGCCGCCGCCGGGCGGCCCTGCGGCCCCACCGGTGAGTGCGACCGGCACCGGGTGGGGCGGGACGGGGGGGTGGCCCTGAGCCTCTGCCGGTACCTGGGCCCCGGGGAGCCGGACACGGGGAAGGGACACACGCGGTTCCCTGCCTGCCCCGAAGGAGCTCAGCCGGGCCCGGGAAGACGGGTGGATGGTGGTACGAGGCATTCCTGGGAGTACTGGGGGTTAGAGGGGGCTGGGGTGCTGTGTCCGGGGTGCTGGAATAGGTATTGGGTGCTGGGTGCTGTGTCCCGGGTGCTGGATGGGTGCTGGGTGCGTTCCCAGCAGCAGGAGCCGAAGGGAACAGCAGGTTCATACTGGCCGTTGACCTTTGGAGAGAGCCGGGAGCGCTGCCCAGGCCTGACCCGGGCCGCCAGCCAGCGCAGCCGCTTAACCCCTTCTGGCACTGAACCCCACCGAGGGACTCCCGGGACCACCAGTCCCAGTCTGCTACCTTCCCTGAGCTGTGCTCCCCACCACGAGACCCCTCAATACGCAGCCTACCGGGTGCTGTGGTGCCCGTCCCTATTGCGGTGCCGGGGGTCCAGGACTCCACTATGTGTGGAACCACTGCCACTCTCCAGCTCAGTGCCCTGACCCTCAGCCGTCACTGGACATGGGGAGCAGATGGTGGGGTGCCTTCCTTCTCCAGGGACACCCACTGGACCTTCGGTCTTGTCTTCATCACCTGGTCCCCTCTTGTCCCTCCAGGACTGTCGCGGAACACGGTGTTGGGCCACCTGGGAGCCAACATCACGTTGACCTGCCAGGACGAGGTGCCTGCGAATGCCACAGTGTCGTGGCAGATGGAGGAGCAGGGGGCAGCAGGGGGCTGGGGACGGCAGCTGGCGGAGGGTAACACGCTGCTCCTGCTGCGGCTGCGCTACGAGGACTCTGGGCACTACAGCTGCTCTGTGGGGAGCCACCTGCTGCGCTCCCTTCGGCTGCTGGTGGCAGGTGGGTCCACGCTGGTGGCAGGTGGGGTGTCCCTGGCAGCATTGCCTGTGACTGCCCCTGTCCCCCAGCACCTCCCTGCCTTGCAGAGCCCCCTGAAACTCCCCAGGTCTCCTGCTACCGGCGGAGCCACGACAAGGATGTCCTATGTGAGTGGCCACAGCAGGAGAAGCCATCCCCAGGAACACGGGCGATGCTCTGGGTGAAGCAGAGGTGAGCACTGTCACTGCATCCACCATGCGCTGGGACCCCAATAGGACAGAACATGTCCCTGTCCATGGACCCTTTCCCTGGTGCCATCTGGGACCCCATGGCTCAGGATGCTTCCTTCCCTGCAGACCCTTTCCCTAGCAGCTGTTGGTGGCTGGGAGTCCACATCACAGGATGTGTTTCTTCCCCATGGCCCCATTCCCCAGTGCTGCCTGGGACCCCACGGCACAGAATATATCCATCCCCACAGACCCTTTCCCTAACATTGCCCGGGACCCCACAGCACAGGACATGTCCCCCACAGCTGCCCTGTGCTTAGGGCATGCTGCAGCCCCTCCTGAACTGTGACCTCACAGGTTTGTGGCTGAGAATGCCACAGAGCAGCGGTGCCGCTACTTCTCCAAGGCACGGAAGTTCGTTTGCCGGGTGAAGGTGCCACCTGGCATCGATGACACCAAACACCTTGTGGTGTCCACGTGCGTCAGCAACAGTGCTGGTGGCTCAGCTGGCAAAGACAAGATCATCACCCTCAGCAGTGTCCGTGAGTGCTGCCCCTGTTGCTGGGAGCTGGGGTGGCTGAGGGTGCAGTGCAAGGCCCTGAGCCCCCCGCTTCCCCAGCAGTGAAGCCAGACCCCCCAGTCAATGTGACAGTGCAGGCACTGGAGAAGGCACCGCAGCGGCTGCAGGTGAACTGGTCCTACCCCTCATCCTGGGACCCCCGTTTCTACTGGCTCCGCTTCCAGGTCCGCTACCGCCCTGAGCCTGCCCCAACCTTCATGGAGGTGAGACCCCACTTGCTGGCATGGAGCTGTTGCTTGTCCCTGGCCAGACTGTCCCCAGCCCTGTGTCCCCTCAGGTGGATCAGGTGACAACAACATGGCTCGACATTCGTGACGCATGGCGCAGGACGAGGCACGTGGTGCAGGTGAGGGCGAAGGATGAGTTTGGCCACGGTGCATGGAGCGAGTGGAGCCAGGAGGCCGTGGGTACCCCCTGGACAGGTAGGATGGAAACGTGGGGCCCTGAGACTGCGGGCTCAGCATGGGGTCTCCCAGTCTCATGCTCCCCCCTCATTGTGCAGACCCTTGGGACCTCACCTCTGAAATGGAGCCTTACAGCTCACAGGTAACAATGGTCTCAGCCCTGGAAAGCATCACACTCTCCTGAATGGGTCTCCTGTTCCCATGTGGGACAAGGGGACACCAGGGCATGGGGGCTGACCTGTCCTATTGTGCCCCTCCACCTTTTGCAGATCCCCATGGAAGATGGCAGCTATGGGGTGACACGGCCCCCCAAGCTCTTTGGGGAAGATGATACTAATGGTGCTGATGGTGAGGAAAGGTTCCTGGATTGGGGGTGGGGGCTAGGACACCCAGGCCCCTTTATCCTCACAATGAGCCCATCCATTCTCTCTGTGTCAGGGTCTGTCATGGAATCCAGCACCCATCCTGTGGCATCCCCCTATGCCTTCCTGGTGACCGGGGGGAGTCTGCTCCTTGGCATCGCTCTGTTTGTTGGCATCGTGGTGAGGTGAGTGCCAGGGGGGCTGGTCCAGGGAGCTCTGTCTGCCCCACCCTGACCTGGAGCCACTCTCCTCCCCTGCAGGTACAGGCAGACGTGGTGGACAAGTGGGCAGGAGAGGACCAAGCCAGAGGGCGAGGGGCAGCACATGCTGGTCCCTCTCGGCCTCCCCCCGCCCACACTCAGTGATTCCCCTTTGCTCTCACCCCCTGCCCCCTCAACCCCTAGAATGCTCCACATCACTCACTCAGATTATTCCTCCTCAGGGCAGTAGCCAGGGGCTGCATACACTGGTAGGTGCTTGGGGATTGGATGGGGGGGTCCCAGGGCTGTGATGTGGCTCTGGGAGCAGTTCCCCCCCACTACCCGGTGGCTCTGTGGCTGGGACAAGCCTCTGAGGAGGGGAATCAGTACCACCCCCCATGGAAAAGCAGCTGGGAAGGGCCCCAAACTGGGGCACATGGCCAAGCTGGGATGGCCAAAAGTGACAGCACTGAAAACATGGCTGCACCAGAGCATGGGAGCTGGCCCAGGGCTGGGTTTGGGGGTCCCGCAGGGAAGGGCCTGGTCCCTGCAGTGCCATGGGGGTCGGGGAGAGAGGGCCTGGCTGGATCAGCCCCATACCTCTGCTCCAGCCCCCTCGGGACTCCTTTTTAAAGCACATGTTGGGGAAACAGGGCAATGTGGCTCAAATAAATGCTTTGATTTATACTGGAATGGCTGCTGGGAGCGGGGTAACGGGGGGGTCACTGCAGCCTGTCCGTGTTGCTGGGGAGTGGCTCCAGTGGGGGGGGCTGAGACTGGACTTTGCCCCCTGCTTCATTCACTCCCTCCCTTGGTAACTACGCCCCCACCCCACGTACCCCATGCTGTGTTCCCTGTTTCACTGGTGCCTCCCAGGCTGTACCCCCTGTGGCACCCCTTCATGCCCTGCACCCCCAGGCCTTGCCTCCTCTGCCATGCACTGCCGACGCCAGGCTGGGTTGTGCAACACCCCGGGGAGCTGCAGCTGCACCCAGGCAGGAAACCACAGGACGAGGGGAGAGGGTGCTCAGGCACCCTGGGGACAGTGTTCCCCTTCCCTTCTGCTGGCCCCCCGCTATAAAAAGCCTGGCAGGATGCAGATGTGCTGTTGGGGGAGCCCCAGTACCCCTGGTCCCCAAAACTGTGGTGACTCCTGCCAGCACAAGGCCCATCCCAGGCCCCCAGGACCACTGCTCCCTTTCAGCCAACAAGTTTATTTTACTAGATCATTACACGTCCCAGTCCCACTGCGTGCCCCCACCTCGGGCATGTGGGCAGCCCCATGACAAGCCAGTTCTGGCACAGGGTGGTCAGGATTTGTCCTAGCAAAAGGGGGACAACCCTGCTAGAGTCCAGGAGGGGGGTCCCTTCAGGACTGGGGACGTGACAAAGGGGTTCTCACTGGACCCTTCCCGTGGTACCTGCCCATCGCTGTGGCCACACCCTGTCGCATGCCACAGGGGTGGGGATCGCAGGCCACTCGGGGGCGGCATCAGCAGATGCTAATGCAGCTTGCAGTGGACGGGATGCAGCAGGGCCATGTGCTCAGCCCCCTTGAAGGGCAGCTTCTCAGTGGAGTAGTAGTGCACAACTTCAGGGATGCTGGCGAAGACGCCGCTGGCCTGGCTGAGCGTGTACTTGTTGTCCTTGGTCTGGGCCACGATGATGTGGACGCAGCCCTGTCTGGTCCTGGGCGGCCAGCGGGCATCAGTGTTGCCGCCAGCCCCCCGGCGCCCGCCTGCCCCGCGGCCGTATCCACCCCTGTTTGTTCCCGTCCCGCTCTGATTGTTTCGGCTCCAGGGGCCGCACTTCCTCAGGAAGGAAACGCCACTGGCGCTCCCGACAATGTGCCGGGGAGGGGAACACGCCGTACCCCCCCTCCGCCCCAGCTCCACACCAGGATGCCTGGGTCCCCCCGTGGATCGGGGGGTGCCATCCCTCGGGGTCTGGGTGCTTGCTCCCCATCAGGGCTTTGAGGTGAACAACCAGGGGGAACTCCTGCCGCAGCATCACCCCAGGGTGGGGATTCGCCCCGTCTGCCCAGGGTGGGACCCACCCCGGGGCCGGGACCCCCCTAATTCTGTGACCACCCCGACACTCACTTGAGCGCGATGGAGTACTTGCCGCTGCCGCTCTCGATGGTGCGCACCAGGTACCCGGCCTCCCGGCACGTCTGCAGCCGGCTCTCCGCCTCAGCCCGCGTGATGGCCCCGTGGTACCAGCTGTCGGGGGGACACACGGAGGGGACACTGAGCGGTGGCAAAACACTGGGCTCTCCACCTCTCCTCGCTCCGTTTCCCACACGTGGATCGGTCTCGCAACTCACGGCTGTTTCTCCAGTGCCAGGGCAGGGTCCACCCGCTCCCCCTCGCTGTGCTCAGTGCCCGCCGGCTTCAGCATCTTGGGAGTCCAGCTCTTCTGGCGTAGATGCTGCCGCTGTGTCTCCTCCTTAGGACGCTCCGAGCCCTCAAACTGGACTGGGAGGGACAAGATGTGAGCCCCCAAATCCCCACCTTCACTTTCAATTCCCATCTCTATCTCCATCCCTGTCCCCAGCCTCAGCACCTTCCCCATTGCCAGTCCCAACCCCTTCTCCAACCATGTGCCTGTCCCCATCTGGTCCAACACCCCACCATGAAAAGGGACATCTTTAGCTACATCAGGTTGCTCAGAGCCCCATCCAACTTGACCTGGCAGGCATCACCTCTCAGCAACCTGTGCCAGTGCCTTGCCACCCTCAGCACAAGAAAATTCTTGTATCTGAAGTGCCACTTATAGTTAAAAACCATTGCATCTTGTCCTCTTGTTACAAGCCCTCCTGGAAAGTCTGTCCCCATCCCTGCCCCTGTTGTCATCCGCATTCCCATTCCATGCCTGTCCCTCCCGCCACCCTCATTCTCATCCTGTCCCTGTCCCCTACCTGACAGTGCTTTGACAATCTGCTCCTTCTTCCACTCCCAGGGCTGCTCGTATTCCCCCGCCGGGCGTTCGTCATTCTCAGGCAGGTGCCCGTCACCAGCCCTCAGCCTGCGCTCTGGGGTCCCCCCAGACACCCCCTCCCCAGGCTCATAAGGGGTGTCATAGAGCTGTGGCCCCTTCCCTGCCACCTCCTTGCCCCCCAGCCGCTTGGCAAGATCCAATTTGACACCCCCTTCCCCAGGCTCTCCAGGACCGTCCAGCAGCAGGATGGCTTTGACCAGGGGATCCTTGGAGCCACGGCGACGGATTTCTGTGGGGAAGAGGGATGGTGGGTCAGGGATGGGTCTGTGTGGCCTCTGAAACCCCCCACTCCCAGCCTTCAGTGAGGGATGTGCACTGGGGACCCCATACTGGCAACGCCCCATTGGGAACCAGCTTGGGAGGAGCTGGAGCAGGAAGGGGCCCATCCTCACGGCGCCTGGTCTGCTGTCCAGCCCCGAGGCTGCTGGCGCCACAGGCACAGACCAGCGCCAGTGGGGCCAGCTGGGCTCCATGGCAGCAGGATGCTACACCCCAAGGTGTAGCAGGATGCTACACCTCAGCTGTGCGGGAGGCCACCCCAGGGGCTTGCCCCTCCCAGCCCCCTGCTTCTCCCCACGGCGCCAGTCTTTGCCTAACAGCCTGGGCTGCCCCACATGGAAAAAAAACATCAGCAGCAAATCTTTTATTTCCAGCTTCCGGCCCAGTCAGTTCCTGTTGTTGTGGCCAGCTGGACAGTCGCCACACCAGCCGGGGTGTCGCTGGCTGGGGGACACGGCCACTGGGAACTCTTGGGGGGTGGTACCTGGGGATGACTGGGGGGCATTGAGGGCTTTGCACTGGCCACATGTGCCCGCTGGATGATGGCAGCAGGTCACGGCAACGGCTGAGGGGCCGGCCAGCACGGGTCAGTGTCCGGCCTTGCTCCCACTCCCTATCTGGCCCTGCGCAGCCGCAGGAAGCAGCAAGCAGCCTTCCTGTTCCCGGAGCCTCCTGCACTGGGTGGCTCCAAGGGCAGCCACAGACTCCCGGCTGGGGAGCGGTGCCAGCCGCGGTGCTGCGGCTCGGCTCAACATGGCACATACCTGTGATCATCTGCTGGGCATCATAGGGCTCCATGTACCCATCATTCTCCCCTAGGCGCTCGGCATCCCGCTGCCCCTTGGTCCGTTTGGCATCATAAGGGTCTGCATAATCCTCCAGGATGATGACCTGAGCAGAGAATAGGCATTGCTGGCTTCAGGGGTGGCAGCAGGGGTGGCAGAGGTGCCACCAGCACAGAGATAGGCAGGGAGCAGGCACACTGGGGTCCCCAGGGAAGGATGGCAGCTTATCTGGGGTCAATGGAGCCGTGCCACAACCCCAGAGGATGCATCCAAGGGCACCTTTGTGTGGGGGGCAGTCCACACCATTCCTATAAACTTCTGTGGTGGTGAGGAGTCTGGGGGGAGCTCTGGGACTCTTCTGAGTGACAGCAAACCCCCCGACTAGCTCCCAGTCCTCCCAAGGCTGTGCAGGGGTGAAAGACCAGTTTCTCAAAAAAGCCTTACATCAGCCTTTGTTTAACCAGCAGCTGAGCTCTGGGGTCAGGCCGGCATGGGACACGCGGGCCATGCTGAGGATGCCCGATGACCCCCGCACCCCCACACGGGTGATCAAGGGCAGTTGGGATGAAGGCGGCTTTGAAGGAATTTAAAGGCAGTGGAGCCGGGCAGGATAAAAGGACGAAGTCAGCCAGGCTAATGAGTCGGAGACCAAAGCAGTTAAAGCTGCCAGTGCTTCGCGGTCCTCACATCTCCCCCTCCGCCCACGGCTCCCAGTCCCTGCCTTACCGTCTCTGTCTTGGGGGGCTTCCCCTTGTCCTGCTCGGGGGCAGGCACGCCGGCAGGCAGGGGTCCAGGGTGCCCCTTTCCATTTTTCTCGGAAGCCTCCACCTTGATGAGGCGGTTGATGTAGGTTTTGGGGGGTCCCTCCGGTGTGCCCCCCTCCACTCGGGAATTCTTCCGCATCTTCCCGGTGGCGGCCTGGAGTAGACCCTGCAGGTTGTCCCGTGACAGCCGGCTGCCCCCTTCCTTGCCACCCCCAGCCGCCCGGTAGCCCCCCAGCTCGGCGGTTGAATTCTTGCGGCTCTTCCCAAGGCTCCCGCTTCCCGGCCGAGCTCTCTCTGAAACCGTCTTCAGGTTGGATGGAAACTCCTTGAACCACTTGGCCGCCATGGAGCTGGGGAGACGCAGGGCGCCGCAGCCCCCCCGGGGCTCCTCGACACCCCACGACTGCCCCGCCGGCTCAGAGCCGACTCAGCCGGGGGGTCCTGGGCAGCCCGGCTGCCCCCAGCCCCGGAAACGGGATCCTCTGCGGACTGGGGCCAGCCCGGGAGCGGGGATGCGGGCCGGGGGACCGGGGCCTTCGTGGGGGGCTCCAGCCGTCCTTCGCCGCGGCGGGGACAGCTGGTGGGTCCCCAGGGGTGCCGGCTCCTGGGGCCCGGGGAGGGAACCGCGTGCCCTCGGAGGTCCCTTGCCCCGGGGAAGGGTCTTGGAGCGGGCCGGGGTATCTGCTCCAACAATGGGTTGAGTCGGGGGGTCTCGCCGGGCGTCGGAGGAGTCCGGCCGGGGCAGTCCCGGGGAGGTTCCAGGGGTCCGCTGCCCCTGGGGACGGGGCCCGGGGGGGTCTCTCCGAGCTCCGGAGGGCCCGGCCGGGAATGGGCAGCCGGGGGGTCCCGTCGCGGCTCCTCGGCGGGGCCCGTCTCCGGGGGCAGATGGGCTTCAGCGAGGGGTCAGGCCGGCCCGGGGGGCCCCATGCGGCGGCGACGGGACGGGACGGGCCGGGCCGGGGCCGGAGGGGCCGGAGGGGCCGGAGGGGGTGGCAGGGCCGGCGCTCCCCGCCCAGATCCGGAGGGGGCGGCCCCGGGGAACGGCGCGGCACCAGCCGGGCAGGCAGCCGCAGCCCCGGCGGGCACGGGGGCCGTGGGAAGATGGAAGCTTCGGTGGGGGTCCCGTCCCGGTGGGGCTGAGAGACCTCGTGACGCTGCCTGGCTGATGGGACGGCTCTGCACATGGATTCCGCGGGTGGACTGTACGAGTGGACCCCCGGGCAGAGACTCCAAGGACAGCACAGTTCTACGTGCATGGGCCCCCTCCCTAGACCCTGGGCATGGACCCTAAGGACTGAGCCTGGGCATGGGCTCTGTGCTCCCTGTGGATGGAGACTTCGCACAGCCCTGCTGTGCGCAGCCCCCTGTGCAAGGACCTCGTGCACAGCACCCTCTGCACAGCCCGACAGGCCACAAACACCGTGTGCAGGCAGTGTACAAACACTGTGTGCAGCCAGTGCACAAACACCGTGTGCAGTGAGTGCACAAACACCCTGTGCAGTCAGTGTACAAACACCGTGTACAGTCAGTGCACAAACACCCTGTGCAGCCAGTGTACAAACACCGTGTACAGCCAGTGCACAAACACCGTGTGCAATCAGTGTACAAACACCGTGTGCAGTCAGTGTGCAAACACCGTGTGCAGCCAGTGCACAAACACCGTGTACAGTCAGTGTACAAACACCGTGTGCAGTCAGTGTACAAACACCCTGTACAGTCAGTGTACAAACACCGTGTGCAGCCGGTGTACAAACACCGTGTACAGCCAGTGTATAAACACCGTGTACAGTCAGTGCACAAACACCCTGTGCAATCAGTGTACAAACACCCTGTGCAGCCAGTGCACAAACACCCTGTACAGCCAGTGCACAAACACCGTGTACAACCGGTGTACAAACACCCTGTGCAGCCGGTGCACAAACACCGTGTACAGCCAGTGTACAAACACCCTGTGCAGCCAGTGCACAAACACCCTGTACAGTCAGTGCACTCTCTGCCGCCACGGCCGTGCTTCACACCACACCAGCCAAGTTCTGCGTCTGCCCGTGCTGTCACCTTGCCGGAAAAGCCCGGCTGAGCCCAGTGGTTTGGCTTCCTGCCGGACTGTGGGGCCCTTACAACAGCAAACCCGCCCCCTTTGCAACTGCACGGGAAGAGGAAAGGGTTTTGTGGCAAAATTGGTCCCATAGCCCCCAGGATGGGCGTCTGTGGCAGAATATCGGCTCCTCTGCTGTACAGGGGGGAGGTGCTGGGTGGTGGCAACGCCATAGGAAGTGATGGCAATTTCCTTGCTGGTGCTGCTGGGCAGGATGTGCCTTGCGGTGGTGCGATGCCACTGGCAGGCTGGTGCCCAAACTGCCCGTCGGATCTCATCTGGCTTCAGCTTCACCTTTGCGAGGCCGAGGAACACTCTACTTCCCCACTAGTAAACTCGGGTGCTGGTTCCTTTTCTTTCCTTGGCAGACTTCAGTCCCCCTCAGTTTTTATGGGGCCTCAGTAGGACAGACATGCAGGCAGCACTGTCTCGGTGGCTTTGTGCTGCAGTGGCTTTTGCACCAATGTGCCACGTGTCTCCTTTGGGAAGTCTTCCCCCGTCCTTGTTCTCTGCCAGCTCCCGCAGGGGAAGGCTTGGGGAGCACCTTTGGCAGTGGTGACAGATGGCACCGCACACCTGCTTCCCTGAGAGGACAAGCTTCCCTGAGCCAGTGTGGTGGCAATGAAAGCCAAGCCCGGCTCCGAGTGGGCTGGGTCCTCACTGGGGCAGGTGTGAACAGACAGGAGTGGCAGATGGCCTGCTAGACACCTGCCCCTGCTGTACTTTCAGCCTTGGCGCTTGTCAGGTCAGCATCCCAGTGACAGCGTGTCCTGCAGGGCCCTCCTCAATTCTGCTGATCCCAGCCTGTAAAGCCACCATGATTTGGGAGTGTGTGCCATGAGCACACACCCCCTAACCCAACCCCCCCTTGCTGGGCTCAGCAGACCAGCCCCTAATTCACTGAAGAGAAAGCCCCCCAAGTGTTTTAAACCTTCATTAAACCAACTTAACCTGCTACCTAGCAGATTCCTGAGCTAAAGGTGGGAGCTGAGTGCAGCTACCTCTGCACCCCCAGCCCCAGGTACCGGGAACAGGGTTGGAGAGGACTCAGGACCCCAACAGGCGCTGGTCTGGGCCAGAGGACACAGGGAAGAGCTGCTCAGCATCACAAATCCTCTGGTCCTTCAGCAAAGCTTAAAATAGTCCCCAAGCTGAGGCCAGAGCCACTCCTGCAGCCACCAGTAATCCCTCTCCTAACAGCATCTTTTTATTCCAAGGCTCTAAGCAGGACAGGGAAGCAGCTGCTGAAGTAGATAATGGAGTTCTGAGGCTCTTTGATTTTCTAATGACTTTTATTCAAACACAGTGAATTAATACTTATGGATCCATTTTTGACACTAGTGCGTCAGTTCTGTCCTCCAGACGAGGTCATGGCCCAAGTTAGAGGAGCTCCAACACCCAAGTCTCCTTCCAGCAGACTCAGAACAGGGCTGTGGGGATTCAAGACAACAGGCCACAACTGCAGCAACCCCATCCATGGAGGGCTGGACTACAAAGGCGAGCAGGAACAATAGCTTAAGGAAAGTAAAATAAAACCCCATAGAACGGGGTGTTGACTGCTGGAACAGGTCCTGGTCAGCAATGGGAGCAGTGCCCACACTCCACTCCCTGCAGCAGCTTACAGCCATAGCACAGCAGGGATGGGGACAAGGGGCTCAGCCTCCATGCGTAGCTAATGGGGAGAAACAGGACAAAGCTCAGGCCTCAGCTCATCTTACTGCCTGGCAAGACGACAAGGAGAAGTGTGGGGTGGGAGCTGGCAGCCCTGGGATACACCAACAAACCCATTCTCCACTGCAGGGGAGAGGACAGCCTCACAGATCTTCCCCTCTATGCTTCATGTTGTAAGTCTGCAGTTTACAGAAAAAAGCTGGGTTTGCCAGGGGAAGATGGGGCAGAAATCCTGCTCTCTTAATGCCAAAAAATGCTTTCTTCTTCCAAGGCAGCTGCACCAGCTCTTTCTGCAGGGCTTGGGCCCACCACGGTTCCATCGACTGCCCCACCTGGGACCAGGGCTGCAGCAGGGCTCGCAGGGCACAACCCACCCAGCAGCAACTTGGAAGAAATTAGTTAGACCAGCGTTCTCAAATTAACAAACTGTAATTTTTCTCCAAAGATACATTTTCCATACACATCCATCATACACCGTAACAAAAAAAAGCAGTGTACATGAAATAAGAAAATAAATTAAATCCATAGCATAGGTAAGGAGGATGCTCTAGACCGGAGTAGAGTCAAAAGTTTCCAGCAATACAAGAGGCTCAAGAGTTTGTTTTAACAAGAATGCCTGCTAGCATGGGCCCAGTAAGTGTTCTGGGTCACTCCAACTCCTTAAACAGTTATTTAGAGTTTTGAACAGCCAGTATTGTCCTGCAACAGGCAGAGCTATTACATCCTGGGAGAAAGCCAAGAGGCATCACTAAGACCCAAGGAGAGCATCCAGAAGATATTCAGATTGGTCCTGCAGCATCCACACTAGCCATCCTCCTTGGGTGGCGTATACCAGCCTGAAATGAGGAGAGAGATCTGTGAGGGAGGAAACTGCATGGGCAATGAGAATCTGCACCTGGAAATGCTGCCGAAAGCAGCCAAGTCCTACTTCCAAAGGGCCACATATCCAGAGGCTTTCCCTCTGGTTTACTTCCCAACACCACACAATCACAGAATCATTTAGGTTGGAAAAGACCTCTCAGATCATCAAGTGCAAGCAATCAGTGAGGTGCTGCCTCTAGTTACAGCCACCGGAGCCCAGCACTGGGCAGCAGCACTCTGCAGCCACACTGCGTTACAGAAGCTGCCACTGCCTCTGTCACCGCCTCCAGGTCACCTACACACTTGAGGTGGGATAAAAATTGAGTGGCCTGTATGGGGAGCCCAAATGAGCAAGGGAAAATGCAGGCCCTCTCCCTCAGCCCTTACCATTCTTCTCATGGATCTGAACCAGGGACTTGTAGGACTGCTGAGCTCTTGTCAGGCTGTACTGGTTCTGCAAGGGAAGGCAAGGAAACCATCAGTCGAGTAGGAACCTTGAGGAAGCCATCCCATGCACCTTCCCTGTGTGGCCAGAGCTGGCTGTGCCCCCATCTGCCACTCCCCATTCTCCTACGCTGTCCAGGCCCTACCTTGTTTGCTCCAAATTGTACTCGTGCTTTCCCTTTCACCAGAGTTGCACTGATCTGCATGATCACCGACTCGATGGAGTAGGCACTACTCCAGCCCTGAGGGACGAAACGCATGGTGAGGCCAGACCTTGCCCAGAGACTGTTGTCCCAGCACAACCAAAGGGCCTTCCCCAGCTCTGCCAGGCAGTGGTACAGCAGGAGCTGTCAGGAATACGGAGTGTGGCAGGTGGAACAGCTCCCCCAGTTCCTGCAGGGACCAGCACCCACCTGTTTTGTCAGCAGCTCCATGCAGATGGCACCGCCGCCCAAAACATACCTGGGAAGGAATCAAGGTTACCACACAGATAGATGCGATCGCACCCACCCACTGCTCCAGAGGTGAAATATCTTCTCTGATTAGATCTCTGATGGAAAAAATATGCTAAAAACTCCACTATCCCTGTCTGCTTCTGAATGGCAAATCCATGTCAAGGAAGTCACAGGACTGCACAGCACTGGATAAACCCAGTGAAAACTGCTGCAGAAAGCAGCACTGCAGAGCAGAGAGACAGCTAGTTACTCACCCCCCTGACAGCACCGGGGATACAACCCTTACAAATGGTGGATCAAAAGGAAAGTTATCCTGGAATGAGAGAAAGGAAGCAAAGCCACTGAGAAAGGTGCTCTCTGATGCCTCGCCAAGAGAGGCATCTCTCTAGGAGGGGGAGCCTTACTTTAAAAGAGAAGTTGAGGAGGATGAAATCTGTTCCTTCTTTCTCTTTGAGGATTTGGAGATCGTTGTGCAAAGCGCTGTCCTCGTCAACCCTGTGACAAGAACACCCCAGAGGGTCAGTCAAGGCTGTGCACCTCAGGTCAGCCGTGTTCACTGCCACCACACCCCAGAGCTGCCATACCTGCACAGCTGGGCAGTCACATGGGCCCTCAGGCTCTCACTGAGGGCAGCGACAGCACGGGCTGCCAGCATTGTGCTTCTGGTTTGCAGAGAAGACCATCACACCCCTTTTCCATGCTGCCAGTTTAAAAATAAAGGCTGCCTGGCCCAAGAAAAAGGCAGCACTGGTGTCTGAAGGGTGTGAAAGCTCAGGGCCTGCTGCACCTCCTTCCGGACTCTAGGAACAGCAGAGACTTGCAGCGTCCTCCAATTACCTCATCTTGTCTGGAGATATCATCTCCTTTTTGTTGTGGAGACAGCAAGCCAGCTGCCTGAGAGAGGCTAACTCAAGGTCTGCTTGGTGCTCTCCTGCCATGCTCAATGTCCCCTATGCTCACAGGGACTTTGTGGTCCCATCACCAAAACCCACCACAAATGCACAATCCCAAGCTGGGCCACCTACTTCAGGAGTTTGACGTTCCAATCGTACAGGCTGTCATTCACTAGTTCAACTGCATAGTATCCTGCAAGGAGAAGAGAGAGGGGGTCACTGTGGAGGTTGAGCTATCACCCAGGTTTCAAATTCCCTGGGCTCTGCACCACAACTTCACTTGGGCACTGTCCCTCCACAAAAAGCAGCGCCTATCCAGGACAGTCCTGAGGGCAGCAGTTTCCTTCTCTGAGTCCCCAGGCTCAGGAAAGGATTAAGAACACCATCCACCTCAAAGTCAGATAATTCTCCAACCCACTCAGCAGTGGCAGGAAACAGAGAGGGTAAGGTAGTCTTGTTCACTCTTGACAGAGCCACAGCCATCAAACGCCAGAGATCCTCCCCCTCAGCTGAGCAGAGCAGCTTGAAGGTCCACTGGGTACCCCACAGAACAGGAAGGAATCCTCCTCCATGGAGCTCCTGGCAGCACTCACCGCCCTTGAAACTTGGTGATCGGTAAATATCCCTGAGCTCCTTCATTAGCCGGTCAGTGGCCTGCACAGACCCAGACACTGCACCCTGCAAGGAACAGGGAGGGGGAAAGTTGTGTTGTTATGCTGCACCCAACCATGGCTATTGCTCTATGAGGTCAACACCTGAGCTACAACTCAGTCCAGCCTCTATACCAGACTGTATTCTGCCTGTCACCTCTCAGTCTGCCCCTTGCCCCAAATACATCACTTCAGGCAGCTCAGATGCAGCAGAAACACCCCTGTGTTCTTTCTGCTGTCTTAGAATCTCAGCTCAGGGGTACAAAAGCATAACCCACCTCCACAGCCTTAGGTGATCGTGGGGGCACAGTTCCTGGGGCAGAAGAGACCCCCAGATCTTGCTGCAGGGACTGCCCCATGTGGAACCAATGCCCTGGGGGCACCCCACACCCTCCCTAAGCTGTAGAGGCAGCTCACAGACTTCTCTGCTTCAGCTCCATCAGCCCTAGAGAACTGGTACTGTGTACCTTTGGCTGGGGACAGCCCCTCTGATTTAGGACTGGAGGGCTGGCAAGGGCCTCCATCACTCTTGCCCTTGAGTCCCTCTGCTTCCCCAGCCCACCTGCCCACTGGGCGACACGTACATTTAAGTAATCTTGCCTCTGGTTCTTTTTTATTTTCTCTAAAATGGCCAGGTTTTCTTTCCCAATGCCTTCATCCTCTGTCTTTCTCCCATCTGATGGCTCTTCCTCTTTCATCTCATAGTGGTCCAAGTCCTCAGTGTCCTGGGAGGGGAAGAGGAAAGCTCAAAGAGATGCGCCTTTGCTGCTCCCTGCTCTGAGTACTGAGCTGCCCTGACCCAGGAAGGGCTCCTAGTGCAACTCTTTCACCCCAGGAAGCCCACACTCCTGATCTGAGGTACAAATAGAGTGGAAGACACAAGGCCTGGGCATTCCACTGGGCTCATGCGAGCTCTTTGCTGGATTCTTCCCTGCCACGTCTCACGACTGTTTATAACAAGCCATTAAACTCTCACTCCTCGATGAGCCCCATGCAATCAACCCTGCATCTTGGCACACCCGTGGCTTCAGCAGCCTGTGCCATGCTGCTGGATGGCTGGAACAAAGCACAGACCCTTGGTGCAGCTCTGCCAGGCCACCTGGGCCCCCTTCGCTGCCAAACCTCAACACGGACACAGGTTACTGGCACCACAAGAAGAACAGACCCTTGCACCCAAATCCAGCTGCATGGGATGTTATTCCCTCAACAAGAGTGGGTATTTCGCAGCAAGTCTCTCTGTAGATCAGCTCAGCACACCCCAAGTGTAGTACCTGACCCCAGAAGAGCCTTTGCCCCTCACTGTTTCCTACAGTAAAATGTGGCAATGCAAGACCCTGACGGGAAAATACAGTTGCAGCCATCTGGGCCCACTACAGGAATCTGTCCTCATGCACACAGGGTTCAGCTGCCTGGAAATGGCTGTGGGTATGTACAGCTCCAGTGCTGACACTAAATTCTCTGAACAAGTGTTTACTCTGGCCTCTCTGGGCTCACCGTGGCTATTGAGCAGCGTTTTTGGAATGGCTTTGGCATTTTTAGACTCACACAGGAAAAGAGATGCTCCTAGAAAATCCCTCGAGTAGATTAACCTGCATAATGAATCTCTGTGCCAGGGCACAGTTATGCCGCTCCACTCCTCCACACAGCTGAACAAATCCCACCAGTCAGCACAAAATCTTTGCTCCAAGTGAGAGTGTTCTCCCTCCACAACGCACAGCGTTAGCAAAAAGCAGAAGGGGGAATGCTCAGCTCCTGCGGATTTGTTTTCCAGCCCACAGAAGTGGAGGCCTTGCATACACTGATTTGCCACGAAGCAGCAGATTTGCAGATTCACAAGGTAATGCTGGTGGCAGCTAACCTTCCCCCTTTTCCCCATGGACCCTGGCAAAGCCTAGCCTTAATTTAGGATGCAATTAATTTTGCTAAAACCCCCCCAATTGCTGGGGTGCTGCTGCTCAGTGACCTGCCCCCAGGCTCCATGGCACTGCTGACTCAGTGCCCGTGCTGCTCGTGTGTGTGAGGCATTGCTAAACGTCACCATGGAGATTCAAGATTATTCCACCCACTTCAACAGATCTCTAAACTGCAAACCAAACAACCAGAGCCTGTGGGTTCTGCAGCAAGGTGCCCTCAGCCTGCAGCAAAGTGTGGCTGCCTCCACCACTCCTGGCAATTAGCTCACTTGTACACTCAGCCACCTGACCTAATCCTCTCTGTGGGAGTCCCGTGCAACAGTGACCTCCCTGCCAGCAACGGCAACCCAGAAATCCATCTCTCTCACAGAAATTTCAGGCTTTAGAGAACAGCACATATTGTCCAAGCAGCTCTGCTCACAGCTCATCCACATGCCTTCAAGGGCCATGGCTACACTGCTCTGCCTCTGTGCTCTCCTGGGGTTCGTGAATATGTGGCACCCAGCTGTGCCTCAGAATCCTCAGCATCAAAATGCCAAGAACTATCCAGCCTTTGATCCAAACTTCCCTGTCTGGATGCCACAAGCTTCTCCCAGGCAAGACCCCTGGATCCTCACACCTTTCAGCACCTTTCTCCCTGTGCTCAGCTCTCTGACATATTTCCTCACACACTGAGGTGGCACTTACCTCTGGCATCTCTTCATCTTCCTCTTCAGAGGACACCTCTTCCTGGGTGCTCTGCAGAGAGATAGGGATGGAGATTGTGTGGTCAGCATCCTGGGAAAATGCTCTCCTGCCTTTCCAGACGCTTCCAAGGTGAGGTCAAACAGGGATATACAAGCAGAACCAAATTAAAAGCAAAGAGTAGCTGTGAGGCTTTATAGAGAACAGCACCAAGGCCCAGCAGAGCAGGCTGGCATCACCCAGGACAGGAATCCAACCCCTCACCCACTGCATTTCTCCTCTGGTAACGCCTAGAAGCCCTCAGAGCAAACATCAGGGAATCTGTTTTCTGAGCTTTGGGAGCATTTTCCTGAGCCGCTCACCTGTTCTGCCGGCAGAGGCTGGTCCAGCATTTCCACATCTGGATGTTGGGGGAGGTTGTAGAGTTTGCACAGGTCAGAGATTATTCGCTTCAGGTGCTGCAAAAGCTGTTCGGAGAACAGAGGGTCAGGAGTGTGGGGACCTCAGCACTGCAGCCAGCAAGCAAAGGCCCCAGGGCTGCTTCTTCCTGCTCCAAGCAGCAGTAGACATGGGTGTAAAATTCCACCCCAGCATCAAACAAAGTCAGAGAAACTCATCCCAAATATCTGGAACATTTATGAGACCAGAGGCAGTCCCCACCTCGGGCAGCTGGGGACATGCAAGCAGGGAGTTACTCCCCAAAACTGACAGCCCTCCCCTCTCCCAGGCAGTGGAGCATATCTCACCAACGTGTTTCCTTTCCTGACTTCCACCAGCCTCTCCAGGATAGCTGCCAGGTTGGGATCGTCTGACTCCACAGACCAGATTGGGGGAACAGCTGGATAAGACTCCTGGAGAGGAGGAGAAGGCGGTGTTGGTGGGATGGAGGCTGCTGTGGTGCACAGGGTGGGGGCTGCAGACACGTGTCTTGTGCAAACAGATCCCTCTGGACCATGAGGTCAGGCCACAAGTGACTGATCCACCCTCCAGCATAAACCTGGGGCTGAGGGCAATACAAACCCCTCTTCTGACCATGCTGGGCTGGCTCTGGGCTGTGTCCCCCTGGCCCAGGGTGGAACACGGAGGGAGGATGGTGGCATTTTGGCCACCCCTCTGGCTGTGGGGCCATTAGGGGTGGGAGGCAGTTGAGGCAGGACACTGAGGGCATCCCACACTGCCCACAGGCTGCTACCCTCGCAGCTCTGCACCAGCAGCACCCACGTAGGGCAGAGGCTGAGCAGGCACCTTTAACCCAGGACAAAGCCTCTGTCAATACGCCCCTCTAGAAAATCCTGGTCATCAGTCCCATTCAGAATCTGCACTAGGGGCTATCCAAGCTCTGCTGGCCCTCCTTGCCTGGAGACACAAATCAGCTGTAACTTGTGATCAAAGAGGGCATCAGCACCCCAGCGCCAAGCCATCCAGCACCGGAATCCCTAAAACCCCGGTGTGGATGAGACAGGAAGAGCTGACACTGCTGCCGCAGGGTGCCTCCTCTCCCAGGCAGATTAGGGTCCCCTGGGAAATCCTCCAAAACAAAACCGGGGGAAGCAGGGAAACGGGTGCAGACTCGTACACGGGGCCACTGGGACGGCGGGAGTGCTGCCGGGCACTGCCCTCTGGTTTTTCCCTGCGTGAGCCGCTGCCTCGCGGAGCTTGCGGTGCCTCGTACGCCGCACGGAGGGGGCCGGGGGCAGCGATCCCCCGCGCCCCGCCGCCGCCGCCAGGGACGTTGGGGCCCGGGCCCAGGCCCAGCTCACCCTGGGCCCCAACGGCGGCGGCGCCGTACGCGCGGAGGGGCCACTCGGGGCCGGGGCCGCCTCGCGGTGCCCCCGCAGAGCAGGGGCCCGCCGCACCCCCTGGGCCTCACCGTGATGTTGCAGTGAATACGGACGGGTCCCGGCGGCGGCCCCCGGGAGGCGGAGGCGCCGGCGCGGGCCCCGGCCCCCGGGACGAACTCGCAGCTGATCTCGTCCGGGCAGGCGCTGCCGATGCGGAACCGCTCGTGGCCGCGGTGAAAGATGGACTCGAGCAGCCGCAGCTCCCGCCTCAGGAGCCGCCCGGCGGGGGCCGCCGCCACCTCGGCTCCGCTCCGCCCGGGTCCCCCCGCCGCCGCCTGCGCCCTCGCCGCCTCCTCCGGCCCCGCCCGCTGCATCTTCCCATGGAGGGACCCGCTCCGCCGCCGCCGCCGCCGCAGCCCCGGAGCCCGCCCAAGATGGCGGCGGGACGGCCCCGCTCCCGGAAGTGGCGTCGCCGGAACGGGCGGGGCCGGCCCGCCGGAAGCGTGTCGCGACATAGCGGAAGTGACGGTAGGGCAGGCCCAGGGCAGCGGGGCGGGGCCGGCGGGGGGAGCCCCGGGCCTGCCCAGCGCGGGGGACGCGGGGCCACCAGGGGAGGGGGCGCCGCGCACGGCCCGAGCCCGCCGGGGACGGGGCTCCCTGGGGCCCGGCAGGCCCGCCTCTGAGACCCCTCTGCTGCGGTACGGCGGAGCCGCGGGGGCTCCGCTCCCGGCTTCCATCCGCGAACTCTCCCACGGCCACCCCCCGCTCTGATCCCCGTCCGGGCCTCGGCCGCCCCGCTGGCACCGTGCGGTGTCCCCGGTAGAGCAGCGGGCTGGGGGAGCTCAGACCGCTCCGCCGTGTCCCCGGGCCGCGGCGGGGCGGAGGCGGGGGCGGCCCCGGGGCCGCTGACGGCGGCGCTGACGGCGACGGAGCCGGAGCACGGGGCGGCCCCGGCGCAGCGCCCGGCACCGCCTCCCGCCCGGGGCCGCCCCGCCCGGGCCGCCGCCACCGCCGGCTCCAGCACCTCGGACAGCGCCCGGCCAGAACCGTGGACAGCGCCGGGTACCGGTGGCGGTACCGGTGGCGGCACCGGGCCGCCCCCATGGCGCTGCTCCGCGTCCTCTGCCTTCTCGCTGCCCTCAGACGTAAGTGTCGGGGGCTACGGGGGTTGGCACCGGCACCGGCGGGGAGGGGACCGGACCGGACCGGGCCCGGGGGCTGCGCCTGTTGCACGGGACAGATCCGGAGCCGGTACCGGCCTCTCTGCGGTGCCAGTGCCACTGGCGCTTCCGGCGCTCCTCGACCCCCCCGGGGCTATGCGGCCGCCGTGGGCTCCTGCTCTCCGAGGCGGTGCCGGGGGTGGGCAGGGACCGACAAGAGCAGGGGAGGGGGTGTCATGAACGGGCGGCGAATCGCGGGGACAGGCAGGGGAGGGCAGAGAGGAACCCCCAGTCCTGCCCAGGTGCTCGTCCCCTGTCATGGAGCCCCACAGACCGCCCATCCTCCCCCCGGCCCTCCCTGCTCCGTGCCCGGCTGTGACGCCCACACCCCATCACCATGCACCCCATCATTCCTACTCTCGGGCTGCCATGCACAGAGCCCCAAGCTGGGTACAGGCTCTATCCCGGGGGGTGTCCAGACCCTCGTGGGGGGCCCTGCCCACCACCGTGGCACTGAGACTCTGCCATGCCCCAGGGAGCCTTGGCACGGACACAGAGGAGCGACTGGTTGAGTATCTGCTGGACCCTGCACGCTACAACAAGCTGATCCGGCCGGCGACCAATGGCTCGGAGCTGGTGACTGTGCAGCTGATGGTGTCGCTGGCGCAGCTCATCAGTGTGGTGAGTTGGCCAGGACTCAAATCCCCAACCTACCGGGCAAGTGAGGGGGTCCCAAACGCTCCCAGCACCCTGAGTGACTGGCCCCTCTCTCTCTGCAGCATGAGCGGGAGCAGATCATGACCACAAACGTCTGGCTGACCCAGGTGGGCACCCTGGACTCTGATGTGGCCCTGGGACCTCCATGTCCACCCCCCCTCAGGACTCCTCAGCCCCTGCCATGAGACCCATCCCTATCATAGGGTCCTGTACACCCTGTGTGGGACCCTAATGTCCACCCTGCCCTGTCATAGTCCCCCATAAAACCTGTGTGGGACTCCTGTATCCCCTCTGCCTAGACCCACCCCCTTGCCCCAGGCCCCCATCCTGTGGATGGGCTGGGCTGATCCCACCTTTCCTCAGGAGTGGGAGGACTACCGCCTCACGTGGAAGCCTGAGGACTTTGACAACATGAAGAAGGTCCGCCTGCCCTCCAAGCACATCTGGCTGCCTGATGTGGTGCTCTACAACAAGTAAGTAATTTTTTAGGGGGCTATGTGTTCCCCAACCCCGCCCTGAGGGGGGTGGCCCTGCTGTTGTACTGCTGGGGCTGGCAACACCAGGCTGACAGCACCTCTCTTCACCCCAGCGCCGATGGGATGTACGAGGTCTCCTTTTACTCCAACGCGGTGATCTCCTATGATGGCAGCATCTTCTGGCTGCCGCCTGCCATCTACAAGAGCGCGTGCAAGATTGAGGTGAAGCACTTCCCCTTTGACCAGCAGAACTGCACAATGAAGTTCCGTTCCTGGACCTATGACCGCACCGAGATTGACCTGGTGCTGAAGAGTGAGGTGGCTAGCCTGGATGACTTCACACCCAGCGGCGAGTGGGACATCGTGGCACTGCCGGGGCGGCGCAACGAGAACCCTGATGACTCCACCTATGTGGACATCACGTACGACTTCATCATTCGGCGTAAGCCGCTCTTCTACACCATCAACCTCATCATCCCCTGCATTCTCATTACCTCCCTGGCCATCCTTGTGTTCTACCTCCCGTCTGACTGTGGCGAGAAGATGACACTCTGCATCTCTGTCCTGCTCGCCCTCACCGTCTTTCTCCTGCTCATCTCCAAGATCGTGCCACCCACCTCACTGGACGTACCGCTGGTGGGCAAGTATCTTATGTTCACCATGGTGCTGGTGACCTTCTCCATTGTCACCAGCGTCTGTGTCCTCAATGTGCACCACCGCTCACCCACCACGCACACCATGCCGCCCTGGGTCCGCACCCTCTTCCTCCACAAGCTCCCAGCGCTGCTCTTCATGAAGCAGCCACGGCAGAACTGCGCACGCCAGCGTCTGCGCCAGCGCCGGCACACCCAGGAACGTGCTGCTGCCACCACTCTCTTCGTCCAGGCTGGTGCCCACACCTGCACCTGCTATGCCAACCCCGGTGCTGCCAAGGCCGAGGGGCTCAACGGCTATCGGGAGCGCCAGGGGCAGGCACCGGCCCCTGCAGCTGGCTGCAGCTGCGGGCTGGAGGAAGCGGTGGACGGTGTGCGCTTCATTGCTGACCACATGCGCAGTGAGGATGATGATCAGAGCGTAAGTTGAGGAGGGCGGTGTGCATCTGGGAGTGGGCAGTGCTTAGGGGTGGCCAGAGCTGGGCAGTGCAGGCGGAGCTGTGGGGTGCAGAGCGTGTCCTGGCTCACGGCTGCACCACAGGAAGCGATGTACACAAGCACCAAGGGGGTCCCTGCCTAGCCCCGTGCCCAGTGAGGCACTGCAGCTCCTGTCTGGGTAGGGGATCCACCACTGCAGTCCCAGGCTGAAGCAGGTGCTCTGGAAACCCAGGAGGCTCCCAGGAGGTCTGGCCCTGCATGGCAGTGTCAGGCTGCAGATTTTGCAGAACCCTCCCCAGCTCTGCTCACTGGGGAAATGTTTCCTGGGCTCAGCGGTGTGGGTGACAGCAGGGGGGGTGAGCCCCGTGGGGCCCACAGCGGGCTGGCAGGCAGGCCCAGGAGCTGCAGTGCTGAGGGAGCAGATTCAAGGCTCTGAGGATATGCCAAATTCCCAATCGAGGCAGTGTCAGGCAATACCTAAGGCCCCAGCCTGACCCAGCATTTTTCCCGGCCCCACACAGGTGAGCGAGGACTGGAAGTACGTGGCCATGGTCATCGACCGCCTCTTCTTGTGGATCTTCGTCTTCGTCTGTGTCTTTGGCACTGTTGGCATGTTCCTCCAGCCCCTCTTCCAGAACTACACCACCAACTCCCTGCTGCAGCTTGGCCAGGGCACCCCCACCTCCAAATAGCATGGGGAATGGCCAGTTCCAGGGCCAGAGAGCTGGGTACTGGGCTCAGGCAGCCCCTGCAAACCAATAAATACTCACACAGGACCGGGCTAGTTCCATCTGGTGTCATTTCATCCTACACTGTGCTCTGCGGGCCAGAGAGAGCAGGATGCAGCCAAGGTTGGGGGGGCTCTGGCTGCCTGTGACCAAGGTAAGAGGCTAGGAAGGCATCAGCTCTGTAAGAGAAAAATCCCAGCTGCTGAGGGAGAGAGAATAGGAGCATGAAACGAGCTCCATGGGGATATGCCCAGCTCTTGCCTCTGCTCCTGGGAGCACCAGTCACTCACTGCATCTCCTCTCAGGCCATGTGGGGGCCAGAGCACCAGCCTCAGCAGGCAGCCACAGGCTCCTGCCAATCCCTATGCCATCTCTGGGGCTCCCAGATGAGAGAGCAGGAGCAGAGGCATGGGGAAGATGGATAGAGCTGCTCAGCTCTGGCTCTGAGGCGGACACATGAACCAGGTAGGAGGAGACTATTTTTAGGTCCTACCTGCAGGCAGGGCCAGGGCAGCAAATGCCAGGGGCTACTCCAGCTCCATCATCTTCTGTTCCACTCCAGGCTCAGTGTGCTGGAGCCAAGAGCAGGCACAAGAGGAGTTGCACAAGGAAAAGGAAAACACAATTAATCAACCCAAGCTGGGAGCTGCTGGCAACCGAGCCCCACCATGGGTCACTGGGCTGACAACCGAGGCCAGGCCAGCAGCACTTCTTGCACTCCCCTGGCCAGCAGGAATTGGCCTCATCAGGGAAAACTGAAATGGAGCGTTTGCTATAAATACCACTAATCCCCGGGGCTGGGGGGAGTGGTGTTGGCGGGGCCTGGCAACACACGGGGCCAGGGAAAGCCGCACGCTAGAAATTAATTTAAATCCCAGCACTTCACTCAGCCAGAGAAATCCCAGCTGCTGCTCCTAGAGCTCCTGCTCCTAGAGCTCCTGCTCTCAGGGGTGCACCCCACTACCTAAATGTTAAGAGCTTTGCTCCAGAAGCAGCCCCATGCCAGGGGCTTGTCCCAGTTCATCTCACCTCTGTGTCTCCTCTGCTGTTCGTCCAACCTTGAGTGAGTGCAGAATGGGGGTGTCCTGCTGCACCCCAGTGGGAGTGAAGATCTATGAGTATTGGGAGGGTGTGGGGAGCACAACAGGAGCCCCCCTAGCCTCAGGCACAGCTCCCTGAGCAGCTGCAGACAGAGGAGCCCTCTGGCCCTGCTCTGGGCTGGGTGCCAAGGCAGTTCCTACCCCCCACAGCTCTGCATGGCAGTGGGTGTCCGTGGGCAGTTGCAGGCGGCGTGAACCTGTGACAGCTGGACTTGCAGCGTGGTGACCCTGCTTGGTCCCAGTCTGGCTGCCTCTGGCTGTCCTGTGGAGATCCACGGCCAGAGCTGGGGTCTCCCTCCCAGCCTCAGGGCTCCTCACTTTGGGCTGTGCTTCCATGCTAACAGCTCTTCTGTCTCTGCCTCAGATGTATAGCTCTCATCCCAGGCAAAGTCAGCAGTTGCCTTGCACAGGGAAAGGGGCTGCTCCAACACCACCCAATAAACTTGCTGTTGCATGTCAACAGCATTGCTACTTCTCACCTTCCACCAGTATGTCTGGCATGTGGTTCAGCTCAGACACAGACACAGGACAGGGCCTGCAGCCACCACTGGTGTCTCTGGACCAGAGACAAGACACCCCATCCTAGAGTTAGCAGTGAGGGAAGGAGCTGGGAGAGCCCTGCCCCAACATTTCAGAGCCAGTCCATGCCCTCATGGGCTCAGCTCTGCCCAATGAGTCCCGTGCCTGAGGCAAGAGGCTCAATTCCAAACTCGACCTAGCTCCCTTCATCATTTGGCAAATATTAACTCATCTCTGTCCCTCTCTACACCCCACCACGGACCCCTCTTCACCTCAGTGGGAATTAACACACCCACAGCCAACAATACTGAAAACTTCTTTTTTGTCATTAGTGCAGAATGTTATGCTGGTCCTGTGGCTGCACCTTGCAGAGGTCAGCTCCATGTCCCAGCTTGGCTGGGCTGCCAGTCATCTTCCAAGAGAGACACACAAAACCAGTCAAACAGCCTGATTTTTTTTTTTTTTTTTAATCTCAAAGGAGAAAATTTGCCTCAAAACCTGCCAGAGGGATTTGCAGTACATGGTTCAAAGGTTTCAAGCTCACAGTCCTGAAAATTCCTCTGGTTTCTCGTGCCTTCTTTAAAAAACAAAAAATGGAGGACAAAACTACAAAAACGCAAATGGGGACTGAGCCTGTCCTTGCTTAAAAAAAAGGAGAATCATTTACATGCACGTATTAAAAACGCAAGTTCTGAGTGATAGGGAAAATGCAGCCGGGCCTACGAGGAAACTGCTGCACAGTTCCAATTCCACTCCAAAAATGTGGTGAAAGAAGGATGAGCACAGCCATGCATACGCCTGTGCACATTCACCCCCCACTCCTTGCAGAGTGCTTCATTACGCATCAAGGACAGAGAAATTTTCTTCCTCTTGGGGTTTGCGGATCCAGCTGCCATAGCCCAGCTCTTCCAGCGTGCTGAAGAAGCACTGCTTGGCTGCCTGATATGCTGTGGCTGCCTCCTTGGCATCCGAGTACACAGAGAAGCTCAGCAGGTCCTTGCGGCTGTTCTTCACACAGAGCTGCTGGAACAGGGTGAACATTTTCCTCTTGGACACACGAGACACTTCCAGCTTCAGACTGAGAAGGAAGACAATGGCAGCAATGAGGGATGGGACACCGAGAAGAGCCAAGAGGCACAGCGAGCTCAGGGAAAATCCCATGATGGGGGAGGTCTGGGCTTGGCAGGGTTCTGTGGTAGGATCCAGGCTGGGCAAAATTTTGTTTTCCTTCAGGAATGCTTGCTTATGTCTGAAATTCCTCCCTCCAACCCTCCCCATCTGTAGGGTGCTGTAACAGTGCAGAGTGTACTCCCCACCTCAGAGCTCCCCCCTTCCCCCAGACAGTGTCAAGAAAAGGCAGTGTCAGGAAAGGCTCTTCTTACCCATCTACTTTCCCTTTGGTGCCATCCAAGACTTCAACTTCGCTTTCATCAGCAAGACACCAATTCACCGATGACTCCTTTGTCTTGCCTGTCTGCCTTGCAGAGTCATACACGCTGACTCGCCCAACCTGCACGAGAGGGTTCCTTAACCTGGTCCTGCTGTGTGAGTCTCTTGCCCCTTTCATCCCTCACAGTTTTAGCTCATCCCAAACTTCCCAGAGCCGCAAGGATAAGGTTGTTATTGAGTTCAAGGCTACAAAGGCAACTTTAGTGTCCTTTTCTCCAGACTAAGACATTGCCAGTAACCCCCAAACTGTGGGGTGACACAAAGAGGGCACGTTCTTGGGCTTGTCCTGTGTAGGGCCAGGAGCTAGACTTGATGAGACATTGTGGGTCCCTTCCAACTCAGGATATCCCTTGATTGTATGATTCTGTGTTTCTGGTCACTAATTCTTGCCCCTGGGTGGAGGGCTGCTGCACAATGACCCCCCCCTGCAGAGCGCCTCAGGGACCCCCAAACCCACAGGCAAAGGAATGGGGGACAAAAAGATGAAGAGGTGCTATGGCTGCAGTACCTCAGGATGGTTAATGTGATACGGAGCCTGGAGCTTTTCCTTCAGTGTGCTCCCATCCCTGTCCATGCGGCAGCAGATGGCACGGGTCAAGTGACCCTGACTGTACAAGTAACCTGTGGAGACAGAAGTAAAGGTGTTAGGAAACAGGATGGCACAGGTGATGGACTGGCCAAACCCCAAGAACTGCAGCACTGCTCACAGGCTCCTGAAAGCCCACAGAATGTGATCAGCATAGCTTCATGTATCCTGGGCGTGTAAGACAATGGTCTACAGACTGCAACATTTGTCACTGAAGACACAAACATGCAGCTTTTGTCTCACTCTCCTAGACCACATGTGCCTCCTAAAAATCCAGAACTTTGGAGAGACACCAATTCTACCCACAGCTTAAAATCCATAGACTCCCTTTTCGTTTGCAAACAGGTCTGCCAAGAAAGACATTTCAGTCTGTTACTCCTACACCCTCCACAAACAAACTTTGCCATCACACTGGGGAGTGAGATGAGTCGTCACTGCAGCCTAGTTTTACCCCGAAAGGACAGAGGGTTTCGCACCGAGAGTAACAGAGTGGAGATAAACGGGCTCCAGGAAGTGTGACAGCAATGCCCCTTGCAAGCCAAGTATATTCCAGCGTAAGATTTTGTCACTGCAGGACATGGTTCGTAACCGTTCCCCGTGCTGGATCCCATCCCACGTGGGCACAATGTCACTCGACTCCACTGGAATGGTACCTTCCCCTGCACAAGAGAAGAAGAAAGCCTTTCCGTATAGTATCAGATATTCAATAAATCAAAACCCAACCAGCAATTGCACAAGAAACTTTTGGATACCCAGAGTGAACTCAGGAGTCTGACACCAGGTTCAGGGAACAATCTGGCACTCAGTAATGGGTACTGATGAGTAATTTTCAACAAGGCTGAAGCAGAATAGAACTTTGTTTGAAAGGGAGGACACAGACCTAGGCCTGAGCTTTGCATCAAACTTCAGCTGCAAACTTCACGAGCAAGGCAGTGCAACAGGCAGAGCTGGGAAGGGGAAGGGACTCTCTAAAACCTTTCATCTACCTCTTTCCGTTCCTGAATGCTTCAAATCCCACAGCAGCACACAGAGAGGGGTAAGGAAGCTCTGGAGCACCAGAAAGGCTCAGAGGAGAGGACTGAAGCCACCCCATTGTGCAGGGAGTGATTGCACTCACCATTCTCCACCTTGGTCCGCAGCTTGCCTTGCTTGGGGTTCTCAAAGAGAGGCTGGTGCTGGGGTTGCCCCATC